>JADMNL010000032.1:185375000-186575000 GCA_016271365.2 Neoceratodus forsteri
GGCCGAGTGGGTGAAGTGCACAAATATGGATCAGTTAAAGGAAAAACTGGAAGGGATATCATGGTTAAGATTAAGCTGGACCCTATTAAGACAATGGTACACAAACTGATGGGGTGGGGTGAAGCCGAAGAGCTGGACTCCCAGAGAATTGTGTTACTACTAGATGTACCTCTGGGGACAACGACTGCTGATATTATTTCTACTGCGGAGCATGTTAAATGTTTGGGCAAGGTAGAGGTGAAGGGGTGTATGGCTGACCTGCTCAATCAGACCTTGCAGGTGTTACTTTTGTGTAGTCTAGCCATCGACCCCGAGAGGGTGCCCCCAGTGATTTACCCAGAAGGTGCCCAACAGGGGTGGAGGCTTGTTCACATCCGGAGTGGGTCAGTCACTCCTGGGGGGTCTCCCCAGGCTAATAGTTTCAAAGATAAACTGCTTAAATTATGGGCTGTGGAGGGGAGGACTACCCAAGAATTACTGCAGGCATTGAACCTTTCTAGTGAACCCATCCCCCAGGTTTACCACGGTACCTCTCCCTGTCCCCACAAGAGTTCTATTTTGGCTCCACCGCCCCTAGTGGTTCCCCCTATACAGCTAGATTCTTACCGTAGGCTAAAACTTTTTCTGGCACAGTGCCAGTGCCTTCAGGGGAGGATAATTTGGAGCCGTGGTTGGACTACGCCACCCCCCTAGTCCGAGGAGTGGCAATGCTCTGAGGGGGAGAAATGAAAGAGAGAAGAGTCTGCAGGGCCCAGCTTTGGAAGCCATTAGGTTCTTGAGGGCAACTAGCCCGGAAGCTATCGCAGCAGAGTACCTTTCTGCTTTAGAGGGAGTGTTTGGGAGTACAGAAACTGGGGAAGACTTATTATGGAAATTCAAGTCTGCCAAGCAATGGAAGAATGAGAAGTTGTCCACCTTTGTTACTAGGGTGGAACGGGCCTTACAGAAGGCTTATCAAAAAGGGGGATCACAGCCTCAGCCTTGAACCAGGTCAGATTGGAACATGTTTTGAAGTCTGCTAGATTTTCCAGTGTGATATTGTTAAAACTTAAGTTACATGATAGACGGGCTGCCCCACCTGAATACTGTCAATTGATGAGGGAAATTAGAGAAGCAGAGACTGATGAGGAGGGGTGGGAACCCTATGTGTGGGCTGTGAATCTGAGCCAAACCCCTGAGTCTAGTGCACCTGATGAGACCCACCTTCCGGGGGGGCCTGATGTGTCCCCCGAATTACAGGGAGGGGTGGGGGTGCGTGCTATTTCCTCTGATCCCCAAGTAGAAAGTGAGTTGAGGACTGAGGTCAGGAATTTACAAGAACTGGTGAGGGACTTGAAGTGATCCACTACCCACCCTGTTAGGTCTGGGGAACCTGAGTTATCTAGAAACCAATGCCCTGGCCCAGGGGAACCCCCTTGCCCCCCCAGAGGGCCCCCAGCAGATAAAGTATTCCCCTCCCAATAGAGACCCTCAGGACCCCAAGTTCTGTTACCATTGTGGGGAGGAAGGACACTTTCAGACTGAGTGCCAGTTGATGGAGAATTTAAGGAAGGTGAACAGCAGACTGATCACTTGGCATCGCAGGGCCCACGTCCAACCCCCAGAAAGGGCTTTGTGACCCGGGCCAACGCCCAAGCAACTGTCAATGCTGTGCCTCCTGAATGGTCTGATGTGGTCGGGCCCTCGATGGAGGCCCCAGTGTGAGTAAATTAGATTCCCACCCGAGCTGTATTAGATAGTGGCTCTCAGGTAACCATCATGTTTCAGGACTGGTATCAGACACACATACCTGAGGTGCCACTACAACCCTTGGATGGTCTACATGTATGGGGGCTAAGTGACAAGGCTTATCTGTATTTGGGGTATATCCAGATCTGGTTGTCATTTCCTACTTCTGTGGCTGGAGTGGACGAACAGGTGGAAACCTTGGCTTTAGTCTGCCCCCCCCCACTGGACTGTATGATGGAGTACCCGTGTTGATTGGGACAAATGCTCATATGTTTGGTCGATTAGCCCAATCGTGTTCAGAAAAGCAAGCGTTTAGGACTGGGCGAGCCCTATGAATACCCTCTGTGATCCAAAAGGCCTATGAAACTCAGAGGAAGGTTAGCCAGGAGGAACCTGAAGGCCCCATTGGTGTAGTATGGAAGAAGGATCCAGCACCATTGATACTTGCCCCAAATGCCCAGTGTGTTTTGCAAGGGGAGGTCTGAATGAGAACAGATGTTAAGAATAAGTTATTGATGTTGGATGCACCCGGGGAGGGAAAATTGCCTGAGGGACTGCTGGTTAAACCCAGTATCTTGCCTGCTAGAGCCCATGCTTACACCAGGAGGGTGATGGTTCAAGTTCATAATGTGTCTGACAAGGAGATCTGAATAAAAAAAGGTTGCACCCTGGCAAGTGTACATTGTGCTGATACTGCAGTGCTGCCTAATAGCAAGGGTTCGAGGAAGGATGACAGAGTAACTCCCGACTTGTTTGATTTCGGTGACTCCCTGTTGCCTGCTGAATGGAAAGTGAGGATCAGTGAGAAGCTTGCCAAAAGAGACCAGGTATTTTCCCTAAAGGAATGGGACATGGGATGTGTGCAAGAGGGGCTGAGCACCACATCCATCTTCATGATGAAAGGCCTTTTCGAGAGAGATCTCGGCGCCTGGCCCCGGCTGACATAGACGATGTGAGGTGGCATTTGCAAGAGATGCTTGCTGCTGGTGTGATACCAGTGTCCAGGAGCCCCTATGCCTCCCCCATTGCAGTAGTGAGGAAAATGAATGGGGCAGTTCAGATGTGTGTAGATTACCATACCTTGAATCAGTGGACCATCCCAGACCAGTATACCATGCCACGCATACAGGATGCCTTGGATTGTTTAAATGGCAGTAAGTGGTTCTCTGTGTTAGACCTCTGCAGTGGGTACTATCAGATCCCGATGGCCCCAGAGGACCGAGAGAAGACTGCATTCATTTGCCCTCTAAGTTTCTATGAGTTTATCCGGATGCCTCAAGGGATTTCAGGTGCCCCAGCTACCTTTCAGCGCCTGATGGAACGTGCTGTGGGGGACATGAATTTGCTCGAGTGTTTGGTTTACTTAGATGAAGTCATAGTGTTTGTCAGCTCGTTGGAAGAACATGAACGTTGATTGTCCAAGGTCCTGGATCGGCTGGAGGATTTCGGTCTCAAGCTATCTATAGACAAGTGCCAATTCTTCCAAACTTCTGTGAAGTATGTGGGCCACATAGTATCCAATGAAGGCATAGAGACTGACCCCAGCAAAGTGGAGGCTTTGACTACTTGGCCTCAGCCGAAGAATTTGAAAGAGCTGCAATGGTTCCTGGGGTTTTGGGGATATTATAGGCGGTTTGTCAAAGATTATTCTCGAGTGATCCGCCCCCTCCTCAACCTTACTAAGGGGTACCCTCCCACACACAAAAAGTATAAGAAAGTTGTGCACTCTGAGACGGAGAAGTATTTTCGGCCGAATGATGTGTTTGGAAACCGCTGGACTACTGAGTGTGAGGAAGCTTTCTATGACATCATATATCAACTTACCCATGCCCCAGTGCTGGCCTATGCTGACCCGGCCAAGCCATACGTTCTCCATACTAACGCCAGTCTACAAGGATTGGGGGCTGTGTTATATCAGGAGCAATCAAACTGTCTGAGACCTGTAGCTTTTGCCAGCAGAAGTCTGACTCCTTCAGAAAAAAATTATCCAGTGCACAAACTAGAGTTCCTGGCTCTGAAGTGGGCCATTGTTGATCAATTTCATGACTATTTGTACGGTGCCAAGATATTGGTAAAGACTGATAACAATCCGCAGACCTATGTGCAGACCTCAGCCAAGTTGGATGCCACTGGCCATAGGTGGCTCTCTGCATTGGTTACCTACGACTATGCAGTTGAGTACAGAGCAGGTCTAAACCACATAGATGCGGATACTCTCTCTCAGAGGCCTATGCCACAAACTCACTGGGTCAGGTTGTCAGAACCTGACATAAGAGCCCTTTGCCAAAAATTTGACAAGGAGGAACAGGTGTCTCCTGATGCTGTGGACTGCATGGTGGATTGCTTGGGGCCATCTGAGAACTGCATACCTGCTGCTTACTGTCATTTTTCTGCATTAGACACTAGTTCACTGCCCCAGTTCAACAATGATAGTTTTCAATGGGCTCAATCCCGAGACCCCATGATAAAAGCTGTCGTGGAGGCTTTGCAGGCCGGGAGGGACATGTCCAAGTTGCGTTCCACTGACCTGAGAACTGCCTTGTTATACAAAGAAGGGTCAAAGTTAAAACTGATTAACCAACTAATATACAGAGAGACTGTGGATAAGGAAGGCCGGGTAGACAAACAACAACTGATGCTGCTCACTGCTTTTAGAGAACTGGTCTTGAGGTCCCTGCATAATCACATGGGGCATCTTGGCATAGACCGAACTCTTGACCTGGTACGGACCCAATTCTACTGGCCAAAAATGAGTGCAGATGTAGAGCAGTATGTCAAGACCTGTGGCCGCTGTTTGCAAAGAAAAGCCCTACCTCAGAGAGCCGCCCCCATGGTCAATATCACTACCAATGCCCCTATGGAACTGGTCTGCATTGATTTCCTGAGTTTAGAACCAGATCTTAAAAAACATCAGTAACATATTGGTAGTCACTGATCATTTTACCTGGTATGCGCAGGCTTTTCCTACTAAAGATCAGAAAGTGACCACGGTGGCTAAAGTACTTGTTGAGAACTTCTTTGTCCACTATGAGGCTCCCCAAAGCATCCATTCCAACCAGGGGAGGGACTTTGAGAGCTGCCTGATTAAAGAAATGCTATCTTTGTGGGGAGTACAAAAATCAAGAACTATCCCATACCATCTCCAGGGAGATCCCCAACCTGCTTGCTTGATATGTTGGGCACACTGCAACCCAAAGACAAGCCTAGATGGAGCCAGCAGATTAGCACCCTGGTTCATGCTTATAACTGCACCAAAAGTGATGCCACTGGATTTTCCCTGTACAGGCTGATGTTTGGGAGAGAGGCTAGATTGCCAGTGGATGTGTGTTTCAGGGTTTCCCCTGATGGGGTGCAAGCAGAAAATCATCTACAGTATGTACTGAAGTTGAAGGCCCAATTGAACCATGCCTACCAACTGGCCCAGACTATGGCTGCTAAACTAAACCTGGCCAACAAGGAGAGGTATGATAAGAAAGTGAAAACAATGGAACTGAGAAAAGGGGATAGAGTGCTATTGAGTAATTTGGCATGGCAAACATAAGATTGCTGACAGATGGCATCACCTCCCTCATATTGTTGTGGGAAAACTGGAAGATTTACCTGTATATAATGTGCGGCCTGAAAACAATTCAAAAGATGTGAAAACTATACACAGAAATCATCTGCTGCCAATCGGGCAAATCTTGATTGAAGCTGAACCTCCCAATGCCCCCCCCCAGGCCTATGACTAGATCTGCTGCCAAGAAAAAACTCAGACCACTTGAGTCTTCAGCAAGTCAAATAAGATTTGTCCAAACCCTTCTGATGAAGATGATGCCACTCTGTGTCTGAAAACAATGAAAATAATATTGAATACTATCTCTCTTATGAACTGAGCCAGCTGTTTTGGGGCAATCCCCTCATTAACTCTGGAGATGAGGTTGGGCTTTCTGGACTGTCTGAGCCCCCAGCTTTGTCTCCAGAACCAGTGCTTCCAGAGGATGAATTGGGTAGCAGCAAAGCCCAAGGGGTGGGGTCCTTGAGCCTGGCTGAACTGTCTGGCCTGGCTGAACTATCTGACTTTTCAGAAGAAGAAAGTGATGTGGGGGAACAAGCCAGTGATATGCTGGAACCTGAAGAACATTTTGAATGCCCTGATGGTTCCTTACTAGTGCCTGAACAGTCCCCAGCTGAGCCAAATAGTGTGGGTCCTGATATAGAGGGTCATGCCCCTGAAAGTACTATGAGCACTGGGTCCCCTTCCCCTGTGGAGATTACCCCTACTAATCTCAATGAGGCTGAAATGGAATCGGGGCCTGTAGCAGGGTTTTCCAAGACCCCTAGATGCTCCAGCCGAGAAGTACAGCCTGTAGTAAAGTTGAGTTATGAGTCTCTGGGTCAGCCTGTGGACCTGCCCTTAACTGTGGTCCATAAAGGGGTGTATGTGTCCCCAAGCTCCTTGCCTAAGTTAGCCTTGGGGGATAACTCCAGCCTGTTAGTATTGCCCTTCGAGTGTGGTACCCCTACCCAGTTAGCCCGCCAGTAGCTGAAAGGGAAGGGACCCCTCTTTTCAGGTGTCATGGGCAGAGAGTAATGACCTGATTTAAAAGGAAAAAGGTTATGTGTGTAATGTTGCATAAACTGTAGTAAACTGTGAATACAGTATCCATGCATGTAATCTAAAGTGTGATATAATGTTAATTAAACTGTTTGCCTTAAAGTGATTTAAGGGTAACTACTTGACGCGGTTGCCAAGTTTTTTCCAGGTCAGGAAGGGTGTAACCCCCCTACAATTGGGGTTCTTAAAAACCTTCCTGGAGCTTGTTTAAATGCTCTATGCCTGGCTGGTGTTCGGTGTAAGGCAGCTAAATGTGGGGGTTGTGAGTGCTTTTAAAAGCATCCACGTACTGTCTCTTTAAGAGCCGTCTGCTTGCAGTCAAAATCATTGTTTATGAGGGGGACTGTGTGTTTCCCTGCTTGAGTCCCACTCGAGCTGTACTGTAATTGCCCCTCTTTGTGGTCGCTGAAAGCACCAGGGGAGCCCCCTCGATAGGTGTAACTATTTGCTTGAAATCATTTAGAGTGATAGTGAAAATGCAGTTTTGTTTAACCTGCCTTTGTTGCAGATGGGACTTTGTGTGCTGTGCCCCTCCATCTTGGACCAGGACAGTTTGAGGGGTCCAGTAGGAGTGAGGGGGTATCCAATCTGGAGTAAAAAAGCAGCCAACCAGAAACCAGGACTTTAGATGGAGCCAGCTGACCAATGGGGACACAGCCTGTAATTCCTGGAAGTGGCATTATGGGCCATGGTGCCTTTTTGCACCACTGAGGGCCAGATTAAGTGACTGGCAGTTGTAACCAGCCAATGGAATCGGGTAGCGCCCGAGCTGTAAGGATTGCCCCATGCTGTTAGGGGCAGATGCGTCGTGACTGTGAGTGAGGAAGGAATTCTGAGCTCCTGCGCAGTTGAGTGTTCACACGTGAAGCGCCATGGAAAGGCCTGAGGCAGCCGCTTGCATCACCAGCATTCCCGGACTAAACTGCTGAGGCAGCGGTCAGAGGAAGCGTGTACAAGCACAGCTACCTACAAGGCTCAACCTGAAGAGGACTGGAGAATCTGCTAAATCGCGCTCGGTCTGTCAGGAAAGTGGAAGCTGCAGTGAGACCCCAATAGCTGGGAGTTCATTTGGGTCCGAGGAGCAGCTGCCTGGTATGGTACCCCTCTGTTGTTTTCCATATAAATGTGTGAGGAGGCCTTTGAAGCTCAGGCTCAGCCCTGCAAGTGGTGAAGAAGTGGTTCTCTGCTGGAGTTGTGAGTACTGGATCAGGGTAGCTCACTGTTAAAGATTACAAACAAAGGCAAAATCATTTTGTTGTATTGCTGACTGCACTAATTGAGCTTTCTGGCTCCATCTGATCTTCTCAGGAATTAAATGCTCGTTTGTGTCAGGGCCCCAACCAGCTGCATCGAGGAACTAGCCATTAGGGTTTGGGCACCCATAGACAGTAATTAATAGGTTAAGCCTGTGCACAGAGCCATAGGTGGATTTTCATATATTGTAGTGGTAAGCCAATCAACCTGATTCCCCCGTCCTTGTTATCTCCCCTCAAATAAATCAGATTGTTTGTTTGCAAAAGTACACTGGCTAGTCTGTGTATTAATGGTGGAATACTGCACAGTGAATGTGATGTAACTGTAGCCTACTTTCCAGGGGTTCCCCTGAGTGAGCTGACTGGTTCTAGCCGGGGGGTAAGTGTGTATGGTAAGGACTCTGAAATTGAACTGCATGGGCCACTAGTGGGAAGAAAGGGGGTGTTGCAGCAACCCAGAGGGCTGTGACCAAGTCAACCTCGACTGTTCTAACCCCGACCTCTGGGTGGAGGCACCTGCCAACAGATCTGGGCCCCTCACCCTGCTGCAGTTAGGGCAGGCAGGGGTAGTAGCCCTTGGGGTAGTGCCCCTTGGGGGTTACACACAGGCTACAGTACAGACCCCTCAGTCCTCCATAGCTCAAAGTTTAATTTACTGCACTAACCAACTCCCTTCCCCCTCACTCAGATTTGAATTTGCAGAGATACAGCAGCTTCTTGCTAATGGCTGGGACTTTGGAGCAAGACCCCTTGACTTTTACTTGTATATTATGTTCAAACTTTTTGTGGCTTCTCCTTCAGGTCTGACAGATCTTGCTCTGTAAGTTTAACCTAGATGTTTTTCATCTAATTACTGTTTAAAAGATAAACAAAAAAAGTTTACCTTTTCCTCAGCCTGCTCCAAGTTTTTCTTCTGTTTGCAGACCATTTCTTGTTACTTGGTGTAAGAATGATTTGAAGTCTGTCTGTAGTAGCTGTTTTTTCATGCAGTACTCACTGAAGCATACCTTTTCTAGAGTTGTGCACCCACATTCCTTCCCTTCTGGTGTAGTGCCACACTGGAAAGGGTCCCCAGATGCACAATGTGCCTACTGGACCTTAAGATCTGTGCTGCTGTTTCCAAGCTGGCATATTTTCAATGCTGTACACCTTCCAGAGAAACGTACCCACTCATTCTGTTTTTGGTTTTTTTACTCATAGTTTTTTTTTTGCTGTTTGGTATTTATTTCAACATTTTGCTGTGTTTGTTAGAAGGATCCTAAATAAGCCCCCAACAGAAAAAAAGTAGGAATAACTAAAAGGTAGGAAAGCTATGTGCATGACAAAACAACATTGTTGAAATGAATTGTTCTGGGCTACTGAACATCTTGTCAGGCAGATGGACTTTTAGCCCAGCCTGCTAGTGGCTGTACAAGTTATTTTCAGCTGGAAATGACAAAGGGGATGATGGCAAAAGGAGGTGCAGTCAAAAAAAAAAATAGAATGTGGCTAAAAGGGGTACTTGAGAGAGCTGCAACAGTGAAAGGGAGAATATTAATTGGAGGCTACAGTAATGAACAAGAAGTGATGACTTCTTGTAATGCAGATGGGAGTCAAAGAAATTAAGCTGGGACTACAAAAGAAAACGGGAATAGTGAGCATGAGATCCAAGAGGCAACTACAGTATTCCTCCTGGGGGGGGGGCTGGTGCCATCCAGCTGAGGAATTTTCTCCAGCTACCAGCTTCTCTCAATGGCCACCTACAGTTCAGGTTGCTGTGTAGAGACACATGATGTATGGTTACTCACAATGTCACTGCCATCACCACAGGTGATGCTCAAGCTGTGGGACAATTTACTGGGCACAGTAGTTGCTAATGGGGACTACTGAGGCTACTGGCAACTTGTTTGGGCAGAATATGCCTAAAGTAAACTTGTTTTTCTGTCCTGCAGGTGAACTAAATTGTTCCAAAGGGGATCACAAGCACACTATCATGCCCTGCCTGAGATGCCTGGTGAGAGCAGTTTCTTTTGGTAGGGCTCCTGGACACTGCTACTTGGAGGCACTACTGTATTCTGCTTCATCCAACAGCAGAAACCCCTTTCCCACAGACAAGCTACCCCCTGCAGCTGCCACTCCCTCTCTGGGGAGTGGAAGATCCACAGCAGAGAAGTGCTGCTCAGCTTTGTGTACTGGGAGGAGGTGCTGCTTGGGTGGCGGGGAAGAGTCTATTTGGAGGTGTCCAGACCCACAGACTATACTTTTACTGAGGGATGCTATGTGTCTAGCAGTTGTGCAAAGTAGCTCATGGGAACAGATGCAGGCAGCTTAAGGGAGTAGAAGCCATGCTTGAGTGACACACATACCTCAGGCTTATCCCACCTGCAACCATTCCTCCCAGCATATGGAATGGACATTCCCCCTCTGATTCCACTTGGCACAGATGGCAGGCTCCTGAGACAACCCACCCTGGTGGCAGGCACTACACATGGCATTTTGCTGTGGTTGTACAGCATGTGCTCCCAACCAGTGTCACTGCACTGTCCCTGCACATGCTGTGCCGGTACCATGCTGTGTCATGTGCAGTACCGTTACTTTACTATGCAACATGTGCTACTGATACTTTGCTGTGCCATGAGAACTGCTGTCACTTCCTGTGCCACATGCACTGAAAAAAGATGTGCTCTACAATATGAAGTGCAGACACTGCTGGGCCCGTGCAGTGGCAGCCCAGACAGGGCCACTTGTAGTACAGACACCACAGCAGTGTCACAAACAGCGCTGACACAGCAATGTGTCAGTTGCAGGCTGACATTCTGCAGTTCAGTATGCACTGCTAACACTGCACAGTGCCATGTGCACTGCTGTCGTCTGGTGCAACATTCTATACAGGCATTCGTTTTGCTAGATGACATAGATACTGTGCGGTACCTACATACACCTCCAACACCACACTGTGCATTGTCATCAGTAAGCTGTGCCATTTGCACTGCTTGCACATTACTGTGCCACAGGCAATGCTGACACAACACCGCCATGTGGCATACTACTGTTTAACACTGCATTGTGCCACGGTGATGCTGGCACAGCACTTTGCCTCATGCAATGCAGACACTGTACTGTATCACATGTGATACCAGCATTGTGATGTGCCATGCAGGGCTCCTGATAAGATATATTCAGAGTGGGTACTGCTCACTTTTGACCACTGGTGAGTAAAACCAAATATTCATGCATACGAGTGGCAAAATATGGTGTGTGAGGAGCACACATTAAAATGCTACACTAAATCACTTGTGTTATTTGTTTTATTTTATTATTGTGTTTTTGTCGATATTGCCAGGTGAAGTGAATGAAGAGCACAGCTGAGCACGTTACAGTTTAACTTTGCCAGCCTGCCAACGCAGCGGTATAGCTTTCACCTGTGACCTGACATTCTGGGTTTGGAAGTGAGCCCAGAATGTCAGAGGGCTAGCTGGGGAGAGGAGGACTGAATGACTCATAGACTGCTCTCCTCTACAGGGGTGAGGGATGCATCTGGCTTTTGACCAACCATTGGTGGAGAGTGGGGGTCTGACAGCCGGTGCTTGAGATCTTTGGGAGGTGTGTCAGACATCCAACGCTCTTTGCACCACTGTGTCATTCCATGCCATGACTCTCTGGGGATCAGCATATTCAGAAAAGACAACATTGACCATGCAGGAGGACGTCCACCCTCAACTAGACCCATGCAACCAACTTAGGCACTCCCCCCTCCCCAGGATCACGAAGCAGCATCCTTTTGGGGAGAGAGTAGGGTCTGCTATAGCACAGTAAGAAGGCATTTTAGGCCACTCTAGGTGGGCCAAGAGGTCCTTTTCTGCTGACAACTTCTGTATTTCTATGAGAAGTCCCTCATCAACAGCCCCACCATGGGGGGGTAAGTCAAGATGCATTCCAGTGGGGTGGGTAAATCCCTGCAGATGGGGGCTAGGTGGTGGGGTTGGACAGATGGTGACCATACAATGGCAAAAAAAGCACTTTGCAGCTCATTACATTTTGCACATTTTGTTTTGTTTTCTACTGAGCAGGATGATTTGGGGGGCTTCTCAGCACCGTTCCTCTCCTTACAGATCAGTGCTTGTGTGCCCCAGGGTCATCTCATGGAGGGGTGCCACCACAGATTCCCCGATGGCAGGGCCAAGGAAGGGAGGAAGGGCCATACCCCACCCCACCTGAGACAGTCTAGTTCAGACCATGGTTGGGTGGCAGTACAGGTCCACAGACAAACATGCAGGGCTTCACTGAAATGCCAGCTTCCATTTTCCAGTTTTCTCCATCCTTCTGCTGCCAGTGTGAGGCATGCATGTAGAGCATGCAAGCATCACCAGCCCACTGTACCTCTTCTGCACCACCCCAGCCTGTGCTATTACCAGTCAGAGGTTGGAGCATACAAGCCCTCCCTCCCTGGAAAAGAAAAACAGTCCCAAGCTCAGTCTCTCCCCTTTCCAAGCTAGCCTCAGCAACTGGAATCCACTTCCAAACTCAGGTCATCAACGTAGAGTGACATGTGGCATCCAGCGCCTCAGTCCCTCAGCACCACTGGTCCAGCCCCTTTATATGATTAAAAAAAATGTATATATATATACACTCGCACACACAGCATTTACTGTAAATAAGCATCTTGATGGGAAATTGCATTGCCTCTTTAGACGTCTTAGCAATAAGCACTATAAATAAAGAATTTTGCATTCTCGATATCACACCTTGAAAAAATGCGCAGGGCATCTGTGAAGTATGAGCTGTGAGAGGGTGTGATGTACAATGAATTCAATGAAGGTAATTACTGTCCTGCAACACGGCAGTGTCCTTTGTGCATTTGATGAACATTGATGAATGATGGACCAACTTCTTGCAGCTGTTAGGTAGCAAGTAGATCACTCCCAGCACCATGTGTAGTGGGTGGAGCAGTGTCTGGAGTCCCAGCATGGGCTTGGGGATGGGTCTGGGAGCCTGCAGCTGGGGAGGGGGAAAACCAAATTACATGAATTGACTTGGTGGGTCTTCAGGTACTAAGAGCCAAGGCTGAGTGGAATCAGTATACAGCTGCAGATGTTGGAGGATGGGGACTATATGAGCATGCAATCTGGCAAGTTGAGTTTTTGTTGAGTGCTTTCTGAAAGTTTAAGATCTCAATCTCTGCTCAAATGCATCTCTAATTAACATATTCTGAAACTAAAATCCTGAACCAGTACTCAGTTACTAATTTAAATACTCAAAAAGCATTCAAGTGCACAAGTTGAGCTTTTCTTGAGTGCTAGTTTAAAGTACTCAACACCTAGCACTCAAAAAGCGCTGGTGACTGCAGTTCTGAATGGGTTATTCTGTGGCGTCTTTATACTGCTTCCGATTGCTAATGACTTTTTTTTAACTTTGTATTTATGCACCCTACTGCCTCCTCTTTCCACTGTCTCAGACAGCCTCTCTTGCACGATCATCCCACATCATGGTCTGCCCCTAGAGTACACGGTTCCACTAACCTAGGTGCCAGGTTAACCCCCCTGGGTAGGGTGAGGAGGAACCCCCATTCTTACCTCCTCAGAGCCATATATACTGTGACGTGGAGCCGGTAAAGAGGAGTCTGCCTCGACAAGTCAAAGACATGCAGTGAGGTGTCATCACCTAGAGAGACTGAGGTTTTTTTTTCCCTTGTTCATCCCCAGATGTTGGTGTGCAATGAGGGCCAATGAGCTAGGAGGCATGCTGAGACGTGCCTCCTGCTCTGCCCCTCTACTGACATCTGCCCAATGCCCTCACTGCTTCCCCCAACTACCACCGCTTCCACCCATGCTCCCCCAGATGGTGGTATTGCAGCAGGAGCGTGCAGATAACCCCCCTGGAGAAGGACAACAGCCACTGGGCACTCCATCCATCTCTCCTCCATGGCCAACTCCCAGCCCCCAACAGTTTCCCGAACACGGGTGGCAAGTGGTAGCAGGTAAGGCGTCAGTGCCTCAGCCCTCAGTGCCACGGGCCAGCTCGCTAATGACCATTAATAACAGTAAACATGGTTGGCACTATTTAACATTTGAATCAGCTCAGAATGACTGTACTAAACTGAATGCTAAACTGATTGACTGCTAAAATACTACTAAGGAACTCTATTTTTGCAGTCAGAAGGCAATCTGCATGCTAATATACTGTAAATATAGCAGTTGGCTTGGGTAAGGGCAATCAGTGCTCCTGCAATTCCTCAGGCTGGGCAGGAACAGGAAGTGATTCAGGGGAATTAGTTCACTGATGCATTCAGTATAGTCTTTTAAAGGGACACTGCTAACTTTTTTTTTTTGCATCATATTATTTCTAGATAAAAGCCCACATTTTATGATTGCTTATCTTCTCTAAAATTCATTGGTGTTGCTGATTGTTTCATCTGTCTCATTGCTAAGTAGAACTGAAATGCATGGTAATGTACAAGCATAAATTGGCTAATTTAAATCCTTGAAATACTTGGCTGGCTAATCTTCATTCATGATTCAGTAGTATTAAAAAACAAATTGTACATTGAAGAGCATTACAGTTTGACACAGCAGTGCTGCCGCCAGCAAGTCAGCAGGGACTCCCCTTCCCCAAGCAGGCCTTTATCAGTCCTCCAGCTCCAGCTCCATCATCTCTGCTTTATCCCGCACCCCCAGACCGTGCAGAGTCAGACTCCCGCTCCAAAGACACTGGCATCCACACACCTCGCCACCACTGTCCTACTGACTCCCCCAGGCTCCCAACAATTGTCCAATCAAAAATCAACCTCAAGCCAAGTCTTAAGAGGCTTCTCTAAGGCCAGCCAGTGCCCAGCAGCTGGAAGTGCAGCTCCTTAAATTTATTTTAGTCCCTCTTGTTGGTATTGGATCTGGTTGGGTTGTGGTCTGGAGTCATGGATGGGCGATGAAAAACATGAATGCTGACGACTCACTCCACAGAATCAGGCAGGCCAGGCAGCTGGCTGAATGATAGCAGCAGCAGCAGGCGCTTCACTTTCTTTCCGCTCTCTTTACCATCCATGGTGAGTCAGTATATCTTGTGCGTAATGCAAACATTCACAGCCGCTATGGATCTTGGGACAATGAGTTTTTTAACTTGTTTGTTCAATGTGCCTTTCCTGGTGAAACTTTTTAGTAAATAAATGAAATAAATAAATGTATTCAGAAATAAGCACCAATGGCCAGTTAGATTAAGTAAAACCCAGAGTGTAAAGTGAGTGTGTCCAGGGTGATAAAGGTGGCTATAGTCAAGTGGCAAACAGTAGCCAAGCTAGCATTGTAAAATAGTAGAATTTACTGATTTAAAGTGCACTTGGATATCCGTTTCAGTCAGGAGCAAGAGTAAGGAAGGGGACCAGGCAGTTATCCACATGAGCAACATACTTGCCACAGCCGTAGCCTGTTAACCATCCCAGTAGCATAGTTGCCACAGCCCCAGCAAAGGACTAGTGACCTGAGTAACAGATCTAGAGACCCCTATAGCACTAGCCTGGCTACTGGAGGCAACATGGCTACTATAGTCACCTGTTTCACCCTGTGGCACTCTGACTTTATAATCTGGGACTTGCTTCTCAAAACTAGCTCCCTGGTGCTTATTTCTGAATAAACAAAACCTTTGGGACAGCTGGCAGTTATTCACTAGCCCAACTGGCTAGCTTGGCTATAACTGGGACTATACCCTAACCTTGCTCCTTAGCACCCTGTTCACTATCTAATTCAGGGCCTGCCTGCCCTCTGCTCCACCTCCGATAACTACTTTATTTGAATGCTGCCAACCCCTGTGCTCCATTTAGGAGCATGAGTTAAATAAATTTAGGTAATTTTGAATAACGCCACCATCTCACTGAATGCTCCCATCCTGGACCGATTTTAAATACATTTGAATAAATCCACCCTTGGCAGTTCCTTGCTCCAGAGCCTTGCCCTGACCACACTAACATCCACGGCCATCCTTTATTGTGCTCACTGCATGAAAAGAAACATCTTTCTTTTTTTATTTCAGTATTAGTTCTGGCAGACAGTGCCTGCTTTATGACACTGTCACTGACTCACCGCCCCAAACTGGGGAGAAGTTGAGACAGGAGGTGGGTTAAGTGTATGCTGGATGCCCTGATGGCTGCATGCAGGTGTGAGGTCTTCCCTTGATGGGTAGCTGACTCCTCCTGATGCTCGTTCATCTAATGATGCTTTCCTGTTTGTGGGGACCACTGCCAAGGAACTACCATTTACTTTTTCTTTATAAAAAAACACAAATGGGACTAAACAGAACCCACACTACAGCTGCCAACTGCTGATCCTGGGGACCGCCACAACTACTGGACCACTGACACTGCTGGGACCACTGAGACTGACATAGGGATGAGAGGAGGACTGCAGGTACTGCCTTTTCCTCTGAATTTACTTCCCTGTGTCCCCTCTTTATTCTGCTGCACTTTCTTCATGTTTTTGTTTTTCCTTGGGGCATCTGAACTCCCCTGACTGTCCTCCTTCACAGTCAATTCAAACTCTCCTAATGGCCATTACTGGCCACTCTCAGTGTCCTCCATGGCATCCAGGATGCTGAATCCATAACAACCAGCTGTCCAGTGAAAGCTGGACCTTAGATGTGACACTGGCTTGTGCCACCTTTACTGGGCAGGCTGCAATAAGAACTAAAACCTTTTTAACTGCAGACAAGCACTTTATTTTTATATTTCTCTGGCCACTATGTTCACCCCCCCACAACCTAAACTATAGGGGCACCTGGGGTCATCTTACTGGGGCTTGTTGGCATCAACAGAGCTTACTGGTGACCCGATCTTTGGGGATATTACACGCCTGCCTTTGCTGCCCTATAAAACATACTCAGAAATGAAACTACCTCTAAAACAAGAGGCTGTCATAGCTCCCCTCATTTTGATGAATGCTCCTTCCTCATCTGTGTACAAAAGTAATGGTCCTCTTCATGAGCTTCCGGCAGGAAGTCACATCCCACACTGATTTCCTTTCCTATTGGCCTGGTATCTGGTCTGAACCAAGACCATTTGCTGTTGCTACGTAAATATCGAGAACAAAATGCAATTGAAATGAATGGGCCTATATACATTTCAATGGGACCATTCATTTCAGTGGAGATTTTTCTGGTCATTTTGTGCTGGGCTAGTGAAACTCCTGTTGGGTCAGTGGATTTTTCTAATTACTAACCCTGATGGCTAGTGGCTAAAAAAGTTAGTATAGACCCCTGTGACAGTCTGTAAAATCTCTAGCATCATAGTGCAGGGTGGCCACACATGGGAAAGGAACTGTACCATACCTCTCAACAGTCCCTTAGTGACATGTCCCTCATTTTATTCCTCAGCATTGCTGTGTCCCTCACTGTAAATGGTGTTGCCAAGGTGCTGTAGCAAAAAGTTAGTCTTCAGCTGTGGGGGGTCCAGATGCAGGGAGGGGGTCCAGCTTCAAGGTGTGGGTCCAGCTATATGGGACCAGATCTGGAGAGACTGATCCCATACCTCTTAAGTGTCCCTCATTACACTATAGCATCATGGCAACAACCATCTGGACTCCCATTGTAATGGATGCAGATTCAATTATGGCTCAAACTCCTCATCCCCAGTCATGTAACTAATTCTTGGGTACTTTATAGTCCAGGTGAGGGAACCTCTTTGGAGATACTGATTCTGGAGAGTGGATGGGGAGTACCTGTGAAACAAAAGGTTAGACAGTAGTCAAAGAGGACCCATAGTTCCTAGGGAAAAGTTGTACAGATAGATAGTAAATAAAACTATCCTTAATGGCCATCAACGTATTACCACAAGAGGACCATTATTTTCATGGTAATAAAAAGCTCATTTGGACAGTTTTAATGGCAATTAATGGATTAGTGGTAAGTGACCATCATTTTCATGGCAATGAAAAGCTCATTGTTCAGTTTCAATGGTTATTAAACATGCCATTAAAATAGCTTGATACAAAATTTAAGGGGCATACCACACCCATTAAATACTCAATGGGTACCTGTAGTGGTTAATTTAAGGCATGGGTGAGTAAATTAATGGTTTTCGCCCATGAAACATCAACAATTAATGGAAATGTAATGGGAATAAAAACTGGCCATTAAAAAGATTGATACAAAATGTAATGGTGAAAAGTAATGGGTTTGCATGAAGAAAATGGAAGATTAATGGAATTTAATGGAATTTTAATGGATTTCAATGAAGCAGTGATATCTCATTCAATTTGGGAACTTAATTGAGGGTTGTTATTGTAATTTGCATATACTGTGCAGCTTATAATGCATTTCTTTATCAGTGTATGTTTCATTTTATATTTCTTTCAAACTTTGATTTTGATGTGTACCATGTTGGTACCACAGTGGTATCAAATTTCTAGATGCACTGATACCACAGTGATACCAGATAAGCTTGGTATTTATATGTACACCAATCTGCTCCTCTAACATAATAACCTTGTGGTGACATTACAAAATACCGATACCACGGTGGTACCAAATAAGCCTTGGTGGTATATAGAAAACAGTGTCGTACTACCATTGCATTATCATTGGAAACTTCTAGGGCAATATAGAGTCCCACATGAAAGTGGACTCAAAACTACATAATACCACTGTGGTACCATTACCCATTTATCAGTCCGGGCAACATGCCGAAATTGCCATAGGGATGCCACTGTGCCATGGCACTATCAATGAGGCCAGAAACCTGACTTGGTTGACACCATTGTACTACCACTGATAAAACACTATGTTGCCATTGCAACA
Organism: Neoceratodus forsteri; assembly: GCA_016271365.2. Classification (NCBI taxonomy): domain Eukaryota; kingdom Metazoa; phylum Chordata; order Ceratodontiformes; family Ceratodontidae; genus Neoceratodus; species Neoceratodus forsteri. The sequence continues at coordinate 185,393,334 of JADMNL010000032.1, forward strand.
CATTTGGTAAGGGTATCCCCAATGAAAATGAACTTTAAAAAAAACAAGCTTTGGCAGACACAGCAGGAGTTGTGTGTAGGATTTCTTTAGCAATAATGTTCCCCCTTCTTGTTTGTTGTAGCCCTTGATAAGGGTATTTATTTGCACCCAGATCTTTAGGGGGGGTTCAATAGGTTCTTAGCCTGAATGTATCAAACGTGTTGTCTTTTGGCTTTTTTCTGCTTTGCATCTATTCCTGAGTTCCCTATAGTTCTTCCAGTCCATGATTAGGTCAGAGGATTTAAATGTTCCCCAAGCCCTATCTCTGTCTCTTATGAGTTTCCTCAGATCTTGAGTGAGCCATCTGGCTTCTTGTCCTTTGACTCTGATCTTTTTTCTTAGGGCATACTTATTGGTGGCAGACAAGAAGTTATCCATGAAAAACTCAACCGCTGTGTCGAGGTTAGGGGCTAGTTTAATTTGCTGCCAGTTGACCTCGGTGAGGGTGTTGAGACAGGAACTTGGGTCAAATCTAGAGTAGTCCCTAGTCCAGAATATTTGGGGTAGAGAGGTTGGGAAGTCATTCTTCCATACACCAAATGTGGGTGAGTGATCATTCAAAGAATTTGTGAAGGTACCAGTCATTTTGAATCTGTTCGGATTTGTGACCAGGGTCCAGTTCATGGTGGTGTGGGTGCCAGTTTTTGTATTAAGTCTGGTCGGTTCCTGAATTATTTGGGTGAGTTTGGTCTCTTGTAGTGAGCTTTTTATGTCATCCATGATGTGGGGGGCCCTAGTGAATATTGAAATCCCCAGGATAACCTTCTCTTCCTGGGGAGAGCGAGGATTGTATTTATTAGAGATTTTAGTGATTCAGTGGCCGTTTTGGGAGGGTTATACACAGCCCCAGCAATTAGTGGCTTGGTCCCGCCCAGTAGTCATTTTATAAATATGGCTTCACAGTCTGATTGGGTTAGGTCTGTTATCAGAATGGGTGAGGCATTAAAGATGGATTTTACATAAATCATGACCCCTCCCCCTTTCTATTTCAATCTATGTTTCCTAAAGGACTGATACCCATTTAAGTCAACCACATGGTCTGACAGATGGGTTTGAGCCATGGCTCACAAATAGTAATGACATCAGGTACATATAGGCTCACCCAGGCTTGTAACTCATGTATTTTAGGCCTCAGGCTGTATTAATATTTATATCGTCAGCTTTAGTCCTTTGCTGCTATCCCATAAGGATCTGTTAGAGGTGGTTACTTGGATACTAGCTACTGGTGGGTCAGGGTTTTCCTCGATATCCCCTGCTAGCAGTTGTTTTTAGACAGAGGAGTAAGCTAGCTAGAAACCGAGACATTATGGGGTATTTGCTGCATTGTAGGGCATTGATATACCATGTTAGTTGGTAAAGGTTCCTTGTCTCCTGAGACCTTGAAGATACATTAGTGGGTCCCAGAGTGCCTCCAAGGAATTAGCATTGGACCGCTTCCAGCACAGCCTATCTGTATCATGCAGATGGTCCTGATTTCTCTGATTTAGTATGGAATCAGAACCTAGAACTATCAGAATATATATAGCTGCATAAATTATTCACTGCTTCATTTGTGGCTACCGATGGCACCTTAGCCTTGCCAGACTACTGCTAGGACACTTCTGAGAATATCTTCTGAGATTTTTAGAATAGGTTGCTGATCTTGGGTGTACGTCACTGGAATTTCAGTGAGGTTACAGTTCTTTGGGGAGCAGACCTGTCTTTTTTCCCAGAGTGAATCCAGGTTTATATTAATAAAAGTACTCCCCCAATATGTGTTCTATTTTGTATTTTCCTTTTCTTTTGGCTAATGGCACTAATTTTATGCAGGAGTGGGGAGCCTCTTGTGGTGAAGAGAGATAACCTGCTAATGAAAAAGTTGGCTGTTAACACTGTGCATATTAGTCATGTGATCATCTACCCTACATAAGTCAATGCTCACCAAGGGTGGTGATGGGGGTGGTGGGGTAGCTGTTGCAAAGCAGCAGTGGGATAATTCAGAGGCATGCCATGGGGAGTAAATGGACACCTTCTTCGTCCTGTCAAGCTTGGTGGAAATTTATGTAGCTCAGGGAGGGCACGGATACAGCCCTTGCGACCCTCAGACATTTGCAGCTTCAAGCTTGGGGGAAATTTCTGCAGCTCGGGAAGGGCATGGATACAGCCCTTGAGACCCTCAAATCTTTGTAGCATCAAGCATGAGGGAAATTTCTGCAACTCTGGGAGGGAATGGAAAAATTACCCTGACTACCACTTCCTGGCTTGGAATAGGAGGGAGTTTGTCCAGCTAGGAGTCAGGCTGAAACAGAGCCTGCGGCAGGGGCTGCATCTCCACCCCTGCTGCATTTGGCTGGGACACCGGTGGTGGAAGAGTGGGTAGACAAGGCAGAACTAGTCCTGCCTTTGCCCTGTAAACTGGTCCCTGATCCAGATTTGTGAGAGACCTTAAGAAAGGAGGGTCTTGGCCAGCTCCTGGGCAGAGTGTGATATAGCAAGTGGACAGACCTAATGGCCCTACCTGAAGCCTGCTGGTCATTCATAATATCCTGCACATCAAGGCCAAATAGCTTGGAGCCCACACAAGGGATATTCAGAACTTTCTGCTGCACATCAGAAGCAAAGCCTGAGACTCACAACCAGGAGTACTGTCTAAGGCAAATGCCAGTGGCAGCTGCCCAGGCAGTGGTACCCGTCATGTCATAAATTTAATTAATTTATTTGTTTAAAATTTGGTAACCAGGAAAGGTACACTGAGCTGAGGCTTGTTACCAGGTGTGACCCAGGGACAGGGAACAAAAAGGGTAGCAGTGAAAAGGGTAAGTGAAACACCATTTGCCAGAATAGTACTGAAGTAATTACAAACGAGTGGGAACTTTACATCTAGTAGTACATACAGGTATAGTAAACTTAGATGAAACAACAATTACATAGTAGTCATTCTACAAAAAATAGTAACACAGGGATAGGAAACCAGTTCAGCTGTGGAGAGAATCAGTAGGTACACCCTGTGGTAGTTGCCCTGGAGTCAGAGGAGGTGGTGGCAAGAGCATGTGGGTTGAGTGGAGAGCCTTTGGAGGTGCTTAAAAGAGGAGGGGGGGAGAACCAGAGAGAGGATGGAAGCTGGTTCCAAAGAATGGGGAGCCAGTATAAGAAGGTGGCTTGTCCTGTACAGCAGTGTTGATGGGGACTGGAGAAGGTGCATGAGTCCCTGGAACATAGAAAGTATAGTCAGAAACAGCCATGGGTGACAGGAGTGAAGACAGGCATGAGGGTAAGGAGTCAAACTAGCAATTGACAATGAGGACATAGCAGTGGGTAGTGCAGCAATGTGATGTGGGGGAGGTAGGGAGAGTGTGATATATAGTGTGCAGTGGTAGGTGCGGGAGGGCATGTTGGATGCAAATCGACAAAATGCGTTGTAAAGACTAACTAGTCTGACAAGGGATGAGGGAGGGGCAGAAATGTAGACCACATCAGCATAGTCAATGATAGGGAGTATTAGTTTGGTGACAAGCTCTTGGCGTATGGGGAGTAGGAGGCAGATCTTATTACAGTATAAGGCAGTGAGGTTTGGACGGAGCTTGCTATGGACTGTGTTGAAGACAGTGGAAAAGTCTAGATTACTGTCAAGCTGTACACCCAGGTATTTGAAAGCAGAGACTGTCTCAAGCTGGGTGCCATCTAGGGTACAGAAGGCAGGGAGGGATCAGAGTTTGGCTAGCTTTTAGCTTGTACTGAAGGTCATGAATAGTTGGATACTCAGTTTTTGTTTGTATTCATTGTGAGCTGGTTAGCTTTGAACCAGAGGAGCATGTTCAGAAAATTGCACTGGAGAGACCTCAGCTGCAGTGGTTGTTGGGGTGGAGTGGCAGATTATGGTGTTGTCTGCATACATGTGTGTGTCAGAGGAGACACAAGCTGATGGAGAATAAGACTGGGCTGAGGATTGGGGAATGCCGGTCAGGATGGGGAGTGGAGGTGACAGTATACAGCCCACTTGAACTGATTGTTGATGGCCAGTCAGGTAGGTGTAGATCCAGTTAACAGCATGGGGTGAGAGATCTGCTAAGGTCAATTTATTTAGGAGGAGCTGGTGGGAAACTGAGTCAAAAGCTTTCGCCAAGTCTATAAAAATAACAGCTGTGATCTGACCATTGTCCATTCCTAAGAGGACAGAGTCAATTCCTCTGAGGAGTGAGAATATGGTGACGTGTTGTTTTCTGAACCTTGACTGGAAGAGAGAGACAAAGAAAAGGGAGTCAAAAAAGGAGGGAAGCCTGGAGAACACTAAGGATCCCTAGAGTTTTGAAAGGGAGTAATGAGATAGGCCTGTAATTCCTGGGGGAGGATGGGTCGTCACCCTTGTGGAGTGGGAGGACTTTGACTAGCTTTCAGGCTTGAGGAACAGCAGAGGGTGAGAAGGGCAGGTTCAGGATGTATGTGAGAGGGGTGACTATGTCCAGAGCAGAAAGCTGGAGAAGCTTTGGATCCAGCCTATGTGGGCTGTGCTTTGAGGGATTTAGAGGTATTAAGGTTTGGGGGACTTCTTGAGGGGTGACTGGTGGAAAGTCGAATACGTCATGGTGATGGGGAGAGGAGACCTGGGGGGATGTCAGTGGCAGGTTGGCTATGAGGGGCACAGGTGGTAAAAAAATGGTTGAAAGTAGTGGCAACTGTGAGTGGGTCAGATACTAGCTTGCCACCAGTTTTGGAAGGGAGGAGGAGTGGGCAGGTGGATCAATGAAATCTAGGCAATTCTAGTGGGGGATAGGAGGAAGTAGGCTGTTGGTTAACTAGGATCTGCAGCTTATCTGTTAGGTAGAAATGGGCAGACTAAGTGGTCCAAACGGTCCTTATCTGTTGTCAGATTCTATGTTTCTATGTTTTTATGTTTAATGCGGGAATGCAGAACTTAACAGAACTTGGCTGGAGACCTTAGACTGTATTGGACTGGAAATGAGATGAATAGTACAGAGACCTGGCAGTGTGACTAGATTTGGTGCAGAGGTTTCTGATGGACCAGTAGTGTTGATAGTTGCCAGCAATGAGGATGGATTTATAATTTTGCCATGCTCAATTGGAGATTTGAAAGGTGCATTGTGGTCATCAGAGGTAACCCATGGGTGGTGGGAACACTTGACTCTTAGCTTTCCAGGGGGAGCATAAATACTCCAGGATTTGTTAAAAAATGAAGTAAAGAGGGACAGGACATCATCAGTGTTGCTTGTGAAGTAGACGGGGTTCCAGTCAGTGAAGGTGAGATCTGCTAGGGGACATTCTGTATCGAGGGACCTGAGGAGTCTATACCAAATGTAATTATTTTATTTTTTATTTATTCAAGTCTAGGATTACAACCTTTGAACTAGTAGCTCATTTACAAAGGTTCCGCGCCAGGTAGAAAAAAGTTAAGACAAACATTCATTGCCTGAACTAAGGTAAGGACTTGCAAAAGCCAGTTTCAAGAGGTTACAAATGGTCAAAAGTGCAGACATTGAGGAATTTTACAATTGAGTACTAGTTGATGACTAGTAGACAGTACAACATCATCTTGCTAGACAAACAATTCTGGGAGTGTTGATACAAACTGTGTAAAAATGCACCATTATATGACTAGGACAAAACCTTCAGTCTAATGTTGCACAAATCTGTGGGGTAGAGGGCATAGTTCATGTTGAACTAGTAGAACAGTTGCCTAAAGCCAGTTACAGAGAGGAGGGGTAGGTAGATTCGTGAAACTTTGTTATGAAGAATAGAGGGAAAGAGGTATGGTGAGGGCAGAACTGAGCTGGGAAAATGGGTTGAGGTCCATGTTCCCATTGTCCAAAAGTAGGGACAGGCAGAGGGTGGGGGGAGGAAGGAGGGGGGTGGTGGGTCCGTGGGTGGGTGAGAGGAAGTGAGTCAGATAAGGAGGGTGAGACAACCAGGGTTGCAGTGGAAAGGAGGTGAGAGGTGATAGAGGTGCAGAAAAGGAGTGGTAGTAAGGGCAAGGTGCCATCCACAGACTGTAGGAGGGATGTGGGTGGGTATAGAAGGTATGCTGAGCCAATGGGGAAAGGTAGTAGGAGGGGGAGTGGGGGTAGGGTACGGAGGAAGGAAGCTAGATTGATAATAAGGAGACCAGGGGTCAGGGTTTAGGTGGCCTAAGCTATTAGCAATAGGCCATAAGGGGTAGATTGTGGGGGCAGAGTTTCCTAATGCAGTAGGTTAGGCAGTGATTGCTGAAAGCGTTGGAGAAGGTACCAACTGCAGCGATTCAATGGGAGTACGAGGACAGTATCTAGTTCAAGAGGGAGTGGTTGGCTGAGTGAGGGTTGAGCCTGGTGGGTTCAGTGATTACTTGTGTGAGATTGAGTGATTCTACAGAAAGGGTTATTTGTTTGGATGTGGGGAGAGCCAGTTGAGATTGAAATTACCGGTAAGGGTAAGTTTCCTGGAGGCAGTGAGGGAGACAATAGAGGACAGTTTGTTTGGAAGGGAGGAGGAAGAGGACCTGGGGGAGATGTAGAGGCTGCCTATAAATATAGGGCAGGAAGAAGGGATGGAGAATTGTAGTAAGATAAGCACGTGGGAGGCAGGGATAGTTTCCATGGGAATAATGGAGGTAGGCATAGGTGGCAATGCCACTTCCATGTTTACCTCTGCCCTGTGGAAAAAGGTGGTAGCCTGGGAGGGCTATCTGGGAGTCAGGTGTTTTGGCAGACAGCCGTACTTTTTAGCATGTCAAGTTTAGGGAAGAGGCTTCTTGCAGTGAGATGGAAAATTTGGAGGCATTTTGGTACGAAGAGGGGGAGGGAGGAGAGGTGAGGGGGTGGGGTTAGGTTCGATATCACTGGAGAGAAGGAGCAGCAGGAGGAGAGGAAAGATTGTTGTTAGTCACCTCCTTCTTTTGTGTAGAGAAGGATGTTGGTTGTGGGGGAGGTGGTGGTGATAGTTGGGGAAGAGAAGGGAATGATAGAGAAATTCCCAGTTTATGGATGGACAAGGGAGATGGTCAGGGTAGGTAAGGTAGGTAGGTATGGCAGAGGAAAGGGGGATGAGGGTGGGTCTTGAGCTAAAGTGGGAGGTTGGATGATTATGATGGGAAAGATGAGATGGGCGGGGAGTAGGATGGGTTCACCCATGTTGGGCAGTGACAGGCGTGTTGCCATGCCGATCATGGCTCAGGCAACATACCATCTGGTTTTACGGCACCAGGCATTATGCCTCCTGGGAGTTCGGTGCTAAAGCATCTTCCCGTGAGTCAGTGTTTGCGGGGGGCTTTGCTTCCCTGTACCACCTCCTGGGTGGGTGTACTGTGAATGGTACAGAAATTGTGTCATGCCCAACAAGGCATGAGTGCAGGGCAATCTAAAATTGGATTTATGTGATGAGGGTGTGTCCCTTATCATGCTGCTCTCAATGAGCGACGCAAAATTGCCTGCGTTAAAAGGGCGACAAGGATTTGAGAGAGACTGCCTCAAACAGCAACAGCCCTCTGAAATAAACTGCTTCTTTTGTTCTTTGCGGGAGACTATGCCCCCCCCCAAAAATAATGATTCTCAACTCCAGGGGGAGTGGATTTAAGCAAAAATAGAAACTCTCCCAAGAAGTAAAACCTTTGCCTGCACTAGGATCCGAACCCAGCACTGCAGGCTCCAGGGGCAGTGGCTCAAGCCACTACACCACACAGCCAGCTCTGCAGGGCTAGGACCAAAAAATCTTTTTATCCCCTTTCTCGTGAGTGTAGCATGTATCCCTCAGTGCTTCACTCACTATACCTATTCAGTGCTCTTTTTTCATACTTGCTGTACATGGGAGTGGTATCATTGAGTCACTCAGTAATACTCGCCCATATAGGGTGTTACCCTAAAATTCAAGATTGTCCTTGTCACTTTCACCCTTTTTGCAGTGACAACATTACCATGCTATAATGCTGTCACTGCGCTGATGGGCTGTGAGTAGGATGGAGGCGTGGAGGGGGACAGGACTTGGGGGAGAGGGTAGGAAGGACAGGACTTGGGGGAGAGGGTAGGAAGGGGAAGAGATATTAGGGTAAGGAGTATAATGGGCAGGTGAGTCTTGAAGGGGATAGTCATATGTCTCAGTGGGTGGACTGGATGTGGTTGGGGTACATCAGTAGTGGCACTGGTTGAAGTCAACAGGAAAACTATGGTAGGTGCTAGGACCAATGATTGTTGAGAGGCCAGGCGCCGTAGTTGTAAACAGATGGCAATATGTGAATAAATGGGACTGCCAACCCGAGGTGGATTGATGGAATATTCCAAGTTGGCACCAAGCAAACAGTACCTATGCTCCTAGATGAAAAGGCATCTGAGCTGGGGTGGGGGTGTCCAGATGATGTGCAGGGGAGGGCTTGTGTTAGGGTCAGTAGCCCTCACGACCCTCAGGCTGTGCTGGTCAGATGTGGATGGAGCTCAGGGAGGCTGGGGAGGAATATAAATAGATTCAAATTGAGAAACATGGCTGTAAACTGAGAGGGAGCAATAACAGTTTAAGCCAGTCCTAAAGTAGCCTCTTTGTGTATCGGGGACCGTCCAGAGTGAGGTCAGAATGCAAGGCAACAGATTCAAACTAAAAGTGCAGAGAGGGAGACAAAGGAAAGGTGTCCAACTGTTAACAATGACTACCCTGAGAGGGAAGCCAGTTCTGAGAGAAGGGCTAACTAAGGAAAATTAAAGCAGGATTGAAATGGATAACTGCTGCTGAATAAGGCCATGGTAATGGGGCAAGTACCGCATTTAAGTTGACTGAGCATAGGCTTTCCTCGTCACCAGCTACGACGGTAGGGGACACAAGCCCAGCGTTCTCACTCAGTGCGGACACAGCACAGCCAGAGGAGCCCAGTGCCTGAGGACCTTGCTGTGCAGGAGATCACTGCAGTGGGTTGGCGCCAGTGACCCAGGGGTCGATGAGCCTTCACCAGACAATGGAGGGCTGGAGGAACTCACTGCTGGGGAAGGCCTGGAGAAGGCAAGGCCTGGCTGGCATAGAAGAGGTCACCACATCTGGCTAAAGCACTAACCGGATAAGGAGGTGGAAGTCAGCGGGACCAGGAGCACTGGCAGGGCAATGGTCCTAGAAGTGTAACCCCTGCAAATGGGGGTTCCCGAAAAGTCTTCCATGAGCTTGCCTAAATGCTCACTGCCAGGCTGGTGTCCGGCGTTCTAACCGTATAACGGTTAAATGTGGATAGTGCCTGTAAAGCCTCTGGTTCTGTCTCTTTGAGAGCTGCCTGGCTGCAGTTTTAATCAAATTGGGAAGGGGTCTGCGTGTTTTCATGCGTGAGTCCTGCTCGGGCTGCTGAATAATCGCTCCATTTCTGCCATTGCTAATTGTGCAGAGGGAGCTCTGTTAGAAGGTGTACCTGCTTACTGTTCATCCTTAGAGTAATTATAATACTGTAGTTTGTTCTAACCTGCTTTCTTTGCAGCAAGGACTTTCGGTCCATCTCCACCATCTTGGTCCCGAACTGTCGAATTAGACCAATCAGTACCTAGGGATTCTAACATGGAGTCTGCTTACCGGGCTCTGTGGAGTGAAAACCATGGGAATTGTAGTTCTGGGGTGTTGGCGCCTTTTTGCACCTACAGGGGGAGCTATGTTGTGACTGACAGCTGAACCGACCAGCCGAACTTCTTAGATTTTGGAAAAAACCCCGAGCTGTCTGCTATCTAGGCAGATATTAGTTGGAAGCTGAAGAAGCAACAGCTTGCGTGAGTCGAGTGGCCGTTGGAGAGTTTGCACAGGAGAACTGTGGAGAGGCCTAATTTTAGCCTGCTAGTATGCCTGCTGCCCTGAGAGGGAACGGAATGGTATTTTTGGACAAAATCCGAGTTGTGAGCCAACTGACTTGTACCAGGCTTAGTGCCTGAGGAGGCCGAAGATTTTGCTGAATGCGATTGGCCTGTCAGGTATCCAGCCTCCCTTGGAGAGGGATTACCTGGTACTGTAGAATTTCTTACATATAAATGTGCTGCGTATTTGTCGTGGGTCGAGATTTGGTTTCCCACTGTGTGAACTGTGTTCTGCTTGCTGGAAGCTGTATCCAGCCCAATTGAGACTGAATCCGCGGTGATCTCCATGCGGCCGGGCCTTGCCACGGGGACCCTGCCAGACTACCCCACTGCACAGAGAAAGCATCGACGAGAGACCTGCCTGGGGATCAGCCTGCTCCATGTCTGAACGACATCTCGGCAAACCATGTGGGCCCTACTTCTCCTGGCACTCCAGATTCACCACCTGCTGTCTCTATTTTTGTTCAGCGGTGTCCAGTCTTGGGGTATCGTGAGTCTTGGGTATCGTGAGTAATTACCAGGGTATCTCCCTGCCACCACAAATTAATCTAAGTGTGTCAGCTGATTGTGTTGTTGTTTCTTTTTTTTTTCCTTCACAAACTGAGCCATTTGGCTCCAGATTACAAATAGTGTGTATTGTGCATGTTTTTTTTCCATCACAGGCCCCAACCAGCTTTGACGCCGGCCTACCCCGGCAAAGGTCCTGGCTAGCCCATCTTTTCTCCACCTGGGTACTCAGAGATTGTGACTGTTTAGGGATTCTGAAGTACATGCATAGCTGCTTATTTGATAGAACATTTAAGCAAATCAACCTGATTATGCTCCTCCCTTGTTCAAGCCCCCCCGAATAAATCAGATCACATTTTTTCTGCATTTAACCTGACCGTGGTTCCAGTTTGCACCAAGAGTACCGTGCTGTGGCTATTTGCTGTGTCTAACCTTGTTTTACAGGGGTTCCCAGGGTCGAGCTAGAAAAACCAGCCCTGGTGGTAAGTGCAAACTGTGGGGGTACTCATGCAGTGTATCAGAGGTATTGTGAAAGTGACTGTTGGGTGTTGTTCCGGCCACTAGCAGGGAAACAGGGAGGTTACAGTGTCCCGGAGGGGCTGTGCCCTAGTTAGCTTGACCACTACCAGCCCTGAACTCTGAGTGGAGGCACCGTCTCAGAACTCAGGCCCCTTAACCTGCTATTAGCCAAGCAGGCAGGATAGTAGCCCTTGGGATCGTGCCATCTAGGGGTTACATCTTGGAGGCACCACTGGGATTAGCGCCCCTAGTGGCCAGAACTATGAGTTATTGTCAAACCTAAATGGCTACCCCAACAGAAGTGGCTGTACACTAGTTGGTGGGGTGGTGTATAGGGCAGGAGATTGACCCCCACAGCGCCCTTCTTATATTGGGTATTGACCCTGGGGAGGATGAGCTCCCACCATTATCTGAGACTTTTGAGGAGAAAGTTGCTAAGCTGTTGCTGGAGGAAGGGAAAACCCTAGAGGACTTTAAGAAAGTGTTCCTGCTACCTGGGGGTGTTCCTTCCCCAACATCCCCTCCCCTTCCAGCACCTGTTACTGCTCCACCTTCTGTGCCTGTGCCCATGCAGAACCTATATCTGTACCTGTATTAGTCACAACTCCTGCCAGAGGCTGAGAATCTTCCGGCATCCTCCCCACTCCCCAGGGAGAATGACTGGGAGACCTGGATCGACTATGTTGCCCCCTTGGTACCTGAGTGGCAGTGTGCAAAGGCTGAGAAGCAGAAAAGAATCATAGGAAGTTTGAGGGGTCCTGCCCTTGAAGCCATTCAATTTTTGAAGTCCACAAAGCCTGATGCATCTGCTCAGAAGTACCTATCTGCACTCAAAGGCAATTTTGGGAGCATTGAATTGGAAGAGAATTTGATGTGGAAATTCCAAGGTACCAAACAATGGAAAGGGAAAAGTTTGTCTGCGTATGTTACTCATCTAGAAGGAGCTTTGCAGAAAGCTTACCGGAAAGGTGGGGTAGCTGCCAGTGACTGACCAAAGATTCCAAACAAAGATTAATCCTTGCATCATTCATGTCCCTCATTGATTATGCTGACTTCCTCTACGGTCATTGCTCCCTCTCCCATCTAAACAAACTAGACACCCTGTATCATAGAGCTATTAGATTCATTACTGACCTTCCCTCTAGCACCCATCATTGCTCTCTCTACAATGCAGTCAGCTGGACATCCCTGCAACATAGAAGAAGAAAAAATGCTGCTATCTGGATCTACAAAGCTCTGACAAACAAACTCCTTCCTACATCTCAGATTGCTTCAACCAGATCACATCCAGGCCCTACACCTTGAGGATCAACAAACTGATCCTACTGAAGATTCCTATCACCTGCACGGTATGGAAGAGCTGCATTCAGTTATTCCCTGGCACTTATCTGAATTCTATCCAAAGACATTGAAAATGGAAACACTGATCCCTTACATCCTTCAAAAGCTGTACACCAGCCTAATCCCAGATTCATGCAATTGCTTCCACAAGGCCTAGTCCTCCCACACCCCACCCCCACACCTCTCTCTCTCCCCACCCCCTTCTAAATCTCATCCCTATTCTTCTATCATTGCTCTGGTCCTTTCCACATCAAACCACAAACATATTTGCCACCCATGTACCATTATCCAAGCCTTTATCCCCACCAGACTGTTTGTTTCTCACCTTTAATAGGTTTTGGTTTACTGTCCTTTGCCTTGTATATATGTAAATAATTGTATATCTATCTCACTCATAAATGTTTGTATTTGTGCTATTTCAATATCATGTTTTTGTATACACTCATAACCTTTTTGTTATGACCACTCAGGTCCATCTTGTAAATGAGCTATGCTCAATGATGTTAAGCCTGAATAAATAAAGATTTTGATTGATTGATTGATTGATTGATTGACTTAAACCAGTGTGAATGGGCATATACTGCAACATGCAAAGCATTCTAAATTGCAGATCCTCCAGTTAAGGCTCCAGGAGAGGAGAGGTAACCCACCTGACTACTGTGACTTAATAAAGAACTCCAGGAGGTTGAAGGTGAAGGAGATTGTAATTATGGGGTGAGTGCAGCCAAGTGATCATAGCACCAGAAGGCCCTTCAGAAATGGAGAACAATAAGGATGTTCCACTGTAGGCTAAATGGTGGGGAGAGGGTTGCTGAAGGAAGTCAGAAAGGTACAACAAATGTTCTCACTGAGGTATCCCCTGTTGACAAAGACCCTGGCCCTTGTCAGGACGTGACTGCCATGGGGGTGGGGTGCATCCTCAGGCATTCGCTACTGAGGGTGTTTTTTGGCTGAGCTCAAGGAATTGACTGACACCCTAAAGGAACTTGTGAGACATGGCACACTACCAGCAGGAGCCAGACCACAATCTCCCATCAGTGCTCCAGCATCCCCTGCAATGTTCTCTCCCAGGGTGCCCTGAGAGCCTGTCATTTGTCACAGTTTCAACAAGGATGTTCACATGAAGAGGGAATGCCATTCTCTGAAGGACTTAGAGAGAGTGGTGAACTGGCTTCAAGGGGGAGCTTCAGAAACTGAATAAGTGGTCAAGGGGTGCACGAAATGATCGCAGTGAAGGCTTCCGACATCCTAACTCAAACCTCTTTGTGGCTAAATAGTCTATCCAGGTCCCTGCTGCTGTCCCTCCTGACTGGTCCGAAATAGTGGGCCCTTCAATGGAGACTACTGTGGCTGTGAATGGTATTCCTACTTGGGCTGTGCTTGACAGTGGGTCACAAGTGACCATTGTATTTCAGGACTGGTATGACCAATACTCTGATATGCCATTACAATCCCTGGAAGTCCTACATGTATGGGGGCTGAGCGACAAGTCTTATCCCTACTTAGGATATGTCCGCCTTTGTTTGTCTTTCCTGCAACTGTAACTGGTGTGATGGAGCAAGCAGAGACACTGTCCCTAGTGTGTCCCCACCAGACTGTATGATGGGGTTCCCCTGTTAATTGGAACAAATGCACACATGATTTGGAGGCTAGCACAGCTTTGTCATGAGAAACAAGGGCAATGGACTGGAAGGGCCCAAAGAATTCTAGCTCTGACCAAGAGGACCTATGATTTGCAACAGAAACCCGAGGAAGTAGACCAGGATGAGCCAGTGGGGATCGTGTGGAAGAAGGATTCCAACTCAATGATACTGGCCCCTAACATCCAGTGTACCATTCCAGGGGTGGTCCGCCTCCGGAAAGAGGTCAAGAACAAAATACTGATGTTGGATGTGCCAAGCGATGGAAAACTGCCAGAAGGATTATTGGTCAAGCCCTGCATTGTGCCTGCTTGTGCTCATGCCTACGCACAACGAGTGATGGTCCAGATTCGCAATGTGTCAGGATCGGGAGAGCCGGGTGAAAAGAGTGTGCACCCTAGCTACGGTACACTGCACAGACACTGCCGTGTTGCCCAGCAACAAGCACTCTGGCAAGACAGAGAGAGTGACTCCAGACTTGTTTGACTTTGGTGACTCCCCATTGCCAGCTGAATGGAAGATAAAATTAGCAAGAAACTTGCCCAGAGAGACCAAGGGCTGGATTCACAAAGCTTTCTGAAGGTACAAAACCTTCCCTAAGTCACCCAAACTGCTGTAGCTTTGGAAACAAAGGGAATTTGCACTGAGTGCTATTCACAAAACCCTCCGCAGCTGCGGAGTAAAACACTACGGAATGTGGAAAAAAGTGCAGCTGCGGAAGTCCCTGAGGAAAAAAAGGTATGAGATAAGTAAGGCACATGCCCTGAAAGGTTATTCACAACCATTTTTTTCCACAGCTTCGGAAAAAATGTTACACACAATGGAATGAGGTGTAACTCTCCCTCAGGAAACTGCAGTAGTGCCCCAACAATTGGAATCAGTTAAGGTGGAGGTGAGGCACAGGTAATAGCATCCCAGATAGTATAGCAGTGGCTGATGTTACAGCAACAAGAGCATACATTGTCATGATATGGCAACAAGCAACAACCACCAGACCCAGTGCAGCCCATGACAGAGCCCCACAGGCAGTAGAGCATGGCCAGTCTGCAGTGAGTGCTACCCCTGCAGACAACAGGAACACCCCAGGGAGGGAGGACCAGCAGTGACAGTCAGCCACTGTGGTGCCATGGTATTCTTGGTACCTCTGGTGCTGCAGTGGTCCCAGTTGAGGGACTGGCTGCTGGTCTCTTTGTGGGTGCTTTCAGCTTCATTCTTTGGCAGCAGTGTTAAAGTCTGCTGCTCCAGCTAATTAAGTTCACTGTTGCTGTGCATCCGAAGCTATTTTTGCAGCTGCGGATACGCAGTTGTGGATTTTCAGCACTTGCTCAATTTCCACAGCTGCTGAATTTCCGCAGCTGCTGGGATTTTTAGAGAATTCCCACCTGCTCAAAATTTCTTTATGAATATCAATAACTGCATTTCTGCAGTGCTGCAGGCCTTTCCTGCAGCTGCAGGATTTGGCTTTGTTTGTGAATCCTGCCCCAAGTGTTTTCATTGAAGGAATGAGGCGTGGGATATGTCCAGGGTGCGGAGCATCACATAGCCTGCACGATGAATGGCCATTTCGAGAGGTCTCGATGCCTAGCCCCAGCAGACACAGATGATGTGAGAAGACACCTACAGAAAATGCTTGTGACTTGTGTGATACAAGAATCCAGGAGCCCAAATGCTTCTCCCATTGTGGTTGTGCATATGAAAAATGGGTCTGTGAGAATGTGTGTTGATTATTGAACCCTGAACTGGCGGACCATCCCTGACCAATACACCATGCCCCATATACAAGATGGGCTGGATTGTTTTAATGGAGCAAATGGTTCTCGGTGTTGGATCTTTGCAGTGGATACTACCAGATTCCGATGGCCCTGGAAGACCATGAGAAGACAGCCTTCATCTGTCATTTGGAGTTCTACAAATTTCTGAGAATGCCACAGGGGATATCGGGCACCCCAGCCACCTTTCAACGACTGATGGAATGTGCGGCAGGAGATATGAATTTACTGGAATGCCTGGTGTACTTGGACGATGTCATTGTGTTTGGGAGCTCCTTAGAGGAACATGAGAACCGACTGTTTAAAGTACTAGACCAACTAGAAGATTTCGGCCTCAAGCTGTTCATCGACAAGTGCCAGTTTTTCCAAACCTCTGTGAAGTATGTGGGGCTCAAAGTGTCTACAGAGGGAATAGAGACTGATACCAGTAAAGTTGAAGCCCTGACCACCTGGCCCCGGCCCCACAATCTGAAAGAACTACAACGTTTCTTGGGGTTCTACGGTTACTACAGCAGGTTCATAGAAGACTATTCAAAGGTGATTTGCCCCCTCTTGAATCTCACTCAGGGTTACCCTCCTATGTAGAAACAGACACATAGAAACATAGACTTTGATGGCAGATAAGGACTGCTTGGCCCACCTAGTCTTCCCATATTCCTACCAGATAGGCGCAGATCTTAGTTAATCAACAGCCTATTTCTTCCTACCCCCCACAAGAATTGCCGTATGTCTGTCCCATGCATTCTTGAATTCTCCCACAGTTTTAGACCCCACAACCTCCTCAGAAAGGCTGTTCTATGCATCAACTACCCTCTCTGTGAAAAAATACTTCCTCACATTGCCCCTGAACCACCCCCCCATCTTTAAATTGTGTCCCCTTGTTCTTGCACGTCTCTTTTTCTGAAAGATGCTACCCTCTTGGACTTTATTGATTCCACTGAGGTACTTAAAAGTTTCTATCATGTCCCCCTCTCCCTTCTTTCCTCAAGGGTATACATATTAAGCTCCTTTAGTCTCTCCTCATACGGCTTCTCTTGCAGACCCTGCACCATTTTGGTTGCCCTCCTCTGGACTGCCTCTATCCTGTCTATGTCCTTGCAGAGATGGGGTCTCCAGAACTGGACTCAGTACTCCAGATGGGGTCTCACCAACTGTCTGTACAGAGGGATAACAACTTCCTGTTTTCTGCTGGTGATGCCTCTCCCTATACATCCCAATATACCCCCAGCCCTCCCTACTGCCATCTCACATTGCTTGCTAATCTTAAGGTCATTTGATATGATTACCCCAGGTCCCTTTCCTTTTTGTTGTTGTTACTACCCCCATTGTGTAATCGTCCCTGGGTTCTTGTTTCCAACTGGAAATACAGAAAGGTCCGTCAAAGAACCAGACAGAGTATACTTTCACCCAGGTGAACTTTTCAGGCCCGCTGGATGCCTGACTATAAAGCAGCATTCAATGAAATCATATACCAACTCCACGCCCCGTCGCCTATGCTGATCCTACCAAACCCTAGTGCTGCATACGAAGCTAGTCTGCAGGGTCTAGAGCTGTGCTATATCAGGACCATGAGGATGGTTTGAAACCAGTGGCTTTTGCCAGTAGGAGCTTGACCCTGTCAGAATGAAATTACCCTGTGCATAAGTTGGAGTTCCTTGCATTAAAATGGGCCATTGTTGACCAGTTTCATGAATACCTTTATGGGGCAAAGATATTGGTGAAGACTGACAATAACCCATTGACCTATGTGCAGACTTCAGCTAAGTTCTCTTCTGGCTGTTCTACTATTTTCATCTACCACCTCTGCTTCATTTCTTGACAAAGGCATCTGAGTAGCTCTAATCTCTCTATGTCTGCCCCCCCCGTTCTCCTCCTACCCCTTCCATTTTGTCCATTTCTCTAAAGTTTTCCTCGAATCAGCTTGTTCTGTGTATGCTAAGTATTTTTTTTTTCCCTCTTTTGTCTGAAGTTTTGACATTAATGTACTGTATTATACTGGCTTATTGCCACTTCATAACTTGTTGACCATTCTATGTAACTTGACTTGTTTGTACACAATCGACGTGGAACCTTTGTAAAAGAGCCATGGCTCAAAGGTAATAATTCCTAGAACAATAAACTTTAAACTTAAGTTAGACACCACTGTGCACTGCTGGTTTTCTGCATTATCAACCTATGATTATGCTGTCGATACAGACCGGGCCTGAACCATATTGATGCTGAGCCCTATCACAGAGGCCCACTTCTAAGAGTGATTGGTCAGGTTGTCTGAACCTGACATCCGAGCATTGTGCCAAAGTTTGATAGAGATGAACAGATGTCTGTGGACTGCTTAGTAGATTGCTTGGCCCTTCTGATACCTGCATACCGGCTGCCTATTGCCATTTCTCTGCTCTACATATTAGTGCACTACCCCAATTTGACAATGACAGCATTCAGTGGGCTTAATCCCAAGATCCTATGATTCAGCCAGCACTTGATGCCCAACGTGAAGGGAAGGATGTGTCCAGGTTGCATTCCTCTGACCTGCAAAATTCTTTATTGTTTAAAGAAGGCCCCAGGTTGAAGCTGCCCAATCAGTTATTGTATAGAGAGACAGTAGATCATAGTGGCAAAGTAGACAAGCAACAATTGGTACTGAGTTCCCTCCACAATCATATGGGCCACCTCGGTATTGACAGGACCCTTGACCTAGTACAATCTCAATTCTACTGGCCTAAGATAGGGCCAATGTTGAGCACCATGTAAGGACTTATAGTCCCTGGCTGCAGAGAAAAACCCTGCCTCAGAGGGCTGCCCCCTGGTCAACATTACTACCAGTTCCCCAATGGAAGTAGTCTGCATAGACTTCTTGTGTTTAGTGCCTGATCAGTGAAACATTAGCAATGTGTTGAGTGGTTATGGATCATTTCACGGTATGCAAGCTTTCCCCACCAAAGATCAAAAAGGCATCTACTTGGCCAAGGTGCTAGTGGAAATTTCTACATCCACTGGCGTTGCCCGCCCAGCGGATTCATTCTGACTAGGCAGAGATTTTGAGAGTCGGTTAATCAAAGAAATGCCTCTTTATGGGGGTGCAGAAGTCAAGAACTACTCCCATCACCTTCAGGGGACCCTCAACCAGAGCAGCTTTAACCGCACCCCTGCTAGACATATTGGGCACCCTCCACCCAAAGACAAGCATAAATGGTGCCAGCAGATATTCATTGGTACACGCATACAATTGTATGAAAATGATGCTACAGTTCTCTCCCTACCGCCTCATGTTGGAGGAGGCCCAGCTGCCTGTTGATGTCTATTTTGGGATCTCTCAAGATGGGGTCCGAGCCAAAAATTACCTGCAATATGTACAAAAACTGAAAGCTCAATTGAACCATGCCTACCAACTGGCACAGACAATGGCCGCCAAAAGAAATCTAGCCAACAAAGAGAGACATGATAGGAAAGTAAAGGCTCAAGAACTTTAGCCTGGAGACCGTGTGTTGTTGCGAAATTTAGGACTGCATGGTAAGCATAAAATTGCTAAGTGATGGCACCATCTTCCCCCATGTAGTAGTTGGACAGTTGGATGATTTACCGGTGTACAAAGTGCACCCCGAGAACAACTCCAAAGCCATCAAGACCATGCACCGTAACCACTTGCTACCTAATGGCCAAGTCATGATTGAGGCTGAACCCCCCCTAAAATTGAGCCCCCTGGGCCGGTGACTCTTGCAGCTGTAAGAAAGAGACAGAGTCAACCTACCCCGGTGGTCACAGATTTAGGGTTTCCTCCGCAGCCGGCCCAGAATGATAGTGACTGTCAGTCCACCTTTGATGAAAATGAGTGCAACCGTACCTACTACCCCTCTTATGAACTGTGTCCGCTGTTTCGAGGTAACCCCATGACTAACTGTGGGGATGAAGCTGGGCCTTCTGGACTGCCTAACCTCCCAGCTTTGTCCTTGGAGCCAATGCTCCCCTGAAACTGAAGTGCCAAGTATCATGTCTGAAGATGCTGAGTCTTTGTGTATTGTGGAACTGTATGATTTGCCTGAAGAAGGGGCTGATTGTATGAGTCTTTCTGGGGATATGCCAAAACTTGAAGAACCCTATAAGAGTGCTGACAAAACCCCTTCAGTGCCCGAGCCTATTCAAAATGAGCAAAGTGTTGTAGAAACAGAGCCTACAGAGCAAAGAGCTGACAGTGCCCTAAGTTTGGACATACTTACCCAGACAGAGACACCCCTCACAAGTGATGAAAGTTCCAGGACCAGCGTTGAGAGTACAAAGACTGTGGTTGTTCCCCCCAGAAGGACTGGCCGAGCTGTCAAGCCTGTAGTACGCATCAGTTATGATTCTCCTGGGAGGCCAGTGGATTTGCCTCTCAATGTGGTCCTCAAGGGGATTTATGTTTCTCAGAGCTCACTGCCCAAACTGAGCCTAAGTACCAATTCCAGGTTGATTGATCTGCCTGCTAGGTATGGTGCCCCTGCCCCTCTAGCCCCAAGTTAGCTGATAGGAAAGGCCCCCTCTGACACGGTTTAATGTACAAGAAGTTATTACATGATTCTTCATAGCACTGTGTAAAATACCTATGTGAAATATGATTGATGTGTTGTCGGAATGCATATAGTATTGTGAAGTGTAGAGAATATGTATAGTAAAAGTATAAGTTTACATTGACTAGTTTCCCACATCTAGCAGAAATCCTATTGCTATAATGCTACTTCATTTAAGTTTTGTTTGCTGTTTGTCATTTCAATTTAGTCATTGATGTATCATCAGACAAAAACAATTGATGTAATGTTATCTGTTTCTCTTTGTCATCACTGATAATGACTGTACCTGGCTGTATACTGTTCAAATGTTTGTTCGCACCTCATGCTGCGTCATGAAATACTCTTTAATGTTGACTCTGGTCTCCCCTGTCTGTACTATCCCGGGTCATGCCTGAATATAGGCAACATTGTTGTCTAGTGTACTTACCCAGTAAACAAAACCAAATAATAAATAATACATCAGATGTTACTTGCATAACATGCTAATGGTATAAATGTATAGTGTAATTTGCATTTGGAAATATTGTGATGGTACCAACTTGAAGTGGACGCTGAGTTTTCTCCAGGCAGAGAAGGGTGTAACCCCCCTACAAATGGGGATTCCCGAAAAGTCTTCTGTGAGCTTGCCTAAATGTTCACTGTCCAGTGTTCTAACCATATAATGGTTAAATGTGGAGAGTGCCTGTAAAGCCTCTGGTTCTGTCTCTTTGAGAGCAGCCTGGCTGCAGTTTTAATCAAATTGGGAAGGGGGCTGTGTGTTTTCATGCGCGAGTCCCGCTCGGGCTGCTGAATGATAGCTCCATTTCTGCCATTGCTAATTGTGCAGAAGGAACTCTGTTAGAAGGCATGCGGGCTTACCGTTCATCCTTAGAGTAATTATAATATTGTAGTTTGTTCTAACCTGTTTTCTTTGCAGCAAGGACTTTCTGTCTATCTCCACCATCTTGGTCTCGAACTGTTGAATTGGACCAATCAGTATTTATGGATTCTAAAATGGAGTCTGCTTACCGGGCTGTGTGGAGTGAAAACGTAGGAATTGTAGTTCTGCACTGCTGGCACTTTTTTGCACCTACAGGGGGAGCTATGTTGTGACTGACAGCTGAACCGACCAACCAAACCTCTTGGATCTTGGAAACCTCCCCGAGTTGTCTGCTGTCTAGGCAGATCTTAGTTGGAAGCTGAAGAAGCAACAGCTTGGGTGAGTTGAGTGGCCGTTGGAGAGTGCGTGTGGGAGAACTGTGGAGAGGCCTAATTTTGGCCTGCTAGTATGCCTGCAGCCCTGAGAGGGAATGAAGTGGTATTTTTGGACAAAATCTGAGTTGTGAGCCATTGACTTGTACCAGGCTCGGTGCCTGAGGAAGACCGAAGATTTTGCTGAATGAAATCGGCCTGTCATGTATCCAGCCCACTCAGAGAGGGATTACCTGGTACTGTAGAATTTTTTACATATAAGTGTGCTGCATATTTGTAGTGGGTCATGATTTGGTTCCCCACTGCATGAACTGTGTTCTGCTGCTGGAAGCTGTATCCAACCCAAATGGACTAAATCCGAGGTTATCTCCATGCGGCCGGGCCTTGCCACGGAGACCCTGCCAGATTACCCCTCTGCACAGAGAAAGCATCGATGAGAGACCTACCTGGGGATCAGCCCCCTGCTCCACGTCTGAACAGAAACAACGCCTCAGATTCACCACCTGCTGTTTCTATTTACGTTCAGCCAGTGTCCAGTCTTGGGTATCATGAGTAATTACCAGGGTATCTCCCTGCCACCACAAATAAATCTAAGTGTTCCATCTGATTGTGTTGTTGTTTCTTTTTTTTTTTCTTCACGAACTGAGCCATTTGGCTCCGGATTACAAATAGTGTGTATTTTTTTTTTTTAGTTATTTAATCAGGAGTAGCACACTAAACTGAAACTTTTTACAGGTGCGACCTGGGAGCACATGGAATTGATGACTTGGTCAGGGTCACACAGTATGCAAGTGGAAGCTGGGGATTCAAACCCAGGTCTGGTCTGCTGGATGTCTTGTGCATGTTGTTTTTTCCATCACAGGGCCCCAACTAGCTTCGACAATCGCCTACTCCTGGGCAATGGTCCTGGCTGGCCCATCTTTTTCTCCACCTGGGTACCCAGGAGATTGTGACTGTTTAGGAGTCTGAAGAACATGCATAACTGTTTATTTGATAGATCATTTAAGCAAATCAACCTGATTATGCCCTCCCTTGTTCAAGCCCCTAATAAATCAGATCTATTTTTTTCTGTATTTAACACTGCTGTGATTCCAGTTTGCACCAAGAGTACCATGCTGTTTGCTGTGTCTAACCTTGTTTTACAGGGGGTTCTCGGGAGAGAAAACAGCTCTTGGTGATAAGTGCAACCGTCGGGGTACTCGTGGATGTGGTATCAGGGTATTGTGAAAATGACTATTGGGGGTTGTTCTGGCCACTAGTAGGGAAATGGGGGGGTTACAGTGTCCTGGAGGGCTGTGCCCTGGTTAGCATGACCACTACCAATCCTGACCTTCAGGTGGAGGCACCCATTTCAGAATTCAGGTCCTTTAACCTGCTATTTGCCAAGCAGGCAGGGATAGCGCCACCTAGGGGATTACAAAAGTGTTCTTTGTCCCAGTGAGAGTGTTTCCCTGAAGACTTATCCTGGGCCTTGGTAACCTGAAAGCCTGACAAAGAAGCCAGCAAATGGGAGAGGGGAGCCCACAACAATCCCTATTCTGACCTGTCTGCTCGCTGCTCCGTCAGGAAGATCCACAGAGCTTTCTTTCAGCATCACCAGGTAGTAAGGCTGAATTTCACGCAGAAGTCACAGGCGTGGGCATTGTGGATAAATCCGAGGCAGCAAACATAAAGATCATGGTCATCTGAGGAAGCAATCTTCTTTCTGCAGTGACAGCGACAGAAGAGGGCAGAAGAAACAGTAGTTCTCGACAAACAAAAGGAAACAGAATCACTTTAAAATAATTTCAAAGGCAAAGGAAAATAAAAGGTAAGTAAACTTTTAGCGGTGGACTGAACAATAATGCTTTATTTCATTTTTATTTTATTCTTTGGTAACCAGGTAAGGCCCACTAGGCAGAAGTGCCTGTTTTCATGGGTGACCTGGGAGCACTGGGCAGTTAAGTGACTTGCTTAGAGTCACACAGTATGCAAGTGGAGGTTGTGAGAATCAAACTCAGGTCTGGTCTGCTGAATGTATCAAGCTCATTCATCCCTCTTTCCGCTAACCTGTAGGCTATACTGCCAGCCCAATGTAGTAGTCAGTGTGTGTTAGGTCAACGGTGGGGAGAATTGATGGTGTATGACATCAGAGTGGGTAGCCCCTAGTAGACTGCTAAAGAAAAAGCTTCTGTGTTATCCTGGCACCTATGGTGGTTGGTCCAGAGGTGTGACCTGATGGAAGAGATGTCTCCAAAGAAGATCTACTGTATCCAATTTGTGCATCCAAGCTAATTCTCTCTTATCCAACAGTTCAAACCTGTTTCCTCCCCTTTCTAATTTTCAGAGGTGTTCAAGGGGTCTGAATTTGAAACTTTTAGGGTTACTGCTGTTTTTTCTTTGATATTACACCCTAACGCATTTTAGCAGTCACCAATGGGGGGTACTAACAACAACAAAAATGGAAAGGTACCATGGGATAGTGATATCAGATGACCTAAAGGTAAGCAAGCAATGTGAGAAGTCAGTAAGGAGGGCTGGGGGGATACTGGGATGTATAGAAAGAGGCATCATCAGGTGAAAACAGGCAGTTGTTATCCCTCTGTACAGACAGTTGGTGAGACCCCATCTGGAGTACTGTGTGCAGCTCTGGAGACACCATCTTGACAAAGACATAGACATGATGGAGACAGTCCTGAGGAGGGCAACTAAAATGGTGCAGGGTCTGCACCAGAAGCCTTATGAGAAGAGACTAAAGGAGCTTAATATGTATATCCTCAAGGACAGGAGGGAGAGGGGGACATGATAGAAATGTTCAAGTACCTCAATGGAATCAACAAAGTCCAGGAGGGTAGCATCTTTCAGAGAAAGACATATGCAAGAACAAGAAGGCATAATTTGAAGATAGAGCAGGGACTGCTTAAGGGCAACGTGAGGAAGTATTTCTTCATGGAGAGGGTAGTGGATGTGTAACTCCTAGGCAGCACTATTCTAAGGGCTACTACCCCTGCCTGTATGGCAACACAGGTTGAGGGGCTTGAGTTCTGTAAACAGGTGCTTCCACCCGGAGGAATGGTTTTGGGGTAGCTTAACTGCTCTGGTATAGCCCTTGAAGATGCTACAACCTCGCACCAACCCTTCTAGTGGCCTAAACAGTAACACAATGGTACCTTCACATTTGCTAAATAACAGTAATAATATGCTCACACCCCTTTCACTTACTACCAGGGCTGGATCTGCTGCAACTGCCCTGGGGACCCCCTGGAAAATAGGATCGGTAGTGTAGCAATATAATCTTACCACTGTAACCCAACTAATAATATGCATACTTGCCAGGTTAAATGTGAAAACAGACAATCAGATTTATTTAGGAGCAGTGAACAAGGGAGGGGCATGAATCTAGCTGAATAATTAGCACTCTGATTTAATGCAGGTTGGTTCAGCATGCACTGTAAGTCCCTTTTAAACAGTTCAATAACCCTGGGTACCCAGTATATCATGCAGGCTAGCTTGAGTCATTGCCCAGGGTGGCCCGCATTGCAGCTGCTGTTGAGACCCTTAGGAAAAGAAAGACAGTTAAACATGCACACAACCCAATTATTTGTAATTCAAGCCAGATAGCTTAGTCCATTGCCTTAACCCAGTAACAGAAACAATTCAATGGTAACACGATTTTGGCTGTGGTTGCAGGGAGCTACCCTGGATTGTACTCACGCTATCCAGACCAGGATGCAGGACAGGCGAGATGAAGACCTTGTGGTGATGAATGGAAGTCCAGGGGCAGCAGGGCCGACATGACTCACCTTCTGATGGTCACTACCTGCTCGATGGTGTTGGGCAGGGGGCCAAATCCCCAAGTGGGTATTTCGTTGAGACAGTCTCTGAAGCAGGAGTAACAGCATAAGCAGAGGTAGCAGGGCCCAGGCAGGATGAACAGTTCTGCAAAAGTTTGTGGTTTTCTGCTGGTGAAGCCTCCAGCTGGCGTAACAGATTCTGCAGTGGGAAACCAAATCGCGACCCATGAAACACATTCAGCACATTTAACTCACTTGTTTTCCTAAGCCACAGTTCGGATACAGTCCGGTTGCAAATTACAGCTTCACTGCGCAAACCTTTCAATCCGAGGCTAATTCTGTCATCAGACAGGCCAATTGCTTCTGGAGCAAGTCTTCTGTCCAAAACACAAGTCGCAATAACAAACTTTTTCTTTCTTCTGCTGCAGATCCAAGACGACCATCAGAAAGGTCTGACTTCTGCAATAGACAGTTCAACGGCAGGAGAAAGTGGTAAGAAGGCCCGCAAAGCCTCTTTCTGCCGATTCCTCCTACACTCCTTCTGGGAGCAGCTGCTCGACAGCTCAAGCTGTTCACTCTTTTTCCTCTAGCTCTAACTCATCCACTGCTTCAGGCAGTTCTGATTATTTCCTTTGTAATCCAAAAGGGTTCTGTTGGCTGAGGGAACTGTCAGTCACAGTATGGGCTCCACCTCCAGGTCAGTTTAGGTGCCAACAGTCATCAAGCATTTGTCAATGCCGAATGTTGCTCACTTATATGTGCTGTTTAGGTATTTAGAAGTGAAAGTACCATGCCTAAGAACGTCATGCCCCCCAAAATATCCACTTGGTCTTTCTGTTCAGTATTCACAGAAGAGGGAGGGGAAGGGCCACAGCAGGCAGCAGTTGCAAAGGTGTGAAGAGGTGAACAACAGTCCATTCACAGGCAGAAGAATCCTGCAGGAGATGATTAAATTGAAGGTGGACAAAGCGATGGGACCAGATGGCATACACCCAAGGATATTAAAAGAACTGTGAAGGGAGATAGCAGTACCTCTGTCAGCCATGTTCACTGAGTCATTCAACACAGGGTTGGTACCAGAGAATGGAGGAGGGCATATATGTTCTCTATACAAATCCAGCAGTAGGGAGGAGGCGGGAAATTATAGGCCAGTCAGTCTTACCTCAGTAGTGGGGAAGATCATGGAGACATTGCTTAAAGAAAGGATAGTGGGGCATCTAGAAGCCATCGGAGCCCAGGACCAAGGCAACATGGATGCACAGAGGGAGGTCATGTCAGACAAATCTGGTTGATCTCTTTGAATGGGTGACAAAGGAAGTAAATCAGGGTAGGGCAATGGACAATGTTAACCTTGATTCAAGCAAAGCCTTTGACACTGTCTCACATACGAGGCTGATGAACTAGCTGAGTAGGCTAGGCATGGGGAAAGGGTGATAAAGTGGGTTAGAAACTGGCTAACAGACAGGAGGCAGAGAGTGGTGGTAAATGGAGTGCAGTCTGGGGAGAGGGGGACCAGTGGGTGCCACAGGGATTGATCCTGGGGCCAGTCCTGTTCAATGTCTTCATTAGTGACATTGCAGAAGGGCTGAAGGAAAAGGTCTGCCTGTTTGCAGATGACACCAAGCTCTGTAACACAGTGGATACCCCAGAGGGGTGGAGAAAATGAGAAGGAATTGGGAAGCTTGAAAATGGTCTGAGGACTGATAACTGAAGTTTAGTCAAAAGTGCAAAACTATGCACCTGGGACACAGAAATCCTGGGGAAAGGTATAGGATGGGGGGGGGGGATGGAGTTGCTGACAGTCACAAAGAAGGAAAGGGACCTGGGGGTTCTTATTTCAGATGACCTAAAAATGTCAAAGTGGTAAGGCAGCTGTGAGGGCCAGTGACATGCTGGGGTGCATAGGCAGGGGTATCACCAGCATAAGGAGGGAGGTAGTGGTGCCATTATATAAAACTAAGGTCAGGCCTCACATGGAGTACTGTGTGCAGTTCTGGAGGTCCCACCTTTGTAAGGATATTAACAGGCTGGAGATGGTCCAGAGAAGGGTGACTGAGATGGTACAGAGCTTGTAACACAAGACTTATGAGGAGAAATTAAGGGACCTCAATATGTACTCACTGGAAGAGAGGAAGGAAAGAGGGGATATGATAGAAACATTCAAGTACCTCAAGGGTAGAAGTATAACTACTGAGAAGCAGGAGATAACTGCTATAGACACATGTGCCAGCTTCTGTGTGATGTTGTTTTGTTCTTATACATCTGTAATTTCCAGTATTTCAGTAACCACGTGACCACATTGCCTTCTTCAGGCAATGTTATGCTGGTTGATGCCTGGTGTCAGACAGCAGACAGAGGGCTCACCAGATTGTGTTGTCATTTGGAAAACTTCATAGAGTGTTCTTTTACTAGTAAGCATTTTGGAAAGCTGGTGATGGTGTCACAATTTTTATTATGACTTTATCTCCTTATGTCTGTCCCCTTTGGTCCCCCCATCCCCACATCCCAACAGTCATCAGTGGCCAAAGTTGCAGCCTTCTTCTTGCCAAGATGGAGGGTGAGCAGCTGCCTTCACAGTCTGTGAGTCTGACGTCTTTCAGTGCTGCTATTGGTCATCTTCCAACACAGGAGAGGCACTGCCAGACCAAACTAACTCAGGACAAACGGTTTCAAAGTGGGAAGAAATGGAGTGAGCAAGACTGAAGTACTCATTCAGTTGTGGCATCGATTTTAAGATCAGCATACTGGTGTGGACACAGCAACTCAGAACCCCAGCTCTTTAAGCAGCCTTATGAAGGGTAAAGGCTTCTCGAAGCACTGGGGTTCTGTTTATTATACTATAAGTGGGCTGCATCTAATTTGTAATTTACTGTACCTACATTTAGATGTATGGCAGGCCCAACTTTAAATAAACACTGCACCTGAATGAACACATGATGCCATAGAAACATAGAATTTGTCAGCAGAAAAGGACTGCTCAGCCCACCCAGTCTGCACAAGTGTTCTCTGCCTGCCTGTATATATTACTGCATGTCTTATTGCCTGCATCCATCAGGACCTCCTTGTGAATGAGTTTGCTTAATGGATTTTTCCTGCAATGAACTGGAACCTACTCCACTCCCATAGCCCTATTGATCTCCATTGACCCTCCCTTCCCCTTTTATGTTGATTGAGCATATGCGCAAGAAACATGTTGCGTCAGCTTGCTGGAGAAGCAGGCTGTGGAGTCGCTGGCACTGTTGTGGCCAATGCCCCACTGCCTTTGGAGGCTTGGCCCATGTTCCTAATGGGTAGCACACTGTGGCTGACACTAGTTCAGCCAGTGTGCCACCGCTT
This sequence comes from Neoceratodus forsteri, assembly GCA_016271365.2. Taxonomy (NCBI): domain Eukaryota; kingdom Metazoa; phylum Chordata; order Ceratodontiformes; family Ceratodontidae; genus Neoceratodus; species Neoceratodus forsteri. The sequence goes on from JADMNL010000032.1 coordinate 185,421,763, forward strand.
GAAACATTATAGCTGCTGCAATCAGGGGCCACATCGTCACTGCAGTGTCATCCGCTGCAATGAGGGAGCGACCCCTCATTGCAGGGCTTGCTGACAGGGCGCCCAATCCCCATCGGCTTCAGTTCCCCCTTCCCCTTGCCAATGGGGAGCCCACTCCTCATCAGCATAAGTCCCCCCCGCTTTCATTCTGTGCCGAAGGGGCTGCTCAATCCCCCTCAGCTCTTGGGCCCCTCCTTCTGTATGTGCTAACGGGGGTGCCCAATACCCCATCGGCTACAGATTCCCCCCCAAACACTCAGCTGGCACACTGGGAGCCAACCCCAGTGTGCCAAATGCCCCATAAAAAGAAAAACCATCCCACTATGTTTTTTTTTTTTTAAACCTGTGAAAAAGGAAAATGGTCCTTCGCGGTCTTCCTGTCCTCTCCCAAGCCTGCACCCACCCTCTGCGTGTCCTGCCTCCCCACAACCACCCCACCCCATACTTACCTCTGGAACCCGGTGCGATGATCTTTGGTGGACCGGAACATGTCTGCACTCTTCAAAGCCGACCGCAAATTGAGAAAATGCGTAAGCTGTATAATGGCATAAATAGGGTTTTTTCAACTTTGGTGCATATCTCAGGCATTTTTGGGAATGTTGGCACCAAATTTTCAACATGGGGTTATTGGGACCCTCCTCATGATTCAGCCACTGTCATTGCGTTATTCAGTCCCAAAGGTGATTTCGCTGTCACGCGGGAATCACCTTTCAGGACCGACAAGCGAAATGACAGTGCCAGTGTTCTTAAGGTGGGCTCTCAAGAAGCCTGTGTTGCACATTTGGTAGAAAAATCAAAAATGGTTGTTTTATGAGCCGCAGACAGCATGTTGCCACGCACGCCATAATTTCGCCTAATTGCAATAATTCCACTCCAGATTTTCAACACTGCCATTTTTCCTCACCCTTTATGAACAGTACAGCTGTCATTTTTCATATCCTGGCCAAATGTGTTTTTGACTTGCAGCGCAGAATAACGTGGTTGCTGTGGGAAATCAGTGTTCGAATTAATTAAGAAAATGACAGTGACACTGTTCATGAGCAGGGGTCCTAAACGCCTATGTTGAAAATTTGGTGACGATAGTCCATCAAATAACTGTATTACAAGTGTGTGTTTGCGCGGTTTCTATGTACTCTTATAACCGCAGATTTGTAATATTTTTCTTTATTTTTGTTGACGGGTAAGTGCACTAGACAAATTCTGCTATTTTCAGGCACGACCACCTGAACTACCACCAGAACAGGCAGATGGGACCTCAGTTTAGTGTCTCATCTGAAAGAGCTGACACCTCAGGAGTTCAGCACCCCATCTTCATGCTGTACTGCAGTGTCAGTACTGGGATATTAACCCAAGTGTCTGGTGTGGGGATAGAACCTACAGCCTTCTAATCTCCCGGCCTCAGAGGCGAGTGTGCTACATGCTGAGCCACTGACATTGTCATGTCAGATGTTCAACACTGACATTTTTTCACACCTCCTAATAAACAGTACAGCTGCCATTTTTCACATCCTGACTGAAACGTGTTTTCGCTCTTCTGGTGCAGAATAGCATGGTCGCTGTTGGAAATCAGTGTTTGGGACAGATTAAGAAAATGACAGTGACACTGTTCATGAGCAGAGGTCCTAAAATCCCTATGTTGAAAGTTTGATGACAAAAGTCCATAAAATGACAGTGTTACAAGCATACATTGAACTGTTTCCACGCACCCTTGTAACCTCGCAAATTTGTAATATTTTCACGCCATTTTGAACACTGGCATTTTTCACACCTCCTTATGAACAATACAGCTGTCATTTTTCACATAGAATTTGGACAGCTAAGAACCACTTGGTCCACCTAGTCTGCCCATTTCTTACCTAACAGATAAGCTGCAGATCCTAGTTAACCAACAGCCTACTTCCTCCTACCCCCACTAGATTTGCCTTATGTCTGTCCCACGATTCTTGAATTCCCCACTGTTTTTGACTCTCGAACTTCCTCAGGAAGGCCGTTCCATGCATCCACAACCCTCTCAGTGAAAAATACTTCCTCACATTACCTCTGAGCCACCCCCATCTTCAAATTGTGCCTCCTTTTCTTGTGCATCTCTTTTCTGAAAGATGCTACCCTCTTGGACTTTGTTGATTCCCTTGAGGTATTTGAAAGTTTCTATCATGTCCCCCCTCTCCCTCCTTTCCTCGAGGCGCTACATCTTAAGCTCCTTTAGTCTTTCTTCATATGTCTTCTGGTGCAGACCCTGCACCATTTTGGTTGCCCTCCTCTGTATAGCCTCCACCCTGTCTATGTCTTTGTGGAGATGGGGTTTCCAGAACTGTACACAGTACTCCAGATGCGGTCTTACTAACTGTCTGTACAGAGGGCCAACAACTTCCTGTTTTCTACTGGTGTTGCCTCTCCCTATGCATCCCAGTATCCAGCCCTCCTTACTGCCTTTCACATTGCTGGCCCACATTTAAGTCATCGGATATGACTACACCAGGTCCCTTTCCATTTTGTTGTTGTCAGTATCTAACCCCCCATTGTGTACTCTTCCCTGGGTTTTGTTTCCCAGGTGCATTACTTTGCACTACTTTGCATTGAATCTAAGCTGCCATACATTTGACCATTCCTTCAACCTTGTCAAATCCCTTTCATCCTTTCCACCCCACCTTGTGTATCAACCCTGTTGCAGATCTTTGTGTCATGTGCAAAGAGACATACTTTCCCTTCCAGTCCCTCTGCAATGTCACTTATAAAGACATTAGAAAGGGACGGCCCCAGTACTGAACCCTGCGGTACCCCACTAGTAACCCCCACTTTCTTCACTGTGGACTTCATTTACTATTACCCGCTGTGTCCTGTTGTCTAGCCAGTGTTTTACCCAGGCTACTACCCTAGGACCCACTCCCAGGCTGGCTAATTTGTTTACTAATCTTTTGTGCGGGACTGTGTCAAATGCCTTGCTAAAGTCTAGGTAGACCATGTCCATAGCCCCTCCCTGGTCTACTACTTTGGTCACCCAGTCAAAGAAATCAACTAGACTCATCTGACATGACCTTCCTGCTGTGAATCCATGCTGCCTTGGGTCCTGTGCCCCACTGTCCGATAGGTACTGAACACTTCTTTCCTTCAGAAGTGATTCCATCATTTTCCCCTACCACTGTAGTCAAACTGACAGGTCTGTAGTTTCCTACCTCTGTCTTGCTCCCACTTTTGTGAAAAGGAATCACATCCACCCTCCTCCAGTCCTCAGGTACCACACCATCCTCCCATGATTTATTAAGGGTAGTCAGTGGTGTTACTAGTTCTTCCCTTAGTTCTCTTAGAATTCTGGGGTGAATCCCATCAGGCCCCATTACTTTATCCACCTTCAGTTTTAAGAGTTCTTTCATAACCCTTTCTTCTGTGAAAGGACTAATATCAACCCCCTATCCAGAGTGCTTTTATTGACTGGATTAGGTATCTCCCCCTGCTTTTCCAGTGTGAATACTGAGCAGAAGTATTCATTCACTATCCCAGCTTTTCACTGTTGCTGTCTGCCCAACCACCTCCCTCTTTATTCAGCCTCAGTATCCCTGCCTTAGTCTTTCTTTGCTCCTTAATGTACCTATAAAATGTTTTATCCCCCTTCTTAACCGAGTTGGCTATCTCTTCCTCGGTTTAGGCCTTTGCTATTCTGTTTGCCTTCCTGCCTCCTGCTTTAACTGGTGCAGTTCTCTGTCCTGTTCCTTCCTTCCTTCCTTCCTTCCTTCCTTCCTTCCTTCCTTCCTTCCTTCCTTCCTTCCTTCCTTCCTTCCTTCCTTCCTTCCTTCCTTCCTTCTTTCTTTCATTTAGTTTTGTTGACCGGGTAAGTGCACTAGACAAATCCTGCCTATTTTCTGGCACGACCCGGGAAGGGGATAGAGATGAATGCCAACTGACTTTGAACCAGATGAAGCTGTTGGTGGTATTTTTAGTGAATGAGGAAATTTGACCAGGACTGCATTGCTGTCAATAGGGAGGTGTTGAGTCTATCTACAGGATGGCAGACTGTGCTCAACCTCTCATGCAGCAGGACGTGTTGCTGAATTCTACTGAGACACCTATGGAGATTGCTGTATTCACTGAAAATTCTATGCCTCTCAAAGGAGGAAACTGTATCTGCGGTTATTGTCCCAGAGCTACAACAGAACTTGCAGAAGAATACTGGTAAGCAACCAGTTTTGGAGAAAGTGTCTGAGTTTGATCAGAATACCACAGCTAGTGAGCTGATTATGGACTTTTCAGGACCACAACATTTTTCTCCCGATTCTGTAAAGGACAAACTGTCTTCAGATAAGGTTGCTCTCACTACACTGTTGGGATTTCCTGGTACTATGAAGGAGAATCTGCAAGCTGGGGAATTTGCTCCTCCCACCAAAGTGACTTGTTCTATGTTGCAAGCTGTGTGACAGCAATTCGGACTACCTTTAGACTCTGCAGACTTTTTAAGTCAAGACTGGTCAGCCAGTGAAGTGCTTCACATTCATAGATACATAGATACATAGACAGTGTTCGGCAGATAAGGGCCTATGGCCCATCCAGTCTGCCTCTTAGCTTGTAAGTTCAGTTTGTTTTCCTAGAAGTCTGTTGTACCTTACCCTGACCTCCAGAATTCCTTTATGTCTATCCCATGCATTCTTAAATCCCATGATTGTTTCAGCCCCCACCACTTCCTCTGGCAGGGTGTTCCACTTGTCCACCACCTGTTCTGTGAAGAAATTCTTTCTCATGTTTCCTCTGAATCGTCCTCCCTCCAACTTCATCCCATGTCTCTAGTCCTGGAACATCTTTTTCACTTAAAATAGTGTTTTCCTGCACCCTGTTCCTCCTGTAAGATACTTGTGCGTCTCTATCATATCCCCTCTCTCCTCCTCTCCTCCAGGAGTACATGTTCAGTTCCTTCAACCTGTCTTCATAGGACTTGTGATGCAATCCATGCACCATCTTTGTTGCCCTCCTCTGAACCTTCTCTACCCTGTCTATGTCCTTACATAGGTATGGTCCCAGAACTGTACACTGTACTCCAGGTGGGGCCTCACTAGTGTCTTGTATAGCGGAATTATGACCTCCTTTCCTGCTGGTAATGCCCTGCCTATACATCCCAGCATCCTATTTGCTTTACCTGCTGCCTTGTCACACTGTTTCCCTACTTTGAGGTCATCAGAGATGATAACCCCAAGATCCCTTTCCTGCTTGGTGCATTCTATATCCTCACCCCCCAACTGATATATTGTGCCAGGGTTTTTGTGCCCCATATGCATTACCTTGCACTTCTTTGCATTGAATTTCAACTGCCAAATCCCTGACCATTCTTCAAGTTTCTGCAGGTCACTTCTCATTCTGTCTACACCCTCTGGTGTGTCTACTCTGTTACAGAGCTTTGTGTCATCAGCGAACAGTGAAATTCTACCTTCTAGGTCCTGCGCCATGTCACTGATGAAGATGTTGAATAGGACCGGTCCCAGCACTGATCCCTGTGGTACCCCACTGGTCCTCTTCCTCTGTGGAGTGACAGCCATTTACCACCACCCTCTGTGTCCTGCCAACAAGCCAGTTACCTACCCACCACACTACTGTCCTGCCCACACCCATATTCCCCAGTTTGTGTAATAGTCTTCTATGTGGCACAGTGTCAAGGCCTTGCTGAAGTCCAGATAGGCCATGTCCACTGCCCTCCCTGATCCACCTCCCTAGTCACCCAGTCAAAAAATTCAATGAGGTTGGTCTGACATGACCTCCCCCTGGTGAAACCATGCTGCCTTGGGTCCTGTAATCCATTGACAACCAGATGTTCCACCAATCTCTCCTTCAGTAGTGCTTCCATGATCTTCCCCACTACCGAGGTGAGGCTGACTGGTCTGTAGTTCCCTGCTTCCTCTTTGTTCCCACTTTTGTATAAGGGGACTACATCTGCTGTCCTCCAGTCTTTGGGTACCTCCCCTGTTTCCAGTGATCGGCTAAACAGGATAGCCAGAGGTTTAGCCACCACCTCTCTTAGTTCTTTAAGGACCCTGGGGTGCACTCCATCTGGCCCCATTGCTTTATCAACTCTTATTACTTCCAGTTCCTTCAGGACCCTTTCTCGTGTAAAGGGACTTGTGTCCATTTCTGCACCATTCTCACCCCTTGTACTCCCTTCAGACCCATGACCCTCCTCTTCCTCAGTAAAGACTGAGCAGAAATACCTGTTCAGTATGTCAGCTTTACTGTAGTCATCCTCCACGTGGCCCCCATCCTCCCTCTTCAGTCTCACTATCCCTCCCTTTGTCTTTCTTTTTTCACTTATGTACCTGTAAAAGGTTTTGTCCCCTCTACCCACTGATTTTGCAATGTATTCTTCTGTCTGAGCTTTGGCTTCCCTTACTGACCTCCCTGCCTCCCTTTGTTTCTCCTGGTACTTCTCCCTATTCCCTTCTGCCTGTGTCTTTTTGTATTGCCTGAATGCAATCTTTTTGGCTTTCACTTTCTTTGCTACCTCTTTGGAAAACCAGAATGGTCTCCTCTTCCTTTTCCTCTTGCTAACCTGCTTAATACATAATTGTGTTGTTCTTGTAATCCCCATTTTAAACACTGCCCACTGTTCCTCAACCCCTGATTTCTGTCCCATTCCCTTAATGCCTCTTTCAAGTATCTCCCCATTTTCCCAAAGTCTGCCCCCTAAAATCCAGGATCGTGTTTTGTGTGGTTTGGTTCTGCTCTTTCTGTGATTTCAAACCACAATGACTGGTGGTCACTGTTTCCCAGGTGCTCCCCACTCTTACCCCCATCACACTGTCCCTGTTTGTGAGCAGAAGGTCCAGTATTGCCTTCTGCTGAGTTGGTTCCATGACCAGTTGCTTGAGGAAGGCACCCTGAAGGAGTCCAGGATAAATCTGCTCCTAGTTGATGCTGCTGCTGGGATGCTCCAGTCCACATCTGGAATATTGAAGTCTCCAACCAGTACTACCTCACTTTGTCTGCCATCCTTTGGATGGCTAGCATCAACTCCTATCTGTTTCTTCCTCCTGGGCTGGTGGTCTATAGACCACACCTGTGCGGATGGCTGTCCCTATTTTCCTTTCCAGCTTAACCCACAGTATCTCTCCCCATTTTGTTCCTCCTGGATCTCTGTGGCCCTTATGTCATTTTCACATAGAGTGCCACTCCTCCTCCCTTCCTGCCTGCTCTGTCTCTTCTGAATATGTTGTAGGAATTCTGGCTAGCCACACCATCCCCTCAATGCAGATCACACCCTGCACCGTGACCCCCAGACACCCTTCCCAAGAGCAGCGTCCACCACTGCAGGAAACCCCATGCATGCCACCACCCCCACTGTGACAATGCAACCATGTGCACCACAGAACCATGCAAGGCAGCTCCACCACAAGCACCCATCAGCGGGTGGCAGCACACACGGCAATGCAACAACAGCATACACAGTGCCACCATGCACAGTTCCCCTGAGGTACAGCTGAGAGACCAACCATGCATTGGCACACATGGTACCCCACAAGGGACAGGGCATACCCCGGACACCACCACCAGTGGTACAACACCCTGCACACACTCCCAAGGACACACCCCGACCCAGTACTGGCCACAACAGCCAGCGCAGACACCCACAGTGGTGCGTGGAAGCATGCACCACACCGGATGCAACACAGTGCATGGACAGACACCCACCCATGCCCAAGGGCACAACAACACAGGGATACAGTAGCGGGGCAACCAAGCCCCCGGCATGGGCCCATGTAAACTGTGTACACACAACCTGCAGTCCTCCATGGCACTAGAGTGGCAGCCACCCTGTGCAGGCACTGTGGACCTGTACGCCACCATCATTTGCCCAGAGCACAAGTCACAGACAGTGGTGCACATCCCCCTGCAACACACACAAGCCACAGCATGGAGGTGGGTCAACAACTGTGGAGGTCACAGTGTCACCCGAGGCAGACATGCACCACACCAGTGACAGGAGGCAACCCAGCATTGTGACAGGTACAGTGGCTGCCCTGTATGGACAGCCACCACCGACATGCCAGCAGACCGTGCAGGTCACAGACATGAATGGGTGTCAGCTGCACAGGCCATGAATGGGCTGACAGGGGCACCATGGACACAGAACATGCACCATGGACCACTGCACACAGTCATACAGTGCACAGGGCACAACACACACACACCACAGACACTGACTGATAGCTACCCCCACACCATAGTCATCTCCCCACGGACGCACACACATACCCATGACTGCACCACCCCTGGCGCCATACACCACTGCAGCTGAGCACCTATAGCCGCTGCAAATCAGAGACCACCACAGTATTCATATCAAAGATCTGTATTCCAAAACAATATCAAAATGAACTATATACAATACTATATACAAAGTTGGGGGCCACAAACAAGGTGGGGTGGGTAAGGGCAGGGTGAACAAATGGGACAGGAAAGGAGGGTGTGGGGGTGGGTCTGGGGGGTAGGGAATATCAGGGGCACAGGGATTTGTTAGCAGGAGCTCCGCTCTGGCTGCTCCATCTCCGGTGCCTCCTGCGGTCCCCAAGCTGGTCAATCCATTGTAGGATCTCCAGATGCCCTTGCCACATTCAAGATCTCCCTTAATGCCCCCCAGATCTCCATCAGCTGGCGGACACCTAGGACAAGGGAGCACAGTCAATAGGTGTGAATGCACAACCCCATACAGCCCACCCACTGTGCATGGCATACGGCAGTGGGACATGCCTCTGTGATGGTGTGTGACCACCCACAGTGATCATGTCCACAAGACCTGCCCACCCAGGCGCATACAGCCATGCGAATGCTGCACACACCACCGGCCAAGTCATGCACAGCACCACCATGGCGTTTAGTGACATGGCTATGTGGGCGAAGGCAGTGGCACAGCCATGTACCCGGTGCCACATGGACCACCATCGACGCACTCCCAGACATGCAATGCCACTGGACAGTGCTGACTGTAACAAGTTGCATGCATGGCAGTGGTGTCAATGGATGGTGACCATGCCCGCTGCCCACCCTGTTACACAGCATGCAATAGTAATCATGGGTATGGCACTCACCATCATCGGGCTGGTCCCTCGGGTGCTGTGGACCGTCGCCCTCCTCGCGTCCCTGTCCTCCTGGTGGCACCGCATTTCATGGGCTAGGCGCCACTCCTCCGGCCCTGTGGTGCAAACATGGAGAGAGAACATCAGTACAATCCGTAGCAAAGTCCCCCTACCCCCAGGTGTGTGCCCTCCCCATCCAGCCAGACCCACCCACCCCACACCTGATAACACCACCACAGCCAACACCGGATGGTCCCTCCCGTGTGCTGGACACATACAACCATGATACCCATATGAAGATAAATGTGTGGCGTAACACCTACCTGGCTGTGGCACCATGCCCCTCCTGGCATGTGCCCCGAGGCAGGCAAGCAGGTCTGGCTCCCTCCGGCCGCAGGTCGCCATACCTGTGGCGGCACTGCTTTGCTGTCCGCCCCCTTCCTGTGGCCTCCTCTAGTGCAGTGGCCACCTTCTCCCCACCTGGCTCCTGGACCTGTCCAGGGGTGCCTCCCAAACAGTGGTCCATGGGTGGCTCTACTATGGCCACTAGGTTGGTCAGTTCTACTTGGCTCCACTGTGCAGCCCTCCTCTGTGCCATTCTCCTAGCTCAGTTGGCCAAAATGGTGCTCTGCAGTGTGGCTCCATCATGTGCAGATGCTGCGCGGTACAGCCCGAACATTCCCTATCATGCTGTCAATGAACAGCATGATAGTGGCACCATGCCTGATGCATGGCACCTAGGGGGCAAAGGTCGGGTACAGGGTCAAGGGGCTCTGGCGCACGGACAGGCACAGTGCCATTGGAACCCAATGCATGTAGCGTGACTGGATGCCTGTGTGCTACCTCCAGTAGCGGGCCTACTGCGCTGTTGCCCCAGTGCGCCTATGATGACCCAGTGCCACAGTGCCATATAGGTGAACATCGCTGAAGCACCACTGGCACAATGGTGGCCATGCCCTGCATTGCTTCCCATGCACAGCACGTCAGCAGCATGGCAGACGCCTGTGTCAGCAACCCGGGCATGCGCAGTGAGGTGTGTACTGCGCATGTCACAGAACTGCGCCCTTGGCTCAGCATGTTCAACACAATTGCACAAAGAGCAACAGCGCGATATTCAGTAGTCATATGCAAAACAGCTAATCAGCCATTCAATGGCGCAGCACTGCAATTTGCATCCACTTTAAAGTTGCGCCTCGCCTCATTTGCGTGGATTGCGCTATAAAAGTGTGACATTGGGCTGAACTGGCCATAGTCAGTTACTGCAGTCTATTGGTGAGTTGCATGCTGTTTGGGAGTGTGGACTGTGGATTTTGGGACATGCATGGGACTGCACAGTAACAGGTAACAACTGTCATTCTTACAGGCTAAATAATGACCGAGTGAGTTGTGAGAGAGGAGGAACACAGTGGTGGGAGGAGGAGGAGGCTAATTTCACCAAGGCGAGACCGATGCCTGTTTGAGGCCTACCTGGATCAGGAGCCGCTTCTCAGCAGGCGGCAGGGAACACCTCAAGCCCGTGCTGCTGCATGGGAGGAGGCACGTGCAGTGAACCTGCATGGCAGCCACCAGCACTCCGTGCAGCAGTGCAAGAAGAAGATGGGCACAGACAGGAGGAGGATAAAGGGAAGGTGGCTGCCATCAGGGCAGTTCGAGCTGCGACAGGTGGGGACAGCGGAGGTGGTACACCTGACCCCACAGGAGGAGAGGGTTGCTGGCAGCATGCAGTGTTGTGCCATTGAGGGTGTTCCGGGTGGTGGCTTCCAGACGGGTGGTAGCCCATCACTGCATGGTAGGTCATGGTCTGTCTATTGGGGGCAGGGTAGGTCACATGCAGTAATGCAACTTTGTTTTCCCTTACAGATCCTGAGCATCTGCATGGGTCAGTGGTGGTGGGCCTGTCCACTGAGGACAGTCAGATGGAGATGGAGGAGGCCCATCCACCTTCACAGGTATACATGGCTCAGTGCGACAGTGGGCCCACCTGGCTGTCCACACTGATGTTGTTGGAACAGGTGCAGAGAGGCCCTGCCCATGTCCCAGCATCCACAGATGCCAGCATGCTGTGACTCGGGCTGGTGCGGGTCCGTCGACAGATGATGATGTCGCTAACGGCATGGGCAGTGACACATGTGTGCCATGGGATGGCCTCACAGCAGGTAACATCGTGGCCATGGCTGTGGGTGGTGCTGCCGTGGAGGCCTGCGTGTCATCACAGTCCCAGCCTGTGCCTGTCAGCACCAGTTGGGCAGCACTGGTGTGTGTACAGGACAGTGGGACTGTTGCAGTCACCTAGCGACACCAGTGAGCCCTGGGAGTGGCAGCCAGAGGGGCTGCATCAGCAGTCAGCCAATGGGCTTGGGGTACAGGGTCAGGGGGCATCTGCGCACCACCTGTGGACATGCCCAGACCTGGTCCTGGTGTGCAGCACCTACCCTCAAGGGGTTCTGAGCATCAGTGCTGCACACACTCTGAGGGACAGGATGCCAAGGAGGCAGATGACCTCTTGGATGAGCACACCCGCCTACTGCAAGCATCAGTCCACCAGCAGACATGGCTTGCAACATCAGTGGATGCACTGCATGTGGCTCTGGAGTAGGCAGAGGAGCGTCGCATCAGAGACGCCGCTCTGATCCTGGCAGGGATGGACCGGTTGCGGGAGGATGTGACTGCTGCCATTGACAGTCATGTGCCAATGCGTCGCAGACACCACACAGTGCACTGTCCACCCCCCGTTCCTGGTGTCGTGCAACACCCTTCCTGTCGACACTGGGTTCAGCTGTGGGCATCCCGAGCATGCCTGGCGCAGGCATGTTTGGTGTGCTGCAGACCCCTGCGCAAGCACGGTCGCATTCATGGACTGGAACCCTGGGGACCATTGGTGCCACCCCATGAGGCCAGTGGTCAGCCTGTCAGTGCTGGCAGGTCCGGCAGGGCTGCCCACACATCCGTGGTGGCGGGCACTGTGTCGCGTGACTGACCTGTCTCCCAACACGGCTACTGTCTGGTGCTGCCCTGTGTGCATTGTGTCTTTCAGTGGGCATTGCATGGGTGGGTACCCAGCCCTGCACGCAGACACACAGTCCATCTGCACACCCTCCCGGCTACTGTCCGCAGTTGCATGTGCATGATGATGCCTGCATTGCGCTGTACACCAATGTGCAATGGTGCTCAGCATCTGACACATGCAAATGGGCAGGCAGTGGATGTGGTGGTCTGCAGACAAGTGTGTGGCTAGGGGTGGTGTTCTGGGTCAGTGTGCCTCCTACCCTTTGTGCATGTCTGGTGCATTGTGTGTGTGTGTGCATGTTTGTGTGTCTGTGAGGCATGTTAGACCTCACCCATCCCTGGTTGTGTGTGTGGTTCCATGCCCGGCCACTTCCCTTGATGGCATGCACCCCTGGTGTGTGTCCATGCGTGTTTGTGGGTTGTGCCTTAACCACTGTTGGTTGCACATGGCCTCATGACTTACCTGGGTTGGCTGAAGTGCTCCTCTGTGATGGTGTCCCGGTGCAGCTGTGCCAGCCAGAGCAGTCGGGGGTCCCGTCACCCAATAGGGGCTACCCATCACCATTGTCACCGGTGACCTCATCGTCCCCATCACTGTCCCCCTCTTCGACCTGTATGGTTATCCACACTCGTTGGCCATGTTGTGCAGGATGCAACAGGCCAGGAATAGCCCACAGGCCTTTGAGGGGCTGTGCTGTAGGGCACCGCCGGAGGTGTCCAGGCAATGGAAACCTGCCTTCAGCATCCCGAACACCCGCTCAATGACATTACGTGTGGTAGCATGTGCCTCATTGTAGCGTTGCTGCGATGGGGTCGGGGCCACCAGTAGGGTGTGAGCAGCCAGGACGGAGGGTATCCACTGTCACCTGTGTGTAGAGGGTGGAGTTAGTTTGGTGATCAGCATCGCATACCCATGTCACCTCTGACCATGCCCCCCAGGCCCTATGATTGTCCATGTGGTTTGCATACTCACCCACTAGGTGGTCAGTGGGATATCCCACTCTCAAATCTGTGGCACAGTGCCGACTGGTGCCAGGAGGCATCATGTGCTCCCCTAGGGTGCGTGGCACAGACATTGATTATGCACCCCCTGGTCGCACAGCACCTGGCAGTTGATGCCGGCGCAGCCTTGCGATTTATGTATGCAGCCCCCTCGGGGCCAGGTGGTGTGCAGATGGCCACGTGGGTGCAGATCCTATTGCCCCTGGCACACCAGGCATACGTGCTTCCCTGTGGAACTCCTGTATGTTTGGGAAATGGATGTACTCCGCAGCATGTGGCAGCAGTGTGCTGAGGAATTGGGTGAGGTGGCATGACGTGGCCAACTGGGTTATGCCTGTGGTGTCCCCAGTTGGTCTCTGGAAGGTACCCATGGTGAGCAAGCACATACAAGCTGTCACTTTCATCTCCACTGACAGGGCATGGCTCCATTGTGTGAGTGCCTGCATCACATCACTGCACAGCTCACAGAGTCACCTCAGAATTGCCCCATTCAGGTGGTACCGGCCCACAATCTCTGCACCACTGTACAGCTCGAAGCTGGTGCGGGCACGGTACTGCCTGTTGGGGGCATACCGCCGACAGGACCTTCCACGGCCACACCCCCTGCTGCCTGCCTTCTCACCCCCCTCATTACAGCCTCCATCTGGAAGATGGCACTGGCCATGTCTCTGGCTTGTGTTCACCCCGGCAGCTGTTTCTGTATTCCCCGCTGTTCTGGCTGCTACTTCCCCTGCACCGGGAACAAATGCCTGTGCTAGCCTCACTGCTGTGTGGTGTACTTCCCCCTTCTGCACTGTCTCCCCACACCTTCCCCTGTGCCTGTTGCTTCCAGGTGCCCTTTCCTGCCTGGCTCTGTGTGTCCCTGCTGCCCAGTTTTCCCTGCTATCTTTGGCTCTCATGTGGCTTCCCTATAGCGTTCTTGCGCCTCTCCCTTGCTCCCTTTTATTGTGGCTCATTTCCACTATGGCACAACTTCCGCTTGCTGCCCTATTGCGCATGGCACATGTTGTTGAATATCGCACTGCGCCATTTATGCATGGTTCCTCCCCCTTCAGTTGTGCATGCATTCATTATCATTGCGCTGTTGCTCAGCGTGATTTGGGGGGCACAACTGCCTCCTGCTGAATATCGCAGAATGGCACATTTTCGGACTTGCGCAGGCGCAACCCTATTGCGCATGGCTCAACTCTTTTGAATATCTGGGCCTATGTTGCTAAATAGCTTTTGAGGGGTTCCATGCAATTTTTCCCTGCAGATATTTATGCTTTGATTCCTATTTCAGGTGAGGACTCATTTGATATTAGTTTTATACACAATAACAGTTTAGAAAAATTTTGGGACAAATATTCTAATCTGAAATCTACCCCTCTATGGACCCCCTTCTATGCAATACCTCTTACAAAACCACAGATTAGACATGTTACTATCATATTTTGCAACAAAGGGGTTAATGTAAGTGATATCTATCAATGGCTACAAAACCGTTGTGATATTCTAGCCCCCCCCCGAAGCCATCTTTGATTTAGAAGAGATTTGGACTGGGGGGGTGGAAGTTTGAGGTGAAGTTGTTTCTAGTTAATTCAGACATTATTGCCCAATAGTTTTTCTTGGTAAAGATAGAGGGGTCTGCTTTATGGGGACAACCCAGGGTCTACTATAAATGTGGGACAAAACTCATATTAGCAGCTCCTGTTACATGCTGAAATGTTCATTATGTGTGGGGTATGGACACTCGGTAGATCTTTATGAAAACATCTTTCAATGTAATCTATGTGATGAAAAGGACATGCTTTTCATCAATGTCCTAGGCTAAACATAATAGGACTGAAGGTGGGACCAGGATGATTCAGTTAATAGAGCCCAAGAGAAAAGAGGATTCTTTTCCTGCCCCCGAGACACAAGTAGAAGAGACAACCTATAGGAATTCCTTAATTCCACATAATACTATAACAAATAGAACCCTATCTTTAGAGAAAGGCCTATCTTTTCTCCCCAACAGGAAGATAGAAATGATATCACTGTCAGTGCCCCTACTGAAGTTCCTTCCTCTGTGACGGAACAACCTGCTACTGTATCTATGCCTCCCCTATGTTTGAAACTGTCAAAGTCCAAGGTTCAGTAGGGCCTCCCTCAGGTAGTCTGTTCCTAGTCCTATACCCACAGAAAATCTTTTGCATCCCTACAAGATGACTTAGGAGATTCAGATATAGAATCTGACACTTCTCATAGGTCTGAAATGGTGACTGAGGATGAAGATAGTAAATCTACTGAATTAGTTGAAGAAAAAAAAGGAAAGCAAGTCTTAGTTAAAGGGGGCCTTAACTTCACTTCACTGGCAACCTAAATGACTATATTACAGCTTGGGTCATATAATGTTTGTAGTTTGAAAATCTATAAAAACAAGACTCTATTTTCTCCTATTTTGACTCCCTTAATGTAGACATTATCTTTGTTCAGGAAACTAGGTTGTCCTCTGTATGAAATTGAACAGGCATAAAACGATGGCACTGGGGACCTTCTTTTTGGGCGTTTGGATTAGATTCTGCTGATGGAATTGGGATTTTATTTAAAACTACTAAATTTTGAATTTCTAGACTTATAGATATATGACCAGGATGGGCTTTAATTCTTGATTGTTCTCTTGGGGATTTTTCTTTCCACCTTATTAATACATATGCCCCACGTAAAAACTGCCAGAATTGAATTGTTTGAGAAATAAAACCTTTTTTATATACTAAGATGCATCTTATATGGAGAGGGATTTTAATTGTGATTTAGATATCAAATGTACAGGAGATATACAGGAAAAAAATGTACTGTAATTCTCATGCTTTAAAGCAAATTATTTCAGAAGCAGGATTATTAGATACGTATAGATTTTTAAAAACTGATAGTGGAGCTATGTATCATAGGCATGTCTATGCTACATGTATAGACATGGGCCCAGATATTCAAAAGGGTTGCACATGGTGCAACGGTGTTGTGCCATTCACAACCCACTGATGCACCCTGGTGCAATATTTAAAAGGGAAAAGTGCTCCGCACAAATCCTGATGCACCGGGGTGCATCAGTAATGTATGAAGGCACAGGTGGGGGGGGCGTGCCCATGCATAATCTGCACAGCCCGATATTCAACGCAGGCCGTGCAGAGTTATGCAGGCACAACCCCTACCTGCACCTGTACAAAGTTAAGCCTAAAAAAAAAGGAACAAGTCGAGGGCCACCCACAGGTGAGATGCCGCATTGCAGGGTGCAACACAGCAGCTGCCACCTGTGGGTGGCCATCACATGTTCCTGCCACACCTGGCGGTGCCCCCCATGCCCCGATCGTGGGCATTACTGATCCCCCCAAAGTCCAATGTCTCTGGTGGTCCAGTGGACCGCAATTAGCCCGATCGTGGGCGGCATTCCTCTATGCCCCCCAAGTCCAAACTCCCTGGTGATCTAGTGGACCCCCCACCCCACCCACCCACTGAGCCCCACCACCCTGCTCCCTGTCAGCTGGTGGGTGGCATCACCCCCTGCCTGCCGCCCTGCTGCCCGCCGACTGACAGCTCGGTATGGCTGCATGCTCATTGGTTCAGAGCATGATCCAAAGAGGCGTGCAGCCCATACCATACTAGTCAGTCCAGATATGTAAATGAATTCATTCACATATCTGGACTGACTAATTGCGAGAGCTGCACGCCCATTGGCTCATGCTCTGAACCAACTGGGCGAGCCATACTGAGGTGTCGGTCGGTGGGCTGCAGGCTACAGGTGGTGGGGTGCTGCCATCCACAGGCTGACGGGGAGCGGGTGGTGGGCTCAGTGATGGGTGTGGTGGGGGGTCCACTAGATCACCAGGAGTTCAGACTTGGGGGAAGAGGAATGCCACCCACGATCGGGCTAATCACGGTCCACTGGACCACCAGGGATATTGGACTTTGGGGGGGATCAGTAATGCCCTGATTGGGCTACTCGCGGTCCACTGGACCACCAGGGATGAGAGATGTTCTTTGTCCCTTACGGGACATCCTGCGATCGGGCTGCAGAGGGCGCGACGGCTGCTGCCTGGCAGGGCGCCAGGCGCAAGTCATCGGGGATCGGCACACCTGCATGCTAATGGCATGCAAATGGGGCCGTAATCAGATGCAAATGGCCGCCCGTGTGCCTTGCATAAATTATGGCCCCATTTGCATGTCACCCTTTGAATATCGCAGGTGCTGTGCCTGGCTCAATGGAATTTGCTCCACCGCATTTCAATGCTCACTCTGACCACTGGCTGGTGCGGTTCCACTGCACCATGCACAGTGGGGTGGCGAGTGCGATATTCAAAGCAGTTGCGCCATAGCGCAACTCCGTTGATATCGCCACCGCCACACCCCTGCACACCATTTTGAGTGGCAATACAGGCTTGTGCCACAGACTGGCTGCAGTTTGAATATCTGGGCCATGGTTTTATTTCAAAATATGTTAAACCAATTTTTGTAATACTAGACCTACTGAATTTTCAGAGCTTTTATTTTGTACTTTTAGTCTAACTGATGTTCCCACTAAAGTGCTTTCCACTATACAGAGGTGGAGGTTCAATATGTTAATTTTGAATTCACCAGACTGCGCCCATATCTTAGAGGTTCTTTTTGAAGCTAGAAATTCTACTATGTGTCTTTATGATAATATCTATGATTGGTGGATAGACACTAAATTAGAGTTGAAAAACGTGTTACTTGGTTTAGGTTGGAGAGAGGCTAATTCTAATTATTTGCATTATTTACAAATCAGAAATCAATTATATAAACTGATGTCTTTTCCTCCATGTGATAGCGTGAAATTTAAGTCACAAATTTTTGAAATAAAAAAACAAATGAAGGTCTATCAATATGATAGGGCCAAATCATTAGAGATGGAATTTAGGTATGGAACAAAACAACAACCTGCTTCAGACCCTATAAGCATGCAAACAAAGATTAGATAAAACCTTAATGACTAGTCGCCTTAAAAATGATGGTACTATAGTTACGACAGATTTGGAGATGTTACTAGTTGTGCAATAATTTGTTACAAATATATTTAGTGATACCTTTGAAAATACTACAACCTTTCCAGATAATTTTTTAGCGCCATTTACCCAAGTAGAGGAATCCATGAAGCAATCTCTGATGGAGCCTATCTCTTCAAAAGAAGTGGAAGAGGTAATCAAAAAACTGGCTACAGGAACGTCCCCTGGAACTGATGGCATTCCTAATGATTTTTATAAAAAATTTCTTTCCCATACGAGTTATTTTTTACCCTTAGTTTTTAACTTTATGTTGACCTTAAATTTACAATTTGAAGGATTTAGTACCTCTTCTTAATTTTTTGCACAAAAAGGAGATAAGACAATGCTTTCTAACTGGAGACCTCTCTGTCTTCTGAATAGTAATTGCAAGATCTTAGCAAAAATCATTAATAATGGATTATTACAGGTCGCTGATACCCTCATTCATCCAGCCCAGACCTGTGCAATTCCTAATCGGAAAATACA
Source organism: Neoceratodus forsteri (assembly GCA_016271365.2). Taxonomy (NCBI): domain Eukaryota; kingdom Metazoa; phylum Chordata; order Ceratodontiformes; family Ceratodontidae; genus Neoceratodus; species Neoceratodus forsteri. Next base: position 185,440,364 of record JADMNL010000032.1, read on the forward strand.
ACATAATCTTAATCTACTAAGAGAACTCTTTGAGGCGGGTGAACTGGGAAATATCTCAGGTTATGTGGTAGCATTAGATCAGGCCAAGGCTTTTGATCAGGTTAGACATGGATACCTTTTGATTTATTATTGAAATATAGTATTCCCAGCAATTTTAAAGTGGATCACTATGTTATACACTAATGCTACAATAATTCCTACTGTTAATGGCCTTTTGAGTCTGACATTAAACTTGTTAAAGGTGTTAGCAGAGATGTCCTTTAAGTCTCTTTTGTGCACTTTTGCCCTTGATCCAGTTATTCGATTTTTGTACTGGGCTCCTGCTTGTGTTGGCACCTTTTTCAGCCCACAAAGAAATCCACAGCAGTCCCCACAGAGCTCCGTTGAGCTCGCTCACTTCTCCTCTCTCACTTGCTTGTTCTGTTTCTCCCGATGATGCAGGCTGTCCTTTTGTACTGGGCTCCTGCTTGCATTGGTGCCTTTTCTGCCAACAAAGAAATCCGCAGCAGTCCCGACAGAGCTCTGTTGAGGTTGCTCCTCCCCCCCACTCGTTCATTCTGTTTCTCCTGGCACTGCAGGCTGCCCTTTTGTACTGGGCTCCTCCCTCCATAGGTGCCATTTTCTGCCCAAAAGAAATCCGCAGCAGTCCTGACAGAGCTCCGAGCCTGATCACTCCACCCTCTCTCACTCGCTTGTTCCATTTCTTCCAGCACTGCAGGCTGCCCTTTTGTACTGGGCTCCAGACTGTGTTGGCACCTTTTTCTGCCCACAAAGAAATCTGCAGTAGTCCTGATAGAGCTCCGTTGAGCTCGCTCACTCCCCCCCTCTCTCACTCACTCATTCCGTTTCTCCTGGCACTGCAGGCTGCCGTTTTGTACTGGTCACCTGCCTGCATTGGTGCCTTTTTCTGCCCACAAAGAAATCTACAGCAGTCCCAGTACAGCTCCGTTAAGCTTGCTCACTCCCACTCTCTCACTCGCTTGATCTTAATCTGTTCCAAACACTGATATCCCAAATCAACTGCACTATTCTATGCCAGAAGCACGAAAACACATTTCAGCCAGGATGTGAAAAATGACAGCTGTACTGTTCATAAGGAGGTGTGAAAAAATGCCAGTGTTAAAAATCTGGCGTGAAAATATTACTAATTTGCAAAGTTACAAGGGTGCATGGACACTGCATAATGCACTCTCAGAACACAGTCATTTTATGGACTTTCATCACAAAATTTTCAACATAGGCATTTTAGGACCTCTGCTCATGAACAGTGTCACTGTGATTTTCTTAATGTGTTCCAAACACTGATTTCCCACAGTGGCCGTGCTATTCTGCACTGGAAGTGCAAAAAATGTATTTCTTCCAGGATGTGAAAATGACAGCTATACTGTTCATAAGGAGGTGCAGAACAATGCCAATGTTGAAAATCTGGAGTGAAAATATTGCAGATTGTGAGAGTAACAAGCATGCATAGCAACTGCGCAATGCATGCTCATAAAACAATTATTTTTTGATTTTCCCATCTCATGAACACTGGCACTGTCATTAAGAATCAGTCCTGAAAGGTGATTCAGTGCAGTGACCGTAAAATCACCTTTCAGGACTGAATAACACCATGACAGTGGCTGAATTCTTGAGGAGGGGTCCCAATAACCCCATGTTGAAAATTTGGTGCCAAAATTCCCAAAAATGCCTGAGATATGCACCAAAGTTAAAAAAGCCCTATTTATGCCATTATACAACTTACCGGCATTTCTTCAGTTTGCGGTCAGCTTTGAAGAGTGCAGACGTGTTCCCAGTCCACCGAAGGTCATCGTGCTGGGCTCCGGAGGTAAGTATGGGGTGAGGGGGGTGTGGGTAGGCAGGGTGCGTAGAGGGTTGTGCGGGTTGTGGATGGGGCCACAGACTCAATGAGGGACTGTTTTCTTGTTTACAGGGTTAAAAAAACTGGCAGTTTAATGTCTCCCTACTTCAGGATATTAAATTGGCTCATAGAAGAAACTAAGTCATATTTTCAGATAAATGCTGTTGTCGAGGTTTCTTGGGTTTTGTTTGGAGGCTTATAAGGCTTTCATAAGAGGGGCATTATTGGATTTGCATCTAAAAGAAGAAACAGAGAATTAAAGACATCAAAGACATAGAAAAATCTCTGAGTGATGTACTTACACAGCTGAAGTTAAACCCCTTTATAAAAAGGATCTCATGTACAAAGTTTTGGGCCTGAAATATGAATTAAATAAGTTGCACATGGGGAAAATTGAATACACGTATTTAGGATTAAAAGAGTTATTGGGAGTCAGGTAAAAGCGGAAACTGTTGTCTCATTGCTTCGTGAAATACAACAACAGAACAATATTAAAAGCATATTAAAACTGATGGAGGCATTATTACCAATAACATTAAAAGATTAACGATACTTTTAAAACATTTTATAGTGAACTTTATACATCTAAAGGTACTTCTCAGAGTAATCTCATTGATGATTTTTAAACAAAGCTGGGCTTCCAACTATATCTAAAGAAGAACAGTATCAGCTAGCATATGCCCTTATCATTGCAGGAAATCTCTGATGTTATTGCTAAATTTCCTAAGGGAAATCCCAGGCCAGTCGGTTTCCTAGGGAATTTTATAAATTTATAAATTCTATTATTTTACCTCATCTGCTCGGTCTTTAATGATTCATTTAGGTTGAACAAACTTCCTGAATCTATGACCAATGCTTATATATGTCTGTTACATAAAAAGAAAGGACCCCACAGAGTGTAGTAATTATAGGCCTATATCTATTTTGAACTTTGACTATAAGATCTTAGCAAAAATAATAGCACTTAGGATCTCAAAAGTACTTAATAAATTAATAGGTAAAGAGCAGGTAGGCTTTCTACAGGGCAGGCAAGCTGCTGATAATTTTCGTAGGCTTTTCTCAGTTATATGGGCCTCTCGTACTCCCAAGAACAAAAATTCCCCATTGGCAGCTATCTCCCTTGACATAGGCAAGGCCTTTGATTCTTTAGAATGGAATTATCTTTACAAGGTATTATATGCTAACAATTTTGGGTCAGGTATCATTAAATGGATCCGGACATTGTATGACTCCCTAAAGCCTGCATAATCTAGAATGGACTGAGATCAGAATCATTCCATCTAAGTATGGGTTCTAGGCATGGGTGCCCTCTCTCTCCATTACTTTTTGTTTTGGCTAAAGAGCCATTGATAAAAATAATTATTAAGACTGAAAATATTCATGGGATAATGGTGGGTAATTACAATAATAAGGTATTGGCATTCGCAGATGATATTCTATTAACTTTATCTCAACCTACTTTTTTTCTTCAAAAGGTTAGAGAACTGTTACACAATTTTGGGGATATCTCTGGCCTGTTTGTTAACTGGACAAAATCAGGGTGTTTGATGCTGAATGATTCGAATTTTGAGGTAACAAAATTAAAAAAAGTCCAGACATTGCTTGGCCTGAAAATGGTCTACTGTATTTAGGTAAGAGTCTTTAACTCCATTGACACAATCTTATCTCATAACTTTACAAAACTTATAAATAACTTTAAATCAGATTTGGATAAATGGGCTTGCCTGAACCTCTCTTTATGTGGTAAAATTAATTCTATTAAGATGATACTGGCCCCTAGGTTATCATCTTATAGGTTATTATACTTTGCCAATAACTTTGCGGCTAATATTCCAGCTCTATGGTTTGGTAAAGTTGACAAACTCATTTCTAATTTTTTATGGAATGGGAAGCCCCCTAGATTATCTAAACTCCAACTAAATTAGGTGGTTTTGCTCTATCATGGTGGCAGGGGTATTTCTGGGCTTTCAAATTAAGACAATTGGCTTACTGGTTTTTGAATCAGGAATTGCCTACTACTCCTCTTTGGGTAAACATAGAGAAGGATTTGGTTGCGCCCTTACATTGGACAGATTTATTTTTTATCTGTACTCCTTCACTTCTAACCAATCATCCTTCTTTGCAGATATCAATTATGGTTTGCAAGAAATTTAATTGCCTTAAAAAAGTAGAACATGTTCCTTTGAAGTTTATGCCCATGTGGGATAATCCCAGGATTACTCCAGATAATAGGGGCTTTACGATTACACATTGGAAACAAAAAGGCATAAGGGTGCTTGGGGATTTATGGATGATAAGGAGAGACAAGTATCATTTGAGGAACTACGTAGAAAATGTTATCTTAACAAGTGTGATTTTGCTTTTGCACCAGCAGGAAGTTCTGCAAAGTAAAAACTCAAAAAGCCACCCATGACTGGGTGTGCTCCAGGATACAAACTCAAACCAAACCAGGAAATCCACTTGCCACAGTTAGAGACCACACATGTAGAACTACTGTATGTGATAAATGCAGTTTAATTAAAGTGCTGACCTCAAAAGTGCATAGGCATGAACCAGGAAACTGCTAGCAGTGCCCCACAACTTCTATTGGTTTCTCCAAAGCGTCCTCAGGAAGTTCAACATGTATAGTCTCTAACTGTGGCAGCTAGTTTTGCAATGTAACCAGCAGGGTCTGACTTTTGGAGCTTTTGGCCGCTGGAATGACCCAATCAATATCTGGCAGATTTAGATCTCCTGACTCCTACCACCACCATACCACCTCCACCTTTGTCACCCTCCCTTTCTAGTTCTGCCCTACATCCTTATCCTCTCTTCCCTTTGTCCTGGAGATGTATACATCACCCCTATCCATAATTTCTTGCCTGAGGATGCCGCGTGCTGAATCCACAGTGATTCTGTTTTTGCATTACCTATCCTGATGCTTCCATCATCCACTGTCTCTGCATTCCTGATACAGAAACATAGACAATATGGCCAGCCTGGTGACATTGAGGGTTGAGGTACTGGACACAGCACCTCATGCTACACTGATAACCTGGGTTAGGGAATGACCTCAGGTTGTCGGGGTTCCAGCATGGGGAGAGTGGGAGGAGCAAGATAGAGCATGCCATTAGGCTGCCCTCCTCTCCCCTGGGTGGTGGGGTGGGTTGTTGACCCTCTTGTAGTCCCATTCCGCACCAGGTAGAGGTCCAGTGGGGTAACTTAGGTGGGCAGGGTAGCAGTACAATTGGGTGGAAGGGGCTGAGCTGACTTCTGGAGTGTGTGCACACCACTACAGCATGTACGGCCATGTGCTGGGACTCCGGGGGGGGGCATGGGAAAGAAACCCAAGAAAAACCCAGAAAAACTTAAGTAAAAAAAATAAACATAGACAATGATGGCAATAAAAGACCAGAGGTCCATCCAGTCTGCCCAAGTTCTCTATAATCTCTGGAACCTATTGTTCCTCCAGGGTACTGATCCTCCCTGTCATCTCCCTATTCCCCTCCCTGGTCCTGTCACCCCTGGTAACCACTATTCCCTTCTTATGTTCTAGTCCTGCTTGAATCCCCTTACTGTTTTTGCACCCACCACCTCAGCTGACAGACTGTTCCAAGGTTCCACCACCCTTTCCATAAAGTACTACTTCCTCACATCCATCCTGAACCTACTTCCTGTTAATTTCCATTCTTGTCCATGTGACCACGAATTGGTATTCAGGCTAAATAGTTCCCCGCAGTTCACTTTGTTAATTCCTTTAAGGAACTGATATATAGGGATGTGTCTCCTCCTTTACCTTTTCCTCTATCCCATCTAAACATGGTGTGGCCTGTGACTGCCAGGTCCCAATCATTATTCCTTGTGGCCCAAATTTCTAGCTCAGGGTCACACAGTAGGATTCAAAATGATTTTTGTGGAGTCTGCAGGTTCACAGTTTGGTTTTCTAACCTCTAGGCTATACTGCCTCCCAAATATTTAATTTATTATAATAAATCACTAGTACTGATATGATCAATCAGTGTTGACATCAGGCTGTGTTTAGCACACCAGGTGCAAAAAAAAGAAGGGAGTGGCACTAAGTGGTCATTGCGAGGGACTAGTTGGCGTCAGTCCCTTGCAACTGTGTTTCGGGCTGCATTCACTAAAAATACCACCAGCAGTTTAATCTGGTTCAGTTTCAGTTGGTTTTCACATGTATCACCTGTCACAAATGCACTCAGCAAGTCAGGCCCTCTGCTCCCACAGTGCCAACCTCTGAGTGCAATAATGTGAACAGGTGACAGACAGGGTAACCCTCCTGTCTGCTTTTGGGTTTGAATCACCTTTAGTCTCAAGTTCTGGGGGGATTAAAACTATGAACCTTATGCTAGCGTGCCCAATATACAGGCTCAGATACGTACCCCCCTTCAGGGATTGCAGTACAATCTTTCACCAGGAGCACCAAGCCAGGCTTCCAAAATGAACCCTTAAAACTCTATAAGAGACCTTAGGTATATTCTTACCTTTTCCCTGTTTGGTAACACCATCAAGTCCTTCAGAACAGCTGTCAAACTTAACCATGTATACATCATATGCAAAAGAACTTGGAAGACAGACCCAGACATTATCTTTCAAATAAAGATTTTGCTAAAAGATGATAACAATATGAAAAATGTAAACACAGAACAATATATCAAAGGGCGTCACAATCACATAAAAGAAAAACAAGTAAAATTACAGAACAAACTCCTACCAACATACAAGTAGAGCTTTTTTATCTAATGTATTATTACCTCTGTAAGTGCCTAAGTTAAATCAGAGAGCTGTGTCTTTGAGTCCCAAAATAATATGTCGTATTCCCCAATGACAAAGATACAGTTCAACTCCATCTCCCCACCCCCTTGGTGAGCTCCTCCTTTTAGAATATAAAATTATACAAACATGATGTCCTATCAGAAGGTATTTTAAATAAGGTGACATCAGCAAAAACTTATTTCCAAAATTATGAGTCTTTGAACTACCAGTTCCATTGAAGTTTACAACCCTGCAATTCCATCACCCAGGTGTGAGATAGCCTGACAGGAATCAGCTAAATGCATATTTAGTTTCCCAACTTCAAAGCAGCAACAGGTCATAAACAAGCATTTGTCAATTTCAAATGAATGTTGTCTCGCTAGCATTGGCATTGGTAGTGCAGGAGTTAGAGATGCATAATAGGAATGGCAGTGAAGTATTGAACTGATGTCAATTTCATCCCCACCCTGAAGAGACACATTTTCAACATAGGCATTTTGGGACCTCCCTCATGAACAGTGGCACTATGAGTTTGTTAATCTGTCCAAAAGTTGATTTCCAGAGTGACCATCTAATTCTGTGCTACAGGTGTGAAAACACATTTTGGGCAGGATGTAAAAAATGACAGCTGTACTGTTCATAAGGAGGTGTGAAAAATGCCAGTGTTGAAAATCTGGCTGAAAATATTGCACATTTGCAAAGTTACAAGGGTGTGTGAAACTGGCAATGCATGCTTGTAACACAGTCATTTTATGGACTTCCATCACCAAATTTTGAACATATGCATTTTAGGACCTCTGCTCATGAAGAGTGTCACTGTCATTTTGTCAAACTGTCCTAAAAACTGATTTTGCACAGCAACCATGCTATTCTGTGCCGGAAGTGCGAAAACACATTTTGGCCAGGATATGTAAAATGACAAATGACAGCTGTACTGTTGATAAGGAGGTGTGGGAAAATGGCAGTGTTGAAAATCTGGAGTGAAAATATTACAAATTCACGAAGTTACAAGCATGCATGGACAAAGCGCAATGCACACTCATAAAACAGTCATTTTTTTTTTTTTCACCAAATTTGCAACATAGGCTTTTTGAGAGCCCACCTAATGAACAGTGGCACTGTCATTTTGTTAATCAGTACCCAAGGTGCTTCCATACAGTGACAGTAAAATCAACTTTTGGGACCTAATAACACCATGACAGTGACTGAATTCAGAGGATGGGCCCCAATACCATGTTGAAAATTTGGTGCCAAAATTCCTAAAAATTCCTGAGATATGCACCAAAGTTGAAAACCCCCTATTTATGTCATTACGCAGCTTACCGGGATTTCTTCAGTTCACAAGAGGCTTTGAAGAGTGCAGTCGTGTTACCGGTTCACCGAAGATCATCGTGCTGGACTCTGGAGATAAGTATGGGGTGAAGAGGGGAGTGGGGAGGCAGGGTGCGCAGAGGTTGAGCATGGGCTGGGGAGGGTGGGACAGACCGCAGAGGACCATTTCTTCTTTTACAGGTTTAAAAAATTGCAGGACTCTTTTACAGGGCATTTGCAGGCTGGGGTGAGCTCCCAGCATGCCACCTGACTATTTGGGGGGCTAGCCGACAGGGTTGGGCACTCCACTGGCACAGTCAAGGGGACTGCAAGGGACTGTTTTCTTCTTTTACAGGTGTTAGTTAAAAGAAAAGTCATGGGATGCTTTTTGTTTACAGGGGCATTTGGCATGCTGGGATGGGCCCCAGCATGCCACTTGAGTGTTTGGGAGCTAGCCAATGGAGGATTGGGCACTCCCGCTGACACATACCAAAGGGGTGGCAAGTGCTGAGGATTGGGCACCCCTCAGCACACAACAAATTAGTGGGCGCATTATGCCAATGGGGAGTGGGCTCCCCCATCGGCATATGAAATGGGTTAGGCATGCCAACAGGAAGACTGAGCACCCCCAAATGTCGACATTGTAGCAGGCGGTGGCGCCAGTGACTGCCGCCATGTTTGCTTCACCAGCAAAGGCATCGTCGGAAGGTGCCATATGCATGATGAGCTTGGCTCTCATTGCAGCGACCTTTCCTTAGATGTGCTCACAACATTACGTGTTGCTGGTGTGGCACCTGCATGTTGCCTTATTGGGGAATGAGGGACTCACCTACTGATGCGTGCCCTGCATTCATCCAACAGTGACTGCGCTTCCAAATCTGCTACTAATGCAATATGGTGACTGGCGCGCAAGTGCGAGCCAACATAAAAAGGCCATAAAATGCAATTTCTCGAAGAAGTTAATTACATTACAGAGATCCCCTGGTCAGTGTAATATATCCTGTAGCTTCACTGAAACCTGGGGGGGGGCACCCATGGAAGCACAGGATGTCTTATGTGAGACAATCACATACTGTATTTTTATATTACAAATAGCATACAATAATCATAACCAACTGACCAAGCACCACACTCCTCCCCACCTAGACTGAATTTGGGGGCTCTATCCCCTGCATGGGATGAGCTCCCTAAGCCAGTTCACTCCTCATACAGATGCGACAAGCCATCTGTGTTCTGATTGGTCTCTCCAGCCCTATGTAAGATCGTCATGTCATACCCTTGCAAGGCAAGACTCCATCTTAATAGTCTACCATTAGTTTTTCCCATTTATGTCAGCCAAACCAGGGGGTTGTGGTTAGTTTGTACCTCAAAATGCTGCCCATATAAGTATGGTTCTAACTTCCTTAGGGTCAACACTATGGCAAGACACTCTTTCCCACAGTAAAGTAAGCCTGCTCCTGGGAAGTAGCGTTTCTGAGGTACACTACAGGGTGATCTTTCCCTTTGTTGGATGTCTGACTCAGTACTGCCCAATACTCACGTCTGAGGTGTCAGTCTGGACTATAAAGGGTCTGTTATAGTAAGGACTTGTCAATACAGGAGTACTGCACAGTGCCTCCTTCAGTCTGGTAAAGGCTTTTTCACAGGCTGATTCCCAGGTAATTTTCTGAGGCATCTTTTTCTTTACCAGTTCAGATTGTGGAGCAGCCAGGGCACTGTAATTGGATACAAATTTCCTATAGTACCCTGCTGTCCCTAGAAAACTCCTAACCTGCTTCTGCATTTCTGGTCTGGGCCATGCCTGTCTCACCTCTATTTTCACTTGGTTTGGATGGAGCTGTCCTGGTCTACAACATGCTCAAGGTATGCCACTTCAGCCATGGCCACCTGGCACTTCTTGGCTTTGACAGTGAGCCTGGCCCTCTGTATTCTGTCCAGCACTTCTCTAAGGTGGGACAGGTGTTCCTCCCAGCTGGCACTAAAGATGGCAATGTCATCCAGGTGTGCCACAGCATACTCCTCAGCACCATTTAACACCTGGTTCACCAACCTTTGGAAAGTGGCCGGGGTATTCTTCATTCCGAAAGGCATTACTTTAAATTCAAATAAGCCTATCGGAGTGATGAAGGCTGACCTCTCCCTATCTCTGTCAGTTAACTGTACCTACCAATACCCCTTTGTCAGGTCAAAAGTCGTAAGGTATGTCACCCGTCCCACTTGTCCAGGAGTTCGTCCATCCAGGGCATCGGGTGGGCATCTGACTTTGTGACTGCATTCAGTCCACAATAGTCCACACAGAAATGAGTAGAGCCATCTGGCTTGGGCACAAGGACTACAGGTGAGGCCCAGGGGCTGTGAGATCTCTGGATTACCCCTAAATACAGCATTTCCTCCACCTCCCTCCTAATGTCCTTTTGGACCACCTCTGACACCCGATATGATGTCCACCATATGGGTGTCTGTGTCCCTGTCTCCACATCGTGCGTCGCTAAGGGGGTTAGTCCAGGTTTGGCGTTAAACAGTGGGGCAAAGTCTGCTAAAACCTCCTTTACTTCCTGGATCTTGTCTGGAGCCAGCTGGGGTGACAATTTAACTGCCTCCATGGAGGACTCCCTTGTTTTCTTCCAGCAAGTCCAGAGGGGTCTTCTTCATCCGTTCCTCCCAGGACTACATACTCGAACACCATGTCATCCCTATTAGCATATGGCTTCATCATGTTGACATGGTACATTATTTCTGTATGTCTTCTGTCAGGTAACTCTATGATAAGTTCACGCCATTTACCTTTCTAACTACTTTGTATGGTCCTGCCCACTCAGCCTGCAGCTTGTCTTTGCGGACCAGAATAAGGACCATGACTTCTGACCCACGTGTATGAGTGAGCTCTGGCTCTGCAGTCATACCACACTTTTTGTTTCTGTTGGGCAGCTGCTAGGTTGCTCTGGGCTGTTCCCATAAGCTCCTTTAGCCTTTCCCTAAACCTAAGGACATAATCCACTATGGGAGTTCCATGGGTGGTGTGCTTGCCTTCCCAGTCCTCCCGGATCAAGTCTAGGGGCCCACATACCTGGCATCCATGTAAGAGCTTGAAGGGGGAAGATCCTGTCGACTCTTGGGGCACCTCCCTGTATGCAAACAACAGGTGGGGAAGGTATTGCTCCCAGTCCCTCCCATGCTGTTTAGCAAACGCTTGGAGCATTGACTTCAGGGTACCGTTAAATCTTTCCCTAAGCCCATTGACTTGTGGGTGATAAGGTGCCGTGTGCCTCTGCTCCACCCCACACTTCTCCCACAAACATTTCATCAAGTCTAACATGAATGAACCCCCTCGATTGGTGATTACCTCCTGCGGAAACCCAGCACGGGAGAAAATCCCAAGTAAGGCATCTGACACTTTGTCTTTCCTCAGTGAGGATAGGGTGACTGCCTCTGGATACCGGGTGACATAATCCACCACAGTCAGAATGAACCTCCTCCCGGAGGAGCTGGGGGTATTTAAAGGCCCCACAATATCCATTCACATCCTCTGTAATAGCTCCTCACTATGGGCAATGGAATTAAGGCGGCTTGGGTTTCTTACCCGCCTTCCCTATTTCTTGGCACTGGAGACAAGATCTGCAACACTCCTTCACCTGCCGGGTGAAGTTGGGCCAAGAAAAATTCTGGGCCAACCGCTGCATAGTGCGTATGATTCCCAGATGGCCAGACAATGGAATACCATGTGCAATTTTGAGCAACTGCTCACGGTACCCCTGGAGAATGACAAGCTGCCTGCCTATCACCCCTCCCTCTGCCTTTACAGCCTAAGTATACATCAGTCCATTTTCCCAATAAACCTTATGTTTACAGTCACCTCCCTGTGCTCCATCAGAGTCTACCCAAGCCCTCAGCTTCTAGACTAGGGTCACTTTTCTGAGCAGCTGCAAACTCCTGACACATTCTCAAGGCATGGGACAGGTCCCCTTCAGTCTCTAAACTAGGGTCCCTAGCACTAGCATCAGGGCACCCAGGATCACTGTCATCCTTAACCCTCTGACAATGGGTCACTCCTCCTTCTTCGGAGTAACCCTCCGTAGCTGAGTGGTTAACTGCTACTGGGGAAATTTCTACCCCCTTTTAATTAGTCTCCATATCAGGAGACACAGGCTGGGGAACCAGTCTCCCAGTGGTTTCCACAATGGCTTCTGTGGGTTCTAGGGAACTACAATTTTCCCATGCTGCTTGGCTATGGGTAACTTCGCACACCATCCCCTGTTTGACATTGTTGCCATGGATGACGTCAACTGCTAAAGTTTCAGCTACAGCCACCTGTTGCACAGTTCCTCCGTTTCACCCCAGTCTAGGAGAATACTAGCTAGTGGCAATGTTTTCTCCTCAGCAGTGAACCCTTGTACAGTTACAAATGTATTGGGTATAAGCTGACCAGGCTCTATCAGATCCCCTTTTACCAATGTCAGGGATACCCCTGTGTTCCTTAACCCTTGTGTCTGTACACCATTCACCATGACTGGGTGCATGTGTTCCCTCATGTTCACAGACATGATTCCAGGGACACATAAGCAACTCACTTCTTTCCTAGTCCCATGTTGCGTATTGCTTGTCCTTTTGGGACATTGTCTGGCAATATGCCCAGTTTCTTTACAAACCCAACATTTGTTTCTTTTCTCAGAGAACTCGTTTCTTTGAAACCTGGGGCTAACTGGTTTTGGTGGAGGCAGTGAGGTTTTTAGCTGCCAAGAAGGTGTGCTTTTCCCTTCTGCACTGCCACCCCTGCCCCATTCAATCTCAGAGCAGGTCTGCTCTTGGCATAGTGGTCAGAGAGTTCAGCAGCCTCTTGCACTGTTTTGGGATCTCAGTCCTCTAACCAGGTTTTCAGCTCTGCTGGGCATGCCCCAAAAAACTGCTCTAACAATATAGCATTTTCAATTTTATCTACAGAGTTTGCTTCAATTCCTTCCCACCAGCATTTTAAACACTGACATTGTTACATGGCTAGCTCCTCATAACTCGTGTCAGGGCTTCTCCTGAGCTTATGGAATTTAGCTCTGTATGCTTCTGCAGTTAAATCAAACTTTTTTAACAGTGCAGCTTTAAGTTTGCTGTAATCATTACTGTCCTCATTGTCCATTTGACCCAGTGCATCCCAAGCTTTCTCAGTAAGTAGCGGGAATAGCTGGAAGCTCCAGGACCCTCTAGGAATATTTGCCTGAATACAAACTTTTTCAAAGGAATTTAAAAAGGTATCCATACCTTCCCCCTCTTTAAATTCAGCTATCAATTTGGAATTCAATTTGTAACCCAGTCCTGTAGTTCCAGTTAAACCCAAGCCACTTACCTGCTCTGGTGCTGGTGGTTGGAGTCTTAGCTTCTCAGTTCATGTTGCCTCTGGCACTCATGCTTTTCTGATCTGCCTCTCACTGTTATCACTCCCTCTTCTCCTCTGTGGCCTGCTGGTGCTCACGCTCTTCACATTCAGATTCTTTTGTTCTCTCTCCCTCTTCTCCTCTATGCTTGTTTCTCTTGCTCAGTGTCTCTCTGGAACTCCAGCTCCATTCTGCACAACTCAATCTGCATCCAGATTGCTTCTGGCTCTAGAATGCTGGTGACCTTCCCCTGCTGCTGTGGCCTTCACTTGCACTAGCCCTGCTGTCCTCTTCACTGGATCTGGACACTGCGCTGGTCGCTGGCCCCTCCATGCCCAAGGTTTTGTTCTTTACAGTCACAGTCTGTAACTCAGTGCTGTGGGCATCTGCTGCCATCAGGGCATCCATGAGGTTCTGCTTGGTGGCTCTCCCCTCGTGCAGGACTCCCTGTCCTGGCACAACAGCTTCAAGTAGTCTGCAGTGTGCCTGTTGTAGTTGGAATACATCTTCTTCTCTAACTACGGCTACTCTAACTTGCACTTTGAAAAAATATAAAACAGGTAGGAACTTGACTGTAAGCAAAATTATATCGTTCTGTTTCCTTTTTAAAAATAAATCACGGCCTTATTTTTCAAATGAGCTGTACAGTATTAAGCTGACATACTGAACAGTTAAAGCTTGTGTTTCCAATTTGATCCCACTGCTGCTAACCAATTCTGTCACAAACGCACTCAGCAGGTCAGGCCCTCTACTCTCACACTGCCAACCTCTGAGCACAATAATGTGAACAGGTGACAGACCTCCTGTCTGCTTTTGGGTCTTATGCTAGCATACCGAATGTATGGGCTCAGATATGTACCTTCTTCGGGGATTGCGGTACAATCATTCACCAGGGGCACCAAGCCAGGCTTTCAAAATGAACCCTTAAAACTCTATTAGAGACCTTAGGTACTGTATATTCTTACCTTTTCCCAGCTTGGTAACACCATCAAGCCCTTCAGAACAGCTGTCAAACTTAACCACATATACATCACATGCAAAAGAACTTGGAAGACACACCCAGGCAGTATATTTCAAATAAATATTTTACTAAAGATGAACAATATGAAAAATGTAAACACAGAACAATATATCAAAGGGCATCACAATCACATAAAAGAAAAACAAGGAAAACTACAGAACAAAATCCTACCAACATACAATTAGATCTTTTCTACCTAATGTATTATTACCTCTGTAAGTGCCTAAGTTAAATCAGAGAACTGCCTTTGAGTTCCAAAATAATATTTCATATTTCCCAGTTATAAAGATACAGTTCAACTCCATCTCCCCATCCCCTTGGTGAGTCATCTAGCTCTTCCTTTTAGAATGTAACATTATACAAACATGATGTCCTATCAGGAGGTATATTAAATTAAAGGCGACATCAGCAAAAACTCACTTCCCAAATTATGAGTCTTTGATCCACCAGTGCCTTTGAAGTTTATAACCCTTCAATTCTGTCACCCAGGTGTAAGATAGCCTGACAGGAATCAGCTAAATGATGTCCTGTCCTGTAATAAACTGTATATTGAGTTCCCCAACTTCAAAGCGGCAACAGGTCATAAAAAAGGCCATAAAATGCAATTTGTCAAAGAAGTTAATTACATTACAGAGATCTTCTGGTCAGTGAAATATATCCTGTAGCTTCACTGAGACCTGGGGAAGGGGCAGGGCACCCATTGAAGCACAGGATGTTTTATGTGAGACAATCACATACTATATTTTTATATTACAAATAGCATACAATAATCATAACCAGCTGGCCAAGCGTCACATCACCTACTCCCGGACGAGGCTGAAGATAGGCCGAATTGCCTAGCCCTTCTTTCCCAGTCAACAAAAACTAAATAATTTTTATTATTTATCTGTTATAACATTATAAACTTGTTGTGTTGCTACCCTTAAAAACTTGTTCTGTGGCCCTGGTACATGCTGACCAGACTGTTAGCCACTGCAGATCTGTGATAGGGACACTGTGCACCTTTATTGTGCTGGCGGGGGGAGCTTAACTATTTGAATTTCTTGGATGCATGTACAACTTGTGAAATGTGCCCAAAGAAAAGACTGCATCTGAATGGATGAAACCCCCATGATGTACTGCACTCTGTAAGCAGAAGAAAGGAACACAGAAACATAGACAACGACAGCAGACAAAGAACGATGGTCCATCCAGTCTGCCCATATTACCCTTTCATACCCCAGGATCTATTGTGTCTGTGCAGTCTTTGCTTACACTATTCCCCCTTTTGTTACCTGTGTTTCTGCCCCCCACTTCTCGCTGGCTAGCTAGTATCCCCTTGACTCTATCCCAGCCCTCTGCCAGCAGACCCCTCCATGGCTCAACCACTCTTTCTGTAAAATAAAACTTCCAACATCCTTTTAAATCTTCTCCCCATTAACCTCCACTTGACCCATCATCCTATCTTCTCTGTTCCTGGAAAATAGCTCCTTACAGTTCACCTAGTAAATTCTGTTCAGAAACGTGAAGGTCTCTGTCATATCCCCTGGGTCCAATACTCTTCACCATATACATCAACAGCATAGACCTTGGCATAAAAAAAGCTAGTATCCACCTGTTTGCAGATGACACAGTTCTATACCTAAGCTGGCCAACCCCAGAAACTGTCCGCACAGACCTGCAACAAGACTTTGACACCCTCCAATACCAGCTACTGGCAAAAAAGCTACTTCTGAATGCTAAAAAAACCAAGGCAATGATCCTTTCCCCCCACCAACACTCAACCTTACCTGTCCATTAGCACCTTACCCCCTAGCACCACCTTACTGGGGGAAAAACTGGAGTATGTCCCCAAATTCGTATATTTGGGAATTTGGTTAGACCACAAACTTTCCTTTGGGGAACACCTGAAGGACATGGTAAAAAAGCTAAAGCAGAGGCTGGGGTTCTTCTACCGAATAAACTGTCTCCTGACACCTGTAGCAAAAAAACAGCTCATCCAGACCACCTTCATCCCTTGCTGGACTACGCCGACTTCATCCACAGCCACTGCAATACTTCTCTCCTGGACAACTTGACATCTTATACCACAGAGCGTTGCACTTCATTACCGGCCTCCCCTGCCCTCCTCTACCCACCACTGCTTTCTATACACTGCTGTGGAGTGGACCTCTCTGCAATACAGAAGAAACAGAAACGCCGCAGTCTGGACCTTAAAAGCTATTACCTCAAAACTATCACACAATATCTCTGACCTCTTATCTCTAAGCAATCTTTGAACCTATGCCTTAAGGAGCTGCTCACTAATTTCCCTAAAGATACCCAGGGCCTGCACACGCATTTGGAGAGTGGCCATAAGCGTCTCGCTGCCAACCCTCTGGAACAAAATACAAAAATTACTAAAACTAAAAACCCCAGTAAGTGTCTCATCATTTAAAACTTTATATGCAAAACTAATCAAAGAGGTCTGCCATTGCTTCAACCATACGATTTATGGCTCCCACCTGACAGAATCTTACCCGACCACCGTACTACTGGCGTTTTCCAGGCGGCAGCACCCCTAAAGCCAATGTCTGAGTCTGCTATTCCAGATCCAAATTCAATAGAGTCACGGTAAAGCTGTAAACCACCGGAGGAGTGAGCACCTTGCCGAGCGCACCCCAAGTACTCCTGTACCCTAGACTCCACCTGTGCTCCACTTCCTGTCCACCCTCCTAACCTGCTATGCTTATAACTAGTTATTTATACAGATCCTCCTGGATTATGGGGCTGCATTCACCATTTATTTGTGTCTTTGTCTGGTTTCTCCTCTTTTTACCCAAATGTATCCCTTATTACATGTAACTATGTGTGGTTTTATTTTGTATGTAGCTCCTCGCTCATTTCACTGCTGTTCTTCCTATGTGTTACATTGTATTATCTCTTTTTCTTTTTCCTTTTATATTGATGTATGATACTTTGTATCATTTATGACTTATGAGCTGCAGGTCCACCTTGCAAATGAGCTTGCTCAGTGGTGTCCGCCTGGATAAATAAAGATTTTGATTGATTGATTGATTCATTCATTAATTTCTCTTCTAGTTTAGAATGAATACATGCTCCAGCACCTTTGAGCAGTTCTCTAGGATCTGCCTTCCTGGCCCTGAATCATCTTGGTCACTACATCGTACTGTCTCTAGTCTGTCGCCGTCCTCTTAGGTGGGGACACCAGAACTGGGCACTGTAATTCAGGTGTGGCCTCACTGGCTATCTATGCAGTGGTAACAGTACCTCCTGCCTTCTACTCTCAAACCGCCTCCAGATGAACAACACCATCCTGTTATCCTTGCTGAGAAGGCCTTGTTACATTGGCTGGTTTTGTTTAAAGTCACTACTGATGACTCCTAGGTCCCTTTCTCTGATGTTGTGTTCAACTTAACCCCCATCCAGTAGTCTGTTCTGGGGTGTTTGTTCCTAAGTGCATAACTTTGCACTTTTAGGTATTAATTTCAGCTCTGACTTTTTCCTCAGTTCTTTTTCCTCCTTGTCACATTCTGGGGGCCTCTCTCGGGGCCCATCCTGATCCAGCCCTACCTGAAGTCCCCGACCAGACCTTCATCTTTCCTCCACCCACCTTGCAGCTGGTACTCCCAGCAACCCTCTGAGGTGGGCTGCCCCCCTCCTATGTTGGGCAAACTTACATCGTAGCCTCCAGTTGCAGATGTGGGCCCATGGCGGAGGAACCCTGAAGGCTGGCTGGGTTGGACCCGTAGTGGGCAGGGAGGATGGTGCCTCAGCCTACTCCCAGGACGGGTTTTCTATGTTTGTGGTGCCCCTCCTCATGCGTGGGCACATCCCGATGTTATTGGCACATGGCAACTCCTGCCAGCATCGCCATGCTATTTCATGCTTGCCTGGCTTGCTGCAGTGCTCAGTCTCCAACAGAGGTCTCTGGCTTGCCAAGCCAACACAACCCTGAGTCTGGGGAGGGCGAGCACCACTCAGGCGCTCAACTCTCAACCCTTCCCCTGCTGACCCCTGGCACCCGAGTCCGCTCCCAAACCCAGGGCACCGCCGTGGCACAAGGTGTGGCGTCCAGTGCCTGAACCCTCAGGGCCACTGGCTGGCTTCAGCTCTGAGACTTTGGACTAATTTTCCATCATCACACTTATCAATGTGACTGAGTCCTCTGCTGTCAGATATGACTTCAACCTGGCAATATTCCTTTTTTAACTCAGTTTTATTCAAATCATGAAAATTACATCAGGAACTACCTGACTCAGATAAATAGTATTTAGATAGATCCATCTCTACAGAAGAATTCCAAAAGGTTATACAGGGGCTGCCACCTAGTAAAACTTTGTGTCCAGATGGTCTGCCAGGAGAACTTTATAAGTCATTATGCCCAATAACCAAACCTATCTTTACAGACTCTTATGGCCCTCTCCCCACTGGGTCCTTACGGAATCAGTGAAGCAAGCTTATATTCCACTTGTTCCAAAGTTGGACAAGGATCACAAAAATATGAAAGCTACCAGCCCATTTCCCTACTAAATGTTGATGACAAGAATCTAGCAAAGATCATGGCCAACAGGCTCAAAGGTCTAGTAGTCAGATTGTTGGGAGAAGAGCAGGTTAGGTTTGTTTCCAATAGAAATAGCTATGAGAAGGTTAGAAGGCTTTTGAGTTGCCAGTTCTTAGCAAACAACCTTCAGGACCCGGTCTCAGCATTAGTCTTAGACTTTTACAAGGTCTTTGATTCCTTGGACTGGGAATATCGCTTTTCAGTGTTGGATGGCTTTAATACAGGCAAGGCATTTATTGCAGGTATCAGAATCCTAAATACCAACCCATCAGCATGGGCGATTACTAATGGTCTCATATCTAACCCCATCACTTTGTATCATGGGATGATTACTAATGGTCTCATATCTAACCCCATCGCTCTGTATCGGGGGGTGATTACTAATGGTCTCATAGCTAACCCCATCACTCTGTATCGGGGGACGATTACTAATGGTCTCATATCTAACCCCATTGCTCTGTATTGGGGTGATTACTAATGGTCTCATATCTAACCCCATCACTCTGTATCGGGGGACGATTACTAATGGTCTCATATCTAACCCCATCGCTCTGTATCGGGGGGTGATTACTAATGGTCTCATATCTAACCCCATCACTCTGTATCGGGGCGATTACTAATGGTCTCATATCTAACCCCCATCGCTCTGTATCGGGGGCGATTACTAATGGTCTCATATCTAACCCCATCGCTCTGTATCGGGGGGTGATTACTAATGGTCTCATATCTAACCCCATCGCTCTGTATTGGGGGCAAGGCAAGTCTGGCCACTACCTTTTTATTTGAGCTCTAGAACCCCTTATATGAAAACTGGCCGACAACAATCAATACAGGGTATAAAGGCAGGCACAATAATCAATGAGGGTTTTGCTTTCACTGATGATATTCTGCTCGCCATCTCAAACCCTCTATCAGCTATAAAACCACTAGAGGGATCCCTAGCAACGTTTGCTAAAATAGCAGGGCTGGAAACAAACTGGAAGAAAAACACAGGTCATGCCACTTTACAAGTCTATGAAACCAGGCTTAACACTTGGCAAGCTTGGGAAGAAACATGGTGTACTAGTATTTAACTTATTTAGGAATTAAAATACCAAGGGACATCAAAAAATCTTAGATCTGCACCTTATACCATTGCTAAATGAAAATGATAGATACTTCAAAAGTGGGCAAAATTGAACCTCTCTATAGCAACCCCTTGTTACCGGGGTTACTAGAATCAATAAGACCTAGTGGTAAGCAGGAAGGCAGCTTGTGAAACTCCAGTTAAATGGGTTTCACATTGTCTCATTCTGTTCTCAGTCTCAGCTGAGACTGAGGGATGACATCACCAATAGAACTATCGCAGCTGCATGAGCCACATTGGAATCTGCAGCAAGGGGGTTAGATAGAACGTTGGGAGAATCTTCAGTCAGTGTCTTCAGTTAGTGTCTTCAGTCAGTCTTCAGTGAGTGAGTGTGAAGTTGGGAGCTTGCTGAGAAGGCAGCTCAGTGAAGGCTCTAGGAGCCTCAGCCCTGACAGAGGGCTACTTTTAAGTAAAAGGGTGTGTGTCTCCACCTTAAAGAGAGACACAGAAGATAACTGAAGTGGTGGAGACCGCTGTTTTCAGGTCTCAGTGCCCCCTCCCTCTGGGGAGGGCAGGAAGGTGTTCCCTGCAGATTCCTGGGGCAACCCCCTAGTTCTGCTTATGAAGGAAAAGCTGCCTATGTGTTCCAGTGTTTATTTGGGAGAACAAGAAGATTTGTGAGTTGCCTGTGGGGCACCTGCAACGTGAGGGTGAGTGTCTGCTCTTGCTAAAAGGGCTTATGTTTTTCACCCTGGGACTTGTGTGACAATGTGGGGATTGAACTACTAAATATTGGGAAGCCTAGAGTAATGGGCTAAGCAAAGTAAAAGTAGGTTCAAGTCCAGAGCTTGTTGGGATGCAAATGATATGTAGTGGAGATGTGACAGACGTCTACCCAGAATCTACATTTGAAAGTTCAGTAAAGGAATTGTTCAGTTTCCAGAGAAATGGCTGGGTATGGGCTGTGGGAGCTGGGGTGGGTGGCCCCCATCTTTAGTGACCAGGTCCACCTCTACAGTTTCTTCTATGGTTTCTACTTTACCTCAGGCACTTGGCCAGTGATGAGAGAGTACCAGAAGTGGGATTGTAAGGAAAATTCTGTCTAGGAGTTGAGACTCTAGTGTGGTTTGGGGAGCCACAACGGATAATTGGTTCATTCCTCAAATGGACCCTGAATGGATAATTGCTTCATTCCTCAAATGGACCGTGGATCAAGTGGCGGCAGAGGGCAGGCCAGTGGGAAAAACCCAAGTAGTGTACAAGTCGGGCTGTGTACCCAAAGCTGCTTGAAGTCCGGGCTGTGTGCCTGGTGAGTTTAGAGCCTGAGGGTGGAAATAGTGATAAAGTGTTCTGTTGTCTCTAATCTGCATTACCAGGAAATGTAGCCATGAGGTCCGTCTATGCTTTGTTTGTTCAGCTTGGGTGTGAATAAAGCCACACTGAAGAATCCCATTCCTGGTCTTGGACATTACAGTTATTGTTTCCTGTGTTCGGATTTACTTGGGTGCCCTATGCAGAGTAGCAAACCTAGGTCCCCTGTGCTGAAGTAACCTCATCCTCCCGAACCCAGCTCCCACCAGGTACTGCTGTCAGCTTCAACAGCATGCCCTGTCACTTTGCTAAAAGGCAGGGGTGAGGTGTTACAAAATGGAGGCACCACTTTGGATTTTGTTCAGGGAGGAAGGTGCTCGGGCAAGGGGCTAGCGCTTGAGCTATCTGGCAGTGGGTAGCCAAAAAGCTGAAGCAATTTCCTAGTGTGTTGCTGCATACTGTGGATCTTATGCTGCAGTTTAAAATTGCCAACTGTTTACCAAGGATCAGTAAAGCCAAAGAGTGTCCCTTGTCCTGCATCAAATTGTTTACAGCATTTTGCCCACTTTTAATATGAACTGTAGTAAACAAAAGTTGGAAAACTAGGGGTAGCAACAGGAAAATTGTGCCCTGGACATTGGAAATGCTTTTAAAATGAACTGTTGTAAAGAAAAGTGTGGAAGACTAGGGGTAGCAGGAAAATTGTGCCTGGATGTTGGAAATGCTTCTGAAAAATTGAGAGACTTGCAGGTGTAATGGCTTTGTTAAATGGCTGAAATGGGCTCCCGTCGTGGAGTCAGTTAGTAAAGAAAAAAAGTTGCATTCTGCAGTTTAAATTTGCCTGCTCGACGATCGCTGTGAGGAGAAGAGCCCTTGCGAGGAAGAAGAGGCTCATTTGCATGGAGTCATGTGGTTGGTCAGGCTGCAATCAGTCCCACCCCTCAGCCAGCTCTAGAGAGACTGCCCCAGCATTCGAGAGGGAGTGTGAGTGGAGTGCGTGTACTGGCTAGTGGAGGAGCGTTGCGGAGTGTTAAAATCACTGTAAACCTTGTAAAAATAGACTATCTTGTTTAAAATCAGGCTCAACCCGCTAATCGATCATTGAAATTGCAAGTGTGGTGGTCGAAAAGACGATCGGCAGGACTGCCCGCCCGTTTCTGTTCTGAGGCCTCCAAGAACTGGCTGCAGGCTGTTTTTCCCCATCGCAGCAAACTGCTACTGATAACAGTAAGTAACAACCTTAAAAACTGCTCAAACAGTGATTTTCTGCCCTATGCCATATAAATGTGTGTGCAGCAGTGTAGTCGCTTTGCAAGTAACGACTGTGTCAAGTCCTGCCAGCAAGTGCAAGTCTGTTAAGCCATTGACTGTGTGCATAGTAATGAATTCAGCCTCAGTTTAAAGTTTGAAGCCAGAGAGAGACTGTTGGTTGTAGCCAATGTGCAGCACTAGTTATACAGGCAATCCTGTGCTACAAACCTGAAGCTTTAAGGGACTGTGAATCAAATAAATGTTTCCAGCATGTAAAAAGTCCATGGAAAATCCTGTAAATGCATTTAAAGCAAGAACAGAGCAAGTTGTACAGCAGTTGAAGCAAAGAGTTATCAGTAGTTTATTATGTCCAGATGCGCAGTGGCTTGACCAGATTCTGAATATTGATGCACAGGAGTGCTGGCGACGCCATTACAGGGTGGGTAGTAAAGTAAACACAGCAGCAGAGGAGCCATTTACAACTAAGAGTGTGTTCAATAAAGTAGGACTTTCAGTTACAGTGAACTTTTGTTTGTTTTTCTGCAGTCTCAGGACCAGCTCGTTACCCGGATCATGCCCGGGTTGCAGTAACAGCAGCAGTGAATAGACTGAGGGATATTGAAAAGTGGTGTTATGGAGGGCAACTGCCTCCTCATGTGGCGGTTCCTGGATATCCAGTGCATGTATGCCAAATATGCTTGAGAGCTGGAAGGGACGTCTTCATGATTCCTCACTGTGCTGGATGCCTACAAAAATATGGCTTGTATAAAATGCCTCCACTTCATTTGGATCCCACATGGACAAAGGTTCAGGGATCTGAAGTTGGCAGCACACAGCTCCAGGAGGAGCCTGTGGAGAAGGCCCTCGGTGGAGTGTGGCACAAAGCTAGAGGTGCAGAGTTAGAGACAGCACCTGAAGTTGAAGTTTCCGATGCTGGATCCCAAAAGGAAAGTTCGGATTAAGCATTAATAGACCCTGGGAGGGCCCTGGCCCAGTCTCTTAGGCAGAGATGAGATGCGGGAGGCCTTTGAGTGGGAGGTGTCGACCTCTATGCCTAGTGATGAGTGGATAGTCTCAGGAGTGAGAACGACTGCTCACTCCTGGGCTCAGATCCTCAGTGAAGAGGAAGATGAGGGGGAACCTATGTGGCCTTGTGAAAAAGGAATGGGTACACAGCCTCAAGATCTTGCCTCGGAGGAATGTATGGAAGAAAGTGGTGATGCCACTGCCCTGGCTTTGCAAGAGGAAGAAGTCAGAGATCCGTTTCCAATTTCTTTAAGGATGCGTAGCTGGCAGAACCAGGACTGGCCACCCCCAAGCCAGGCCAGCGGTCTCAGATTGACCAAAGCAAGTAAAGAGGAGAGACTGGTTTGCAGAAAGGCAAATGAGATCTATGGTATGACCTTTCCTCCTTTCCTCGGAAGGTCTGGGAGGAGATTGAGAACAGCAGGAAATCCTGGATCTGGGGCCAAGCCATGAAAAGTGTGCATCCTGGGGCCAACAAGCATGTAAAGAACAGATTGTTTCACAAAAGTATACCCAGTGGAAGAGTGGCAGGACACTGTTTATAGACAGAGTGAGAATAGTGGATGGAGAGGGACGTGAAATCTCCCACTGTGTGAATTATGTGCACCCAGACGGGGTAATAATTCAAGCTCCTGACCCCCGGTACTATTGGCCTCAGTGCAAGGACCTCCCAGCAAATGTGCCTGTGCCTGCAAAATGGAGAGCTGAGCAGTGGTAGTCAATACTGCCACACCACACTGTGAAGTGCCTTTATTGTTTCGCCAATATGGACATCCAGGACTCAGGTGCCCCACATTCATCAGTCTACAGTGTACTGGCCTTTCCAGAAACCATCGACTGACCCTCAGATGACTTCAGATCCAGAGAGACACCAGCCCAGCTGTATCCTGTTCATCGCCTGGTAATCGGATGACGCCGGACCAGCTGTTTCTTTTGTTCCTGTTCTAAGGTTCCATCTCCAGAGATAACATCAGCCCAGCTGTTCCCAGATATGCCCTCTTATGGTTCCCGGTAGATGTCCGCCCAGCTGTATCGGAAGAAATGCTGCCAGGGAGAGTCTTCTTCAGAGGTGCAGGTCGGTCCCAAAATGTCCATACTACAAGTGGCTGGTAAGTCCGAACTTTTCTATCTTTATGACATTGCAGTACACCTACACTAGTAGACTTCAAAATGTGTGAACTGTCATAAAGACTCTCCCCTTCGGGACTTTGGCCTGTTAGAACTGTGCTTCACCAGGCTCTAGCCCAGGAGAGACTCTTTATTGGACTAGCCTTCGGGCCTTGTGGTCACTAGTTGGGACTTTTAGGGCACTTCATCCCCCCAAATGTGTATTGTAAATAATGTCATTGTTTTCTAATGTAAATACTGTTTTTCTACCTTTTTTCTAAAAAATCTTTTTGGGATTCTGCAGTGTTTTGATGGTAGGGGTTTAGGTAGACTGTGTATGCAGATTAGGAGTGTGTGTTGTCTTTCTTTTTCTTACAGGTGTTCCTGGGAAGACAGAAGAGAAGTCAAGAAGAGGAGGAGGGGCTCATTGGAGTTCCTCACTAGTACTTTAGTGTGTAGAAATTTAAAGTACTGTGGTGTTATTGTTGTTGTTACTGTATTAACCCTTTCCTTCCACAGGTGTGGTTGTGGGGGTAGGGAGGAGAGAGTAATATAGTATAAAATGTGGTACTTTAATGGTGTGTGGTTGTAGGTTGCCCAAGGTCGGGGAGGTCCCCGGGTTGTTTTTGTTTTGGGGGCATTAGGTTAAAAGCAGATAGGTTTTCCCTAGAGGGTTAGGGGGGATAGACCTGAGTGGCCATTGGGACCGCAGTGCTGATCTATCAGGGCTATGCTCGGGATAGTTCTACCAGAGCCACTAGGCGTCCATAGTAAGTGGATAGCGTAGAGGCTGATATGTCAGCTAAAGGCCTCTAGGCCCTTAGTGTTGCCTGCCTGTGCTTGCACATGGTAGGAGGGGGCCTGATCACTCCCTCCACAGGTAGCACATAGGGTGGGATGGCCTAAGGCCAGGTAAATAATGACTGCGGACAGTCATTTTCCTGTCAAGGGCAAGTGTAGCCCCCTTGTTACCGGTTACTAGAATCCCAGTAAGACCTAGTGGTAGGCAGGGAAGGCAGCTTGTGAAACTCCAGTAAAATGGGTTTCACACTGTCTCACTCTGTTCTCAGTCTCAGCTGAGACTGGGGATGACATCACTAATAGAACTATCGCAGCTGCATGAGCCACATTGGAATCTGCAGCAGAGAGAGTTAGATAGAACGTTAGGGATGTCTTCAGTCAGTGTCTTCAGTGAGTGTCTTCCTCAGTCTTCAGTGAGTGAGTGTGAAGTTGGGAGCTTGCAGAGAAAGCAGCTCAGTGAAGGCTCTAGGGCCTCAGCCCTGACAGAGGGCTACTTTTAAGTAAAAGGGTGCGTCTCCACCTTAAAGAGAGACACAGAAGATAACTGAAGTGGTGTAGACCGCTGTTTTTGAGTCTCAGTGCCCCCTCCCTTCGGGGATGGGGGGCAGGAAAGGGTTCCCTGCAGATTCCTGGAGCAATCCCCTAGTTCTGCTGCTAAAGGAGAAGCTGCCTATGTGTTCCAGAGTTTATTTGGGAGAATAAGAAGACTTGTGAGTCGCTTGTGGAGCACCTGCAACCGGAGGGTGAGTGTCTGCTCTTCCTGAAAGGGCCTATGTTTTTCACCCTGGGACTTGTGTGACAATGTGGGGATTGAACTACTAAATATTGGGAAGCCTAGAGTAATGGGCTAAGCAAAGTAAAAGTAGGTTCAAGTCCAGAGCTTGTTGGGATGCAAATGATATGTAGTGGAGATGTGACAGACGTCTACCCAGAATCTACATTTGAAAGTTCAGTAAAGGAATTGTTCAGTTTCCAGAGAAATGGCCGGGTATGGGCTGTGGGAGCTGGAGGTGGGTGGCCCCCCATCTTTAGTGACCAGGTCCACCTCTACGGATTTCTTCTGTGGATTTCTACTTTACCTCAGGCACTTGGCCAGTGATGAGGGAAGTACCCGGACGTGGGATTGTAAAGAAAATTCTCTCTAGAAGTCGAAGACTCTAGTGTGGTTTGAGGGAGCCACAACAGGATAATTGGTTCATTCCTCAAATGGACCCTGGATCAAATGACTGGTGGGGAGCCGGGCCAGTGGGAAAACCCAAGTAGTGTACAAGTTGGCCTGTGTACCCAAAGCTGCATGCAAGTCCGGGCTGTGTGCCTGGTGGGTTTAGAGCCTGAGGGCTGGAATTAGTGATAAAGTGTTCTGTTGTCTCTAATCTGCATTACCAGGAAATGTAGCCCCATGGGGGTCCGTCTATGCTTTGTTTGTTCAGCTTGGATGTGAATAAAAGCCACACTGAAGAATCCCATTCCTGGTTCTGGACATTACAGTTATTGCTTCCTGTGTTCGGATTTACTTGGGTGCCCTTGTGCAGAGTAGCCAAACCTAGGTCCCCTGTGCCAAGTAACTCATCCTCCCAAACTCAGGTCCCCACCAGGTGCTGCTGTCAGCTTCAACAGCATGCCACCTGTCACTTTGCTAAAAAGGCAGGGGTGAGGGGTTACAACTATAAGGGAAATTTATTCTGTTAAACTGATGGTAACGTTGAAACTGTTTTCCTTCCAGAATATCCTCTCCCAAGCTGCAAACAATTTTTAGAAAGTGCATGCTCTCGTCAGAAGTTTGTTATAGGAGACTCACCACCAAGGCGTTGTTAAAGAGCAGCTGACGCCTACCGGCATCGTCGATATGATGATGCCATTCATCGCAAGGACATCCTACTTTACCAAATGGCATTGCAATGCCATTAAAAATGTGAGTGTCTGTGTTAAATCTTATTGATTTAATGCCACCAGAGTCATAGCGTGTTTCATAAGTCCTTCCAGCACTGTGAGCTGATGTCTCAGCGTGTGACGTCGGCTGGGGGATGAGTGTAGCAGAGCAGCTGCTGTATCTCTGTGTGAGAGCCTGTATAATGGAAGACACTGGTAGCCCTGTTGATTCCAGTGAGGAATCTGTGCCCTCTGATATGGAGGTTGAATATGAGGTGGAGTTCCAGGGTAGTAACTCTGGGCAATCGTGGCCAAACTTACAGACTGTTTAGCCCTATATGTAGGAGCCTGAAGTGCCAGAAACAGACTCTGGCAGTGACAGGCAGGAAGCATTCTCTCAGGACCAGAGTGAATCCATGGTCCGCATTGGGAGTACAGACTGGTAATGCAAGTTTGGTCATACAGTATAAGTGGCTGCATAGTACAGTATGTGACTTGCGTATATTGTGATAAGTTATTGTGCTTGATACCACATTTGCTGTCTTGTTTCTCTGCCTCACATATTGAAACTGGAATGGTTGCAGCCCTGTATCTGATTGTGCAGTTCCCTGTATGGTTATGTTTGCCAACTTGCAAATGTGGTGACCCCCCCCACATGCCATATTACAGGACAGAGTAACAACTTGTCTTGTGTTCTCCATCTCTGAGGCATTTCTACCTTGTGTGCAATACCGGGGTGTGGGGACTGCTCAGTAAGAACTGTATTGCCTGATATTGTGTCATTTTCGTGTGCAGTATATATATGGCACCTTTCCCTATGTAGTAGCGCTGTTTACTTCTGTAATGCTATGTCTTTTCTTATTTGTTATTATGATGTTCCTTAGTGGCATGCTGTGTAACACACTGAACGTGGCATGCATTGCAGATCTTCAGTGGCATGTTTACCCTGTTTGTCTTCCCATGTTATTGTGTTTCAGTGGTCTGTTTATGCAGTCTTGCACTGAATTTGTTTTTGTGTGTGTGATGTTTCTGCATGTGTGTGAGGTGGTGGGTGCTGGGGCATGGTATGTGTGTGCCCGTGGTGTTTGTCATGGGTGGTTGTGCAGAGTCATCCTGTGCGTGTCTTTCATTGTGTGAGAGTGTGATTGCGTACATGACTGTGGGGTAGGTGGTTGTGTTTCTGTGTGTTTGCCTGTATGTGTGTCTCTCTCTATCCGAGTCTTTTTTTTTCGTGTGTGTGTGTGTTCTGTGTTGGTGGCTATGGATGTGTGTCTATTTATGGGTGTTGATACTGTGTGTGCAGGGATGTGTGATTGCTACACAATGTGTGTGTGTGTATGCATGCAGGTGCAGTTATATATGTCATGCCATGCCGTCACTCTGGAACATCTGACACCTTTGTTGGGGTCTATGTCAATTCACTTCTGCGTTTTCACTCCCGTCAACTCACTCCTGACGACCCGCTCCCTCATCAGTTTGCTCCTGGAGTTCTCACTCCCCGACAACCCACTCCTGATCCCTTTCTGTACACAACAGTTTAAATTAGGTTTTAAATTAGGTCCAGTCAGTTGTATATCTTTTAAATCTCTGGCAGTATGTTAGATTAGCGCCTGATATTGCTTTTTGGATGCTGTGTAGCCGTTCAGTCTGGGACTCAGTGACTTGGAAGCATTGGTCAATAACTGCTATGATCTGCTTCTCCACAACTGTTATGTGGCCACTCAGGGCTTCTATACGGGCTTGTGTGGCTGTCACTGTTTGTCGGATTGTCTCCACAAGGTGTGCGATTTTGCTCGAGAAGGATGTTCAGGAAGGCAAAGTCTTTGGAAGGCGAAGCAAGTCGCTTGTTTTGTGGTTGATGTAAGTAGGTGTTATTTTAACTTTAGGGGTAAGGCTCAGGAGTCATATCGGTGTTTGGAGCTTCCATTTCAATTGCAATCTGGACACACCCATAGGTTACCCTTAACTACCCCAAGTAGCCTGATCTGGGGAG
This sequence comes from Neoceratodus forsteri, assembly GCA_016271365.2. Taxonomy (NCBI): domain Eukaryota; kingdom Metazoa; phylum Chordata; order Ceratodontiformes; family Ceratodontidae; genus Neoceratodus; species Neoceratodus forsteri. The sequence continues at coordinate 185,469,639 of JADMNL010000032.1, forward strand.
ACCTGCTCCCTATACTGAAGATAAACTAGTCATGCCTCATGGCTGGGAGTTGAAGAGAGTCGCTTCTTCCAGCATCATGACTGTCTGACACATTGTAATATTCTATTGCCTGTAGAAACTCTGTTTCTGCCTGCAACTGTGTTTTGCAATTGCTGCACCTGTCTCATCCAAAATCGCCACATGGAGCAAGTAGTGTCATTTCAGACACAGGATGCAGACACATGAAAACATTAGCAGGAGTGAATTAACCTGGAGCAGGATGCCACCGGAGCGAAAAAAAATGGGAGTGAATTGTCAGGAGTGCATTTTCTGGGAGTGAATTGACGGGAGCCAATTGACGTGCTCTCCCTTTGCTGTGTTTGCTTGGGGGAGTGTAGTTACCATTCCTGCTGTCACTGCCCACCTACCTATTCAGGGGCGTGTTGAGTGGTGGTGGTGTTATGCTGTCTGACACACTGCCTAGGTGCATTAATACCTGTTATCTCTGTAAGCCTGGCAATGGGCGATCAACATGGGTAACCTGTCATCATCACAGAACACGGCCACGTGAGTTGTAATCCATCGTGTATGCATAACATGTATGACACACACTGTACAAGGTTGTGTGGGTGACTCTGGGCAAGTCACCAAATTCAAAAATTGTTTTGTGCTGCTTCCCGACACAGTATATGACAGGACTGACTTTGTGTGTCTTGTTTGTCACAGCTGTGTCATATTTGCACATTATTTCTCTGTTCTCACAGGTGTACGTGCATGTGTTGTCAGCCAATGGAAACCACTGTTGAGTTAGTATGCTGCAGGGAAATAGAGCAGGTCCTTCACCGGTTTGTAAATTATGGCTACATCATGGCCCACCCAGGATTCCAGACTGTGTGCCTTGATGTCTGGGTTCTCCAAACAGCGTATTTCTGCTTTCGACAGCAATATGGTGCCCAGCTGGATACGCCCATTAATGAGTGAGTAGATATGAAGCCTCAGAATGTATGAGGCCTCATATATCTGCACATGTGTGTTCCTCAGAAAGTTCACACACCATCCTGAATGCATGAGTGACAAATGCACAGTTCTTGTGACACACTTCCTACAGATCTGCTAAACCATTAGTTGGAAATTCAGATTAGTGTTCTGCTGGTGTTTGAGTGGTGGTGGTCAACATTGGTATGTCCTGCTGGTCACAGTAACTCGCTGTCATACAAACTGTGACCAGTGTCTGTCTTAGTCATCAACCTAGTCCCTTCCTAGCACTGTTAATTGCTATCATGAAGACTTCCTTTCACATACCCCACCAGTGTGTGCAATGTAGATCCACACTGCTGTGTGAGCAACATAATAATCTCAGGGATAGGAAAGGCATATGAACTCTTGGCCTGCACTAAGCTTTGTCTACACACGCCCTTCCCATCCACAGTACTGCATGGTTGCTGTTGTACAGCTGTGAAACTGCTGCGATGTGGCCAGTCAGAAAATTACACCTCCCCCACCCTTACTCTATTCCTCCGACCTCCACAATATCACACAGACATATATGAACACAGCATAGAACCAACCAGTGACAGTTGATAAATACTTTATGCCATGCTGACATCGTTGTGTGTGATATGGCAATAATGCAGACATTCTGCTGTACGTGCCATGCGCTCATGGTACAGATTCTGATGTTTCATTTTGTGGTCCATGTCTATAGTCAGTAGCACTGTGTTTTCTGCCCCTGTGAAACTGGGCTTGCTAAAGACATGTGTCATGGGCCTGCCGTACATGCCGCACATTCCTGGTTGTAATAACTGTTTGGTACTGGTGTGGGGCCATGCATACTAGCAGTGTGTGCTTAGTGTGTGACAGTGCCAGCACCACTGGATGGGTTTTAGTGCTGTGTGTGCCGCCTGTTCTCTGAAAAGGTGGATGTGCCTGCCCTTGTCATGTGGCGTCCTCTGTGGCAGCACTTTCAGTAATGTGGCGCTCCACTTGGTTTCAGTGTGTATGTTTTTACCACATCCGGACTGGATGGATCAGTAACTGTCACTTATTTTGGCCAACGGGAACAAAGTCAGGTGACCTGCTTATTTCGCATGCAGACTAATACAGACCCAACAGGTACTGTATGTTCACATGGTCCACATGTCGCTTCCTTGCTTAGACTTACATGTGTCAACCGCCACCTCAGCACTTACACAGACCACTTTGCCACCATAACTGACTGCCTTTTGTCTGACAGTTTGTCTCACAAACCACGTTTGTATTCAAGGGTATGGTTTGTGGTTATTGATAAATGTGTAATTTGATGGTACCTATGTACACATGGGTCCACACTGGGTGACTTGATAAGTCCTACAAACAGGGTGTGGTTAATCTGTGTGAAGGTTTTCAGCTGTGTGACTTGCTGGCACCCTTGAATGCTGTGCATTGACTTCATTACTGGGACAGATGTAGGCACTTGCAGACTGCACTGCATCCAAATGCCTACAAATATGAGAAGGTCAGTAAATACAGTGTCTTGCAGTGTCCCTTTCTTATATTCCTTGTCATGCTGTGCACGCATAGTTACAGCCATGTGAAGGGTCTAATTATGGCACTGGTTTCTGCTATGTAGGGTCTGACATGCATCTTGGTACATTACTTTGATGGTGGTTGTATGTGGAATGCAATTCAACACAGATGCCACTCTATATGGCACAGCCATTCTGCCAACACCGTGGCATGGCCTTCAGTGGTACATCCAGTAACTGCTGCCTTGCTCACTACTGCTCTACTCATGATGTGGTCCTGTAGGTCACAGCCTGCTGTCTCCAGCACATGACTAGTTTCTCCATTACCATCTTCATCCCAATTTATTACTGCAAGGCAACTAACAGTCAGGGGGGATGTGGAAGTTGGTGTTAGTGGTGAGGCAGGTGTGTTGCACACCTGTCCACCTACAGTGTAAATCAGTCCATGAGGCGCACTGAGCAGCATTGATAGCATGGCATGTTATATGTAGTGGCGTTCACTGTAAACACCTCCGGTTCCCAGACACAGTACCATATTATCATACTTATTGCAATGAAGTGTACTTTGCTGACTACTGCTGTCTATGCACTGTTATCTGTACCTTGCATTTCACAGTGTTATTATGCCACCGACTTTTTATTTCAATTAGAATTTTATTGACTTTTCAACAAATACAAACATCATATAAGGAATGTTCAAATACATAATCATTTCTTTTCATACAACCAATATGTTTAATACAGTTTTACAATAAATCTATTGTTTGGACTCAGTATACCACTCTTAACTACATACACAACTCTGAAAAGGACCCCCAGGTAGCATTAAAAGTTTCAGTTTGATTGAGAGCATAATAACTTATTCTCTCATTGTTTGCCCAATTAGCCAACAAATCCAGCCATTGCTTAATTGTAGGGATTTCAGGATTTTTCCAGCTTTTTAGCAACAGCCTTTTGAAAGCAAGGGCCACAGAAAGTAACCATAATTTCTTTTGTTTCTGAATGTCATGAATATCAGAAAGCTCTCCCAGAACAAAAACTAGAGGAGAGAAAGGTGAGGGAGAGCCCAAACAATGCTGACAGATTGCATGTAGTGTGTTTGTTTCCATACATTCAAAACTCCCTTACATTGCCAGAATAAATGACCCAGGACGCATTTGCCTCCGCATCTCCAACAAAGGTCATTTTGTCTGAGACCAAACTTATGTAACTGTTTAGGGGAATAGTAAAAATAATGTAATATTTTAAATTGAATATGTCTCCCTTGAGTTTCCCTACAGCATTTGATTGCATTATTCCAAGTCTTATCCCACATTGTATTAGAGATTTGTATCTATAAATCAAGCCCCCTTTTTGTTTTAGCTAAATTTTTAAGAGAAGGATCAGTTTCATTTAAGTTTTTATAAATAAGACTGAAAGCCTTAGTTAGGAAAGCCATTTTAAAGAAATTTCCCACGCTAAACATGTTCTAATAGTATAATCCTCTTCTAGGAAATTTACTTTCAAAAAGTGTCTTATCTGTAAGTAAAAACCAAAGTCATATTTACTTAAGTTGAATTTTTGCTTTAGATTTTCAAAAGAGAGCAGACGATTGTGGCAGTCTAACACATCACCTACATTTAGCCAGCCATCCATTATGGGAGATTGTTTTACCTTGTGATGTAAGAAATGTGTTATGCCATAGAGGAATGAACTTGAGAGGATCATACTCCAGCTTTTTAGGTTGATTACATATTTTACATGCCCTTACTGCTATTTGAAAAGTTAGATGATTCCTTAATTTTGCAGAAGTCTACTTAAAGAATAGATCTGATAAACATAAGGGATATACTAGGTTTTCTTCTATTTTGAGCCATAGTGGCACCAATTTATTTTTATCAGAGTTAAACCGTAGAGCAGCTTGTTTGAGTTTGAAAGCCCAGAAGTATCCCTGCCACCAAGGGAAGGCAAAACCTCCCTTTATTGCTGGAGCCCTTCGTTTATTTTTAGCCAGCCATGGTGGTTTACCTTCCCATAAAAAATTGGAGATAGGTCTTTCAATTCTATTGAACCACACAGAGGAAATCGTAGCAGGAGAATTGTTCATAAAATAGAAGAATTTTGTTTCAGCAATCAGTTTTATTGTGTTAATTTTTCCCCAGAGGGATAAATGTAATTTTGACCATTTGTCCAAATCTGACTTCATATCCCCACTTAATTTGTACAGATTGTGTTGGAGGATACTTTCTATTGAATTAAAAACTTTTATGCCTAAATAGGACAGCCCATCAGATGGCCAGAATATATGTATATTCTTGTTTAAATCATCTAATTCTAGAGAAGGTTTGCTTAACCATAAGCATTCAGATTTGCTCCAGTTTACAAAAAGGTCAGAAATACTCCCAAAATTATTTAGGATTTTTTTAAACATTTTTAAGAGAGGATGTGGGGTGTGAGATAGTTATCAGAATATCATCTGCAAATGCAAATACCTTGTTGTAATAACTTCCTACTCTTACCCCAGAAACTTTGTTTGATTTCATGAGTCCCCTAATTAGAGGCTTGATGGCAAGAATAAATAATAACGGGGATAATGGGCACCCTTACCTAGATCCTCTAAATAAGGGTATGGGGGGGGCGGTGATTTTATACCATTTGAAATCACACATGCTCTTGTTTTGTTATATAGGGTTTGGATGCACCTCAGAATACCAGCTCCAGAACCATAATATTGTAAAACTTTGTACAGGTAGTCCCATTCTAAAGAGTTGAATGCCTTACCAATGTCTAAGGATAATGCAAGGGAGGAAAATCCACTATCTTCCAACATCTTGGTTGACCACAGTACAGAGTACAATCTCCTAAAGTTATTTGAGGCCTGTCTGCCTTTCATGAAGCCTACTTGTTCTTTACCTATTAGATTAGCAAGAACTTTGGATATTCTATTAGCCAATACTTTAGTCATAATCTTATACTCAAAATTTAACAGCGAAATAGGCCGATAGTTACCACAGTCCATATCACCTTTACCTTTCTTATGTTGTAAACAGATGTAGGCTTCGTTCATAGAGTCAGGCAGAGTACCATCAACAAAGGAATCATGAATTGCCTCTAATAAGTTTGGGGAAATGGAGAGGCCCAAGTGTTTATAAAATTCACCAGGTAACCCATCAGGCCCTGGAGATTTCTCCTTTGGAGCTCCCGCTATGACTTCAGAAATCTCTTGTATTGAAATTGGTTTATCCAAATAGTTTTTGTTAGCTTCTTCTAGAATAGGTAAATTAGCATTTTTTTAGAAAATTATCAGTATCAGCTTTATTTTGCCGCCCTGTGTCTTATATAAATCACTGTAAAAGTCCCAGAAACACTTGTTAATTTCTTTTACATTGTAAGTCATCACCCCTTTTATTTCTGATCCCTTTAATAATATTTTGATTTTGTCTCTGTTTAATCCTACGCGCTAATAACTTCCCAGCTTTTTCTTCCATTTCCCAAAATGTTTGTTTTGTTCTGAAAATTGAGTATTCAATCTTGGCGGAATGCAATTTATTAATTTCATATTTCAAACCCAGGATTTTATAAGGTGTCTCCTTTGACCTCAAGGGATTCTGTTTTAATTCTGATAAGGCCCTGCTTAGTACATCCTCTTTTTCTTGCAGCTCCTTTTGTCTCTTTTTTCTTTTTTGAAGCAAGACTGATAATGCTACCCCTTATGAATGCTTTATATGCCTCCCAAACAACTTTCGGCAATGATGCTCCCTGGTTATTTACTTGAAAGTAGAATGAGATCTCTTCTTGAATCCATTTTTGAAAGCTAGGGTCTAGTAATAGTGAAGTGTTACATTTCCAGCTACTAGATTTCTCATTACTATTTTCTAATAATAAGGAGCTCTTAAGTAAACTATGGTCAGAAATCAGAAGAATTTCATATCCAATGTGACTAGTATTATTGCAAAGGGATAAGGGCATGAAAAGATAGTCTAACCTACTAAACACCCTATGTCTTGTTGACAGAAAGGAAAAATCTCATCCACTGGGGTGCACTATTCTCCATACATCTAATACATTTAACATACTGTGTAAACTTTTCTGTGAAGCTGACAGAGAACCAACATTTCTGGAAGTGGATCTGTCCAAAGTGGGATCCATTACTTCACTAAGATCCCTTCCCATAATCAATTCATAGTCCCCCACATTGGCTAGCACAAAATATAGATTTGGGAAGAACTCTTTCTGTTTTGTATTTGGGGTATAAACATTACGGATTGCTATATTTCTTCCTCAGAGGCTCCCTAGCAAAATCTGATACCTCCCTTCTGTCTATGTCCGGATCAAAATTGTTACCCCTCTCTTTTTTGATAAAAAACAACAACAGTGTTCTACTGAGGAAAACCAACTCCTTGATAACATGTCAGCCTCTATAGGTAAAAGATGAGTTTCCTGTAACAGAGCTATGTCTGCTCTGTGCTTGTTTAAATGGTTTAAAATCATGCATCTTTTAACCGGAGAGTCCATGCCTTGAACATTCCAAGTAATTATATTAACTGCGGCCATAATGACCTGAAACAAGTGCCTCTAAAGTAATTTTCATAATTAAACAGAAACAAGATAATATAGGTGTATAATAAAAATCACACAGTGTAGCTACATTAACTATATTCACTTGCCAGGAATATATCTGTCCCCTTCTCCCTCCTCAACCTCTCCTCCCCACCCCTCTCTGCTCTAGTCTTTCCCTGCTCCCTCTTCTACCCCTCTTCCCCACCCCTCTCTGCACTAGTCTTTCCCTTCTCCCTCCCTCAACCCTCTCCTCCCCACCCCTCTCTGCTCTAGTCTTTCCCTTCTCCCTCCCTCAACCCTCTCCTCCCCACCTCCCTCTGCTCTAGTCTTCCCTGCTCCCTCCCTCAGCCTCTCCTCCCCACCCCTCTCTGCACTAGTCTTTCCCTGCTCCCTCCCTCAACCCTCTCCTCCCCCCCCCTCTCTGCTCTAGTCTTCCCTGCTCCCTCCCTCAACCCTCTCCTCCACCCCTCTCTGCTCTAGTCTTCCCTGCTCCCTCCTCAACCTCTCCTCCCCACCCCTCTCTGCACTAGTCTTTCCCTGCTCCCTCCACAACCCTCTCCTCCCCACCCCCTCTCTGTTCTAGTCTGTCCCTGCTCCCCTCCTCAGCCCTCCTCCTCCACCCCTCTCTGCACTAGTCCTCCCTGCTCCCTCCTCAACCCTCTCCTCCCCACCCCCTCTCTGCACTAGTCTGTCCCTGCTCCCTCTTTTGCCCTCTCCCCACCCCTCTCTGCACTTGTCTTTCTCCCTGCTCCCTCTTTCTGCCCTCTCCTCCCACCCCTCTCTGCACTAGTCTGTCCCTGCTCCCTCCTCAACCCTCTCCCCACCCCTCTCTGCACTAGTCTGTCCCTGCTCCCTCCCTCAACCCTCTCCTCCCCACCCCTCCCTGCACTAGTCTGTCCCTGCTCCCCTCCTCAACCTCTCCTCCCCACCCCCACTCTGCTCTAGTCTGTCCCCTGCTCCTCCCTCAACCCTCTCCTCCCCACCCCTCTCTGCACTAGTCTGTCCCCTGCTCCCCTCTTTCTGCCCTCTCCCCCACCCCCTCTCCCTGCTGTCTTTCCCCTCCCCTCTTTCTGCCCTCTCCCCAGCCCTCTCTGCACTAGTCTCCCTGCTTCCCTCCTCAACCCTCTCCTCCCCACCCCTCTCTCTGCACTAGTCTGTCCCTGCTCCCTCCTCAACCTCTCCTCCCACCCCTCTCTGCTCTAGTCTGTCCCCTCCTCCTCCAACCCTCTCCTCCCCACCCCACTCTGCTCTAGTCTGTCCTCTGCTCCCTCCTCAACCCTCTCCTCCCCACCCCTCTCTGCTCTAGTCTGTCCCTGCTCCCCTCTTTCTGCCTCTCCTCCCCCTCTCCCCTTCTCTCATCCTCCACCCAGCCCCTCCTACTCTCCCTATATTCACCCCTACTTCTACCCTACCCTGAAGTCTCCCACCAGTCATCTGATTGCTCTTATACTACCCCCTATCCTGCCTGGCAATTCTCCCACCTCCTTTGGGTTTATGGGACTCTGCTTAGCACACCACCCTGGTAGCAGGTCCTCCAGGCAGTCTATTCTTAGTAGCTCTTCAGACAATAGAACTATTGCCTTAACATGTTCTGCCTTCCTATATAGGAGTCCACCTATTTACTTAATAGTTAACCAGATGCTCACCATGCTCCCTGAAACATCCTATTTTGTTAACTGTTGTATTTTCATAACTATCAAATTGTGTGAGAGGCCTTCGGCACCATGCAATTCTGCTTAAAGTTGGACCAGCATAACATTCTGTGGTGATTTGCATATGCAGCCCATGATGCTTTGCATTGTGAGGCATGTGTGATTTTGTATTTTCATAACTGTGCCTAGTAACCTAGATCCGGTATGCAATTGGTGATACCTACCCAATGCAACTGTTTATATCTGTATAATTGTATAACTGTACCAAATTAAACTGATTGTGTATTTTTTGTATTTTATAATTATTCTTTGTGTGATATCTTTATCCTGTATGTGTAACGTAGCTCCATTAACTACCTGGCCTCACAATCGCACCCCTGGCATCCACCCATGCCCTGAGATCCCTAGACTCCCAACTCTTTTAATCCCTAGGCGGAGAACCTCTGTTGGCCAGGCCACCTTCTCACACCACTTCCCTCAACTCTGGAACACTCACCCCTCACAAATTCACCACTCTTCTTCTGTCCAATCACTATCTGCTGCCCTTGCCAACCCTGCTCCATAAACTGCTCCTGAACCTAGCACCCCTGTTCACCATCCGTCCACCCTAAATTTCCAGTAGCACCAAGTGCTACGCTAGCCAAATCAAACCTAACTACTGCACTTGATCCCAACTTTGAGCAAGCCAGCTCTGCACTTATTCACCAGTGTTACATATCACAACAGCTAGCCCGATCTGTTTATCCTCATTGTTACCTTTACCATGTCTGTTAGCAACCTAATGTTATCCACGCTCAATATTTCTGTCAGATGTATGTAAATGTTACTCTATGCATCTGTATTCTGTCAAATGTATGTAAAATAGGTAAAGTTTGATAACCTTCATGTTATCTTCCTAGGGTTACCACCTGTCCCTACTTTTGCAGGACAGTCCTGATTTGGCAGCTGTGTCCTGTGAACAAACATGAAAAACATTAAATATTCTGACATTATAGTACAAAGAATATTATCAGACTTTCCTGTAAATGTGGCAAAATTATAGTACCTTAACTAAAATACCTTAAAATGATTAGAAACACTAAGACATCTAAAAACTACAACACGTAGTCTTAATTCTGAGTATTTAGAGAAAAAATCTGTTGTGTTGGTTGAGGTTACATATTGTCCTCCTGAAAAATCGTGTTTCAGTAAGAAATGTCATACTTTGGGCTTCTTAAAGGTGGTAACCCTAATCTTCCCTTTTACCCCTCCCCAGGTCACACCAGGGGACAAGCAGTTGTTGCTCATTGTGCTTTCCTGGTGAAACAATTTCAATAAATAAATACATCAATTAATGAATTAATATAACAGCACCACAGTGGATTGTTATGACATGGAACCTCTGTATTTGTCTTTATACCATTGCTGTTTGCTATGATGTGGAACATCTGTATTTGTCTTTATACAACTGCTGTTTGTTATGATGTGGAACTGTAAATGAGCCTTTCGCTCAAAGGTACTTTACTAGAAAATAAATAAATGTAATCATATTATCATTCACACAAGCCCTGTTATGCACAAATTAAGACTGAAATACATGTAGTGTTATGAACCTCATTACTCACTGGGGACACTGAGTAACAGAAAAACAGTGTGGTAAACAGGCTGCTTGAGTTCAGGGATTGCTATAAAAGTCCAGTTTTAAAAGTCTCTTAGCAATATGCTGATGTTCCTGTTTCCTATGTGACAGTAAAATGCCTGCAGAACTCTGCCCTGTAACTGTAAAAGTGAAGGTGTTTTCAGGAGTGAATGAAAAGGCAGGATGTTTTTACCTCAGTTACAGGACGTCTGTACTGTATGGGCAGTGGCTCTGTTGGTATTCAGGACAAGAGAGTCTCCAGGAATTACTTATGCATGGTGGCAGCTACTGAGATACACTTGCAGGAATCTGAAGGGTTGAGAATTGCTGGTAACAGTCACAGGCTGAGTTAAGGAGAGACCAGTCTATCACAAACTGCAGGCAGTGAGTGGAATCCAAAACAGATTTGCAGTATAAAGTTATCTGTCCAGTCACAGAACAGGATATACAAAAGGGGACAGTATATTCTCCAGTCTAATTTGGTTTCAAGTAAGAGCAGTGAGCTAGAGACTTGTCTGGCCCATATGTGAACTGCACACTAGCAAACCTGGAGTGGGCTGTGCAAGAGGAAAGGACAGAGCTATGAGGAAGGCCAAACACAGGTGGAACTCATAGACATCCTCAAGGAAAATGATCAGGGATGCATTGGAAAGTGGTCACTGTTAGCCAAAGTCACAAGACACAGGCCAAGAAAATGCACCTGAGCCAGAGCCTAGAACTGAGGCAGCTGCACAGTTAGAGATGATGCAGTGGGAGAGCACCCTGGTTAAGGCAAAGGCTGAGGAATGAGAGAAAGAGCACCAGCATGAGATCCAGCTGATGAGAAGTGACATTAAGAGAGCCAGCATGAGATCCAGCTAATGGATGAGTGAGAGAAAGAGTGCCAGCATGAGAACCAGCTGATGGAAGAGTGAAAGAAAGGTGCCAGCATGAGATTCAGCTAATGGAGGTGAGAGAAAGAGCATCAACATGAGATTCAGCTAATGGAGGAGGAGAAAGAGTGCCAGCAGGAGATCCAACTGATGGAGGAGAGAAAAGTGCCAGCATGAGATCCAGCTGATGGAGGAGAGAGAAAAGTGCCAGCATAGATCCAACTGATGGAGGTGAGAGAAGAGTGCCAGCATGAGATCCAGCTTATGGAGGAGTGACAGAAAAGTGCCAACTGACAGCATGAGATCCAGCTGATGGAGGAGAGAGAAAAGTGCCAGAATGAGATCCAGCTAATGGAGGTGAGAGAAGAGTGCCAGCATAGATCCAGCTGATGGAGAGTGAGAGAAAAGTGCCAGCATAGATCCAGCTGATGGAGGAGGAGAAAAGAGCACCAGCATGAGATCCAGCTAATGGATGAGTGAGAGAAGAGTGCCAGCATGAGCACCAGCTGATGGAGGAGTGAGAGAAAGAGTGCTAGCACGAGATCCAGCTGAAGAGGTGAGAGAAAGAGCAGCAGCATGGGATCCAGCTGATGGAGGTGTGAGAGAAAATCACTGGCATAAGATTAAGCTTGTGGAAGAGTGAGAGAAGAGCGTGAGCATGAGAGACAGCTGATGGAGGAGTGAGAGATACAGCCTGAGTATGAGAGATAGATGGAGATCCTGCACCAGAGAACATCACTACAAACTGAGAGCAATGGCATGAGGGATTCCACCCAGGAAGCCAACATTTCTTTTAAAATGTTTTCCAGATATTAACAGAGGATTATCTTGAATTGTTTTAAGATCTTTTGAAGACTCTGTAGGCAATTTAATTGGGCAGGAGCTTCTTAGGCAGCTTACCAATTGCCATGCTTACAGGCAAGGTATTTGAAGTTTTACCAGAATAGACAGTAAGGACTGCATGGATTATGTAAACAATAACCCATTACAGGATATGGGGTTATTGGGGTTAATCAACATCCCAGGTGCATTGTGATGCATGATGCCCAGGCGGAGTGCCCTCACAGCTAGGCAAAAGCAAATTTTATTTTAAGGTGCCCAGTCTCGGGTATCTTGGCACCATACATGCAAAAACAAAATCAGAAAACAGATGAAACAAACACAGCAATAAATAGCTCAGCTAACAACAAATAAAACAGGCCACAGTGAAATAGAAAATAGACTGGGACAGACAGCTATTTCTAAATATGTCTAATACTAAAAACAATATTTAAAGATGGTGTCCAGAAAAGTCTGATTAAACAAGAAGGCCTTGAGGTGAGCTTTGAAAACCTCAACTGAAGGGCCTGCCTTACAGCTGGAGGTAGTGAATTCCACAAGGCAGGGGCCAGTGACCCTAGAGGATCTGTCACTGGCAGTTTTAATCTCGTCCTGGGAATCACAAGGAGGCCTCTAGAGGAAGAACTGAGGAGGCGGACTCAGGTAGCAGATGTTAGAATGTCCAACAGACAGCCAGGGCCCAGGCCATGTGGCCCTTAATAGCGAGTAAGCCTACCTGAAGAAGACCCTCCACCTGATAGGCATCCAGTGCAGTTCACGCAGCACAGGGTGATGTGGCAGTACTTAGGCTGCCCTATCAACAACATGGCAACTGCATTCTGCACCTGCTGTAACCAGCAGAGGGGACCTCCCAAGACCCCGAGGTAAAGCACATTACAGTAATCAAGCCTTGATGTCATGAAGGCATGTACTAAGGTGGGGAGGTGCAAGGTGGAACTAGGGGCTTGATTCTGGTGATATTCCTCAGATGATAAAACTGGTATGGACAATGGACGACACCTGAGATTCAAATGTCAATCCACTGTCCAGGATAACACCAAGACTGCACACCCACAGGAGGCCTTCAATGGCATGGATCCTAGGAAAAGTCCTGTTGCTGCACCAGAGCCAGCCTATCATACCTTCTATTTGACTCCACCACCAGTACCTCCGTCTTATTGGGGTTCAGTCACAAACAGTTGGAGGCCATCCAGTCATTAATCTCGGCAAGGCAATTATTTAGCATGTCCACTGCACTGAATGTCCCTGGGGCAAAGGAAAGATAGAGCTGGATATCGCCGGCATAGCAATGAAAACTCAAACTGCACTTCACAATGCGCTCACCCAGTGGCAGCATACGCAGGCAAACAACACTGGTGACAAGACTAACCCCATACTCCACAAGACAGGAGGCTAGGGAGGAGGAGGTATTCCATCAGTACTCGTTGCATCCTGTTCATGAGATAGGACTCAAACAGCAGATGACAGTGCCAGCGAGTCCACAATATTCCCTCAGGCAGTCAAGCAACACACAGTGGTCCAGTGTCAAAAGCTGAGGAAAGTTTGAGGAGAACAGGATTGTCCCTCCACTCGGTCTTTCACCTTGAGAAGGTCATGATGCACCAGAACTAACACAGTTTCTGTGCTGTACCTCCCATGAAACCCAGACTGGAGGGGCTCATATAGATCATAGGCCATGAGGTTCTTCTCAAGCTGCAGTGCCACAATCTTCTCAACAACCTTATCTAGAAATGGAAGGTTGGAGACTGGATGGTAATTCACCTAATGATGGTTTCTTCAGAAGGGGTCTCACCAGTGCCTCATTCAAGGCATCTTGGAAAACACCTCTATCAAGAGCACCAGACAATCAAGGCAAACAACGGGCCTATGGAATCAACAAATCCCACAAAGAAATGTGTCAGCACCAGGTCCAGTTTGCAATATGTGTTCCTCAACTTGGAAACAACCTCAAAGGCCTCAGCCACATCCACCAGTTTAAACTCACCCCAACTAGAAGGAGTGCTCTCTGTACACCCAAGGTGATTACTGTTGGCCACATTTGGCTCACTGGCAGAATTCCTGCCGGATGGCAGACATTCTGTCTGAGAAGAACCGAGCAAACTATTTGCATAAAGTGTCAGAAAGCTTTTTTCAGCTGCAGATAGGCAGGATGTAAAAGCCTGTCCACAGTCTGAAAGAGCATGGCTGGTCGATTCTTCCTATCAACAATCTCCATGGACAGGAATTCTGCCTTCTTACAGTTGACTCCCCTGGTGCTCACCATAGAGGTACACAGGGCCAGTTTGTCCACCTCAATCTGGTCCTCCACCAGCATTGCTGTAACCACTGACCCATAATCTTCATCACCTTGAGCTCCCATCAAATCACTGGGACCTCAAGTTAGAGGATTTGAGTTGTACATGGACTGGTGCGAGGAGTTAAGTGCATCAGACATTGCCTTATTCAATCAATCAATCAATCAATCACTTTATTTAACCAGGCATAAACACCATTGAGCAAGCTCATTTTCAAGGTGGTCCTGGGCATTAATACAATACAGTACACTTCATAAGATTACAATTACGGTGGACAGTGGTGCAAAAAACAAAAACAGTGTGAAGGTGCGGTCAATATGGGCTTAATACCGGTCAACATAATTAACATGCAAAGGTACATAATGATAAGCTTTACTGGAATGAGAAGAGGCAACAATCCCATATAGTCTCCACCAAATAAGAGCTCATACCTAAATGATAAAAAATAAGGAGGTATTAAGGAATAGGGTAGAAATTAGGGTGAAGGAGTAGGCAGCCAAGAGGGAGGCCAGAATAGGTAAAGGTAAAGAATAGGCAGGGCCATCTTGGATTAAGGGAACTAGGCTTGTAGGTCCAAGGTTTCTGTTGTTAGGAATGTGGGTGGATGAGATACTTAGGCGTAGGTTTTGAAAGTGGCACCGGGCTTAGGGGTCATCGCATCTGAAACAGTTGCATGGTTCCTTCAGATAATCCATAAATAGAGCTTTGAATGTGAAAATGCTTGGAAGTGAGGATAATTTTAATGAGTCTTGCATAGTGTTCCAAAGTGATGGAAGTGAGAGTTGATTGCTGCCGAGCCAAGGTAGTCTTCACTCTAGGAATCTGGAAGCAAATTATGGAGAAGCGTCTCAGGCCATAGGAACCTTTAGCCCATTTGAAGAGGTTTGAGATGTATGCAGGAGGTTATCAGATAATGCTCTATAAAACCAGAGGAGAGCATTCCTTTTCTCCTAGTTGAGAGTGAGGTCCATCCCGAAACCTGGTATAGGCGACAGTGATGTGTACCACGGGGTAGATTTAGGATAAATCTTAAAGCCGGTGGTAAAGGTGTCAGTTTGTTTAGCATCGTTGATTGGCAATGACTGTAAAGGAGTCACGAGTCCAGTATAGGTAGAGAATGTAGTTTGTACTAGTCTCATTCTGGCTAATGTAAGTAAGTGTTTAATGCGATAGAATAAACCTAATCACTGTCTTAGTTTCTTGAGGTTTCATTTAAGTGGCACAGAAAGTTGAGCTTGTTATCCAGCCAGAACCCTATGTATTTAAAGGTATCAACTACTTCAAGGGGTTCATCTAAGAGTGTTCAGATCTATGCGATATGTGGGCGTCAGAAGTAGACTTTGGTGAGAGAATCATTGCTTTAGTCTTTTGGCATTGAGGAGGAGCTTATGAGTGATAAGGTTGTATTGGAGGGTGACAAAGTCTTTCTGTAAGTACTCATTGGCCAAATCAAGGATGAATTTGTGGTACAGAGTACAGTATCATCTGTGAAGAAGTGCACATTGGCTGGCGCAGCTAAGTCCATTATTGATGTATATTGCAAAGAGGATAGGGCCCAGGATGGACCTTGTGGGACTCCTCGTAACAAGGATTTTGTGGGGACAGATCTCCTATGGCTTTGACTTGTTGTAACCTATTGGTTAGGTAGCTGGTGAACCATTTAATGGCAGAACTATCAAGTCCGATGTTACTCAGTGCAGTAAGCATGATGGTATGATCCACAGTATCGAAGGCCTTACTTAGATCAAGGAAGAGGGCAAATACATGCTTCTTAGAGTCCAAGGCCATTTGCCAGTCTGTAGTTACTTTGGCAAGAACCAATACTGTACTGTGTTTGGCTCTGAAGCCAGACTGAGCCAGGTTTAGCAACTTTTGTGAATCCAAATGTTCTCTAAGTTGGATGTTGACAATTTTCTAAGTCATTTAGAGGGACGGATAGTATAGAAATAGGCCGGTAATTGTTCAGATCACTCGGATCCCGAGTCTTGAATAATGGTAGGATGTGGGCAGTTTTCCATAAGACAGGCAGCTCACCTTGAATCAGAGAGGTGTTGAATAACTGTGTAATGGGGAGTCAGATAGGTATGTGCAAGTTTTAGGAAGTAAGGTTCAATATTATCTGCACGCACTCTTTTTTGTATCCAGAGAAAGGAGGAGGTCCTCCACTTGCTTGAACATAATTGTGAGGAAGCTGAAGGGGTGGGATGTGGTTGGTTGTTGGTTATGGTTGTGGTTATCAGTGAAGCCAACAGTGTAGTCTCTTGCCGGGCTAAGTTTGCTGACAGCTGAGGTACAAAGGCAAGCTCCTGCAGGGCAATGTGATCACAACCTCTCTAGTACATCAGCTTTGTCTGTATAGATGGTACCATCAGACACAATTTTGTTTGGAAGGGTGTTGCAGTAGACTGGCCTTGACTTCTTTGAGGATGTTCCAAAATTTGGCAGAGTTGTTTTATTGTCTTCTAGTTCTTTTTTTGGAAGTACCTAGCTTTTCTGACCTAATTGCTTGGTACAAGCATTCCTAGTGGTACAGAATGCTAACCAATCGGCCTCCAGGTGGGACTTCCTCACTTTTTTCCACCAGTAGTCCCTATCCTTAAGTGCTTTCTTCAGGATGGGAGAGAACCAGACAGGAGATTTATCTTTTATAGGTGGCAACTTCCTAACATGTCCCCTATGCATGTACTTCCACACTAGACAGACCAACCACCACCTAAAACCTCTCCAGTCAAACCCTCAAAGGGCATGGTTAACCATCTCTGTAGGGAGGTCTCTCCGGAGGGGGCCTGAAAAAACTCCACTCTGCAATGATCGGACCGAATGATCAGAAAAGCCTTGAGATTATTAATCTCAAGCCTCAGTGAGAAGACCAGGTCCAACATGTGGGCCACCCTGGTGGGTCGCTGAAGAAATGTCTTGCAGCAGGCCCAGAGATGACATCATCTTGAGGAGGTTGTAACCAAGTCTGGAAGATTAGTCGTGGGCCCAAAGATTAAAGTCCCCAGAACTAAACACGTGGGTTCCTCCAATGTTTCACGGACAACAAAGTCAACCATCTCCTGCAGGAATTCTTCCATCACCCCAGGAGAATCCTGCAACCTGCACCTGGACCCCACGAACAGTCACACATTCAAAGAGACCCAGTGTTCTCACAGGGTGCACAGTGAAGCCTAACTCAGATCTAAAGCAGATGGCCTTTCATCCGCCCTGCACTCCACTCTGGGGCAGTGCACAATGGAGTACCCAGGAGGATGGTGGGTAGCATTATCACTCACCCAGGTCTCCATAATGCTAGCCAGATCAACCAAAGAAACCAAGCCCGCTATAATTGCGGTCTTGTTTGATCGATCTGGCATTGCAGAGAACTGCCCTCAGGGAACTGGTGGACAGTGCAGCCCCTCTGGCTACCTTCCCACTCAGTCTGGTGGGGACCCTGGGGATGTGGGGGCCAAACACATCTGACCTCTCCCTAGGACCAGTTGAAACCCAGGAAGCCTTCTGCACATAACTACCTCTATCCTGCCCCATCTGGTGTGCCCGAGGCACCCATCACAACCGATCAATGTGACTCCTCCTAATCCGACGAGCTGTAGTGGTGGAAACAGGGAGGTCAGAGAAGGCCACAGATCGAGTAGCTGAGATGCCTCATATGCAATCCTAGCCTGCCCCAGGCCCTCGTACTTCCCCAGATACATACTGCCTAACTATAATGCCCAGGCAACAATTTATGCTGACTACACAAAACACATACACACACAAGCATACAGCTAGTACAGTAACAACCTAGCCATTCACATTCTGTGACCCTGGGTTTCAACAGTTCATCGTTTCCACTGGATGAAATTTACTACCAGGTAACAGCATTTTCATTTAAATCAACTTTAAATGTACTTGTCTCTAAAGGGCTGCTCTACAACCACTTTGAAAACAAAGGAAATAGACAGACAAAGGTTTTTCACATCCTGCATATGCCCAGGCCAAAGTTCATCACATTGAAGAATTTAACACTTTCTGTGACTCTGGTCCTCTTCAGTTCATCATTTCCACTGGATCTATCTTTTATTTCATTTGCTGCTTTCACCTTGGAGGAGCCCCTGAGGGCGTTCCGTTGCCATACAAGCCCTCCAGGTTCCCTCCTAACTGTGCCTCTGCCAGCAGCCCAACTGGCACCTCCAAAACCGGAGACCACAAAAGCCTGCAAGCAACCACAGCCCTCAAGACACCTTTTAGCGGGGTGACCGGCACCTTCAAAGCACGCCACCCGCCACCACCTCTCAACCAGCAACAATGACGAGTACGGTGACTTTTTGACCAACCGGAAAGCAGTGCTTTCTTACTTCTGCAACCTGATTGGTTGGTCTCCTGACTGTGTGTCTCCTATTGGCCAGTTTCTTTTGAAATGCCATGGCTCTACAGTACGAACTTCTCTCATTCAAAATTCTACTGCTTAATTCTGGAAAATCTTAATATTAGCAAATAAGATTGCTCATAACTGTTTTAAAGCATTAGAGCATTAATTGCCATTTAGTTTTCAGTGTGTGTATATAAGCAGGGCCACCTCAGCACTCTCAAAATAACATTACTACAGCTTTTGTTAAATAATTTATTCTGTTATTGACTGTTAAGCAGTATCCTGAAACTATTACTTAACCAAATTGTACTGTCACTGCTAAGTGTCTTTGGACCTCAGATAGTGCTAGTTTATCATCACACCAAGTCTGTAGCCACACCACTGGTGCTCGTTATCACTCCTGGTCAGTAGCCTTACCCCTGGAGCTTGCTCGGCTCCTGCATGACCCTGCTCTCTGTCACCTCCTGCTCCCAGGTCCCTACAGTATACCCCTGTTCTATCCAAGATCGGCCTCTCGGCATGATCTCTGTTAAGAATTCTGTTTCCCCGCTCCACTTCGTTCTCCTGGCTACCCTTATCCTGGGACTCATCCCCTCCTCTCAGACACTGACCCTGTACAGGACAGTGCCAGTGGCAGATCCATCCACCACTGCTCTGTGACCGATTTTACATTCTCAAACCTTATGGCCAATGCCGTTGGTCCCTATCCTCTAGCGGACTGCTGTCTAGACTGGTCCTGCCCCAAATCAACATTAAGCGGCGTCGTGTCTGGGGCCAGAAATCAAAGGTCCCCGAGAGGACCCCTTCTGTGGCTAATCTTACTGTCCATTGCCCTATCTGGTGACATTGAAGTCAATCCTGGCCCCACCACCCTTGACTCTCCTCAGAAATGGTGGAGGAAAAGGGCCTGAAAGTTGCTCACATCAACATTAGTCTTCTTTCCAACCTTGGCGAGCTCACTGCATGGGTCACTCTCTACAAGCCTGACATCCTGGGGATAACCGAGACCTGGCTTAAACCCCAGATTCCGACTCGGTCTGCAGGCTCCTGGCTATGAGCTAAAATGGCAGGACAGAATAGGGAGCAAAGGAGGAGGTATCTGATTACTACAGGGCCCACCTCAACGTATCCCTTATAAACCACATCTCCATGCTGCCGTCAACCTGTGAGCTCCTCCACACCGTGCTGCTGCTTGGCAACACCAAGAAACTGCCGTGGTATGCTCCTACAACCCACCAAGGCGGGCTGCAGGGTCTCTCCCATCTCCTGGATACTGTCTGTCCCAGTACCGGGTAAATGAACTCCTTATCTTGGGGACATTAACCTAAACTGGGATGGGGAAAATATCAAGCAGTTTGAGGCCCTGCTTGCCACCAAATCCTAACACAACTGGTAAGGAGCCCACCCGTCAAAAGGCAAACGGCACTTCCTGCTCCCTCTTGGACTGGATTATGTCAAACCGTCCGAGAGGATCTCCTCAGTAGGGGCCCTACCACGCCATATCGGACCACTCTCTGGTTCTGTGTATATGGAATATCCCTCCCTAAGGTTCCCCACAAAATCATCCAGGTTGAAACTTTGCCAGATTAAACCCTGACCTGTTCTTGGAGGAACTCAGGCTTACGGACTGGTCAACAGTCTACAGAGCACTGGATCCCTCATCAGCCGTCGCCGCGTTCCACAACATCTTTGTGGATCTACAAGATAGGCATGCCCCTATCACTAGGCGTAGGGGTCGTGGGACAGCCACCCAGTGGCTGAAAGAGGTCTCCTCTCCCACATGCGTGCGAGACAAATGCTGGCATCAGGTAAAACGCTCACACGACACTGCCCTGTTGCAGCAATACAGAAAACTCAGAAATGAGTGCAAGAAAATGATCAGGGGCAAAAGTGACTTCTGCAGGCCGCCCTTCTCAGCTCTGCTAAAGACCCCAGACGGTTCTGGAGAATCATCCAATCACTGGTTGGCGGTTGCTCCTACTCCGGGGTCACTGACATGCTCATCGAAGGTCTCCCTGCAACAATCCTCACGTGATTGCTAATGCTCTAAACTCTCATTTCACAGACCTCCCTTCTGCTCTCCGCTAGGTCCTCAGCCCAAAACTCAGACTGCCCTGCCTCCCGTCCCAATGGGAGTCTGGTCTGACCGCCCTCCATTTTACCTAAGGGCGGTGTCGATGTAGCAGTCGGTCTCTCCTTCTTGATCTCTCCCAGATATCTAGCCCTGGTCCTGATGATCTGGAGCCAAAGCTTCTCAAACTAGGTGCTCCCTTATAGCCTCCCCGGTGGCCCACATTTTCAACCTATCCCTTACCCAGGGACTGATCCGGATATCTGGAAGGTTGCCAAGGTCGTCCCTGTCCCTAAGCAGGGACGACCCCAAAATCTGGACAACTACCGTCCTATAGCTATCCTCTCCGCTGTCAGCAAGCTCCTGGAAAAGGTGGTCGCCAAACAAATCTCGGAGTATATCCACTCCATGGTCTGCTGACCCGGCCCAATACAGCTTTCGTAAAGGGCACAGCACTTCCATGGCTCTCATCTCAGTCTCTTCCAGCATCAGAGCTGCTATGGATCAGGAAAACTCTCAGGTGTGGTATCTATTGACTTATCCAAGGCGTTCGACCTGTTGACCACGACCTGCCTGCCCTGCAGATGAGGTCCCTTGGTTTGTCCCCACCACCCTAAACTGGGTCTCTGACTACCTATATGGCAGAAAACAACTAACTAAATTCAATAAAGTCTCTCTGCCCCGGCTTGTCACCTCTGGTGTCCCTCAGGCTCCGTGCTGGGTCCCCTACTCTTTTCCCTGTTCATCAACAATCTCCCTGATGTGGTCTCCAGCTGCCGTGTCATCATGTATGCGGATGACCTGGTTCTCCTGGCCCACTCCTGTGATACAGCCACACTAAACCGTCACTTATCTGAAGACCTCTGGAACATCCAGGCATGGCTCTCCAACCATAAATTGGTCCTAAATCAAAACAAAACCCAGGCTATGCTCTTGGTTCCTCTGCCAAAATACGAGCCTCTTCAACTCCCCTACATATCAACTACGAAGATGGCTCCCCTCTCCCCTACAGGCCTCCCTCAAATATCTTGGGTGGCGCATGATCCCCAATTGGACCTTGGTAGTCATATCCATAATGCCTGCAGTGGGGTAAACCGCAAACTGGGGATGGCCTACAGGGCTCGGTACAACCTCACTCCAGCAGCTCGCTTAGCTCTTGCCAGGAGTACTACTTCCTCCCTCAGCTCTGACTCCCTCATATTTGCTCATACTTCTAAGACCCTCTAAGCAAGTGAAGCCAGCGTGCAACAACATCTGTCGTTTGCCCTGGCGCCTCTCCTCACCCATCACTGCGAGCTCTACAGAAGCTTGGCTGGTTATCCCGTTCAATCACCTTAACTTTAGCACTGGGTGCCTCGTGAGTAAAGTACTTAGCTCCGCACCCCTCCAGAACTGCCCGGTTTCTTGCTCCTGCTGACCTCTCCCCCTACCTGCTTAGATCCCAGGCCCCGACCTACTAAGTGTACCTACTTCCAGCACCAACATGGGGGACCGAGTTTTGCTGTCCATGGCCCCAGGCTCTGGAACTCCTTTCCTGAAAGAGTCTGTACTGCCTCCTCTCACAAGAGTTTCCGGACCTCTCTGTGGGATCATCTTAAGGTGGCTTCTCGCTGTGAATGTCCTAAGCCTCCTTAGCCTCCCGGTGTCCACTGGTGCTGGCTTCTTCTCCTGCTCTGGCGTCACCACTCTTGCGCTATGTCCTCATCCAAATCCCCTCCCTTGCTTGACCGACGCTATGATGTTACTATGCTCATAATCCTCACCAGCCCTGTTGGTCATTGAATTTTTCTTTAACTTATACCTTGCCCCAGCACTGTATCTGGGTGTACCTTCCACGTAAATGTAAAACTGTAAAATTGTCTTTTCTCCTGTTTTTGTACCTGAATGTATTCGTCTGAACCAATTACTGTATCAGTGTACCTGTTGTACCTTTTATACTCTCCCGGGTCGTTCCTGAAAATAGGCATAAAACTTGTCTAGTGTACTTACCGGTAAACAAAACCTAAATAAATAAATAAATAAATTCACATCATCACACACAATAACTAAAACCAATCCCCTCCCAAAGCCCAACCAACCCCTCACCCACTACCAGGAAGAGCAATAGGTTTAAAAGTCTGAATCCAAGTTCAGGAGAGCACAGTTGCAGCTTGCACAATAAGGTCCTACTAGACAGGACCACAGTTATTGCAAATAAAGAAAAAAATTAAGATGCATGTAATAAATTCACGGCCGGCAAATTAAAAGACTGGGGGCTTTCTCACTGACCACAGTCTCCTTAGGCAAAGGCAACAAACTGAAATACTTGTCTGGGTGCTAAAAATCAGGAAACCCTCCCAGGTCTCCACCAGAGCTGCTGTCACCAGATCCAGGAACCAGGGGATATTACCAGAGTCCAGCGTCATTCTTCAAACCAGCCTCTAATGATAATCCACCTCGGGAGGAAAATCAGACTGGAACTAATGTCCACTATGCACTCAGCCGGCAATACAGACAGAAGTGAGCCAGCAAAATAACTGTCCCTAAAACTCCACACAGCATCGATACCGGGCAAAAATCACCCTTTGCCTCGGAAATAAAACATACAGTGCAATCAGCATCCTTGCTCTACAGGGATGCAGTCCAGCCAGCAGCAGGAACTCCACCACTCAGTTGGCACTCTCATGTGGTGGTGAAAGAAGCACCTTCCGAGGAAGGTTGGGGTCCTGAGGACTGACAGCAGCAAGGCAATAAAGACCAGTTACAGTCTGGAGATAGTCAGGGGCTGCTTTCAGGAGTTGGCCCATCTGTTCATGTTAGAGCACATCCCAGTGAAGTTAGGCTTGCCTTGGCTGTTCCACAGTTGCCAGATGAAGATGTTGCAACCTGGTCATTGAGAGGTCATCAGGACAACATGCAGCAGGATTCCTACAAAACAAGAAAGCTGACTCCCAAGCTTTCTCACTCCTCTGCCCTGCCTAAACTAAAACACTCACTATATCCTTAACTAATACAGAACTGCTAAAATATAGCTTTTGGGATCTCTGGTCAAGTAATAATGAGGACTGAGAGATCCAGGAATATCAATTCAAAATGTTAGCTCTCAAATGAAGAATAAAAGATAGAAACCTGCAGGGAGGCACATTGCTGTCACTCAGAGAGCTTGCAAACTGCAGCACAGCTCTGCACAATCATGCGTCTCCTTCCTCCTGCCCAGGCTGCTGATTAATCCCCATACCTTGGGTGGATTATTGTGCTTATAACATGGGGTCATTGAACAAACAAAAATAATGAACAGAAGTGTTTCATAACATTGCAAATACAAGAAATGTTACTGTATCCTGACACGTTGTGAAACAGTCCCCAACAATTGCACATTTCAGTTATGTTATAAACACAGAAATGCATGGAAAGAGCATTGCCATGATTTCTGACATTTCTTGTTCATAACATACATGGCAACACACACAAATGCTTTCTTGTAATTTGCCCACTACTCTCCTCCCAGCACATCCCACACTGCTTACAGCACATCTGTTATGCCACACTTAAAACAATTGCCTATCATTTGCTGTTATCTCTCTCTCTGATAACTGAACTGACTGATCTTTACCTGTCTCTCTCATCCTCTGTCTCCGCAGTGCAATGTGTCCCTGATAACTTCTGCAGCACTAGGGTTAAGGTGCTCTTTGATTAAGAACGAATCATGAGAGAGATGGAACACTGGTGAGCAGGGGTGAGTTGGGGAGGAAAATGACTGCAGGATTATGCCATCTTCCTGCCCCTGTGTGCTCCTCCTGCTTCAGGTGCTGCAGGAAACAGAAACCAGATGAGAGGTTGCAGAACTGAAGACCAGAAGGGAAAGACTGTCTGTTGCTACCACTGTCTGTCTCTCCCCACAAAGTGCTGCAAAATCCCATTCTCTCCCAACTGCTCACTAATAATATGGCATATACTTTGATCTCCATATCCAGCAGACTGGAAGCTGGCCAACATGAAACTTGGTATGGCCTACCGCTTCAGCCACGCACTACTGGGCAAGACTCTGCCATAGCTCGGCCTACTCCTTCCGCCTTCACTTACAAGGGCAGCATATGCCTCATCAGGTAAGACTAGTTTTCAGAAGTGGGATGTCACATAATAATATCTGTAGATCTGTGTCCTCCTCACATCGACTGAAACACCACTGCCTCCTCTACACTGAACTAGGATGGCTTTCTCCGGCAGCCTCCCATGATTATCGCTCTTCTCTATCATAGATAATATCTTCTGAAATCAAATGCCTAAACCACTGGCGGAACTATTTCTAAACCAGACATCCAGCTATGAACTACGCTCAGCTGCCAATGCCCATGTTGTCATCCCTAGACATCACTCCTCCAAAGATACACGCCTTCTACTGCCACGCCTCAAAAAATGGAACTCCTCCCACTAACTATTCATCTGGCATCATCCCATGCCTCTTTCAAAATATTGCTGCATGACCATCTTGCTGTCTCACGCCTTGCTCCTGTTTCAAACCCCTTAGCCCAGTACATCTACACAATATCCTCTACCCCAACAGCCCTTTGTTCCTTTCCTCAACAGAATATTTCTGCACTGACCTCCTGTCTCTTATCTTGTTATAATTTAATGTTTAATTACCTAGTAGTCATCCCTTACCTCACCTCAATCCTTCCCATCCGATCCTATCCCAGCTCCATACACTTCCTCCCTACCCGATTACTCCTCTTTCTTTTGTATTCCATCTTCCTTGACTATTAGTTGGCACTTTTGCTTGTTTTAGCTCAATGGACTGTTACCTAAATGTTGCCTAAAGATTTTTACTGTTGCTCTCCCATATTTCTATGTTATATAGTTTTGCAGAATCAGTTGTACCTATTTGTTGCACTACTTGTACTGTATTACTATTTTCTATACACCTACTGTTTATGTTATTGTGCTGTCATTGTTCAAAATGTGTGTTTCTGTAAACTCCCAGGTCGTGCCTGAAAATAGTCATTCCATGGCTAGTGCACCTTACCTGGTCAACAAAAACTAAATAAATAAATAAATGTGCGGTCATAGTGGAACTCAATAGACAGAAAAGAGACAGACAGATGACAGTGCAGCAAGCTTGAATGAAATACTGTGTCACTTTGTCACACCCTCTCTCTCCTGCAGTGCTCACACCACATAGTCGCAACTCTCTCCCACATTGAAATATCTGACTTGCTGTCACACTCTGTCTCAGGGACTGCATCTGCAGCCACACAATGCTACTGCCACTAAGCTGTGTCTCGGAGGATTTAACATTTGTTATTACCTGGGCTGCTTCACGGCACTAGCTGACTGCCCTCTCTCTAATGAATCCCACAGTCATTGGCTTCCTTTCTCAGTTAACTTTGGCATATGATAATGAGTACTGCCCTGCCCAAGGTTTGCTTTAGGGCCACTTCACACCAACAGTGCATTTATCATCAGTTACCTGGAGGTAAGCGGCCTGATGAATCAAAGGCAACATGGCTTTACAAGGGTAGATCCTGTCAAATGAACTTGATTGAGTTCTTTGACTGGATCACCAAGATAGTGCATCTAGATTTCATGAAGGTAGTTGACTCTGTGCCACACAGGAAACTCCTGTACAACCTGACATGCTTGGGTCTGGGGCAGACATTGGTTCAATGGGTGAGAAACTGTCTGAGGGGCAGGAGACAGAGGGTCATTGTAAATGTGGCATCAGGAGGGGCATGGTCACCAGTGGGATCCCTCAGGGGTCAGTATTGGGGCCACTACTGCTCAATTTATTCATAGGGGACATTGCAGAGGGCTTTGAAGGGGTGTCTGCAGATGATATTAAGATCTACAATAGGGTGAACACTCAGGAAGGGTAGGAAGAATGCTGTAGGATCTAGGGAGGCTTGAGGCATGGCCAAGAGTGTCAGCTTTCGTTTAACACAGACAAGTGTAAGATCATGCATCTTGGCAATAAAAACCAGAGGCGGGATACTGTATGGGGGGCTGAGACCTGGCACTAACAGAACAGGAAAGAGACCCACGCATCACTACATCGAGAGACCTGAAGGTGGCAAAGCATTGTGAGAGGGCAGTGGCTCAGCAGCAGAATGCTGGGCTGTATTGGGAGGATTACTAGTAGGAGGAAGGAGGTCATAGTGCCCTTATACATCCATCTGGTTAGGCCGCATCTGGAATATGGGGTCCAGTTCTGGAGGCCATGTCTCAGAAAGGATGTGGGGAGGCTGGACAATGTTCAGAGGAGGGCAATGAAGATGGTAGAAGGCTCAGCCATCTATCAAAAGAAAAGGTTGAGGAATTGAACATGTACTCCTGTGGAGCAAAAGAGAAGGGGGACATGACTGAGACCTTCAAATACATAAGAGGCATAAACTAAGTGCCAGTGGAGAGCATCTTCCAGCTGAAAGAAAATCAGAGGACTAGGGGGCATGGGTTGCAGATTGTGGGGGACAGTTCAAGGGAACATTAGGAAGTACTATTTCACAGAGAGGTGGTGGATAATTGGAAAAGGTTCCCTGAGGAGTTGATTGGAGAAACAACAGTGGTAGGGTTCAAAGAGCATGGGACAGACACGAGGGACTGTTGAGGGTGGGGGGCTGGTGGGGGAGGCATGTCCTAACAGATAACTAGGCAAGTGGGCAGGCTAGGTGGTCCTGGCAGTCCTTTTCTGCTGTCACATTTCTATGTATCTATGCATCATGCATTAATGCACAACTGGGCAGTAGTTTAATCCCCAGTTCTTATAGGTAAACATTTAGAGGGTTAAAAAGGCACCGGGAGACAGCTATGCTAAAATGTGTGTGCAGGTAAGTAATTTGTTAGAATGCTGGGCAGAATGTGCAAAAGCTGACTCTGAAGAGGAAACAAACAAGTTATTTTTCTGAGCAGTTGTAAAACCTGGATCAGGAACTGAGTTTATGGTTGTTGGCTGGAACTCCGAGCTCCACAAGGGAGGCAGCAGAGGCTGATCAGTACATATCTAGCCGGCGATGCTGTCATTGCAAGGGTGACGGGGAGAGACATCAGGTGGTCTTAATGGAACCCCAGGGGCCAGAATTGCTTGACCCAAAGGGAAGTCGAGGATTTAGGTGTAAAGAATCAGGGGAACACAGGTGGATATCTGTCATAAACTGGGGCATTTGTCATATGACTGTCTGAAAATGTAACAAAAGGGCTAGTGCAGAAGGAGGGGGCAGCTTTGGGGAGCTCTCAGCAGATAGTGGCCTGTACACAGAGTGCAGTACCCTCTAACTCCACTGCACATATGCACTCAGTGTTGGTGAATGGATTGGTAACCCTGTGGTTGAGGGACACTGGGGCCTCCATTTCTATGGTGGAGCAGAATTTCATTCAAGAAGAACAGAACTTGCCTGGCCAGTTTTATCTGATTAGAGGTGACAGATCCAGTGTTCTCAGTGCCAGTGGCCTGAATCTCCCTAAGTTGAGAAGGTGGTGAGGGCATATGGGAGGTGGGTGTTGCACCAGTCCCTGCCTGTAGATGAAATCATGGCAATGACTTTGATAACAGGGCTAACAATGCACATGTCACAACCCGTAGCAAGGTGAAGAGGACACAGAGGGGCAGTGCAAGAGGAATCAACCCTCCCTCAGTAGCAGGAGAACGGGTAGCTGAAAACTGAGATGGAAGCTGCAATTCTGATCCACAGCTATAGACTGAGAAGAGCCGAGCTGTGGGTGGCTCTCCGACAGCAGAGTGTGTTTTGGGAAGGAGAGGCACCCAGAGTCAGAGATGCATAGGTGACATGAAGTGAATGTTAGGCCAGAAAAAGAATACTGTTCATCTTTACAAAGTGTAGTAACAAGTACATCTTGATTAAATGTATACACTTAAATAAATAAATTGGTAGCAGCTGCCATTTTTATGTTGTGTCAGTTACAGTAGAACTACTTTACAGATAAGTAAGATCATGACGATTAACACTTTCCCTTTATAAAATAAAACAGATATTTTCTGTGCAAAGGAGCTTCACTAGCCTTTCCTGGAAGTGTACGGACACTGTACTTCCTGGAGGGCTCTGCCTCTGCTTTTTATATTTGCTTGCATGCATGTGCAAGCAAACATAGTGCCACCATACGAGAGTGTAGGCGTGCCTCCTCCACTTCCAATGCCCTGATGCCTTTTGCAGGCGCAGCCACAACCACCAGTGAATGTAGGAGCTGTCTATGACAGCTGCTCAGATGCAGTGGCATACAGTTGAAGGCCAAAATTGCTGGCAGTGGCGGTAATGTGAGGCACTTTACACGCTGGCACTGCACTGAAACAGCTGTCATAGACAGCTCCATCCCACCACAACAAGTAGCACGCTGAAGCCCACCTGCATTCCCCTCCCACACACACTGTATGGCCGACGAGGGTGCCCAATCCCCGTTGGCTCTGCTGCGCTCTCCCCCAATAGAGTTCCAGGTACCATGCTGGGAACCCACCCCAGCATCGGAGCAGTCCATAAGGCTGACAGGGTGCCCAATCCTCATCGGCTCCACTGTATCTCCCCCAACAGACTTCCAGGTGCCACACTGGGGCCCACCCCAGTGTGGCAAGAGTCTGTATGGCCGACGAGGATGCCCAATCCCCATCGGCTCCACTGCTTCCCCAAACAGTCTTCCAGCTGCCATGCTGGGCCCACCCCAGCGTGGCAAAGTCCCTCATCGTCTTTAAAAAAATGCCTGTAAAAAAACGGTCCCTTGCTGACTGTCTTGACCCCTGCCCCACCTGAGCCCACCCTCTGTGCACCCTGCCTCCCCACCTCACCCCATACTTACCTCTGGAGTCCAGCCGACATCTTCAGTGGACCAGGAACACATCTGCACTCTTCAAAGCCGACCGAACTGAGGAAATGCTGGTAAGCTGTATAATGGAATGAATAGGGTTTTCAACTTTGATGCATATCTCAGGTGTTTTGGGAATTTTTTCACCAAATTTTCAACATGGGGTTCTTGGGACCCCACCTCATAATTCTGGCACTGTCATTTTGTTATTCAGTCCGAAAGGTGATTTCGTGGTCACTGTGGCGGAACCACTTTTCGACTGATTTACAAAACAACAGTGTTCATGAGGTAGGCCCTAAAAACCCTTATGTTGAAAATTTGGTGAAAAATTCCCAAAATGACTGTTTTACTAGCGTGCATTGCGCAGTTCTACGCACTCTCATAAGTTTGTGAATATTTAATATTTTCACTCCAGATTTTCAACATTTACATTTTACCACACCTCCTTATGAGCAGTATAGCTGTCATTTTCACTCTCACCAGATGTGTTTTCACACATATGAGCCCAATGGCGTAATCGGTGTGCGAAATCAATGTTAGGAAAGATTAAGAAAATCACAGTGACATTGTTCATGAGCAGAGGTCTTAAAATGGCTATGTTAAAAATTTGGTGATAAAGTCCATAAAATGACTGTGTTACAGTGAGCATTGCGCAGTTTCCACGCACCCTCGTAAGTTCATGAATTTGTAATATTTTCAGTCCAGATTTTCACCAGTGGCATTTTTCCACGCTTCCTTATAAACAGTACAGCTGTCATTTTTCACACCATGGCCGAAATGTGTTTCGCACTTCCAGCTATGAAATGTGTGGTCGCTGTGGGAAATCACTGTTTGGGACAGATTAAGAAAATCACAGTGACACTATTCATGATGGAGGTCCCAAAATGCCTGTGTTGGCAATCTGCTGTAGAAAATCCCAAACTAATTACATTACGGTGTGCACTCACAGTTTCTACGCACCTGTGACTTCACCAGTTTTTTTAATATTTTCACTGCAGATTTTCAACATTGCCATTTTACACCTCCCCATGACAGTACAGCTGTCATTTTCACATCCTCTTCTAAATGTGTTTTGCGCACCTGTGGTGCCAAATGGCGAGTCGCTGTGCAAAATCAGCTTTCAGCTAACAAACTGATATTGCCACTGTTCATAAGGTGGAGTCACAAAAACCATGTTGAAAATTTGATGAAAATACCAATGAATGCCTGAGGCGTTAGGGTTTACGACCATAATGCCCCACCCCTAGAGACTGACAGGCATCAAGGGTGTGACTTGGGATTGTCGCCTGTAATGCTCATACCATTCCACCCCACCCACACACTGTTGCCATTGAGATGCATCGAGGTGTGACTTGGACTCTTGGCCCCAAAGTTCACCCCATTCTTTGATACTGCACCCATCTCACCGTATTTCCTGATGGAATGGGGTGAGCATAAAACCAAAGACCCCAAGCACCGTGACACTTGTCAGTGTCTGCAGGGC
The DNA here is from genome assembly GCA_016271365.2 of Neoceratodus forsteri. Taxonomy (NCBI): domain Eukaryota; kingdom Metazoa; phylum Chordata; order Ceratodontiformes; family Ceratodontidae; genus Neoceratodus; species Neoceratodus forsteri. The sequence continues at coordinate 185,500,623 of JADMNL010000032.1, forward strand.
AGGGTGTGGTGAAATGGCATGGCCGTTATGCCTGATGACCCAAAGGCACACCCCAATGCCTGTCAGTCTCTGCAGGGTGGTGGTGGGGTTAACTTCAGTTCACTACTTCCTGCCATTCCTATTATGCAGCTCTCTAACTCCTACACTACCAATGCCAATGCCAGCAAGCAAATATTCGGCATTGACAAATGCTTATTGTATTCAGCACGAGCTGCGAGGTGCAGCTCATTCGGCTGCTGTGGCAGGAAGTGTAGTTAGAGGCATCTGTGTGTTGTGTGTTTTCTATCTGGAGCTCAGTCTCTTTGAGTAAAGCACTTTTGCCTGGTGCATGTTGGAAGTAAAAAGGCAGTGGATGTCTTTTAGGTGCATTCTTATCTTTGAAGAGAGGTGTTTAATTGATCGAGAGTTAGGTGACTCCTCAAGATGTAACATAGGAATGGTTTAATCTTTGAGAAAGACTCATGAGGAGATTCAGAGAAGAAGCTTTATCCTGTGTGCTATCTATGGACTAAGGTACGTGAAACATAGAAGTCAGCTGAAAAGGTTCTCTAGCCCCTCGTCTGTGTGACATCTTGTACTTTCTTCTTTATGAACGTGGTTTGTGGTACACTACCTGCCTCTATGCTGAAATGAAAGAGAATTGAGTAGGCTTTGTCTGATCCCCTTCTTAAAGGCATATGTTTGTCATTTTACTGACACCTACTAGGTATCCATTTGAAAACAAGAAGCATGATCATCGAGCCTCACTATCCTGATGCCAGCTGACCGAACCTTGATTGCCTGACATTGGGATTTTGCCACTGGTGGAGTTTGTTCTAAAACTAGGGGTTGCAGGGGGCAAAGCTCCCGAAACATAAAGGAAGTTTGCATGAAACAAAATCCTGATGCTGGGCACCCGTGTTTCAGGTAGCCAGCATTGCGATTATGAGGCCCAGGTGACCGAGTTTCTAGTTTTCATAATATATTCCACCTACTGTATGTGTATCCCAAACAGCAGCTACCTGAGGGGTTACGTGGCATGGATTTTAAAATGTTTACACTTATTAAGTACACAGCGGGCAAGTTTGTGTACTTTTATTGTGCTGTGGTATATTGCATACCATCATGAGCCCAAACAAGTCACACAAAGCAACTGTACAAACCTCTGGTGCATATATGTGGCTGTTGCCACTTTGATGAGCTCCTGCAGTCAACATTCTTCACAAAATGTTTGAAAAGTAACTAGGCTTTCAATAGGGTGCCATGTAATGTGGGCTCCATTAGATGATTGTTTAAAGACAATATTATCATTGATTCTATCCCATCTATTCTGGTTCGGTTGCAAACACTGTATTATACTATAAGGCTCCTGAGCTGTTTCAGGAAAGTGCAGCACTAAATTTTAAATCAATCCATCTGTGTGTCTATCTCTTTCTCTACTGTACACCAGAAACATGATGTATCGTTGTTTATGTGCCTGCATTTGAAAGGAGGAAGGCTGGGGGCATTCGCAGTGTCATTATCCAGGTAGTTGATTTTAATAAGGTCACAAAGGGTAGAAGAGAGACTTCCAGTTTTCGTGATGAGAGAGTTGTAGCATGCAGTTATGAACCCTGGAAATAAAACTATGAAGAAAGCTCATAAATTACCTAAACTTAATTTTCTAGCAGTATATATTCTATGCAAGGAGCTGACAGAGATAGATGGGCAGAAAGAAAGGACAGCAGCAGTGATTAAAGCACCCGAACCAGAAGGAGCACTCCCACCGCATCAATTTTCCTCACCACCTACCCCAGGCATGGCAACTAAACAACAAGCTACATCACAGTCCTCTAAGATGACGATCCTCAAAGAATTTAAAGAATTTGCTATGAGGTGAGAGCATTCAAATGGAACTAAAGGTAAACCTTTCAAAAACAGAAACCATGGTCCTTGACTTGGAGGCACTGGTTGGAGCACCAGAAACATGGATAGATCAGTTAGGCGCAGTGTGGCACATATTCTTCAAGAATGCCAGGCTCTGCATGAACAACATGAGGATCTCAAGAACAGGTCTGTCTGTAATAATTCACACATTCATAGCTTGCCAGAAAAGTCAAGGGCGGGATAGGGGACCTTCATGGAGTGGCTTCTCTGAGAACTTTTGAAGCTGGACCAGGAATATCCCTCGACATCAAGAGGACCCATCATGCCCTCCAGACAAAGCCCTGAAAGCCTACCTATAATCAGTCATTATAAAATTTTTAAGTTATGCAACAAAGCAGGATGTATAGGTGAGGGCATGGAGAATCGACAAGTGAGCTATAAGAACACATGGCTTTACTTTGGCAATGACAACTCACCAGAAGTTGTAGCGAGGGCGGTTTATTCACCCATCCTAAGAGCTTTATGAGCCCAGCAGCTCAAATTCAAAATCCATATCCGCTCACCTTGTTATATATGTTTCCCGAGAGACCAAAAGGGTGTTCCACCCTGGAGGAAGCAGAGAAGGAAATGAATGCAGAGGAATGAAAGTCTCCTCCCACAGCACCAGCCAGAGCAACAGGCAGCCACTGCTTTCTGCAGCATCATTTGGGCCACAGCCATGACTGGATCTGATCCAGTTTAACAATCCTGGTTAACAATCAGCGTGCTGTGTATACCATCAATAACAAGACAATAGCTAGTACAGAGAGTGAAAAGGATCTGGGAGTGAGGCTCACTAGTAACCTGCTATTTGATACACATAACAAAGATGAAACAAAAAGCAAACATAATAATGGGAATATATTTAGAAATATAAGCAGGAACAAGGATGTCCTGCTCCCTTTGTATAGGTCCCTGGTGAGACCAGTACTGGAGTATTGGCTGCCTTGAACCACTCCACAAGGTGTGGGAATTACAAAACTTAGAGGGTAGAGAAAGGTATGCAAAAGAATAAAAGGAATGAAAGATGAGGAATGTGGTGATAGACTGCAGCAGCTGGGACTGGTCTCACTCTCGTATGGGAAAACTAGGGAGACCTCTGCTTTGTAAACTGGGCATACGAGAATAGGGTGCTTTGGGAATCCGCTGAGCTACAACCAAGAGTTGGTAAGAAAGAGCAAAAGCTGACATAATAAGCAAATAAAAGGGAACAGTACAGGACTACTAGACAAGGAAAATGGTTTGATCAGCGGGTGGTCAGTATATGAACACGCTCCCTCCACAGTTGTGGAGGCACCTAATATGAGCATTCAAAAATCAAGTAGACAATGTATGGGAGAACGAACTAGAGAATACCTCCACTGATATGTGGCAAGCCTCATATGGCTCTAGCGGCTGCGTAACTTGAAACCTTACCTATGACCTATGATCACCGCTGACAGAGCACAATCTCCATGGCAGAGATTCACCAGCTCCTACAGCCATTAAACAGACCAAATACAACATGAAAGGAGCTTACAGTTTCCTTTTGGCTATAGTAATTGATGGCCCCTAACTGAAATATGGTAGAAACCTTTTCCTGTTGTGTCTCCACTTCTCTGGATTTATCAAGTACTGTGGTGCTACATGTCCTCTCAGCCACTTTATCCAGAAACCCACACTTGTTATCGTGACTTAGATATGTGAAGGTGCCTGTCAGGGTGCCACCACTCCCTCCGTTTCTTAAGGTTGATGCCTGACATTTTGGATGTTCCATGGGTGAAGCAAGTTTTCACCAACCTTTCTCAGACACTTTGGTGTCTACTTTTACTAAGGGCATTGTTTGACTGGGGTGAGAGAAGTTCATAGTTAATCAGTTCCCCATAACCAGTGTCAGGAGAGATGTTTGATTTGTGTTACTGTATTAGATCACCATTTCTCACAGTCTGTGTCTCCTTCAGCTCTCTTGGAAACTTGCTGCCCTCCTGTGTCCATTAGAACTAACACCACAGGATCCACGATTCAGCAACTTCCCGAGATTGCCCCTCTGCTGAGTACAGTATATCTCTGGTTCTATTGCTTGGTAACCTTTTCGAGTGCCCTCCTGGAGTGATTATAATCAGCTACATTAGGTTCTGTCCCATCTTCTTCAGTTTTGTACATGGGGAAGTACCGTGGTCTTCATACCTCAGTAGGAGATGTGCATAGAGTATATGATGTTCCATGGGAGCCATTCAACCAGGTGACAGGGGTATGTCTGGGACAACCATGTTTCTTGTCAGTTTACATTACTTGGACCTACAGACAGTGTGACCCCACAGAGGAAACAGCCCCTTCTCTAATTATTCTTTCAGAGTTCTGACAGCTGGTCCCATCATGTCGTGCTGGGCATCGCTTAACCAGCAGCGGAAATCTACTGTTTATTTTATAAACCCCAATACCAGGGAATGCATTTCATTCCTATATATACAGTCACTCTGTCTACTTACGGTCCACTTTGGGATTCATACTGCACTATATTACCCTTACTAGCCAGCCTGTCCCTACTGTACCACATTGCATATCATCGGGACTGTTCATATACTCTACCTACTGCCCATACGCTTAAAAGGAAACACAAATTATCACTATTGGACCTGCGCCTCTGTTCAATGAAGCTCCTCCTACTTCTCCTACTGATCTCGGGCAATGTCCATCTGAACCTAGCCCGGGCTGTTCAAGCCTTCTGAAAATGCAGGAGCCCTCGCCTTCCGCCCAACCAGTAACATCTGCAGCCTGTTACCAAAGCTTGATGCACTCCAAGCCTTTATCAGCCAACATAATCCTGACATCCTTGCTGTAGTTGAAACATGGCTGACACCAAAAATTCCTGATCCGGCAGTACAGGGCTACAACAGTTTCAGCCTGGCCGTGTCTCTAAAGGGAGGGCTCTGCCATCTACATTAAGGATAATCTCCTGGGGCACCTTGTTCCAAGCCCCATCCCTGCCTCCTCGGCCCAGCTTCTACCCATTAAAATTCTTCTTGGTCTCAATCAAAAGCCCTCACCATCATATCTGCATATATTCCACCTCGAGATCAAGATCTTGGCATCAAAGAAGTTTTTAACTTTGTCATCTCCCAACTTCCTGGCTCTGAACACATTCTGCTTGGTGATTTCAATATAAACTGGCTTGCATCTGATGTCTACACTCATAAGGATGCCCTTGCAGCTGCCAACCTCTCACAATTGGTCACCACACCAACTCAGATAAATTACAAAACTGGCACCAGTACTCTGCTTGACTGGGTTCTCACCAATCACCCTACCAAGATCTCTTATACCTCCATTCTCCCAGACTATCTCCAGTGACCACTCCCAGGTTATATGTGAATGGTCTAATAAATTTCTAAAGCCACCCCGATAACCATTATCAGCAGAGTCTTCCCCGTGGTCAACTTACCCATCTCAAACAGTACTTATCCTTGCTAGACTAGCTGCTCATCTACAAAGCGATGGATGTTAACCTTGCCCTCGGCTACTTCATCACCGCCTTCAGTAAGGCCTGTGACCTCTTCGCTCCTTCAAAAAATGGAAAAAAAGCCCTCTGTAACCCTTGGATAACGGTGAGCTCCTTTCCCAGCTGAAATCTAGGGACCACCTGTGGGCAGTGGCTAAAGCTACAGGCAAACAATCTGACATCCAATAATACAAACATGCCCATAATGCCTGCACAAAATCCATTTGTCTCACGAAAAGCTTATATTATAAGGATGTCCTCACCAACACCTGGGAAATGGTCGTGCTTTCTGGGACAATATCAAGGACATTACTGGAAACAATCAAAGTCCCCTCCGGACATGTTAATTGTTGAAGGGTCCACTACCCTTGATCCCATGGTCATTGCAAATACCTTTAACACGGCTTTTACTGACCTCAGTACTGTTCTACCACCTGATTTCTTCACAGTCAGTCACACCCTCTAACACACCTGCACTCTGTCAAACCACCCTCATTTCTACTTCAGGGAGATTAAGATGAATGAAGCTCGCCACCACATCGCCTCAGCCATCTCCACTTCCAGAATCAGCAGTGACACCCTGGACCTTAAGCTGCTATCACTTACACTTGACGAGGTCCTCAGTCCCCTAACTAAAATTCTTAACCTCTCTCTCACACCAGTACATTCCCTGAAATATGGAAACTGCCACTGTGACCCCGGTCGACAAAACTGGGGATAAGACCTGCCACTCTAACTACCGCCCGATCTCCATATTGCCACCACTATCCAAGGCCCTAGAGCGTATTGTTGCGGACCAGCTCACTGATTATTTGGATAAATATAATATTATGTGCACACAACAGCATGGTTTTAGAAAAGGGCATAGTACCACCACTGCCCTGCTTGAATTTACTGGTGCAGTGCATAGTTCCCTTGACAGGGGCTGTCTTCATCGACCTCTCGAAGGCATTTGACATGGTCCATCATCGGCTGCTGTATGACCAACTAATCCTTGCTGGCCTCGCACTGGACTCAGCTGGCTGGTTTAGAAGCTACCTTGACAACCGCTCTCAAAGAGTGAAAATTGCCAATGCTATCTCGGACACTTTGCCTGTCTGCTCCGGAGTCCCTCAGGGGTCCATACTGGGCCTCTCCTTTTCAGCCTCTTTTAAACTCCCTACCACAATCCTGCTCAGAACATATCATCCTATACGCCGGATGATGCCGTTGTCTTTTCTACACACAAGGACCTTTCACCACTACAACACAGCCTCCAACTCAGATTTAGTGCCATTGAAACATGGTTCTCTAATCATAAACTAGTCCTCAATCACAAGAAAACCAAGTCATTGCTATTCTGCAGTTCACATAACCAGTACAAGCAACACCCCTTGCCATCTCCACTAAGCAGGGACTGTCCTCGAACAAGTTTACTCTTTCAAATACCTAGGGATTCTGCTTGACCCCAATCTCTCCTATATGGCTCACACTGAGAGCATGGCTAAAGCTGGCAGCACACGCCTTGGATTACTTTACAAGCACAGGCAGCACCTCACCCCAGAGGCCCTGAAGATTGCCGTCCAGAGCTCTGTGGTGTCAGTTATTGATTATGGCCTCATTATCTACAGCTCCACCCACGACATCCACCCTCTGCGTGTAACAACTGCACTAACAAAGCATGCTGACTCACAACTGGTGCCCACCGTCTCACCCACACCTGTGCCTTTTATGAACAATCCGGATGGCTCCAACTCTGCAACCGTATAAAGTATCTCACATGCGCTTGGTGGGAAAAATCAACCTTGGCCTCACACCCCCGGTGTTACTGCCTTGTTACCTCAAAACACCAACCCAAAGAACACCAGGAGCTCGACAACCCAGATTCTACAAGTTCTTCGCTGTCGAACTATGCAGGGCCAATGCTTCTTCACCTATAGGGCTCCTCTATGGATGAATGGTCTCAGCCACACCATCTCCTTCACCTCAACACTAGGTCTGTTCAAAACCAGGCTCCAGGCCCATCTCATTGCCTCTAGCTCCTGTGACTACTCTCCCAGTTGATGACCTACACAGCTTTAATCCTAACTTATATACTGCTTAACCCCAGGCCCCCAGTCCACCTCCCCAGCCCTGAGGTGCCACTTCAAATCTCAGGTCTTCATACCACCTCATTAGTCTCTCCTTGTCCCATTGCAGCACTCTACCCCCGTCATCCTACACCCTTTTCTCTTCTATCACTCCTTCCCATTTATTTTTTGACAAATGCCTCTGGCTGCATCTTCATCCTCCCCTCTCCTCTCATCCCTGTTTCTCTGCCACCCCGGGCACCTAACCCTACCCATTCCTTGTGGGCACATGCGTCCTAGCTGTGTTCACCATTTTACTATAGCTGCCTCTGTTAACTACTCACTTCTCCTCCTCCTCCTCTACACCTTACTCTTCCTATAATTGACCCCTTTCAATAGCACTGTTGTACATGAATTGTTTACTGTTATTTTACCATTGCTTCCTTGTTGTTTGTTATTTCTGATGTGGAACTTTCGTAAAGAGCCTTGGCTCAAAGGTACTTGTAATCCTAGAATAAATAAATAATAAATAAAAAATAGGTCCTCTGTGTTGTCTAACAGAGTTAGTATTCTTTTGGACTAATATCCAACCTGGTGTTGTGCTAAAGGGTATGGGCTGTTGGGGGTGGGAGGGACCTGGGAGGACAGTAGTCTCTATGCCAAGGACAGACTACACTTAAGTGAGGAGGAAGAAAGTGTTGAAACAGAGGATGGAGGAGTACATAGAGGAAGTTGGGAATTTTAACTAGGAGTGGGGTTGTCAGCTGGGGAAGAGATATGCAGAGACCACAGGTTGGGAAACCATATGAGCTACCCCCATAACAGTGACAAAGGACAAATGGCAAGTACTGTTGGTGATGCTAGGAAGGAAGGGCAGGATGGGAGGGTGGAAAAAGGTGTAAGGTGGTTACCCTTAATGCTAGGAGCCTTGGGAGGAAAACTGCAGAGTTACAGGTTCTCATGGCAGAGGGAGAGGTGGACACTGCAGCCATCACGGAAACATGGGCCACCCAATATAATGACTTGGGACCTGTCTGTACCAGGGTACAGGTTATTTCGTAGGGACAGGGTGATTGGGAAAGGAGGGGGATGGCACTATATGTGAAGGAAGGACTGAAGTGTGTAAAGGAGGAAGGGGAGGAGGGTAGTAATGGAGTCACTTTGATGCAAATCCAGGATTCCAAGAATAGGATTCTTAGAATGGAAGTGGTGTACAGGCCACCATTTCAGAGGAGGAGTTAGAAAGGAAACTAGCGGGACAGATCAGGAGGACCTGCGAGAAGGGTAGTGTGGTGATTGTGGGGGACTTCAACATGCCAGGAGTGGACTGGAGCACCCCAACAACCAGGAACAGAAGGGAGCAGGTACTGCTGGATGCCTTCCAGGACAGCTTCCTGCTGCAAATGGTCAGTGAGTCAACGGGTTAGGGAATACCCTTGACCTTGTGCTGGCAAATGGGGACTTTGTAGGAACTTACAGTGGAGGAACCACTGTCAGGGAGTGACCACCACTCAGTATGGCTCACACTGGATATGGGCAAGGAAGGAGTGGAATCTGGCGCAATAGTTCTGTGGACTTCAGGAGGGCCGACTTTGGGAGGATGGGGAAGTGGTAAAGGGTACCTGGCCAGAATTCAATCTAGTATGGACACTAACCAGAGGTGGGAGCTCATAAAGCTGGGGATAGTGGAGGCAACCAAACCTGCTGCAAAGCCCAGAGCAAGAAGGCTAGGGCTGAGAAACCGATCTGGTTGAGCAAGGAGGTCATGGAAAAGGTAAGGAGGAAAAGAGCTGCCTTTAGGAAGTACAAGAAAACAGGAGGGGGAGGACAGGGAGGAGTACTTGACAGAATCAAGGAGGTGACAAGGGCAGTAAGGGAGCCAAAGCATCTATGGAACTCAGGCTGGCATACAAGGCATTAAGAAGGGAGAAGGACTTTAAGTACATCAGGAGAAAAGGAGCTGTAAGGACCACATAGTAAAGATTAGGAAGGAGGGGTTGGTGGAAGCAGGTGCGATAAGGTGGAAGCACTAAATGAGTACTTCTGCTCAGTATTTACTAAAGAGAAGAGGGGTGACACCCAAGGTGGGAGAAATGGTAGAAGCAGGGTGGGAAGTGACAGATGGGGAAATCATGGAGAGCAGAGTTCGAGAGGGTTTGAAGGCACAAGAAGGTGGACAAGGCGCCAGGCCCAGATGACATCCACCCAGGTACTGAAGGAGTTGTAGAGGTCCTTGCAGGACCTTGGCAGACCTATTTAATGCCTCACTACATTCGGGGTGTGTACCTCAGGACTGGAGGATGGCTCATGTGTGCTCCTCCACAAGAGTGGCCCCAAGGATGAACCGGGAAACTACAGACCAGTGAGCCTCACATCCTTCGTGGGTAAGTTAATGGAGACTATCCTGAAGGAGAGATCGGGCTCCTAGAGGCCAAAGGACTACAGGACAGCAGACAGCATGGTTTCATATGTGGCAGATCCTGCCAAACTAACCTGGTCAAGTTCTATGACTCGGTAACTAGGCAACTGGACAGGGGCCATGCAGTGGATGTCCTGTATCTGGACTTCAGTAAGGCATTCAACTCAGTGCCACATGGAAGGCTGGGAAGGAAGTTAGGCACAGCGGCGGGTGCAAAGCTGGTGGGAGATGTGGGCAGGAAACTGGCTGCAGGAAGGCAACAGAGGGTGGTGGTGGGTGGGTAGCCTCACACCCAAGGGCAGTGACGAGCGGTGTTCCACAGGGCTCGTGTTGGGACCAGTGTTGTTTGGGATATTCATTGCAGACATATCAGGGACATCAAGAGCAAGATCAGTCTGTTTGCTGATGATACCAAGGTAGACGGTGGTGGATGACCTGGGGGATGGCAGGGTTGCAGGATGATCTGGCAAAGCTTGAAACCTGGTCAGACACCTGGCAACTGGGCTTTAATGCCAAAAAGTGCAAGGTGCTGCATTTTGGGATGAAGAACTCAAGGAGGTTACCAGCTAGGGGTGCAGCTAGCCCAGACAGAGGAGGAGGAGAAGTTTAGCTTAGTTTATTGTTCTAGAATTACTACCTTTGAGCCAGAGGCTCTTTTACAAAGGTTCCACGTCAATTAGGTACAGTACAAAGGTTACATAGATAACACAACAATTTGTGTTGTGTCAAAGAGCAAGAAAACATATACAAATACATATCAAATCACTTGTGCAAAAGGACATGAGATATCAATAATCACATTATTATTACAAGAAAGAGGTCCTGCCAGATTAGGAGAAACAAATCTGGGTGTGAGAAGGATCTGGGTGTGCTCATTACAGGGTCAATGAACAACTCGGCACAATGTAGGAAGGCAGCTGCAAAGGTCAACAAAATGCTGGGTTGTATTGCAAGGGGTATATCCTCGAGGAGGGAGGAGGTGATTCTGCCACTGTATAGGTCATTAGTTAGACCACACCTGGAGTACTGCATGCAGTGCTGGTGTCCGTGATCTGAAGAGGGACATTAAGTTACTGGAGGGTGCAGCGCAGAGTGACAAAGATGATCAAGGGGCTGGGGGACTTATCATACGAGAGGAGGTTGAAGGAGTTGAACATGTACTCACTGGCGGAGAGGAGACAGGGGTGACATGATTGAAACATTTAAATACATGAAAGGAATAAACAAGATGGGTACAGAGGGCTGTTCAAAGTAAGGAGGGAGGGAGGACACCAGGGCCATGATATGAGACTGGAGCGAGGAAGGTTCAGGAGGGAGATGAGGAGCACTTTTTACAGAGAGAGTGGTGGCTGGGTGGAATCGTTACCTGCTGAAGTGGTATGCAGTAGAACAGTGGACTGCTTCAAATGAGGATGGGACAGGACAAGCGGAGGGTTAATGAAGGGAAGGGTGGAAGGAGGCAGCTGCAGAATAAAGGGTGCTAGCTGCACATTCGAGTAGACTTGATAGACCTCTAGGCCTTTATCTGGCAAATTTTGTATGTTCGTATGTTTCTACACTATGTAACCTCTCAGGTATTTGTGAGACTTTGCTGCCCTCTTGTGTTCATTGGCGATATCACCACAGGACACATGATGTAGTGATTAACAGAGTTGATTTTTTTTAAACAAATCTATGGTTTCGTTATTCAAAGGCCTTCCTGGATGGCCCATCCTAGTACGATTCTTGTCGGCTATACATGTTCTATCCTCACATCTTCCTCTGTCCACATGTGAGGGTGCACCGCAGTCTCTGTATCATCAGCAGAAGACTTCTCCATAAATAGTGGTAAGGCTCTCTTCCAGTTTGTGATAGTGGTTGACCAGGGACATATATGTTCTCAAACAGTTTCCATTCTTTAGACCAAAGTCAGTAAATTCCTTCCCCAAAATAAACAGAAACTCCCTTTAATCTTTATATTTGAATATTTGTAGAGGACCCACCATGTTTGACAGGCCATTGCTTAGGGGCAGTTTGTTGTTCATTATGTCTGTATAAAACACCCAATTAAAATGCACTCTGTCATGTACTGTTTGGCAGATGAATAGTCCACTTTAGTTTAGCTCTGCTCTATAGTCCCTATCTCCAGGACTGTTGCAGTAGTGCAGCTAGCTCCCTGACGGAGTTGGGAGGGCGTTCAAGCAGAGTTGCTCACCACATATAACGCTGCCTGTGCTGGAGAAAAGAAGCAGTGTCATACTGTAATTATGCCCCATATACTGATTTTCTTTGTTCCTTTCTTTTTCTCTCACAATGGAGGGGTTTGAGTCCACAGAGCCCCACCTTATGTATTTCTCTCACCCTCATCCGTTTAGTTTTGTAGGAGATTATCGAAGTTAGCCTGCTTCAACCTTCCTTCCCTACATAGCAACAGCTCACTGCTACGGAGGACACATCAGCCACTGTGACTTGCTGTACCCATCCTCGGGATAATCCAACTATTCCCTTACAGGAGAACATAACTTCTCCGTACTCTAGGAAGCACTTTTTGTTCTCCCATTCTTGCTTAGGAGTTAATGGTTATATTGTTATTCTCAGTTCTTTGGATGTTTGTCCTGTTGGCATCTGTTTGGAATTTAATGTTATCTGTCATTTTGAATGTATGCTTTTATAACATTTAACACATTATGTATGCTTTATAACATGTTTAACACATTATGCTCAGATATTCAAAGCCTGTGTGGTGCGTAAACAGTTTGTGCAGGTTTAGCATGGATTAGCACAGGTCTGCTATATTCAAAAGGCCAAATAACACACGCCAAACCACATTAGCACCGGGCAAACCGTAATATATGCAAGGGGCAAACTGAACATGAATACAGGCGCTATGAGATATTCAGTGACTAGCGCCGCTAAGGTGTTTAGTGTGACTTAGCATGACACTTTGTGTAGTCAAATTACCCCCAGGAAAAGCTGGTCTTAACTCTGGGCAAACAGCCTTGCTCAACATTGTGGCCTTGGCGGTATTAGACGGCATTAGCGCAGCCTTGCGACCCTAACATATGACTATGACACAGAGAAAAGCCAGACATTGAGGAAACATGCTGCTCACTGATGGCACCACAATGATGCCAACTGCTGCCACCAGTCCCAGTCATGCCAGACAGTATGTGGTGACCCGGCAGTGTGGGCATTCAGCACACACCTGCAGACCGTATGTCTTTGGTGACCAACAGATGCCAGCACACACATGCAGCACTGTGGGCATGGTGGGTGCTGAGGGGAGGGGTGTATGGGTGGCCAGGCCTCACCACAGACTGGATGTGGCCACAAGGCTGGGACACAGCATGCAGTGCACATGGGCCAGTATTGGAATACTCCAATACCAGTGTGCCTGTCCGATCGCACATGTCTCCCAGTTACATACTGCACAGCCATACATACACCACAGCGCACACCGCCGCCATGTCTATGTCACAGTGAGCATCCCATGCCAGAGGTGCAGCATCTGTGGGTCACACAACAGTGTGACAGTGCTGTCCACTGGCAGTACACACCTGCAAGGTGGGCTTGTCACTGTGTACAGTGCAGTGGTCATCTCTATCCCACATACCATAGGCACTGCTGTGTCCCTCTACACTACTGGCCCCTTGTTACTGTGGTGTCTGCTGTGCACTGTAGCATGCCCTACTGTGTGACAATTGCATGCATCACCACCACCGCCTGTGCCTATGCTGTGTTGTCCCTGGGGTACACAAATGCTATGCTGTACTGCATACCTGTAGCCTGCAGCAGCCATCATGCACTGTCAGACTGACCTACAGGTGGAGCTGTGGCCAGACCTGGCCAGCCCTGTCTTCCAGACTGACCTACCGGTGAAGCTGTGGGACCCTGCAGTAACGCTGAGCAAACTTAACGCTGGGTAAACAGCATGCAAATCAGGGCATAATGAGATGCTAATCTGGATATTTGCCCAGCGACTACCTAAGCTGCTGCCTGCATCTGTACTTGGTACATTGGCCACATAGTTCACCTCACCTACCTACCTTCACGCCGCTGTGCACTGTGTTGTTGTTGCGGTTTGCACTTCCTGGTTGCTATATTCAGAGCTGTCTTGTTCCAGAGCCTACGTTTGCCCTGCACTCCCAGCCCAGTTTGCCCGGCTTCATTCTCATGCTATATTCAGAAGCTGTTTGCCCTGGGCTATTCCTTTTGAATATAGCTTGCTTTGTGCTCTGGCTATGTTTGCCCGCTGAGCAGTGCTAATTTAGCCCTATGGTAAAGTTTTGAATATCTGGCCCTATGTATGCTTTATAACATGTTAACACATTATGTATGCTTTATAACATGTTTAACACATTATGTATGCTCTATGACATGGTTATCACATTATGGGCCAGCTATACAAAACTTTGCAGTGTCTAAACCATTTGCACAGGATTAGTGTGGAATTAAGCGTGGGTTTGCTATATTCAAAAGGCCAAATAGTATGTGCAAACTGCATCAGCGCCGGTAAAATCATAATGTATGCAAGGTGCAAACTGAGGTGTGTGTACATGAATACAGGCATAATATTATATTCAGCTACTAGCGCCGTGCAAAATGGTTTTCCGTGACTTAGTGTGACACTTTGCATGGTGCAAATTACCACCAGGAAAAGGCAGTCTTAACCCTGGGCAATCAGCTTTGTGCGACATTTTGGCTTTGCATGGTGTTTACGCGGTTTTGCGCAGCTTTGTGCAGCCCTAACAAATAAATATGACACATAGACAAAGCCAGACATAGAGGAAACATGCTGCTCACTGATGGCCTCACAATGATGCCATCCTCTGCCACCAGTCCCAGCCATGCCAGGCAGTAAGTGGTGACCCAGCCAAAGTGGACAGCATGGCAGTGTGGCCAGACAGCACACACCTGCGGACCACTCTTCTGTGGACACCAACAGATGCCAGCACACACATGCAGCACTGTGGGCATGGAGGATGTTGAGGGAGGGTATGCAGGTGGCCAGGCTGCACCACAGACCAGGTGTGGCCACAAGGCTGGGACACATCATGCAGTGCACATGGGCCAGTATTGGGAATACTCAATATCAGTGTGCCTGTTTGATCGTACATGCCCCCAGCCACATACCACATAGATGAACAAACACCACAGCGCACACAGCCGGCCATGTATATATCACTGTGAGCATCCCATGCCAGAGGTGCAGCATCTGTGGATCACACAACTCCGTAAAAGTAATGTCCACTGTCAGTAAACACCTGCAAGTTGGGTCTGTCACTGTGTACAGTGCAGTGGTTATCACTGCCCTACACACCATAGGCATTGCTGTGACCTCACACTGCCGCCCCTTGCTACTGTAGTGTCTGCTGTGCACCGTAGCATGCCCCACAACGTGACTGTTGCATGCAGCTCCACCACCATCTGTGCCTATGCTGTGTTGTCCTGGGGTACAATATGCTGTGCTGTACTGTATACATGTAGCCTGCAGCTATCGTCATGCACTGCCAGACTGATATACAGGTGGAGCTGTGGTCGGCCCGCCAGCCCCAGTACTTCCAGACTGACCTACAGGTGGAGCTGTGGGACCCTGCAGTAATGCTAGGCAAACTGCATGCAAATCAGTGCATAATGAGATGCTAATCTGGATGTTTGCCCAGAGACTACCTAAGTGGCCCATTGTAATATCACTTTTGAATATGGCAAAGTGTAGCACGGGCAAACGGCTTAGCTCACGCTAACCCCACAAAATGGTTTGGGGAATATTATACAGTTTTGCACACTGTACTTTCCATGCACTGCTGCCTGCCTCTGTACTGGGTCCACGCATTTTCTGGTACACACATTGGCCACATAGTTCTCCTCTGCCTATCTTCATGTCACTGTGCACTGTGTTGCTGTTGTGGTTTGCACTTCCTGGTTGCTATATTCAGAGCTGTCTTATTCCAGGGCTAAGTTTGCTCTGCACTCCCAGCCCAGTTTGCCTGCCTTCATTTGCATGCTGTATTCAGAAGCTGTTTTCCCCAGGCTATTCCTTTTGAATATAGCAGGCTTTTGTGTCCATGCTAAGTTTCTGCCGGCATGGCTAATTTTGCTGTGGCAAAGTTTTAAATATCTGGCCCAAGGTATTTTGTTTCTATAAGAAAATAAAATTGTTCCTCCATGATTTATAATATGTTTTATGTAAAGCAGTTCCAGGTCAGTGTGGTAGGGGCAAGTCGCTTCCTGTGAAACACCAGTGTTTCACGACTAACTTGTCACTTCATCAGGACAGGTTTTCCAGGTATATTCAAAATAAACCAGCCTCTTGTTTTTATTTTTTCTTTCCAATTTAAGAAGTTTAGGGGTCGCAACCCACCACTCTTTACTTTATCTTTAGGCTTACTTTCAGCCAATGGAAAGGGACTTTGTCCCCTGCCCATAGGCCTGGAATGCCAGATATAGATTTGACTGCTCGAAATAATCCTACAACAAATAACACCAGTTCTTTATTTCTTTTCTACTAGCAATGCTCTCAAATTTGATTTATTTATTTGGTAACCAGGTAAGTGAACTGATCCAGAGGACCATTTTCAGTCACAACCTGGGCCACAAAGGTGGTGACACAGCAAGCACATCAGTGGACACAATTTACATTATGGTAACCAGTCAAATGCAAACAGTTATGGACAATGAAAAACAGACATCAATTACATATTGTATACAAGCTTGGCAGATTAAGAAACGGAGAAATACAGGCAGAAGTACAGAGGAAAAAGTAGTTAAGCATTTGCACAAACTAGACCAGGAGCAGTTGAAACCAGCAGACAAACTGACATTTGGTCTAGGGTAGACTCGCCTGTCCTGCATCTTGCCTGAGCAGGCTGAGTTGAAAAACCTATCAGGTAGACTGTGCAAGTAAAATGAGAGTCGCATGTGAGGTGGTGCTCAGGAGTAGGGGACATGGGTAGGGAAGAGAAAGGAGGGGGCATAATGGCTACAGTTAGGGTTGGTTTTATGGTGACTTTCGGGTTCCTGCACAGCCCAGCGAGCATTTGCAGGTAGATTGTTCCAGTAGCCAGACCTTCAGGTTAGATTTAAAAATGCATGGGATGGAGATGTGCGAATGGATGCAGGAAGACGGTTCCAGAGGGAGGGGCACATACAGAGGAAGCCTTGCTGCCCATAACTGTAGAGACCCAAGAAACTTCCAGGGTTGGAATGGAGATGGCCCTAAGAATCTAGTGGCCACTCTATTTATAAGAAGGTGAGCAAGGGGATAATTGTTTACTCCTGAGGGCACTGTCCACCAGGCAGCCTGTGGCATAGTCAAGGTGTGCCTGGAGGGAGCCATCCTAGAGACAGGTAGAGTGTACAATGGTGGGTAGATGAGGGGCTTTGAGAACAAACTGACAGATAGAATTATGTGTTGTGTAGAGTTGGGAGTGTTTCTTCATGGACATGAGGGAGTAGGTGGGGTAGCAGTAGTTGAGGAGAGGGAGATGGTTGCCTTGCACAATGGCAAAGCAAGCTTCAGGTGAGTGCAGGTGAACTGTGTCACGCCACACCTAGCTTCTGATTAATCTTTCTTATAGTCAGGGTTGTGTGACTGTTGAAGGTGAGGGAGGGTCATGAGTAATGCGGGATATTTGAAAGAGATGACCTGTTCGAGTGGGGGCCTGCGGTGTACATACGGTGAGGAGGAGTTAGATTTGGTGTTCTTATTTAGGAAGGATTTTGATCCAAGAGCATGGCCTTCATCTTTTCCCATTGACTAGGAGTTTCTGGATGCGAACCAGCTTTCTGCATGAGTAGTTGCCAGTGAGGGTGGAGGAGATGGATTCCAAGGACTTATCGGCTGTGATACAGGACTAGGGTCATCCACGTAAGGAATGCATTGAAGTTTAAACTTTCTACCAGTAGCGCATTGATAAACATGGAGAAGTGAAGGGGTCCGAGAATCGATCCCTGGGGAACTAGAGTGCTTGTGGGAAGGGAAGCTGAGGCCACTTTGCCTATGAGCATGGATTGGGACCTGTTTGTGAAGTAGCTTTGGAACCCAGGCTGCAGGACCAGGGGCACAGCCAAATTGTCGAAGTGTGGAGAGAAGGAGATGATGGTCTATGAGGTCAAACGCCTTTGACAAGTCGACAAAAAATGCACCGTGACCTTTCCCATGTCCATATTTTTGAGGGCATGGTTTGAAAACATGGCCAGGGCAGAGAAGGTGCTGTGATGCTTACAGAAACCATGCTGGAGAAGACATAGGAGGTTGTATAACCTTGTTGTTGAGGTGTTTAGATAGCTGGGTATGGACAACCTTCTCTAGTAGTTTGCTAAGATGTGGGAGCAGGAATATGGGTCTGTAGTTCTCTGAGGTGAGGGGTCTCCCACCTTGAAGGTGGGGAGCACATTAGCATGTTTCCAGGTGTCAAGCACTGTGGTTGTGGACAGCGTGAGGTTTAAAATGCGTGTTAGTGGTCTGACAAGGGCTGGGGAGATGATGATCAGGAAAGCGGGTAGAGCCCATCACTTCCAGGTCTACCACTGGAAGGGAGAGTTTTCAGGAGTTTTATCATGGTTTCGGTACCAATAACTCTGAAGTAGAAAGGGGGTAGAGGTACCAGTGTTTAGGGAGTGGAGGGGCTGGTGTTGCTATTTAGGTTGGAGGGAGGGTGAGGGGAGCTTGCTTAGGTATGGGGTCAGGTTAGTAAACATAGCATTGAAAAAGTCTGCGATGTTGACAGGGTCATCGATTGTGCCTGATGGGGATGTGAGTTGTGTTTGTTTGTTTGTCATGGGGTTTAGTATGGACCCAATAGATGCCCAGAAACTACAAGGATTTCCCAGGGTATTTTGCTGGAGGGTGGTGAAATGCTTCTTTTGAGTGACTTTGTCATCTACTTACAGGCATTTCACAGCTGCCTGTAGGCATTCCATAGCTGGGGGATGGGGATGCTTTGAAAGCTTTCCAACTAGAATCCCTGACTTTCATTTGTAGTAGCAGTTCGTTTGTTATCCAGTCTGTGCAGCCACCTCTAGCCCTGCTGAATTTGATAGGAAAGTAGCGGTCCTGTAGTTAACCATAAGTAAAATGAGAACTGCACATATTAGCATATGTGAACATTGAATGTTTAGAAATAAATAATCCTGACTGACTAATAATGATGTCATGATATGTAGTATCCATTTTATTATTCAACTGCTGTGACATGATTCTTTTGTGTACCTCTCTCATGCTTATATGTGGAAGTCACTATATAATATAAACATACAGCCGGGATATTCAAAGGGGTTGCCTGGTGCAACAGAGTTGCACTGGCACAACCCCGCATTGCGCCCAGTGATATTGAAAGGCTGCCCAGCGCAGCGCGAAATCCCGCCGCTCCAGGAGCAATGTAACCCTATGCAGCACAGATGCAGAGGGCATACCCATGTGTGTGGCACACCCTGATATCCACCTCGGAATGTGCGCATATGCTGGCACACCCCTACCTGCACCATACACTGGTGCACAAAGTTGGAGCCATAAATTATAGGCTCAAAGCTGGCCACCCACAGGTGGGCAGCTGTATTGCAAGGCACAACACATCAGCCACCACCATGGGTGGCCACCCCCAGCGGGAACACCGTCCATAAGCACCCAGATCCCTGGTAAACTAGTGGACCCTCCCATATGCCTGATTGCGGCATCAGTGTTGAATACAAACATCCTGGTAGTCTAGTGGCCCCACTGCTGCCCGATCATGGGCATCTGTATTGCATAAATACATCTTGGTGGTCTAGTGGACCCCCTCTCCGGATGCCCGATCGCGGGCTGTTGTAATTATAAAGGGATCACCTGGTTGGCTAGTGGTCCCCCGTACACCTGATCTCGAGCTGTTGAAACTAATAAAGAATCACCTGGTGGGCTAGCATTACCCTCCTGTATGCCCGATCATGAGCTGCTGTGATAATGAAGAATTACCTGGTGGTCCAGTGGTACCCTCCCCACACCCCCACAGAGGGCCCCTGGCCACCCAGTTCCCCCGTCATTAGCGGGTGGCAACACCCAACTGCATACCACCTGGCCGCCCGCTGAATGGCAGCTTACAGTATGGTCTGTATGCGCCTATTGGTACAGTGTGACCAATGGGCTTGCAGATCGCATTGCATTACATAGACTAGGCGCGTGAATGAACTGGGCTCATTCACATATCAGACATCTGTAGTACAGCATGGTTCTGCAGGCCTATTGGTCCACACTGTAGACCAATAGGTGTACAGACCATACTGTATGCTGTCATTTGGTGGGTGGTATGTGGGTGGGTGCTGCTGCCCAGCAATGATGGGGCTGCTGGCTGCTGTGGGTCCCTCTGTGCGTGGGTGGGGGCAAGGCACCACTGACCACCAGGTAATTCTTCATTATCATAGCAGCCCGCGATCGGGCATATGGGGTACCACCAGATCACCAGGTAATACTTTAATAATTACAACAGCCCACGATCGGGCATATGGGGGGTTCCACTTGACCACCAGGTGGTACTTATTAATGACAGCAGCCACGATCTGGCATACAGGAGGGACCACTAGCCAACCAGGTACATCTTTATTCATTACAATGGCCCTGATCGGGCATACAGGAGCCGGGAGGCTGCAATAGCCCACCAGGGTGCCGACCCGATGGCAGCAACTTGGCAGGATGCCAGGTGCATTTTGCTGGGACCAAGCGCATCGCATGCAAATGGGGCTATGATGACTTGCAATGGACCCATTTGCACCCTTTGCATATATTATGGCCTCATTTGCATGCCCCGCTGAATATCGCTGGTGATGTGCCTAGCACAACTGCACTTGCACTGGTGCATCCCCATGCTCCTCTTTGTGTCTTGCACTGGCGCAGTGCCACTGCACCATGCGCAGTATGTGCACCAACCTTGCCATATTCAATGGTGCTGTGTCATGGTGCATCACCATTGAATAGCTTGGTCCTGGCCTCGTGCAGCCTAGTTGCGCTGCAGCCAGGCTTGCGCCACTGTCTGGTACAGCCTGAAATATCTGGACCACAGTATACTCCAGAGAAACACAGAATGATAAACAAAAAGCACTGTAAGTCACACAAGACTGTTCTGATTCCACACAATATATTACTCTGAATTAGTCTTCTGCTCAGAATTTTCCGTTACCTACCACCCTCTCATTCCTAATAACCTTCTTAAAGATGTCCAATTTTCCTGTAATCCAGTTACTGTAAAGTGCCAGTCCCAGTGTTGACCACATTGCTGGGTAGACTAATCCTCAGAAGCATAAGCCATCAGTCTTATTGTGCTTTAAATATGTCTAATTCTACTCTTCAGTAGTCCCATAATGCCCTCACTTGTTAGCATTTCAAGAATTGTTGTAACTGTGAGAACAGGTTTTGTTTGTGTTATTCATAAAACAGTCAATCTGAGGCAATAAAAAGTATATTAAAATAAATTAAGTGTTCACAGATCAAAAGCATTACATGTAAATGTAACCGAATCCATTTAAATAGATAATACAGATGGTAGATGTTTTATGTACATTAACATTTTCTAAATGGTTGTCTTTCAGATTCTACAGTTTGCTCAGTATGCCTCAATGATCACTGGCCAAATGAGCAGCGGGATAAATGCATTCAAAATCCATGAATTCCTCTCCTTTCAGGAGCCCTTGGTGCAACATACTGGCTGCCATTGCTCTGTTGGGTGGACTGCTTACAATAATGAACCTGGTTATCTTTGTGGTTTACCGTGAAACTGCTATTGTTAAAGCTAACAACAGGAGATCAGCTATATCCTTCTTGTATCACTTTTCTCTGTTTCATTTGTTCTTTGAATTTTATTGGTCATCCTGCTATGCTCACATGCATGCTACGTCAAGTTGCCTTTGGGGTGATTTTTGTTCTTTGTGTCTCTTGTGTGCTGGCTAAAACTATTACTGTGGTGATAGCCTTTAATGCCACAAAACCCAACAGTAACTTAAAAGGTAGGTTGGGACCAAGCTTCCTTATTGCGTTATTTTACATGCACCTTACTTCAAACCATGGTCTGCAGCGCATGGCTGGCTACTGATCCGCCATTTCAAGCAAATAACACAAATCTCAAAAGGGCAAGATTATTATTGAATGTCAGGCGGGCTCCATAGCTGCATTCTGGTGCATGCTGGGATACATGGGCTTTCTGGCCAGCGTATGCTTTATAATAGCCTTTATAGGACGAAACCTGCCTGATAGCTTGAACGAGAAATACATCACTTTAGTATGCTTGTGTTTGTTAGTGTGGCTCTCTTTATTCCAGCTACATGTCAGCACACAAGGCAAGTACATGGTTGTTGTAGAGCTATTTGCCATCTTGACCTCCGGCTGGCTTGTTGTTTTGTATTTTGGTCCAAATGCTACATAATTCTGCTGAGGCCAGAATTAAACACAAGAGAACATTTAATGGGAAAAGGAACTGCTATTAATAAAAAGTAAATCTGTACAATACTTCCAGCCAAGTGATGGGCTTAAAATGCTGTTTTCTTGACATGTGCAGTATAACTGTTAGAATACATACAATAGGGTAGAAACTGGCATAGCTGAAGAAGGACTCTGTGTTGCCTAAAGCTTGTGTTCTGAAAATTTCTAGTTGGCCCAATAAAGGTATCAGATCAGCTACTTTGTTAATCTTTTGTACAAGGACCATAATAGCTGAAAACAATTCTCCACATACAAAGGGAAATAAGTGTATTACGGGATGTGGTTATTGTTTGTTGTTAATATATTTCTAGCCTAACTAAAAACATACCATAGTTTAATGGTCATTGTACACTGCTGAACTCTTCTGTGGTACACCAGCTTTTAAATTAGAATGCACAGTAGTCATGCCACCTGCTGATTATTTTCACTTAATTACACAGATACACACACACATATGCATGCACACTACGCACATATCGTGCATGCATTACACATGCATGCACAAGCACTCACACATGCACATACCCACGAATGCACCAACACATGCATTAGTGTACACGGCATGCATGCACACATCACATGCATGCACATGCACACACACAATGCACATAATGCACGCAGGAACACATGCACACACACACACGCGACAAACACACACACTTGCTGCTTAACACCACCACATTCCCTAAAAGGAAACTTTTATACATTTAAAACTAGAACCCCACCCAACTCCCAGCTGCTCAGCACCCATGAAAACAATTGTTTGATTTAAACTGTTTGAGAATAAGTTTTCTTTTTAAAAGCTTATGCACTTGGTGCTGACCACCAGTCCTCATGGTAAGTGCATTCTTTTCAGTTATGGAAACACTTGCTTTGAGGCTTGTCAGTTTTCTCAGCGCATAATCATTTAAACAAGTTCTAGCCAGAGCCGCTGTGACTGTAGCAAGCTTGAAAAGCTCTGAGGAAAGAGTGCCATGAGCACTGCCGAATGCCATCCCACACACAGCAAACAAGGAAACCATGGACAGTGACAAATGCTTGGTTTGTTGTTTTCTTTGCATGGCTTCCTGCAGTCTAACTGAGATGAAGACATAATCTCTAATTGTGCACTGCAGTCACTAAACATTTTAATATAATTCATCTTGCTCTGTGCTGTATATTAGAATATAATCCAGTCTATAGTTTTAATTTCTAACATGACCACACTAACCCCTTGTACAAACCTGTCATAACAGAAAATAACTGAATCACTGTTTTAACTAATAGCATCTTCAGCAATAACAGTAGCAAGTCCAAATCTCAGATCTGAAGTAACAAAATATAGTGATCTGGAATGTAGCATAGGAAGCGTGACAGTAAAATGTGGTACATCAGTATATGGCACAACAGAAAACAGTATTCTGTAGCCTTACATTTACAAAGTTGTAACCTGGTTTGAGATCAATGGATCACCTGCTTCAAATCCCACCAGAGCCACTAATACGTAATGGCCCAGGAGTACTTGCATTAGACCAGGGCTACTTTCACCATGTTCATGACTACTGTTGCAAATAGAATCTATGCTCACATATTTTTGAATAACTGTGTTGAATACATTTTGCTGCAGAATGTACGCCCATTTACCTGTTGCAGCAACGTTAAATTGTTCCAAGGAGATACATTATGTAAATCTTTTTCAATTATTTTCCCTTCTGTCACAGTCTGCGGGGCTTCTCTCCAGCATCCTGTCTGCTCCTGCCCTGCCTGAACTCCTCCAACCTGTGCCTCTCTCCTCCTCCTCATCCACAGTTGGGACCCCCAGCTAACCCCTCCAGGGTGGGCTGCCCCTCCTCTTGGGTGCTCTTTTACAGTCAGTGTCTGGCTGTGGTGAGGCAGGCAGAAGAACCTGGAAGGTGAGGAAGGATGGACCCGGCCATGGGTATGGGGGCAGATGTCGTCACCTACCCGCAGACTGGGCTTTACCGTGTTCTGGTGCTCGCTCTTCCTCCCATGTGTGGTGCATGTCCTGATGCAACAGCACTTGGCAACCCTGCCAAGCATCAGCCA
Source organism: Neoceratodus forsteri (assembly GCA_016271365.2). Lineage (NCBI taxonomy): Eukaryota > Metazoa > Chordata > Ceratodontiformes > Ceratodontidae > Neoceratodus > Neoceratodus forsteri. The sequence continues at coordinate 185,524,919 of JADMNL010000032.1, forward strand.
TGCTAGTACATGCTGCCCTGCATGCTGCAGTGCCCCAGTCTCACCAGGGCCGCTGGCTGTGGGCGATCCCCAGCCCTTCCCCAGGGAGGAGAGCATCCCAGTGGGTGTTCAATGCTCTACCCACCCTGCTGACCCCAGTGCCCGAGCTCACTCCTGAACTCAGGTCACCGATGTGGCATGTGGTGTGGTGTCCAGCACCTCAACTCTCAGTGCCACCAGGTTGGCCTACATTATGTAAATTGACAGTAAATGTACACAAAGGGAATAACAGAACAGAATTTAAAGGATATTTAAACCCTATTTTTGTGCCTGAAATTCCAGTTAAAATGGATCCCAGAGTGAAGCAGAATAGACAGTGTCCAGTTGCAGAATGTGTCTCCTTGCATGGAATCAGTTTAACTTTGCTGCAACAGGCAAATGGGCACACATTCTACAGCAAAATGTAGTTAAACAAATGTAACAAAATATATATGTGTGCTTACCCCACTTCACAACAGTAGCCATAAACACGATGAAAGTAACCGGATCTTTATTTATTTTTTGTTTGTTTAGTTTTCTTGACCGGATACATACACTAGACAAATTCTGTCTATTTTCAGGCATGAACTGGGGAGGAGATAGGGATGAATGCCAACTGACCTTGAACCAGATTAAGCTGTTGATGGTATTTTTAGTGAGTGGGGACATTTGGACAAGGCATCAGAGAAATTCTCCTACTCTGCCAGTAGCGGGATCTCAGGCTGTCTGGAGAGATGGCCACTTCACGTTGGGCATTGGAGAGTGAAGGTGTGTGGGAGGTAGGGGAGCATGTCTCCTCCTACCTCGACTAACCTGTAGACCACAGAAAAGGATGGGATTTCTTTTCCCTCTTACTATGCCAAATTCATCGGGAGAAAACTACCAAAATGTGTTTGTGGAAGGACCAGAGATACAAATGGAAATCAAGGTAATTACCTCAAAAGAAGAAATTTCTGTACAAAATAACCCTCGGACGGCTCAGCAAGATTTACATAGTGTGAACATTGTGATTTCCCGCTACCGGGAGCATTAGCATGTTGAACCTGAAGCCAAGATACCGAGGCAGAAAAGTCTTGAAACAGGCTTTGGAAGAAAAGAAACCCAACTGATGCTTCTAATTGCAGAAGAAGAGAAGTTTTGACAGCTACATGGCAGCTGTGGACAGCTGCCACACCTTGTTTGTTCCCAGTGCTGATGTGGCAGTCAGTGTAGATGAGAAACTTGACATACCTGAAGAAGAACAAACTCCAAGAGAAGAACACTTAAATGCAGCCCTGCCACAAAGAAAACTTTAGAATGACAAAACAAAGAACATTTAAACAAGTGGAAATTCAAACCTGGGCACCAACAGATGCGCTGAAAATGCAGGATGGATTGCAGAAAAGACGGTTCCTGAAAACCAAACCCCTCAGATCCTGATGTGGTGCAATAAGAGAATATCACAGTTACTGAAACAGGTAAACTTATTGTATCTCAAAATGCTGTAATTTAGTATCTAGTAATGATACACCTTCTGATATAAGCATATCAAACACTGTAAATGCACTTAAAATGAATGATCCTTAGGCCCTGTCCACATACCCTCTGTAATGTTACAGGTGCCCAAACCATTACCGCAGCGGTTTGCGTTTACACCTGTAACATTACAGAAAGTGTTTTCTAACCATTGTTGAAACCTCCTTGAGGTGGTTTCAACAATAGTTATAATTGATTACACCTCGGTAACGTTACCGGGCATAGTGTGGATGCATGGCACGATCCCTAGCATAGCGCGAAAGGCATTGTGGGACCGGGTGCCACGCAATGGTCGCCCAGCTCCTGAAGTGGGATCGGGCGGTGCCGGTCCCGTGAACGGACACCACGGGCAGTGGACATGCAACCGCCTCCCGTTCTAACGGTTTTCATCCGCTACGGGGTCTGAGTGAGCAGTGTGACGGGCCTTAGACAAGGGCCCAGTCATAAGAATATCCTTCTAAACAAACAACCTCTGGAAAAAAATAATTGTACCACAAGTTATAGCAGTTCCTTTGACTCCAGGCCCATTGCAAACAAAGTAAATGTGGAAAACCCTGTAAGTGTACCAGCGATACAAGTACCAGGATCAGAAGAACACTTGCGGTGGGTGTCGAGGTGCAAAATTTACAAGACCCAAACAAAAGACAGTTTTCAAACTTATGCTAAGGATGGCTGATCTATTTAAAATAAAAGCGAACCAGCACCCAGGAGAAATGCAATTTGTTTATTATAAGGGAGGGCTAGATACCCCTACAGATCGTTATATGTGGGAGAACTTTACTAAAACATTATAATGAAATTCTATGCTTGAAGTCTTTGCTCTTATCCACACGGACAAGCATAATTATGATGTAAGCTACAAAACAGTGAGAGCTTTGGACCGATTCTGGGTCAAATATAATGAACAGAAAAACACTCCAATTTGGTCTCACTTTATAGCCATCCTATTACCAAACCAGCAGTAGGAACAATCACCATCATTTTTAAAAATGAAGGAGTAAATGTGGAGAACATTTTATTTTGGCTAAAGTAAAGATGTGAAGTTTTAGAACAACCAGTCCCTATTACTGATTCAGAGCAGATCTGGACAGGAGAATGGAGAGTGAAGTACAAACTACACATGTCAAATAATGGAATCGTGCATTAAGCCAGGCTGCTTTTTATGTTGGTGCTTCCGCAGCCAACATCTTGCGAAGTGGGGATTTGGAGGTGTGGTCACTGTTGAGTGAATGCAGGGCACGCATCAGTAGGTGCATCCCTCATTCCCCAATCAGCCTGCATGCTGGCACCACACCATGCATGCTAATGTGGCAAACACATCTAGGAAAGGTCCGCTGCAATCGAGCAAAGCTGCGTCAGATGCAGCGGACCCTTTCTATGCTCACCACATTGTCAGTATGGCGGTGGCAGCCAACTGCCGACTTCAGGGTGCCCAATCCCCTGCCGGCTTACTCTGACTGCAAAATTTGCCCGTGAGGCCACTCCTGTCGGCATAAACAGTCCCATTTCTTATATGCCGGTACCCAATCCCCTCGACTCCTCTCCCTGCTTTCCTTGTGTGCCAATGAGGTGCCCAATCCCCATCAGCTGAAGCAACCCCCAAACAGTTAGGTGGCACACTTGGAGCCCACCCCAGCATGCCAAGTCCCTTGAAAAAAAACTGTCCGCATGTTAGTTTTTTCCCGTCAACATAAAACGGTCCTCGCAGTCTTCCTACCCACCACCGCACCCACCCACTGTGAACCCTGCCTCCCCACCCCCCTCACCCCATACTTACCTCCGGGTCTGGCACGGCGATCTTCGTGGACTGGGAACACGTCTGCACTCTTCAAAGTTGACCACGAACTGGGAAAATGCGTAAGCTGTATAATGGAATAATAGGGTTTTTTCAACTTTGATGCTTATCTCGGCATTTTTGGAATTTTGCACCAAATTTTCAACATGGGGTTTTGGGACCCTCCTCATGAATTCTGTTACAGTTATGACATTAATCGGTCCTGAAAGGTGATTTCGCGGTCACTGCGTGAATCACCTTTGGGACCGATTAACGCAAGGACAGTGGCAGTGTTCATGGGTGGGCTGCAAAAGCCTATGTTGCAAATTTGGTGGAAAAACCAAAATGTCTGTTTTACTTGAGCTGCATTGTGCAGTTGATATGCACGCCGCAATTCGCCAATTCACAATATTTTCATGCCAGATTTTCAACATTGTCATTTTTCTACACCTCCTTGTGAACAGTACAGCTGTAATTTTCACATCCTGGCCGAATGTGTTTCTGCACTTCCAGTGCACAATACCGCGGTCACTGTGGGAAATCAGTGTTTAGGGCAGATTATGAAATGACAGTTACACTGTTCATGAGCAGAGGTCCTACAATGCCTATGCTGAAAATTTGGTGATGATACTCCATAACATGACTGTGTTATGGCGTGCGTTGTGCAGTTTGCACTGCGCTTCGTAAGATTCTTAATTTATAATATTTTCACTCCAGATTTTCAACATTGCCATTGTTCTGCACCTCCTTATGAACAGTATAGCTGTCATTTTCACATCCTGACCAAAATGTGTTTTCGCAGTTCCGCGCAGAATAGCAATGTCGCTGAGGAACGTCTGTGTTGAGACACATTATGGAAATGACAATGACACTGTTCTTAGCAGAGGTCCTAAAATGCCTATGTTGAAAATTTGGAGCCGACAATCCATACAATTAGTGTTTTACGAGCGCATGTTATAATTTGCACACACGCTTTGCATTCGCATTTGCAATATTTTCACCCACATGTTCAATATTGGCATTTTTCCTCACCTCCTTATGAACAGTACAGCTGTCATTTTACATATCCTGCCTGAAATGTGTTTTGCACATCTGGCACAGAATCGCACAGTCGCTGGGCGAAATCAGATTTCAGGGCAGTTTGAGGAAATGACGATGACACTGTTCATGAGCAGAGGTCCTAAAATGCCTATGTTGAAAATTTGGTGCGAAAGTCAGAAAATGACTGTGCTGCAAGTGTATGTTGCGCAGTTTCCACGCAGCCTTGTAACTGCGTACATTTGCAAATATTTTCATGCCATTTTCACCACTGGCATTTGTGCACACCGCTTATCAACAGTACAGCTGCCATTTTCCACAGCCTGCCCAAAACAAGTTCCCACAACTGTGGTGCACAATAGCATGCTCATTGTGGGAAATCACCATTTGGGACACATTAACAAAATCACAGCGCCACTGTTCATGAGGGAGGTTCCAAAATACCTATGTTGAAAATGTGCCTAAAAACTCCACAAATAATTGGGTTGCGGATGTCTGCTGCGCAGTTTGTATGCATGTTCATTGCTTCACCAATATTTCATATTGCCACTCCAGATTTTCAATGTTGCATTTTTATGCCTCCTCATGAACAATACAGTTGTCATTCTCCACATCCTGCCCAAAACTGTGTTTCGTCCCTCTGTCACCAAATGCCACAGCTGCTGTTCAAAACCACCTTTCAGCTAACAAAGTGATTGTTCCACTTTTCATGAGGTGACCTGACAAGCAGCCCATGTTAAACATATAGAGTGAAACTACCACTACACGCCTACGGTGTTAGGGTTTCCAACTGCAGCACCCACCAGTGCGGACTGACAGGCATCAGGGCTGTGACTTGGGATCATCAGATGTAATGCTCACACAATTCCCCCCCATGCCCACCCTGTAGCCACTCACAGGCATCGTGGTGTGTCTTGCACTGTTCGGACACAAACTTCACCCCACACTCCTATACTGCACACATGTTAGTGTATTTCCTTATGGAATGGGGTAAGTATAATGCCCAAAGACCCCAAAGCACACCATGACACTTGTCAGTGTCTACAGGGTGGAGGTGAGGTACAATGGCATGAGCATTATACCTGATGACCAAAGGCACCCCACTGCCTGTCATACTACGGGTGGGGTGGGGTTGGCACCACTTCAGTACTTCACTGCCATTCCTATTTGCACCTCTAGCTCCACCACTGCCAATGCCAATGCCAAAGTGACATTTGGCATTGACAAATGCTTGTTTTAGGAAGAGATAGAGGCTCCCTCTTATCCAGGCCAGCCAAAATCATGCCACAAATGTGGATCCAGATTACATTTCAGCAATGCATGTGATACCCCAAATGTACCACTGCTTTGATGCAAGCCACATAAGCTGCTGCATGTGTAAATTTGCTCTGGTGCAATCTATTTGAGAAAAGGGCCAGTCATACATTAGATGCCCTGGGCCTCACACAACAGTGATGAAAATTCTTCTCATTTTTTATTTATTTATTTTATTTTATTTATTTAGTTTTTGTTGACCGGGTAAGTGCACTAGACAAATTCTGCCTATTTTCAGGCACGACCCAGGGAAGGAATACAGATGAATGCCAACTGACCTTGAATCAAATTAAGCTGTTGGTGGTATTTTTAGTGAATGAAATTTGGCCAGAACACAGGGACACTTCCTACTCTTGCTGCAGGCAGCTGAGCGCTGCAGGAGAGTCTGACTGCGTTCAGTGTGAATTTGGATATGGAGGAGGAAGGATGTGGTGCGGAGAAGATGGAGGAGGTTATGGACATATGGGATGCTACGGTATGGAGAACCAAGTTTTGGGGCAAACATTCAAATTGAGGAGCCCTCTACATCAATGGAGCATTTGAATTGCATACAAGATTTGGAAGAAGAGACTCTTCAGCGAGATTTGGATTTGAGGAAAAACAATTGTTAGACCTAATTTCGTGGCGGAACAAGAATTTATGGCAATAAACTAAACTTAGAAGAAAAGAAAAGGAAAGATCAGCGGTGAGCCTTTTACCTGGGGAGATAAACGGATACCATTAGAAGTAGTTTTGGAACAATCTCGTTCCCGTCAGGGTTAAACTCTTCAAGGATACAAAACCAGGTAGATGACATCACTTCTGAGACATCAAACCGGATACTGAATGGACCCTGGGTTGGCTTTGCAGAATGCTGGGTGGATGCATGACGGTGACCGATGGATTCCTGACCTGATTATCCCTTTACCGAGTTCTCCAAAAATGGAGTTGTTTCTTCCCAAGAAGCCCACAAAAGACTAATACAACCGATTGTTGTAATGGAGGCAACAGGTGGGCCTGCTGAGGTTGCAGTCGTGCTTCCTAGTCCTCAGGATACGGTAGGGGACAAGTGGTTATAGACCCATTGGGGCCTATTGGGATGGAAGGCTCAGAGTCCAGTGTTGCAAATGAAAATGGAGTTTCTCTGGGGATCCAAGGTAGGATTATTTTCAATTCTGTACCTACCGGGATGGAGGGAAAGGAGAGGATTCTACAAATGTGGAGCCTAAAACATTTGCAGGATTATTTTGTAAACCTGCAGAAGCGGTGAAAAGACGTTTTTGTTCGTCTTAAATATAAGGGAATGCACCCAAAGTCCCGGATAGGATATGGGTAGGAAAAACTTTAATTAAAGATTCTATGGGCTTTGCACCTTCCGAAGGTGTATGCATTTATACATGCTCCTGGAGATCGAACATATGATTTAAGTTTTTGCAACATGCAGTTGTTGGATACATTTGGAAATTGTACTACACACTTAAGGATTTTGGAGTTTGATTGACTTTTTGGCTATTCTGGTTACAAAACCAACCATTAAGACAAGTTACAATATTGTTTAGAAATGAGGGGTTTGTATAAATGATATTATGTTTTGGTTGGAGAAAAATGTACTGTTATGGAACATCAAAACCATTATAGATGAAAATGGATTTTGGAATGGTGACTGGTTGTTTGGTCCAATTGAACCAAACTGAGGCTGGAATTTCCACTTACCCAGTTCCCTTTTTTGGGTCAAGATCAGGAGTCTGTTTTATGCAGGACAGCCCAAAAGTTGTTATAGATGTGGAGCTCTGGATCATTTAAATATAAATTGTGAGCAGATTAGATGTTTTCATTGTGGGATGTTGGGTCATACTGCTCCTCAGTGTACTGCCCGCCCTTTTGTAATCTGTGTGGGGAAGAGAACATTCATTTCAGGACCCTTGGGCCGCTCATAATATAGAGGGGTCTGACCATGATTATTTTCTAAATAAAGCCAAACAACGCTTTGGTCAACCTACTGAACAGAATTATGAGGGTTCTTTTTCTGCCAGTGGCTGGAGGCCATGGCCGAGGCTCAGGATCTGGGGTTAGGTGGGCACCAGCCAATTTCTACAAAGGCCATGGGTTAAATAACACAGTGATACTTCCACCAACGTCTTTAAAAGCAATTACAGCCACAAAACAGGCAAACTGAAAATGTGACCCCTTATGTTACTCCACAGAGTTCTCCTGTGAGAACTGTGACATTAGATACTTTTTATTAAGCCAATGAGTAAAACACCAGTCCTTTCTATTCCAGAAACTGCTGTAATAATAGGTATTGATATTGTGGCTCTCCTCGGTAAACCGAAGGGATGAGTCGGTTATAACTGCAACAGAGGATGATTTTATGTTTCCTCTGAAGACCCAGTCTCAGAAACAGACAAAGGAGAAATTTCTCTTTCACCATTACCCTTAACAAATAGATTTGCAGTTTTTCATGGGGTGAGCAGGCAGATTTAGATTTGCCTATGGAGGAACGGATCCGACCCCTTTCCCCTCTGGAACCCAGATCTTCCATGATACAAAAATCCAGTCAACCCAAAATTACACAAAAAGGAAGACCAGATCTAATGGAAAACTGGCTGCTCTTCCTCCTGATCCATTCTGTTTAAGGATTGCAAGTTTAAGCGTGAATAGTATGTTATCAATGGGAAAGCGTTATATTACTTTTGTGATACTTCAACAGTTACCATATGATGTTTTTTTCTTACAAGATACTAGGATACATTCCTTAGTGAGATAAACCAGATTACAAAAGAATGGAAAGGGGTTTGTCTTTTGGTCTTCAGGAGTAGATACCTGTAGTAGAGTAGGGTTTTGTTTCACCTCATCGGAAATTCGATGTTTTCGTATGGTTGACATTGAACCAGGGCAAGCCTTTTCTTGGATATAGAAATAAAAGCCATTCATTGTAGATTAATTAATATTTATAGTTATCAGTCGAAGGCCTTTAGAATTGAATTTAAAAATACAACCATATCTGTATACTAGCAGAATGGTTTTTTTTGCTGGGATTTTAATATTAATGTGTCAAAAGAGGGTCCATCAGATAAAATATATTGTGACAGAGCATTTTACGAACCATGATCAATCATGTGGGTTTAAAAGGTGTCTGAGGGAATAATCAGTTGGTAAAACCTACTTATTATAGAGGGTGAATTTCTTCCTGTATCGATATGATTTTATTAAACAATCATTACATAAAGGTAAAATGTTTCTAATACGATTGAATCTTCTGACCATGTTTTGGTAGAGTGCATATTGATTCTCCTCCTCATAGAATGGCAGGCCGGGATATTGGCAGTTGAATTCTTTGCTTTTAAAGGATCCTTTGGTTGTGTCAAATTTGTTTGAGATAATTCAGGATAAACTTTCTACTCTGTGTTTCTATGAGGATATGGGAGAATGGTGGGAAGATTTCAAAGGTGTTTAAAAGTTATTTTAAGGAAGAAGGAAGGGCAACAGATTTTGAAATATTCCAAATACTTACAGTTAAGAAAACAACTGGGTGAATTACTACAAAGCACCATTTGGAACAAGAAGACGGTGTCATAGAAATTCAAAAGTAAAGACTAGTATGGAATTTTATCAGTATAATAGAATGTTGTCATTACATCAGGAACAAATTTTTGGTACGCAAGGAAGTTGGAACAAGGGAATCCTTTCCTTAATTGTCAAAAAGAACAGAGAAAAGATTGTTTAATGGCTTGAATACATTGACTGGGAAATATGTTACTAATAATGTGGTTATTATGTCAACTTTAGAGGAATATATAAAATCTGTGTTTGGGATTCCAGTTCCAGATGTAGGCTTTCATGAACAAATATTGAAATCTGCATCTTTACCTCAGTTGTCTTCAGATTTGCAGGCTAATTTGCTTTTACCATTTTCCTGTTTAGAAATGGATACGGTCAATAAGTCTGTAAAGGGATACAGCACCTGGATCAGATGGATTGACTGGAGAACTTTATAAAATTGTGTGGCAGCTTATTCCACAGGAATTTTTAGCGGTTTTAATTCCTTTTGGCATGATTTTTCCTTACCTTCCTCAATGTATGAAGGACTTATGGTTTTTGTATAAATCTGGAGTGCGAGATGAGATTCAAAATTGGCGACCAATCACATTATTAATGTTGATTTCAAAATATTTGCTAAATTAATAGGTAATAGAATGGCATCTATAATGGTAAAACAAATTATTTCTACACAATTTTGTTCAGTTCCTGGTCGAAGAATGACAGAAGCTTTATTATTATTATGGAAAATAATGGAAAGTAAAATTCCCCAAAAGGGTCAGTAGATGCAGGTTATATAGTAAATCTGGATCAGGCAAAGCCTTTGATGGGGTTTCTCACTCCTTTCTTTGGGATTGTTTAGCTGCATATGGTTTCCAGATTTATTTATATAAAGGATTAAACTATGTTATGCTTTGGCATATGTTAAACCGCACGCAGAACGGTTGGATGGGACAGAAAATTATGATTCAGAAGGGGTAAGACAGGGATGTCCTTTAAGTCCAATTTTGTATGTATTTATGATAGATCCATTGCTTGAGGTTAATTCAAAATTCACGAATATACATGGTTTAGGTATGGGCATAGTGTTAGAGCATAAAGTGATAGCTTATGCAGATGACATTTGTCTATTAGTAAATGATGTCATTTTGGGCGGGTTGGCTTGTGAGTTGTTGCAAGAATTTGGTAAAATTACAGGTGTTGGCTAAATGTAGCCAAATCATGTTGTTTGGATGTGGCAGGTTTTAGAGATTCAGATAGTTCAGTATGTGATATTTCGATTTCTAGGAAACCTTGTCATATTTTAGGAATATATTTTGGTGGAGAAGACATGCACGATAAACTGGAAGAGAGTTTAGAATAGGGTCATACAAAAGTTAAGTTATGGAATAGGTGGAAGTTGTCAAAAAAAAGACGGATCTTTTATTAAAAACATTTTAATACCAGAATTTTTATTTATTAGTTCCATTTTCTTTTGCCATCCTCTTTAGAAACTTCTTTGATGAGTTGTTTTTTTCTTGTGTGTGGGGAAGCAGGTTAAATCCGGTAAAACAAAATATTTTATATAGACCAATTAAATCTGGGGTTTAAATATGGTACATCCTGGGGTGTTTTTCTTCATGATTTTTCTTTACAATAATATTATTCCTTTAGTGAAGGGAACAGTTCAATTACGGGTAAATGGGGAAAGAAGCATTAGCTGGGGTATTAACAGAGTGGGCAACAAAAACATTTTTGCATAAAAATAAACGTAATCTCGCCTACCAAAATGGTGGGATGGAGTTATTGATGCAATAAAAACAAGCATTTGTCAATGCGAATGTTTGCTTACTGGCATTGGCAGTGGTATTGTAGAAGTTACAGAGCTGCGTAATAGTAATGGCAGTGAAGTACTGAACTGAAGCCAACCCACCACCACCCTGCAGAGAGTGACAGGCATAGGGGTGTGCATTTGGGTCATCAGGCATAACGCCAAGCCATTTCACCACACCCCACTCTGCAGAGACTGACAAGTGTCACATATTCCTTGGGGGCTTTGGCCCTTATGCGCACCATTTCATTAGGAAATACGGTGAGATGGGTGCAATATAGGAGAATGGGGTGAAGTTTGGGGCGAAGAGTCCAAGGCATACCTCGATGCCTCTCAGTGACTGCAGGGTGTGGAATGGTATGAGCATCACAGGCAAGAATCCCAAGTCACACCCCTGATTCCTGTCATTCTCTATAGGGTTGGGTGATTTAGTTGAAAAGCCTAATACCTCAGGCATTCGTTGGTATTTTAACTCAAATTTTCAACATGTTTGTTTTGTGACCCCACCTCATGAACAGGGGGAACATCAGGTTGGTAGCCGAAAGCTGCTTATGCACAGTGACTACGGGATTTAGCACCACAGGTGCAAAATATTCGAACAGGCTGTAAAAATTACTGCTGTATTCTGTCATGGGGAGGTGTAAAATGGCTATGTTGCAAATGTGTAGTAAAATATTTAAAAATGGTGAAGTCACGAGTACATAGAAACTGTGCAACACACACCCGTTATATAAGTAGGTTGGGGATATTTTATAGCAGAATGTCAACTCAGGCATTTTGGTGCCTCGATCATGAACAGTGTCACTGTGATTTTCTTTATCTGTGCCGAACAATGATTTCCGACAGCGACCACGCATCTCTGCACTGAAAGTGTGAAAACACCTCCGCCATGTTGTGAAAAATGGCAGCTGTACTGTTCATAAGGAAGTGTTGAAAAATGCCACTAGTGAAAATCTGGACTGAAAATATTACAAAGTCATGAACTAACGAGGATGCGTGGAAACTGCACAATGCTCACTCATAACACAGTCATTTTATGGACTTTTGTCACCAAATTTTCACCATAGCCATTTTAAGACCTCTGCTCATGAAGAGTGTAAGTATGATTTTCTTAATGTGTCCTAAACATTGCTTTACACACCAACAGCACCATTTATCGCTACATGTCGCGATAACACATTTGGGTGACATATGAAAAACTGCAGCTGTACTGTTCATAAGGAAGTTTAACAAAATGGACATGTTGAAAATCTAGAGTGAAAATATTAAATTTGCAAAGTTACGAGCATGCATAGGAACTGTGCATGCCGCTCGTAAAAGTCATTTCTAGGCATTTTCCACCAATTTTTCAACATAGCCATTTTAAGACCTCTGCTCATGAACAGTGTCACTGTGGTTTTGTTAATGTGTCCCATACATTGAGCTTACACACCGACTGCGCCATTGTGCGCTACATGGCGAGGAAACACGTTTTGGGCAGGATGTGAAAAATTACAGCTGTACTGCTCATAAGGAGGTGTGGAAAAATGGCAATGTTGGAAATCTGGAGTGGAAATATTGAAAATTCGCAAACCTACGACGTGCATGGGAACTGTGCAGCACACATCGTAAAACAGTCATTTTTAGGAATTCTGTCACCAAATTTTCAACATTGCCATTTTAAGATCTCTGCTCATGAACAGTGACACTGTGATTTCCTTAATGTGTCCCATACACTGAGTTTGCACGACTGTGCCATTTATGCTTCATGGGCAGAAACACGTTTTGGGTGAGATGTGAAAATGACAGCTATACTACTCATAAGAAGGTGTGGAAAATGGCAATGTTGAAATCTGGAGTGGAAATATTGAAAATTCGAAACCTATGGCGTGAGTAGGAACCCTGCGCCTTACGCTCGTAAAACAGTCATTTTTAGGATTTTTCACCAAATTTTCAACATAGCCATTTCAAGACCTCTGCTCATGAACAGTGTCACTGTGATTTTCTTAATTTGTCCCGTACATTGATTTGCAACCTACTAAGCCATTCTGCGCTACAAGGCGAAACACATTTTGGGTGAGATGTGAAAATGACAGCTGTACTGCTCATAAGACGGTGTTGTGAAATGGCAATATTGAAAATCTGGGTGAAAATATTGAAATTTGAAGACTTACGAGCCTGCGTAGGAACTGCTTAGCGATGCCTCGTAAAACAGTCATTTTGGAATTTTGGCACCAAATTTTCAACATGGGGTTTTGGCCCCCTTCTCATGAATGATGTCACTGTCATGGTGGTATTCAGTCCCGAGGGTGATTTGCAGTCACTGCGCCGAAATCACCCTTCGAGCCCAAATAACGCCATGACAGTGACATCATTCATGAGAAGGTCCCAAAACCCCATGTTGAAAATTTGTGCAAAATTCCCAAAATGCCTGAGATATGCAATAAGTTGAACCCCTCCTATCTAGCCCATGATACAGCTTACGGCATTTCCTCAGTTCGCGATCGGCTTTGAAGTGTGCAGGCGTGTTCCCGGTCCACGAAGATCATCGCGCCCGTCCGGAGGTAAGTATGGGGTGAGGGTGTGGGGAAGTGAGTGCGGGATGTGGGAGGGGCTCGAGGCAGCGCCGTGGGACAGTTTTTCGTTTAACAGGGGAAAACAAAAGGCGTCGGCGGGACCACTTGCCACGCTGGGGTGGGCTCCCAGTGTGGCACAATGACTTTGAGGCGTTCAGCCGGCGGAAGTTAGGCACCCCGTCGCGGAAAATAAAACTATTAGCACGTTTGCCACGCTGGGGTGGGCTCCCAGCGTGGCACAAGGACCTGGGGGCGTTTGGCCGATGGGGATTGGCACCCCGTCCGGCAACATCATTCATTGCCACACACCAAATACTGGGAAGGGGGCGGGAGATGATGCAGCACAGCCGGCGGGGATTGGGCATCCGTCGGCTATCGTCTGCGTGCATGGGGTGCATGCGTCTGCAGCTGGGGGCTGCGTGAGAGCGGCTTCTTATCGCTGCTCACTGGGCGTAGCTCCCCTTTCAGCTGTATGCCACTGCATTTTGGGCGTGTCATAGACAGCTCCAAAATGCGATAACCGTACAGCGCCTGCCAGGACACTGCCTGAATTGGAGGAGGAGGTGACACACCTCCGAAATCTCCGATGAAGGCACTGTGTTCTTGCACATGCGTGCAAGCAAACATAAAAATGGGGAGTACAGATGGATGATACACTCCATTTTCCTAGGAAATTACTTTATGAGCAGATTATCACGAAATGTTTCACTGAACAGATTTAACTCAGAGCAAAAGCAACTTTCGAATATATTTGGATAAAAGACTTCCAGCCTGTATGTGGGACACTGTATGGTTGGGTTTACATGGTCGAATTAATGTAAAGGTAATCATAAGCATAAGGCTTTAATGGAACAGTATTGTCCTAGGAGACATGTATTCTAAAATAGAAACAATGAATCATTTATATTTTCAATGTCCATAAATAATTCAATTTTGTGATATTGTTAAAACAAATGGAAGTGGATAGGTCCAGTTCCCGGAACCAAATTTATTGTATTTTGGAATAGTTCCTGCTTTACCTTTCAACCTTTACCTTACCTTTTACCTTTAATGGACTTCAATAATTACAGGCCCATTTCCATCCTATCAGTACTATCCAAGATGCTCGAAAAGTTAGTAAACTCACAATTAAGGGACTACCTGGATAACAATAACCTCCTAAATTCAGCACAATCAGGTTTTAGATCAAGGCATAGCACCATTTCGCCCTAGCCAAAGTAACCAACGATTGGCAGATTGCCATAGATAAGAAGAACAGTACCTGTGCTGTGTTCATGGATTTGAGTAAAGCATTTGACACAGTGGATCATGAATCATTAATCACCTCCTTGGTTCACTAGGGCTGGATTCTCCCTCACTCAACTGGTTCAAGTGCTACCTATCAGATAGGTCACATCTGGTAAAAATGAAATTACCTATCCACCTTAAAACCACTGCTAAGAGGTGTACCACAGAAGCTATTCTTGGCCCCATCCTCTTTGCCATTTATATTAATAATATTGATGCCAACCTCACTCAATCCAACATTCATCTGTTTGCTGATGATACTGTATTATATGTCAGCAATCCTTCATTACCTAAAGCCTGTGAACTGCTACAATCTGAATTCTCCATCCTGCAACACAATCTACTGGATAAAAGCTACTTCTAAATGCCAAAAAAACAAAAGCTATGTTCTTTGCCACAAAGAGTTGTTCTGCCACTACCCCATCACCACCACCTACAACTATCCACCTTACTTGGTGAGAAGCTGGAATTCGTTGATAACTTCAAATACCTTGGAGTCTGGATTGATAACAAGCTTGACTATTCTGTCCATATTGAGGAGCTACTAAAAACACTGAGACAAAGGCTTGGTCTATTTTTTAGAATAAAGCACTACCTCAACAGAGACTCCAAACAAAGATTAATCCAGGCATCATTCCTATCCCTCATTGACTATGCTGACTTTCTCTATGGCCATTGTTCCTCCCCTCTTAAATAAGCTGGACACCCTATACCACAGGTCCATCAGATTTATTACTGACCTCCCTCCAGCACCCATCACTGCTTCCTTTATAAGGCAGTTAACTGGACATCATTACAACACAGAAGAAATAGGAATGCTGCAATTTGGATATTCAAAGCTTTATCAGGCAAACTACCCACCTCTATCACAGACTGTTTTACCCAAATTACTTCTAGGCCATACAACTTAAGGATCAGCAAACTTATCATTCTAAAGGTCCCCAATGCCTGCACCCAGTTTGGGAGGGCCGCTATCAGCTACTCACTTGCAGTTGCATGGAACTCACTCCAAAAACCATGAAGCTAAATAGCCTCTTACCTTTAACATCCTTCAAAGATTATTCTCCACCCTATTCCCAGAACTCTGCAATTGCTTTCACAAGGCCTAATCCCCGACCTACCTACCCCACCCCTTTCCATGTTCCATTATGCTAGTTCTACTTCTTTATTCCAGTCACGGATATACTCTCATAAAAGCCAATTAGGACCTATAATTTATATATTATGCCTGCTATACCCATTGCCTCCTTTTCTTACAGGTTAAAAGATTTTAATGTGCCTTGTATATATGTATATTGTTCTATATTAGCACTTTATGTCATTGTACTACTGTTTATGTTATTATTGTCTATGTAATAATACTTGCACTTCTTGACCACTCAGGTCCATCTTGTAAATGAGCTACGCTCAATGATGTTCAGCCTGATTAAATAAAGATTTTGATTGATTGATTGATTGAACCTTTCTCAGTACATCATGGAACATTTCATATTATTTATGCTCATTTTCTTTACTGGATTTGGACAGGTCATTGTAGATTAGCTTTGCAACAACAGTTTATTTCTGCTTTAGAACTTTTTTTATTATAAATCGGATTTCAAGAAATGGAAATTGGAAGAAAGAGAAGTATAATTTTGTTCAATGGAAAAGATTGTGGAATAACCTTGAATTTTTGGGAATTTAGGTTACTGTGATGCTTTCATTTAATGAGGAGTAAGCTTGTTTTAGATTTAGGAAAGTGTTTAAAGTATTATTCTATTAGTATTTGAATGTTTAATTTTATTGTACTTTTTCACAAAAAAATGGAACAGGTGGAGGGTTTCAATATGGTATATATTAGGATTTTGGTACTGTGATTTTCTAAGTTTTCCAATTTATATCCTTTGTATTAAGTATGATGTAATACTGTAATGGATTTTAAATTTGGTTTAAAGAAAGTACAATGGTTTTACATTTTGTTTACTATATGATTTGTATATTATTCTGTGTGATTTAAACATTGCTTACTGCTATTTGGTTTGATGCTATACTGTTTTTGATTTGTTATGATTTCAGTAAAAAATTCCTACTCTTTTCGATAAGTGCCATGGGATCTTTAACATCCACCTGAACTACCAATCCAGGCAGATGGGACCTCGGTTTAACATCTCATCTGAAGAGCGGCACATCAGAAGTGCAGTACCCTCTCATGCTGCACTACAGTGTCAGTATTGGGATATTAACCCAAGTGCCAGATGTGGTAACTGAACCCACAGCCCTCTGATCTTCTGGCCTCAGAAGCGAGTGTGCTACCTACTGAGCCACTGACACTGCTAATCAATCAAAAATC
This sequence comes from Neoceratodus forsteri, assembly GCA_016271365.2. NCBI lineage: Eukaryota > Metazoa > Chordata > Ceratodontiformes > Ceratodontidae > Neoceratodus > Neoceratodus forsteri. The sequence continues at coordinate 185,542,078 of JADMNL010000032.1, forward strand.
AAAAGTTTTTTATTTTTAACCAACAAAGGATAACATACATAGTAGTGATGCAGCATATTATACAACACATTAACTCTACACTTTGATAGTAATACAATTAAATTAACTCATTACAGCAAAAACATTTCTGCAGATTCCATTATTAAAGACAGGATTATTTCAGTCAGTATGGTAATATCTCTTGTGGACCTTATTATGCAATATTCGGATTCAATATTTTAAGTAACAATAAGTCCTAATGATTAAAATCATTACTTAGCTGGAAGTCTGTTTGTCAGAAGTGAAAGGAAAGGGAACTAAACTTTCTCAAAAACATCTAGCTTATTACTTACTATTGCAGTAACTTTTCATTATTCGCTACCAAACCTACACTGTTAAACCATTCATTAACTGAGGGGAATGGGAGATTTCAATGATAGTAATAATCTTTTCAGGGCAAGGGCGGCTGCAAAGACCCAATATTTTTGCGGACTGCTTAAAAGAGGTATCTCCATATTATACCTAAAATAAACAGTTTACCTGAGAAGGGTAGGCTAACATTGGTTACTTCCTCACACACTTTGTGCACCATACTCCAAACATGTTTAATGACTGTACAGCTCCAAAACATGTGCATGAGGTCTGCATGCTTTGTCTGACACCTCAGCAAGGGTCTTCCTGTAAATAATGCATTTCTTCTGAGCATTTAGGGGAGTAATAGTGATAGTTAAGAATTTTAAATTGAATAGTCCTACCTTGGGCCTCTCTGCTACTCAGCATTTCTCCAGGTTCTCAACCATTCCTCTTCTGCCAGAATCTCTCCTAGTTCTGGTTCCCACTTCAACGTGGATGCTTGTGAAGGTGAAATAGTGTTTTCAGTGTTAGTTGTGAATTTATAACATATACCAGCTCCTTTGTTTAACGATGCTAACCTCACCATTTGCTCCCATTCATTGTGTTTGAGAAGAGTAACATCAGGTGCTAGAATGGAGCTCTGCAGTGCCTTCCTGACTGCAGATAGCTTGCAAACTGAAACTTTGCAACTTAAATGTATTCTTTACTTCGCAAAGGACAGCAAAGTTTGACTTTCCTCCCTATTATATCCCCTACGTTTGTGATTCCTGCCTTTAAACAATCCCTTCATGTAAATGCCTCCCACCATATCCTATATTTGTACTGTTTCAAACTGTGGTGAGTTTAGTGGGAAAGCTTGTAAAACCAACAATGTCCTTAACTTCTTCAATCGCATAAAGCGAGGAAGCTATACAGGGGTTATCTTTAATTTGCCTTGGAACTTTAATAAATATGATATCAGAAAGTTTGAATGGGGCACAAGTGCTTTCTCCATTGACATCCACATTGGATTATCAGTTCCATTTTTTTCAGCAATGTATGTAACAGCTTGTTTAAATAAAAGGAAATATATTGTTCCAGTTTGCCATGGCAAAGCCTCATTCTGTCCATGGCTTCTAAGTTTCTTACTAGATAATCTAGGTGGCTTGGTCCCCATAACAAGGTCCTCATCAGATTTTCTATTAAATATCTTGTTATTAATTCTTAGTGGAATACTTTGAAAGAGGTAAACAAGTTTTGGGGCTGCCATTATTTTAATGGCATTTACTTTGCCCCATAGCGACAGATACAAGTCTTGCCATTTTAAAAGATCACATTCCAAAGTTTTTAGGAAAGGTGAAATGTTCTCCTCTATCACTTTACCTATATCCTTGACTATTGTTCTGGGAGGCAGTATAGCTATATAGTTTAAGGCTCTGAGCTGCAAATCTGGAGGTGGGGTTTGAATCCCACAGCCCCCACTTGCACCCTGAGCAAGTCACTTAACTTCCCTGTGCTCCCAGGCTGTACCTGTAAACAAGCTTTCAGGTTAGTGTGCCACCCTGGTTAAACAATTGAAAAATAATTGTGAGCCCAAGATAAGTAATTCGATGTTTAAATTGTTCCTTTGGCTCTGATCCCCTCCTCTACCATTTCTGCAGGTCGAAGACCAATTGCTAAAATTTGTGTTTTATTCCAGTTTAAGCTCAGCCCAGAAATCTTATGAGACATCCTCTAGCAACTTACTTAGGGTATTACATGAATCCTCAGAGTTAATAGTTGAAATTAACAAGTCATCAGCATATCTGAAAAACATTATTAGACACACTATTTGTTTTGATCCACGTATTCTCTTCTCATCTGTGATTTTCCTAATCAGTGGCTCCATGGCTAGAATTAAAAATATGAGGATAAAGGGCAACCCTGTCTGGATTCTCTGAAAAGGGTGAACTACTCTGATATTAGGCCATTCATTATTACTCTGGCTGTGGGTCTATTATATGAAGTCTTAACCAGGAAATCATATTCTCCCTACATTCATATGTGCTAAAACAAAAACAGATATTTCCATTTCAGGGAATCAAAGGCCTTGCAAAAGTCCAGAGCCACTATAGCTGCAGGAGTGTTCAGTTTAGAAACCGACCAGATAACATTTACCAGCCTTCTAACATTATCTGCCCTGACCTTCCTGAAACAAACCCAACTTGTTCGTTGCTAATAATTTAACTAGATGCGTTTTAACTCTAGTTGCCAGAACCTGTGAAAGGATTTTGTAATCCACATTCAAAAGTGAGATGGGTCTGTAGTTTTCATATATGCCAATGAGTCTTTACCTTGTTTTAAGATCAGGGTGATACAAGCCTCCTCGAAGAATCAGGTAGTGCATTTCTGACAGATATCTCTTTAAGCATTTCTAAGCGAGATCTACAAGGTTGATCAGTCAGACATTTATAAAATTGTGCCGGCAATCTGTCAGGGCCTGCTGCTTTATTAGAAGGTAGTTCCTTTATAGCCAGTGCCACTTTCTCCATGCATAAAGGTCTGCCCATACCTTCCTGTTCAGCATCTGACAAAGTTGGGATTTTGACTGACTTAAGATACTCTCCTATAGTATTATCCAGGGCTCCATGGAACTTTGGTATAACTTTAGGTAGAAGTCTCTAAATTCATTATTTATTTCTTTGTTAGTAATCACAACAGAATTTAGATTATTTCTGATGCCTGCTATGACATTTTGACTTTGTCTTGCTTTAAGTCTATTCACCAATAGCTTGCCTGCTTTCTCACCCATTTTCTAGTATGACTATCTTGTTCTAAACAATGCATAGCCATAGCTGAGTAAACCTTATTTATCTCATATTTGAAACTAGTAATTTTAAATAATAGTTGCTCATCTGAATTATTTTGCCTTTTGAAATCCTACTTACAAGTGTAACTCTTTTTCTTTTCTGCTAACTCCCTCCGAGATTCTTTTTCCTAAAAGATGAAAAACGATTATTCTACCTCTAATGAACTCCTTAAAGGTATCCCACAAACACACTTAGGAAACTTGTCCATTATCATTATTGTGGAAATATCCTTCAGTATCTTTACCAACCAGAGTTTCAAATCAGTGTCATTTAACAGAGTGTTATTCATCCTCTATCTTCTAGATTTCCCTTGCCCTCCCCAATAGAGACTGATAATTTTAAAGTGCATGATCTGAAATACAAACATACAAACATACGAAGAAGCCAGCAGAAGAAGGCCATTTGGTCTAGCAAGGTTGCTTGTATTGCAGGGTCCAACTTGAGCTACTGTCCCTGCCTTCCTTCCCCACTCCTCCCATCTTTCCTACCCATGATCTTTACCTTCCACCTATGCCTGTCCCAGCCTCTCTTAAAGCTGCCCACCATATTCAATGAGATGACCTCTTCTGGCAGCGCATTCCAAGTGTCCACCACCCTCTCTGGAAAAGTGCTTCCGACCTTCCTCCTAAACCTTCCTCCTTCCAGCTTAAGACTGTGCCCCTTGTGATATGATTGCCACCAGCTTAAAGACACTCTGCTTATCAACTTTAATTATCCCTTTCAAGTACTTGAATGTCCCAATCATGTCCCTCTCTCTCTCTCTCCTCTGTCTTCCAGGAGTACATGTTCAGTGCCCTCAACCTCTCCTCGTGTGCCTTGCCCTGCTGACTGGCTATCATCTTTGTAGCCCTCTTCTGTACCTTCTCCAGCAGGTTAATGTCCTTTTGAGGTGTGGGCACCAGTACTGCCTCCATACTCTAGATGCAGCCTTACCAGTGACCTGTACAAGGGCAGTATAACCTCTTCTTTCCTACTACTGATCTCCCTAGCTATGCATCCCAGCATCATTTGCCTTTGCTGCTGCTTTCTTGCACTGTGTGGAGTGCTTCAGGTCACTAATGATCATCACTCCCAGGTCCTTCTCCTCCTCTGATGCAGATACTCGGACTCTACCCAGGTAATACTCTGTCCTGGGATTCTTGGCTCCAATATGCTTAACTTTGCATTTCTTGGCATTGAAGCCAAGTTGCCAGATCCTGGACCACCTCCCCAGCTTTTCCAGATCTTCCTGTAGGTCCTTATCCTTTCAGCTGTGTCCACTCTCCCACAGAGCTTGGTGTCATCTGCGAATAGGCACATTTTGCTGTTAATGCTATCCTCAATGTCATTGATGAAGGCATTGAACAACACTGGCCCCAGCACAGAGCCCTGTGGAACCCTACTGGTTACTTCTCTGGTGCCAGATAACTCTCCCCACTACCACCCTCTGGGTTCTGTCCCTCAGCCAGTTTTCCATCCATCTGACCATCTTTTTCCAACTCCAAGATCCACCAACTTCCTGATAAACCTTTTGTGGGGCACAGAGTCAAAGGTCTTGCTGAAATCAAGATAAAGGATGTCTACCGCTTGGCCCCTGTCTACTGTCTTAGTGACACAGTCAAAGAAGTCAATCAGATTTGTTTGACATGATCATCCCCCATGAACCCATGCTTGCCTGTCATCCTGGAGACCATGTTCCTCTAGATATTCCACCATGGTCTCCATCAGCTTGACCACAATGGAGGTCAGACTGATTAATCTGTAATTCATTGGATCATCCTTGGGTCTGCTTTTGTGAAGGGGCACTACATGTGCTGTTCTCCAGTCCTGTGGTACCACACCTGATTCTAGTGAACTATTAAATAGGTCTGCTAGCGTCCTGACAGCTCCTCAGCAAGTTCCTTTAGTACCTTTGGATGTACACTGTCCAGGCCTGGTGATTTGTCCACTTTCAATGCCAGCAGACCCTCCCTCACTCTATCCTCCTCTATCACTATGTCTGTGTTTCCTCCCCACTCCTCTTTCCTTCCTGAAGACACTGGTCCATCCTTCTCCCTGGTGAAGACAGAACAGAAGTATTCATTTAGTATCTCTGCTTTTCCCTCCATTATCCTCCACCCACTCCACACCTTTCTTAAGCCTAACAATCCTTCCTTCTTGTCCTTTTCTCACTTATATAGTGAAAGAAAGCCTTCTCCCTTCTTAATTCCTTCAGCTATTTGAAGCTCCTTATGTGCCTTTGCTCGCGGACTTCCTTACTTGCCTCACTAGCCAACCTTAGGTAAATTTCCCTATCCACCTCTCTTGGTCTTCCTGAATTTTCTATAGGCCAACCTCTTTTCCCTTACTGCCTTGGCAACCCCAGAACTGAATCAGCTGGGTGCTGTGGCCTTGTGTTCTTCCCCGAGCCTAACGCACTCATCTGTGGCAACCAGCATTCCTTCCTTAATGATGAACCACTTTAGGTCTACCCCCATATCTGCTCTGATGCCCACCAGACTGCTCCTTAGACCTCACCCATTTCCCTGAAGTCCGCCTCCTGAAATCCAAGAGTTTGGTGTTAGTCAGGATGATTTCCCTGCCCATATCCAAATGGAACCACAGTGTGCAAATGATATAATTTAAGCAGACACTGTTGACACTCCATCAAGTTTTAGAAAGCATTAAGTAATCAGTCCTGCTGTATGAGTTATGCCTAGCTGAATAAAAGGAATAGTCTCTGTCTGTACAGTGAGTGAGTCTCCAGGTATCTACTAGATTTAAGTCCTCAATCATTTTGTGAAGAGAGTTAGATTTTGATTTATCCCCAAGTGTGGAGATTCTGTTCCTGTCAAGAATGGAGTCCATAACTTCATTGAAGACCCCATCCAGTATGATTTCATGGTCCTTAATGGAGCCAATTCTGGTAGAAATGTGGTAAAAAGAAATATGTCTCTGATCATTAGGGACATATAAGTTTCAATGACTATTTTGCATCCATCAATGGAGCCTGTTAAAATCCAGAATCTACTCTCTGAGTCTGCATAATGATCGGACTTGATAAAATTAACTCCTTTCCTTATCAAGTTGCGTACCTCTCTGTTTGAGTTGAATACACTGTATTCTGCCAAGGCTACCTAAGATCTAATGGTTTGCAGTTTCTATAGGAATAAATGTGTTTCTTGAAGTACTGCAATGTCAATTTTGTTTTTAGCTAAGTCACGATAGGATCTTTTACGCTAATGAGGACTCTGATCCTTTACATTTTATGAACATATGTTCAAAGTATTTATAGTCATTTCTAGTAACCACACACTTACTGTATGTACTTGTCAGAAACAGTAGTTAATAAGGCCCAACAAATAAATAACTTTTAAAATATTAGTTAACAGTAAATAGTAAAAAAGGAAAAATTACTTTCTAGATGAGAGTCAGCAAGATTTAACTCAAGTACAAATTATAATCTAAATTAAGAATCAAAGAGCTATAACTCTACTAGCAGGGATTATGCTTTTAGCAGAATGTTTAAAAACAGTTAGTGACGTCAGGTTCTAAACAGCAACCTCAAAACATAACTATAGAGAACAATAAAATACTATAGATATTAGAAATTATGAAATCCAGAACAAGTAAAGCACTACAACCAATAGGTTGGAATCACTGTATTGCCAGTACCCACTGAACTCCTCCAAGTCCAAGGTGGTGAAGGTGTTACTATCCAGGAGGCAAACACACACGACAATGGTGTCTTCAACCCACATATTAATTTCTAAGTGAGCTCTTAATTCATAATAGATTTAAAGCAGCAAATGTCTCTAATTACTGCAGATATAGCAAAAGGCCACTGGAATTTGTACACAGCCAATACTTTACCTGAGCCCCAGGGATATGATGGAAAGGAAGAAGATGTAATAGGACAAGAGAGGAGAGGGAAAAAGCACATGCACGCTGCACTTCATCATCTAGAGGCCCAGCTTACTTACCAATTAACTTGTGTAACTTGAATTTTCTGTGCTAGGAGCTTCTGGCTAATAAAAGCATGTGGGAGCATCCAATGTATGGTTATTAGCTCCAACTTTAAATTCAAAATCACCAAATTCCAATGCAAACTTAGCCAGACAAATCAAACCATTTCCACATTATTAGAAATTTTTCATTTGCTGCCTTCATCATCAGAACAGCATATCTAACTGCCTAGCACCAGCATTCTTACTAAATATACAAGTCATCCACTGGATTTAGTTTGTTTCCTATTTCATATTGAAACCAAATAAATATTGCAGCAAAAATGAAAGAATAAAAATAAAACTAAAGTAACAATATAGCAGCAGACTAGTAACAAAGGGGGTATCAAATCCACTGGGTTCAAGATAGTGCTATAATATATAAGGTTTTGATAACTTGTCTAAAAGTGATTATTTATAAGCTGCCCTTGTCGGCTGTAAGTGCTGAGTTAATAAGTGTCTGCATGCTTCACTTGCTTAAACAGAACAAACTCCTTGTAATAACTTTTCATTTTAAATAAGTGACCAGAATTTAAAATACCTCTGTTTGCTTAATTAACAACAATATATTAAGCTCCTGACCAATAGGCTTATTTACAAATGTCAGACATAAACGTAACATCGCAGCATTAGTTGTAAATGATACGGTTCCTGACATGTTATGTTATTGGGCCCAGTTGTAATCTTCATCAGCCACAGTTAGTGCAAACACGTGTTTAGGGGCACAACAGAGGAATCTCACCTTCGCTTTGTTCAGCACGCTAAATTGCCAGCAATTTAGATGTAGATCCAAATGAGGGTTATGCTGCTATCTCATCAAACTGGCAGGACACTTCTCATCCCAATCTGTGCTGCAATAGGAAGTGTCACTTGAGAAACCTGTAACTCCTCTAACAGCAGTCCTTGTTGGGAAGCATAATCTGGCAGTGCAGTAAATCTAAGGCACTCTTTGTTAGCTGACCCTATAATTTTATTTGGTTCTGGGGTTGCTCTGGAAGATGAAGAGTGCACATTGTCTCAGCTCTGTTGCATTTTCTTGAATTATAGGTTTAACGGTCTAGAGATGTTTGGTGGATGAGTGAAGGACTTTGCCTTTCTACTGATGAGCAGACATTACCAAAGAGTATAACTGAGTAGTAGATATCCCTGGGCTGTGCTCTGTGTTCATTCTGCTTTGTGACCCTCTAGTCTCTTCTGAGTGCTGCTGGGTTCTAGAGTGGGGTCACACACTTTGGATTCTAAGCATGCTTTCTGGGTGTACCATGCACTGCATTTGAAAAAGAATGGCGGTTAGGTTGCATGACCAAAGTCAACATTTTGTGCTTCACTTTTACTATTTAAAATCTGCCAGGCATCTTGTACTGAGTTACACCTTATGTAGGATCCTTGCTCCTCATGAATACCCAATGTAGCAGGGTATTTGAAATTATATAATAGTCCTCTTTGTTGAAACTGCTGTTTAACATTAAGAAATTGTTTTCTTTTCTATGATTTCTGTCAAGAAATCTTGGTAAATGAAATCCTCTTTCCCTCCAATTTAATGTTTTTATTTCTAGCTAACCGTAGAGTTCCTCCTTAGTGGTAAATTGAAAAAGTAAGCCACAATAGGTCTGGGTCTCCCATCTGTAGCCTTACAAACCCAAGGACCTATGGGCACATTTAATCTCTGGTGGCCATGGTTGGTGATGCCCCAACAAGTCTGGAATAAAATGCTGTAGGAAATTCACCACATTACCTCCTTCTAAACCTTCAGGAATGCCTATCAGACTTAAATTATTGCAGCGCCCCTATTCTCTAGATCATCTACCATGTCAAACAAGTAGGCGATCTCACTGCTCTGTTTCTGGGTTACTTGCTGTAAATAATCCACTGTATTTGTTAGGTCACATATTTTCCCAGTGTTTGCTTCAATTTTTACTGATATTTCTTCACTGTGCTTGGCTAAGGCTGTTGTGATATCTAATTGCAAGTCAGCAAGCATTACTTTAAGTTCTTGTACATCTCTTTTGCTGGCATTAACATTATCCAGGCTACAATCCTGGTTAATTGGAGCACTTCTGACTTCTGGTGCTTTTGAAGTACCAGCCAACATCGCTGAGCAGAGCGGAGGTGAGAAATCCAAGTACTTAAAATATGATAAAATGAAAAATATTTTATTTCCGTATGCAATTTTTTCCTGTCAAGTAGCTGCTATGTTCTGACAAATGAAAACAACTTACTGACTAATTAAAATAGTGGAATGAGCATAAAATATTATTTAGTTGTGGGTGAAAAGCGAGCGTGATATAGTCAGCCCTTCATTACTTTCAAGTGTCAGCACATGCTCTCAGACAAGTCCTCTCATGAGGCCATGATTACACAGGCACAAAAAAAAAGGTTGTGCAATGGTCTCAGAAAAAGAATGCATGAAATTCATAAACAGAAAGAAAAAAAAAAAAAACAGACACAAAACAAAGACGATGACTCTGGATAGAATAGATTGGATATTCCAAACCAAGACACAACAACTGGTATAACAGACAAAAGAAGTAATATAGAATCAACAACACAGATCCTTGTTATTAAGAACATGATGAGAACCATCTTGAGCAAACAAATACTGAATGGGAAATAGAAGCAGTAGATGGCACAAACCTTACTACATCACAGAAGAAATGGGCCCTCTACAGACCCTGGACCTATGCCCCCTACCTACTGAAATTAATTTCAAGACTATTTCTTACAAAAGAGACCTTGAGCAAAAACAGATAAAAAACAGAATCTTAAGGAAAGAGAAAAAGTTACAAGGAAAACAAATGGACCACTACAAACCAGTATAAAAAGCATTACAAATGGCTATGACAGAGGATAACTCTGAAGAAGAAGAAGATATGGACTCAGATTCATCCTCAATTTCTTCCTCAACCAGAGACCAGTCCTCAGGCCTAGAGGATCTGTGCCCAGGAGACTCTGTTAAAAGAAATGGAACACTAGATCCCAACATTGAGAACTGACTGGTTTTCTATTACTTTACATACTAATGACATTCATCTGTGTATTCACTTTTAATGTGAATAGTATTTAGAATAAAAGAGATGTCTAACTGCCATCAGAGAACTTTCCCAGCAAAATGTAGACATTATTTGCCTACAGGATACAAGACTCAAATCACTATATGAAATAACTACAGGCTACTAAATTGTTATCTAAGGGGTTACCTTTTGGTCACAAGGTCTAGAAGTATGTGATGGGTTGGTATACTGTTTTAAATCAAAATCTAAAAGTTACTAGATTGATAGGTCTCAAACCATGAAAAGCATTGTTACTTGATATTCAATATGGTACAGTAACATTTCAACTGATAACTATTTATGCACCACAGGAAAAAGCAGCTAGAATCAAACTATTTAACAAAATTCAACCTTACTTACATCCTGCCAGGCTGATCATTTGGGGTGGAGACTTTAATTGTAGTTTGACTCAGGAAGACAGAGGATTCAAAACAAACAAACAAACTATACTGTGACATTAATGCCTTAAAAGAAATTATTACATCAAATTTAAAAGATGCCTATAGAACAATACAGATGCAGAGTGGGTATTCCCGGGTCATGCCTGAAAATGGGCAGGATTTGTCTAGTGCACTTACCCTGTCAACAAAACTAAATAAATAAATACCTAAATAAGGGGAACACATTCCACTAGAATTGATTTCCTCCTCATTTCTAATTTATTAGAGGTAACAAAGGAAACTACATAATATTGCAGTTTCAGATCACAGAACATTGAAACAGAAATTCAATGGGAAAATACAAGACCATGTAGTAAAGGTCTCTGAAGATGAAATGCCTCTTCGTTAGCATCAGATTATGTAAATACACACTGGAAAAGGTCATGGATTGCTCAAAATCTGTCCTTTGTATGTATAATCCCTGTATGGAGTGGTGGGAAGATCCAAAAAGAATTTCCGATCTTTATTTAAAAATTGGCACATAAACAAAGTACAGATTCTTATCTGAATTATCAAAATCTCCGTAAACCACTTCACTTATTGATATCCAAAACCGAGACACTTAAAATTGATTGCAGTGAACAGATATGGAATATAAAGAAGAAAATGTATAATTATGTTATAATATCCAGTGAGATGGAGTACAAGCAAAACCAGCTTCTGTGGATGATTAAATGCCAGAATCTCCACAGAAGCTGGTTATTGTGAGTATACTCCATCTTATTGGATGTTATTACTATTAAACAAGTTGGAGTTTATCGTATAGGTTTTCAGCTGCGGAAGTTGGTTACTTTGTTGTGTCCCCCTCACGTCACTTGTTGAGAACACTGGACATTGTGGATGTCATTTGAAGTGTTAGTCACACTCACACTAGCAAGATGAGATGACCTACCATTTTAATGTATGGAGTGCCTGGTATTCAGAGGTCTTTATAGTGATGTGGTTTATGCAGTTTTCTACTTCTGCAGTCCAGTAACACAGCTGGGAGGACCACGTGGCAGGAGCTTGTATTTTTGTTGTGTTTTCTGCTGGAGTCATGAACTGGGAATCAATACCAGAAATAAAGTGTACCATGTGGTGCTGCTGCAGTACAATTGTCAACAAGGCTGGTTTTACAAATTTAGTTTATATTTGGTTTCTTTTTTGAGTGTGTTGACTGTCTACCTCTGGGGAAAAAGTGCCTGTTAATATTTATAAAGCAAATGCCAGCTCTGTGGTGCTGAGAGTGGAGGAGCTGGATGCCATGCCACATGCCATGCGGTGACCCAAGTTCAGGAGCAAGCTTGGGTGCGGGGGTCCAAGGGAGGATCCAGATTGAGTGCCGGTGGGCTGCTCTCTCCTGTCCTGGGGAGGGCATTGGGATGCCAGGTGCTCTGGTGGCTCCTGATGGAGATCGGGGCACCACAGATGCATGGGCAGCATGTTACAGTGTGCCCAATGCTGACAGGGTTGCCATGTGCCAAGCATCAGGGTTGCACACACAAAGGGGAAGGACAGAAAAGGAATTACCCTGCTCAAGGGATAGGCTATGGCACCTTTCCTCCATGCCCAGCACCGGATCTGACTCTGCTGAGCCTCATCACTCCTCCACCTGGGCCCCACCCGCTTGCCAGAGTCTGCCTTACAAGGAGCTCAAGTAAGTAGTCAGGCTACCCTCCCAGGTGGGTTAAACTGGAGGTGCTGGCAAGAGGGAGAGAATGGGCACAAGACTGTAGTGGATCTCAGGTGGGTAGGCACAAGGAGAGGATGTCTGACAGAGTTCCCCAAGCTGTGACTGGAGGAAAAAGAGTTGACAAAAAATATATATATGTATTGGTAGAGCAGGTGAAGGCTTCATTAAGCTACTGTGGGTGTGGCTGTAGGGTGCATAAATTACTGTAGGTGTGGCTATGGGTTGATTAAATGACTGTGGGTGGGTTTGAGTGAATAACTGACTGTGGGGTTCTCCAGTAAAGTTTGTGGGATAATAATTGATTGGCTGAGAACAGATGTCTGTCATATAATTTACAATATAGCAGGCTAAGTCCTTACAACAAGAACTTAGATTCAGCACAGAAGGAAGAAACAGACAAAACTGATATTGCAGCTAGAAGATGAGAATGGGAGGCTACAAAAACAAAAGATGGGATATTGAATATAATAGACCATTGTGTACTTAGCACATTTGGAACACCCCAGTAATCCAAAATCCTGAACATTATCTTTCCCAGATAGCAGTCCCCACATAACACTGCAACAACAACAGGAGTTAGAGAAACCAATGTTAGAAGCAGAAATAAAGTCAACAGCCATGCCTATGAAAGAACACCACCCCAGGAATTGATGGTTTAACTCCAGAATTCTATAAACAATATTTGATAGATTCATTACCTGATCTCACCCGTGTAGTCAATGAAATTCTAGAAACAAATAACATATCTAACTCTATGGCAAGGGCAGATCTAATCGTTTTGTATAAAAAGGAATGAGAACCTCATCTCAAACTGGAGACTGATTAGTCTAACGAACACAGACTTCAACATTTGGGGAAGATTCTTGCAAAAGATTAGCACAAGTTACAGAGACAATGATCAGCACAGTCCAGACATGTTCTATTCCAAAATGAGGGATACATGATAATGTAATTATCATGAAGGGCTCTTTCAAAGTATTCCTCAGGAGGAGAAGAAGGATTTCTACTGAGTCTTGATCAACAGAAAGCATTTGACTCTATAGCACATATGTGTATGTTTCTAACCTTACATATTTTGGCATCCCAAACCAATTTATTGATTGGATTAAATGTCAATATCAGTCAGCTACAGTGATGCCTAGAATAAATGGCTGGACTGAAAGTCAGGTTCAAATTCAAAGAGGCGTGATGCAAAGGTGCCCCATCAGTCCATTGTTGTACATATTCTGCATAGATCATTTTTAAGACAGATATTGAACAATAGAATTGAATGAATTACACTTATAATGAATAGTGCCCTGGTAACTGTACTAGCATATGCAGATGACATAGTGTTGGTAGCAAAACACACCACAAGAGAAACATAACTTGCAAAACAATTTGAAGCATATTCTAATGTTTCAGGATCTAAAACAAAGAAAAACATATAGACTACAGCTGGGAGATTGCTTACAAACAAAACAGTATATGGGGAATACCATTATCAAAAGACCCTATTCCAATATTGGGTATTATGTTTGGACTGGGAGATTTAGCTGGTATAAACTGGGAGACAAAATGGTTACAGCAGAAAACTTGTCTAAATCATGGATGCATAGACAAATTTTGAAAAAGGAAAGAATATTATTAATCAATTCACTGCTAATACCTATATTTTTATACATTAGCTTTCTATTTCCACCTAGTGCAATTAGAAACTAGGTTACTGAATATATTATTTATAGCTCAATGGGAAGTCGCTTAAATCCAATTAAAAGGGGTACAATGTATAGGTCAATAAATGAAAGTGATATAGACATGGTCAATCCTCTGGCCTTTTACTATAGTCTATTTTTGAATTATAATGTGTTTGGATGGCAAAACCAAAGCAGCAAACAATGCAAGGACTGATATTAGAATGGGTCTCAAGTTGTAAACTGGATGGATGCAAGGTAAAAGCAGGACATTATCTAGAACTAATGTAATACCAGCTTACGTGGAAATCTTTATATCAGAACTTGATAAAATGGAAAGTATCTCTTGACTTAACAACTGCTTGCACAAAACAAGGCATCTATGATTTAATTCTGAACTCACAAGAAGAAGAAATAACTTTACTGCACTGCCCAACACACTTCAAAATCATTGCATTGTCACAATTAACAAACAACCAAATTCCACATTTTTCCTGGATTTGCTTTGGTTGACTGTACATAGCAGGTTAAACGTAAAAATAATAATAAGCATAAACCTCTAGATGAGAGATATTGCCCCAGACCTAAATGTCAACAGATATTAGAGACTTGGGAACATCTTTTATTAGGATGTGAATATGTAAAACTGCTATGGGAAAAATAGCTGAGGTTTGAAAAATACCCTGGTTTAACTTGTTAACATATATAGAATTAATGTTTTCAATTTATTCACCCAGATGGAAGAAATTCCATGCAAAATGCTTCAAGTCATATTTGCAATTACAAAATATTACATATGGCAGGCTAGATACAAATGAGTATCACAACAAGTGCATATGTCCAAGGAAACTTTTTTTTCAAGGAAAATGCATGTTTTAATGTCTATCAAGTTTCTCATTTACTTAAATTTTTACATATGGATCTGTAATAGAAACATAGACTTTGATGGCAGATAAGGACCACTTGGCCCACCTAGTCTGCCCATTTCCCTACCTAGAGGATAAGCTGCAGATCCTATTTAACCAACAACCTATTTTTCCTACCCCACAAGAATTGCCTTATGTCTGTCCCATGTATTCTTGAATTCTCCCACA
This sequence comes from Neoceratodus forsteri, assembly GCA_016271365.2. Classification (NCBI taxonomy): domain Eukaryota; kingdom Metazoa; phylum Chordata; order Ceratodontiformes; family Ceratodontidae; genus Neoceratodus; species Neoceratodus forsteri. The sequence continues at coordinate 185,557,130 of JADMNL010000032.1, forward strand.
GTTTTGACCCCACAACTGCCTCAGGAAGGCTATTCCATCGTCTGCCACCCTCTTTGTGAAAAAATACTTCCTCACATTGCTCCTGAGCCATCCCCCTCTGTCTTCAAATTGTGTCCCCTTATTCTTGCACATCTCTTTTCTGAAAGATGCTACCCTCTTGGACTTTGTTGATTCCACTGAGGTACTTTAATGTTTCTATCATGTCCCCCTCCCTCCTTTCCTCAAGGGTATACATATTAAGCTCCTTTAGTCTCTCCTCATATGGCTTCTCTTGCAGACCCTGCACCATTTTAGTTGCCCTCCTCTGAACTGCCTCCACCCTGTCTATGTCCTTGCAGAGATGGGGTCTCCAGAACTGACAGTACTCCAGATGGGGTCTCACAAACTATCTATACAGGGGATAACAACTTCCTGTTTTCTGCTGGTGATACCTCTCCCTGTACATCCCAGTATCCCCAGCCCTCCCTACTGCCTTCTCACATTGCTTGCCAACCTTAAGGTCATCTGATATGATTACCCCTAGGTCTCTTTCCATTTTGTTGTTGTTACTACCTCCCCATTGTGTAATCTTTCCTGGGTTTTGTTTCCCAGGTGCATTACTTGCACTTCTTTGCACTGAATACAAGCTGCCATACTTCTGACCATTCCTTCAACCTTTCCAAGTCCCTTCTCATCCTTTCCACCTCCTTGTGTATCAACCCCATTGCAGGTCTTTGTGTCATCTGCAAAGAGGCATACTTTTCCTTTCAGTCCCTCTGCAATGTCACTGATGAAGACATTAAAAGGACTGGACCCAGTACTGAACCCTGTGGTACCCCACTAGTAACCCCTCTTTCTTCAGAGTGGACTCCATTTACAATTACCTTCTGTGTCCTGTTGTTCAGCCAATGTTTTACCCAGGTTGGTTAATTTGACTACTAATCTTTTGTGTGGGACTGTGTCAAATGCCTTGCTAAAGTCTAGGTAGGCTATGTCCACAGCCTCCCTGGTCTACTACTTTGGTCACCCAGTCAAAGAAATCAATTAGATTCATCTGACATGACCTTCCGCTGTGAACCCATGCTGCCTTGGGTCCTGTGCCCCACTGGCCTCTAGGTACTCAACAATTCTTTCCTTCAGAGTGATTCCATCACTTTCCCTACCACAGAGGTCAAAGTGACAGGTCTGTAGTTTCCTACCTCTGTCTTAGTCCCACTTTTGTGAAGGGAATCATATCCATCTTCTTCCAGTCCTCAGGTACCACACCATCCTCCCATGATTTGTTAAAAGCGTAGTCAGTGGTGTCACTAGTTCTCTGCTTAATTCTTTCAGAATTCTGGGGTGAATTCCATCTGGCCCCATTGCTTTGTCCACCTTCAGTTTTAGGAGTTCTTTCAGAACCCTTTCTTCTGTGAAAGGACTGGGATCAACCCCTCTCCAGAGTGCTTCTGTTAATTGGATTAGGCACCTCCCCACTTCCTCTTTTATGAATACTGAACAAAGTATTCATTCAGTATCCCAACTTTATCATTGTCACTCTCTGCCCACCCACCATCCATTCTTTTCAGCCTCACTATCCCTCCCTTTGTCTTTCTATGCTCCCTGATATACCTATAAAAGGTTGTATCCCCTTCTTAACCGAGTTAGCTATCTTTCCCCAGTTTGTGCCTTTGCTATTCTGACTACCCTTCCTGCTTCCTTCTGTCTTAACTGATACAGTTCTCTGTCCTGCTCCTTCTGTGTTTCCTTATACTTCCTAAATGCTATCTTTGTCTCCCTAACCTTCACCACCACCTCTTTTGAGAATCATAGTGGCTTTTCTTTCATTTTGATTTGTTTATTGCTTCACAAAGGCTTTTTGCCTCTATGATGGCAGTTTTGATATTTCCCCATTGTTGCTCCACCCTTCTTCTAGCCTGTTTGCTAGTGCTTTTCTAAGGCACTCTCCCATCTTGCCAAAGTCAGTCCTCCTGAAGTCCAGAACCCTCACTTTTGTATGGCTTGACTCTGTAGCAGAGTTTATACGTGAACCACACTGTTTGGTGGTCACTTGTTCCAAAATGGCTACCCACTTCTAGATCCGAGATCCTCTCACTGTCCCCATTTGAGAGTCTGAGGTCTAGATTGCTCCCTCACGAGTGGGTTCCAAAACTAGCTGTTTGAGGCATGCCACCTGAAGGGCATCAAGAATGGCCCAGCTTTTGGATGTGGCTGCCGTAAGGGCTCCAGTTAACATCTGGCATGTTAAGGTCCCCATCAACAGTATCTCCCTTTCTCTGCCATCCTAAGTATTCCTTCTATCATATCCTTGTGCATTCCCTCCCTGACATGGGGTCTATATACAACCCTGTGCGGATTGTGGTGTCATTTCCAGTCTCTAAGGTGACCCACAGTGCCTCCTCTCTCCTGTTTACTCTTTTATTCAGTTGCTTTTATCCCTTCCCTTACATAGAGAGCTACTCCCACCTTCTGCCCTCCCTGTCTATCCTGTAGGTTGTGTACCCTGGTATGTTAACATCCCAGTCATGGTTCTCTGTATGCCATGTTTCTGTGACTGCTACAATATCCAGGCATCCCTCTTCCATCAAGGCCACCAGTTCAGGGAGCTTGTTTAGTTTTAGTTTAGTTTAGTTTATTGTTCTAGGAATTACTACCTTTGAGCCAGAGGCTCTTTTACAAAGGTTCCAAGTCAATTAGGTACAGTACAAAAGGTTACATAGATAACACAACAATTTGTGTTGTTCAAGAGCAAGAAAACATATACAAATACATATCAAATCATTTGTGGAAAAGGACATGAGATATCAATAATCACATTATTATTACAAGAAAGAGGTCATGCCAGATTAGGAGAAACAAATAGGAAGAAGTCCAGAACAGAGAGGGTAAGTGAAAGGTGTGGGAGCAGACAATAGCAGGAGAAAAGGTTTCCCAAACATGTCTTTGTCAAATAACGGAACAGGGTGGGTAGTGAGAAAATAGGAGGTTTAATCAGGGCAGTCACAGGAGCTGGAGGTGGCAAGGTGAGAGAACAGCCTTGATTTGAAAATACCTAGAGAGGTGGAGGCAGTAATATGAGTGCTGAGGCATTTAGCCAGCTGGGGCATGATAGGCAAATGATCTTTGTCCCTGAGAAGTCCGGCATTGGGGACTTGGAGAGGCTGGTGTTCTGATCTTCTGGTAAAATGGGTGCTAGCGCTTGGGCATAACAGGTCTTGGATACAGGGTGGAGTGAGGCCCAGGTGGATTTTCACCATCAGGCAGGTCAGGTACTTTATCCGGTTTGAGAGTTGCAACCAACCTGAGTCAGCATAGAGTTCACATGTGTGAGTGCGTCAATGTGACAGCCAGCGACAGGCCTTATTGGGATGTTGTAATGTGACTAAGTGCTGTAGTAGTGGCAGATCCGTATATAACTAAGCCATAGTCAATGACTGAGATAATAGAGGATTGGATGGCAATCCTCAGTGCAGAATGGCTGTTGGTTCCAATACAGAATCCCAATTCGCTGATTAATAGTTTTGCTGTACTATCAATGTGAGTTGCAGAGGTTAGGCCTTGATCAAAGTTGATTCCAAGATATTTGAAAATTGGCACTAGTTTAAAGGTATTTCCCAGGTATGTATTAATGGTGAGTGGGACTTGCCGTTTCTTGTTTTGTGGGTTAGAGAAGAGCATGGATTTAGTTTTTTGTGGTTTAGAACCAGCTTATGTTCAAGGAACCACATCTCAACTTTGGAAAAGCATGCTGAAGGTTGAGGCGTAAGAGGTTCGGATCTTTATAGTGGCCAGAATCACTGCATCGTTGGCATAGAGGATTATTTGTTCAGGGCAGGATTTGGGGAGAGAGTTTAGGAAAAGCTGAAAAGGAGGGCCCAAGTTGGATCCTCTGGGGAACTCCTGAGCGAACCGGTTTTGAGTCTGAGAGAACTCCAGCTACTTTTACAGATTGAGGCGCTGAGCAAGGTAATTTTTACCCAGTCACCAGGACCCTGTGAGAGCCCTAGGGATAGTAGTTGTTTGATAAGTAGGCCATGGTGTACTGTATCAAATGCCTTGGTTAAGTCAATGAGACTGCTCCAGTTAGGTTTCCTTTGTCCATGGCATTGTGGATTGCTCCTGAGAATTCAAGTAGGGCAGTCGATGTGCTGTGCCCTTTCCTAAATCCATGCTGCTGAGTGCATAGGATGTTGTGCTTTTCAGGTAGTCTGAAAGTTGGTCCGCCACCAAGCGTTCAAGGGCCTTAGAGAGGCGGTAGTATTGATATCGGGCGATAGTTACCAGGCAGTGACTTATCATCACTTTTGTGCACTGGAGTGACAACTACAGCCTCCATTTCCTAGGGAATTGGCTGTAGCAGAGGAGAGATTGAACATTTTTGTGAGGGAGCAGTACTTCCTCCAGAGTGAGGGACAGAAGTTTAAGGTCAATAGTGTGGCTGCTTGCTTGGGACTTAGAAATGGCCTTCTTTACATATTTATAGACTTCATGTGCCTTTACTAGTTTGAAATGGAAGGGTGGTTTGGTTGGAGAGGCAGTAGTAGAAGTAGAAATTGGAGGTCAGCATCAGTGAAGAAATCAGATGAGAGGACACCACTAAGGTCTGTGAAGGTATCATTTAGGGTGTTTGCAATGATCTCTGGGTCTAATGTAGTGGTTCCATCCACATTCATTATTGTAGGAGAGGATTTGGACTGCTGACCCATGATATTTCTTATGTTGTCCCAGAAGGATTTCCCTCACCCCAGGAGTTGGAGAGGCATTCTTGAAGTAGGAACTCTTCATCAAGCGGATCTGTTTAGTACAGTGGTTGTGAGCCTGTTTATATTTTTGGATGTCCGACAGAGTGCCAGTAGCTCTTGCAGTGGCCCAGAGGTGATCCCTACTTTTGAGTTGTGCCAATAGCTTCACCGTGAGCCAGGGATTTGTGAGTGCTTTGATTTTGCACTTTTTACTGGTGCATAGGTGTCACAGGCAGTGTTGAAAGTAGTAATAAAGTAATCAAGGGCTAGGTCAACATCTTGAGTTTTGTAACTCAAGGACCAGTCTATCTGCCTAAGACAGGTCTTGAGATGAGTAAGGTTGCCATAGGTAGGACTCTGCTATAGATGGGTTTTGGAGGTGGCTTACTGAAACTTATTTGACCAGGTACATATTATTGGAGACTGATCACTAGGCGAGTCAGGAAAACACTTACAGTGGTTATACGGTAGGGTGGCTGGTAAGGATCCAGTCAATGAGGGTGCTGGTCCCTGATTTGTAGTTTTTCCTGGTAGGGAGTTTACCACTTGTGTTAAATTTGCTGCTAGGATAGCATCTTTGTTTGACCCTGCATCAGGAGCAAGCCAATTTATATTAAAGTTCACAAGGAGAAGGAGTTCAATGTCAGAAGGTTGTGTACTTACAATTTGAGGACAGCCTGTAGGCCGAATCAGGATCTTTGTTGCCCAGACTATGGGCATTGGTACTCATTACCCTCCATTTCTTGATGGCCTTACCCCTTTTGTCCCATCCCTGTCCTTATTGCATTTGTCACTTTCTCCATTTAACCCTGCACTTCTCCTATTGACATCTCTATGTTGGTGTCTACCTCACTTAGTACCCTGATATTTTGGGGGCTAGGATTTCCCTGCTTCTTTCCAGTGCCTCCCCATTGGTTAGTTTAAATACTTGTCAATGAAGTATTTAAACCTATCGACTAGGATCCTGGTTCCCTCCTGAACAGATGCAGCCATCATGCCAGTATAGGCCTGTATCCCTCCAGGTGGACCCCAGTCTCAATGAAGCCAAATCCTGAGCTCTGCACCAGTTTTCAACCACTGATTGAATCCCATGGTGTGGAGCACCTAACCTCACCGTGCCATAGACAGGCAGCACCTCCGAGAAGGTTACTGTGTGTGCTATTTGTCTAAGGCCTCCCCATCTCCACAAATGCTTCTTGCACTGCTCTGATCCCTTTCTTAGCCAGATCATTTGTCCCTAGGTGGACAATGACATCCAGATCCCTCCCTGTGCAGCTGCTCATGCGATCCTGAGCATTCGCCCCTGTCTCTCCAAGCCATGGCGCCAGGCAGGCACCTTATCTCCCTCTCCCTTCCTCCCCAGTTCTACCTTCCTAATAATGGAGTCCCCACCAGGAGTTGTTTCTTCCTCTGTGGGGTCCCATACCACCCTCCTTTGGGTCTCCTTTGTGGAGGTTACCAACATCCACCTTGGTCTCCACTGTGGGTGCCTCCATAGAGGAAATTCAAAAATTATGTCTCACTCGACCCAAAAAGTATTTCAAAATATTTTATTTCACTTTTTCCACTATTTTTCTCCAGTTCAAATTCCTATAAATAGATCAAAAACTTAGTTCTCCATAGTTCTATGCTCGGGATATATTTCCATACAAAGTTCACATGTTTCAGAAATATATTCCCTTGATCAATAACGTTGCAGAACTAATTATTATGTTCCTTCATCAGACTTGGAGCTTTGATTTAATTCTCTATTAACAAATCAAAAAAATGAAAATATTTTAGTAATTAATGTATATATTTCTATTTCTATTTCAAATATTTGAAGTATTTAAAGTATTCAAAGTGTTCATTTAAGTTTTAAAGTTCAGGTGGAACAAACCTGAATATGGACCAGTTAAAGTTCAAAACAACCTTCGTGCTGTTTGGCAGGCATACTACGTATTTCAAAAATTCAATCCCTTTGCGGTCTATATCTAAAATCCCCCAAAAAACTCATTATTATTTAGATCAATTGCATCTTGTTAAATGATGCTCAAAAGGTTTACATCAAATACTATATTGGGTTATGACTTACTGAACAGTATCAGAATTCCGGTCTCCATAAGGAGCTCTAACAGTTCATAAATATGCTGTAACCACTGCACCAAAGAAAGAAAAGGGCATCACATATTTAACTAAAATTAGTACATCTAATTGTATCAAATATTACTATGACATCTTAATTTATGTCTTACGTTGCATTTGTGGGTCAATATATTTAGTTGTGACTGCAAAAAGCCAAATATTTTCATGCAAGCATTCCGACACCATTGCATGCCAGAATTTTATGTTTCCCAATGACCTGCACATTTCAGGTGAACAAGAAGGGCGGGCCACACTCGTAACACACCGTTTGACGTGTTGACATCACGAATGATGTCAGATGTACGTCTAGTCAAAATAATGAAACTAAGCGGCAAAAATAAAATTCGCTTAAGTTCCCTCTCAGAGGTTATAACATTGCTAGAAAAGCCTATGATTTATAGTAGTAAACATAACAATTAATGGCCATATAAAGATTATTTAACGCTAACTAAGAGGTTTAATACTGTATTTTACATCCCTAAATACAAAAGTGAATAACCAAATAAAAATTCAATATCATAATAAGGTCTATAAGTCCAAATGATATGTCAACTTCATAAGGACCAGTTAATGTTCAAAACAAGCTTCATGCTGTTTGGCAGAGCTCACTCAGTTTTCCAAAATTTAAACCCATTTCGGTCCATACTTATAAATCCATAAGCTCATTATTTTGGACACTTGTCATATTTAAAGTTTGCATCAAATACTATATTGGGATATAGCTTACTGAGCTGTCTCAGAATTCCGATCTCAATAAAGAGCTCTAACTGTTTATAAATTTGCTTAGTAAACCGCTGCACCAAAAATAAAAAGAACATCACCCTTTCAACTGAAATTAGTACTTCTAACCTTATCAAATATTACTGTGACATCTTAATTTGTGTCTTACATTGTATTTGAAGGTCAGTATCCTTAGTTGAGACCAAAAAGCAAAATTCATTCATGCAAGCGTTCCGTCGCTATTGCATGCCAAAGTATCATTATTCCAACTACCTTCACGTCTCAGGTGAACAAGAAGGACGGCTATGCTCGAAACTCACCAAGGTGTTTCCCCATATCTTTCTTTCTCTTCCCCTTTTTCATCCCCCTCTCTTTCTCCCTTTCCAACAGTGAGAGTCATCTATTAGGTTTTTATCTGTTTTCCTTTAAAATCATTATTTGTTTTCCCATAATAGAAGTATTATGATATTTTATATAAAACCATCATTTCTGAAAATATTTATTTATGATATTCATTTATTTAATTTATTTTGTCGAGACAATTTGACTTTTCAGAGTTTTGTAGTGGTTCTAATCAAGGTAATATAGTATTTATGATGTTAAAGGGAAACATTGTAGTACCTACTCAATAGCTTGTATTATGAGTTCATAATATATTATAGTTAATATTTAAATCTGTATATGGATGTAATAAGGGCTCCATTTGATACATATCATTAGGATCTATAAAATTTATCATATTTTACTTTAATTTGGCTGTTTCTTTATTATATAGTTATGTAAAATATACAGCGCTAAACCTTCTAGTCGCGCTTCATCTTTACATGGCCATCAACTGTTATGTTACTATTATAAATCGAAGGCCTTTATAGCAATGTTAAAATACATGAGAGGGGACTTAGCGGAATTTTTAGACAGCTTAGTTTCATTATTTGACGGCCCGCAAGTGACATCATTCATGACGTCAACACACACCTTCAGGTGTGTTTCAAGCGTAGTCCGGCCCTTCTTATTCACCTGAGAGGTGAAGGTAGTTGGAATAATGATACTTTGGTGCAATGGCAACAGGAACGCTTGCATGAATAAATTTTGCTTTTGCGGTGTCAACTAAGGATACCAACCTTCAAATACAATGTAAGACACAAATTAAGATGTCACAGTAATATTTGATAAGGTTAGAAGTACTAATTTCAGTTGAAAAGGTGATGTTCTTTTATTTTGTACAGAGGTTTACTAAGCAAATTTATAAACAGTTAGAGCTCTTTATTGAGATCGAATTCTGAGACAGCTCAGTAAGCTATACCCCTATATAGTATTTGATGCAAACCTTAAATATGACACAAGTGTCCTAAATAATAATGAGCTTACGGATTTATAAGTATGGACTTCAAATGGGTTTAAATTTTGGAAAACTGAGTGAGCCTGCCAAACAGCATGAAGCTTGTTTTGAACATTAACTGGTCCTTATGCAAGTTGATACATATCATTTGGACTTATAGACCTTATTATGATATTGAATTGTTATTTGGTTATTCACTTTTGTATTTAGGGATGTAAAATACACAGTATTAAACCTCTTGGTTAGCGTTAAATAATCTTTATATGACCATTAATTGTTATGTTTACTACTATAAATCATAGGCTTTTCTAGCAATGTTAAAACCTACGAGAGGGGACTTAGTGGAATTTTATTTTTGTCGCTTAGTTTCATTATTTTGACTGGGCCACACATCTGATGTCATTCGTGACGTCAACACGCTGAACGGTGTGTTCTGTAGTGTGGCCCGCCCTTCTTGTTCACCTGAAATGTGTAGGTAATTGGGAAACATAAAATTCTGGTGTGCAATGAATGCGGGAATGCTTGCATGAAAATATTTGTTTTTGTGGTCACAGCTAAAGATATTGACCCACAAACGCAATGTAAGACATAAATTAAGATGCCATGGTAATATTTGATATAATTAGATGTACTAATTTTAGTTAAATATGTGATGCCCTTTTCTTTCTTTGGTGCAGTGGTTTACCAGCATATTTATGAACTGTTAGAGCTCCTTATGGAGACTGGAATTCTGATACTGTTCAGTAAGTCATAACCCAATATAGTATTTGATGTAAACCTTTTGAGCATTATTTAACAAGATGCAATTGATCTAAATAATAATGAGTTTTTTGGGGGATTTTTAGATATAGACCGCAAAGGGGATTGAATTTTTGAAATACGAGTATGCCTGCCAAACAGCAAGAGGTTGTTTTTGAACTTTAACTGGTCCATATTCAGGTTTGTTCCACCTGAACTTTAAAACTAAAATGAACACTTTGAATACTTTAAATACTTCAAATATTTGAAATAGAAATGGAAATATATACATTAATTACTAAAAATATTTTCATTTTTTGATTTGTTAATAGAGAATTAAATCAAAGCTCAAGTCTGATGAAGGAACATAATAATTAGTTCTGAAACGTTACTGATCAAGGGAATATATTTCAGAAACATGTGAACTTGTATAGAAATATATCTCAGGAGCATGCGAACTATGGAGAACTAAGTTTTTTATCTATTTATAGAATTTAAACTGGAGAAAAAATAGTGCAAAAGTGAAATAAAATATTTTGAAATACTTTTGGGTCGAGTGAGACATCATTTTAGAATGTCATTGTTATAATCCGTTTTTGTCTTACTCCCTTATTCATATTGAAAAGGAACCTTGAGAGACTTCACCATTGGACTGCCTCCATAGAGGAACCACACTTTTCAGAATGGCATAGAAATTGTGGAGAGGTACAACTGGAGGGATGAGCCTCTGTTCCACCACCCACACCTCCCTGAGCCCACTGTGGTACAACCACTCCTCTTTCTTGGCAACCTCTCAGGCAACGGTAGTGACCCTGGTGGTCCCTTGTGTGGGAGAGGAGGTCCCACAAATCCTGGCCAACTCAACCTGGAGATGAGCAACCTCCTCTCTCAGCCCAGAGAGGTGTCAGCAGATGGGACAACACTGCATCCTCCAAACATCTCCCGGAAGACTGCTGCTCCACAGCCACTGCACTGCACCACTCCCATCATGTCTTTTTCTGGCCCCTAACTGTTATTTGGAATACTTACTCTTTCCTCTGTTTGTTTATTTCTTTTTAATTCTCTCCCTACTTACTTGCCTCTGCCCTTTTAGCTCTGATCTTCCTGTTCTGAGACAATACGTTCCTATATTTCTCTGTAGTCTCCTTACTTGCTCAGAGTCAGACCTCCAGCAGCTGGGGGACGGAGAGCTACTCTTGCCCTTCTAGGATGGTGAGTCTTTGGTGGCTCTGTGATCACTCTTCCTGCTCCCAAACAGGAAGTTCCTGTTGTCAGTTAAATCCTGTGCCTATAACACTTAGATCACTTACAACTGGGTGTGCAAGACAGCAAAATGAAACAGTTCACCTGTGCTTATACTGAATTCAGACCTTCTTCCCAGAACAACAGTCAACACACTATAAATTTAAACTGTTGCATTGTACATATTTTAAATATTACAACAAAATGATGAGTAGTTTGATGACCAAGTAGCATAACTTTATTTCCTTTCCCATTCTCCCTTCTCTTTCTTTTTGGATGACTTCTTTCAGTTATGGCTCAAGATATGGTACATCCAACATAGGAGGATTGGTTCCAGGAATTCTTTCACTTTGATTGATCTGCTCATATTTTGTCCACTGTTCTTTTGGAAGGATCTGGTGCTTCATAGTCAGGTCTAGTGCCCTCTTAATGCAGAATGTTCTGTCATTGTAAGTTCTCTCTGGAAGTCTCTGCAGTGCTTCTTTCACATCATCATCATCTTGATAAATTGTTTCATCTCGCATTAGCCCCAGTTTGTTGAACCCAGCTGCATTGTAGCACGATTTGCGAAAACCCTCAACAAGTGGGCAGTTGCCGACACAGGTGCCCTCGCCTCCATATTGCTCAGTCAACAGCCCGAAATTCTGTATAAGTGTTCTTCCAGGTCACAGGGTGGGGCTAAAATCCCAAGGAAACATTTTGAAAATGTACAAATTTAATACAACAAGTACTGTATATCATACAGATGGGAAAATTGCCTAGACAACAAATGACTATGTTTTGGAAAGCCTGTGATACTATCTTAAAGTAAAAAAGAAGGTAAAACTGTAAATAAAAATGTAAATAATATGTAAATATATTGTATATATTGTAGATGGACAGTATTTGGTGTATAGCTTGTATTTTAATTATATTTCCCTCATTTCCTAATAAAATACCCCTACTTTTTGAATGCCATGGGATCTTTAACATCCACCTAAACAGGCAGATGGGACTGCAGTTTAATGTCTCATCAAAGGCGGAACCTCAGGAATGCAGCACCCCTCTTGCTGCATTCGGTGTCATATTGGGATATTAACCCAAGTGCCTGGTGTGGGATAGAACTCACAGCCTTCTGATCTCTCAGCCTTAAAGGTGAGTGTGCTACCTGATGAGCCACTGACACTGACTAACATTAGTGCTCCCCAGTCATCATGTAAAAGTGTTTGTGGTGGGGTCTGAACCAAGCATTCATTTATCTCAAGCCAGGTAACAACTTTGTAAACATAGGACTGCAGTATACTGTTTTCTGTTGTGCCATAAATCTACTGTACCACATTTTACTGTCCTGTTTTCTATGGCACATTTCAGATCACTGCAGTTTGTTACTTCAGATCTGAGATTTAGAAATGCTACTTTTATTACCATATGCTGAAGCTATTATGTTGAAAGAGTGATGGCGTTTCTCCATTATTACAGGCTGTACAATGGGGTAAGGGTGGTCATGTCAGAAATTAAAAATATAGACTGGACTACATTGTAATATACAGCACAGAGAAGATGCATTGTATTGAACTGTTTAGTGATTGCCGTGTACAGTCGGAGATCATGTCTTCCTGTAAGTCAGATTGCTGGGAGTCGTGGGAAGATCAAACATAAAACAGGTATGTTTATTCAGGCCCTGGAGTTAATTCATCACTTAAACTGACATAATACGTCTCTGCACTTTATTAAATGAGATAACAAAACAGTTTCTAAATACCAAACATATTACTTCTAACTAGATACTGATTTACAATGTAGAAGAATGCACAAAGTCCATTTACACATACTGTATGGTACACGTACAACAGGTGTTATTTGTTAGGGAAGAACAGATGCTGTAGTTAGTAAGAGCGTAAAATACTAGTCAGAACAAATACTGTTACAAGTGGAAAGAGATACTGCATGCTATCAGTATGCACTATTAATAGTGCATTAATATAATAGACTACAAGTAGAGGAGATACTGCATGTTACCAGATAATACATAATTAGGGGACTTCACAATAACCTCAGGTTAGTATATATTTTTCACTCTTCTGTTTTATTCTTTAGAAAATGGGATGTTCTGTGAGTAAAGGGTTAGTGAGTATTAGGACATTCCTAGGAGATGGAATGCTAATACAGGCTAGCTCCAGCAGGTCAAATCAAGGTGAGATTTCAAGCCAGGCGCTGTCTGTTAGAACTGTCTGAAGGTACATGGCTAATGACTATTACTTGTGCTAGTAAATCCATCTGCCTCATTTACTAAACAAGATTCTTATTTGTGCACTTTGAGTGGGTCCTATGCACATATGAGTGCCTGTTACAAGCCAAGGCACATAACCTATGTGCGCAACTCCACACCTGTGGACAGGTGCACACGGCAGCATTTGCATCCACTGGCTTCCTGTGGATGTCCGATGGCTAGTGGCTGTTTGCAGGTGAGGGTGGGCAATGTCGACCACCCAAAAATGTGGCACCAGAGTGGTGCGCTGGATCAGGAAGGGGTTCAAAGCCATGCAGAGGTGTATCCATGTCCATTTCCACCCAAGGCAATGGGGCCCAGTGATGGGGTGACCCATCAGTGTCCTTGGGGTGAGGAGAGTCAGCATGTAGTCTGGTGCCCTGTGTGGGTGTGTGTGGGCTGGGGCACCTGGCAGGCCCTCACCAACATTCCACACATGTTTGGGATGTGCTCAAGTATTCAGAATAAAAGAAGGCTAAGGGTTCCATATTTAAACAACTTGCACGGCACAAAAATAAATGAGTAGCATCTTGGAAAAAGTGCAATGGCATAATATTCAAAAGGGTATAATGTGTAGTGCATATTCGAATCGTGATGGTGCACATATAATGTATGCAATGCAGAAAAGGGGTGGACACTTGCATACATCATGCATGTACATATTCAGAGAAATGCACAGCATATGTTGCACATCTCAAATTTGTGCCTCACAAACTTAGGTATTAAAGGGACAGCCCTAAATCAACCAGACACCACAGAGGCAGGCTGCTGAACTACAGGCAGGATGTCCTGATATAGCTCTGTGAACTGCTCCAGGATGCGCTCCAGACACCCAGATGCAGGCTGTGGAACTGCAGGCAGGATATCTGGGATACCATTCCACATGGCTGCCATCATGGCTGACTTGAGGAGACTGAGGAAAAGAACAAGGAGAACAATGAAGGGCCCATAGGCGGTATCCCCAAAGAGATGGTACCAGCCCAGTGTTACATTTGAACAGCTAAGTGACACATAAATCATGGACCAGTACCATCTCAACAGGGCTGTTCTGAGACAGTGCTGTGAGCTGCCCCATGATGAGCTCCAGGCACCCTACACAGAAGTAATGCCATGACAGTAGAGAACAAAGTCACAGCAGCACTGTGGCTTCATGCCATGGGTACCTTCCAGATACTGGTGGGTGACACCACCGGCATCACCCAGTCAACCACCTCTTGCCTCCTCACCCCAGTTCTGCTGCTCCATGACAGTGAGAGGTGCCATTCACTGTACCCATTTGGCCATCAGAGCACCACCTGGTGGTGACAAGGTTATTTATGTTAACTGGAAGGGGCACCACTCCATCAGCTGCCAGCTGATGTGCAGTGTCTGGGCACATCCAAATGTCATGGCCCAGTACCCTGGAGTGCACACAATTCATTCATCTGGCACAAATCATCCCTGTGCCATTGCCTTGAGTCTGGGGATATACCCAGTGGCCATCTTGTGAGTGAGTGAGTGCAACCACAGCCATAAACAAGGTGTAGACATGGTAACACACATTGCTGTGATGGTGGACAAACAGGTGTCACCACAGAAAGAAGGGGCATTGGAATGGTAGACATCCATGGGACACACAGAAGGAAAGAGGGTGTGATGGAACCTGAAAAGGACTGTCACTGAACAGAAGTGTAAAGCAGGCATAGGAGGGTTGTCATGTGATTGGGAGCAGTAGGCAGAAGATCCAGGGATGGTGCTAGGCAGCAGGAGGTTGTAGCATTGTGGGAAGGTTAGTGCAACACACCATGTAGGATGGTGTGATTGCCATGTGGAAAAACATCCAGGATGTGTCTTTATCCACAGCCTGGATGACATGCAGGTGGCAGTGGTAGTGACAATGGAAGACAGCAGCAGGAACAGGGACAGAAATAGAGGGCAGCAATGTACAACAGTGACAATGTGGGTGGGGAAATATGCAGAAGAGGTTGACCATATGGAACAGGTCTGTGGAGAGAGTAGAATGCAATGTTAGTAATATATCACCTTCCTAGGAGACAAGCGCATACCCTTTTCAGCCATGGATGCTTACTGCAATACTGCAGTCCACATCCGAAGTGGAAGAAAGGTACAATGAGGCACACATGGCAAAAGAAACATCATAGAGTGCATGTTCGGCATGCTGAAAATGTATTTCAGATGCCTGGAGAGGTCCAGGGTGCCCTACAATATAGCCCAGACAAGGTCTGTGGCATAATCTTGGCTTGTTGTGTACTACAACATGGCCATAAACCATGGAATCATCATCCAGACCCTGAGTGTGACAGTGTGGAGGACTTGGAGCCACCCGATGAGAGTAAACATCAACAGCATGACAGGAGGGACCCAAGAGTGGCCCTAGGAAGATGGCAGCATCGACATCATGGTGCAGGAACACTTTGAACCCAATGGTGAGTGTAGCCTGCAGGTGTGACATTGCACACAAGCACAGTGTATGTGAGAGCACATTAGGCCTCACAGTACTGGTGAGTAAGTGCAGGACAATCCAGCATGATGTGCACACAGCTGTGAGGAAGTGACATGCACCCACATCCACATCTGAGTCAATAGTGGTGAGGAAGCATACAGGTACTGGTAGTAGCTTGGCATGGGTCAGAGACAGACCATTGGCACAAACCCTCAGTGGTAAGCCACAGGTGCGCTCATCACACCGTGCCAGTCATGCCACCAGTAATGACATCCATGTCCCTGATGCCATCCATACAATGTGACAATCCCACAGGAGTTGTGAGGTGGATCAGTGTGACAATCCCACAGGAGTTGTGAGGTGAGTCATTGTGACAATCCCACAGGAGTTGTGAGGTGGGTCAGTGTGACAATCCCACAGGAGTTGTGAGGTGAGTCATTGTGACAATCCCACAGGAGTTGTGAGGTGGATCAGTGTGATGTGCAGGATATGGACAATGCACAACCATAGGCATTAGGGGACAAAGGTAGCACCTGCATCCTGGCGGCATCACAAGCATGCATATAAACCCCAGAAACTTCAGGTGTTGTGTGTGTGGCCACCATGGATACAAACAGTACCTTGGCCTGATGATAGAGCCTGACCCAGTGGGGACTGCCAGACTGTCTGGAGTGAGGCACCCACCCTTGAAGGGTAGCACCACATGTCAGTGCACAGCCATAAGTTGTGAGAGGTGTGGAGAACACAACACCATGGCCAGGGGTTGGGGAACTTTAGGCCCACAGGATGGAGTGCCAGGGAAGTGTGGGGGATTGCAGGGTGTTCTGGGCTACTGGTGGAACATCTGTGGTTGGTGGTTCGGCCACCACATGCAGCATGGGCTGTGGTTTGGTCCTGTATTGCCACTGCAATACCCACCAACACTGCACCAGTGTCCTCACGAAACCAAAAGATTATCCATGAGTTTTGCACGGCGGACAGAAGCCTGCTCTCATGGAGGTACAATTGTGCACACAACTCCTGCACAGTGTCATTGAGTGCCTCCTGGCTCTACGGCAGCCCTTAGAAACCACATACTGTCAGCAAGATGGTGTTCTTAGGTCATGGGAATGGAGCTGGTTTCATGCTGCCCATCCTGTGGGGGGCCTGGTGTTTGGCAGAAGACACCAGGAGAAAGGACTGCTGTGTGACTGGACTTCTCTGCTGGGACTAAAGAAGAAGAACTTTTGTACTTGGACCTTTAACTTAGGGTAAAAAACTAACAAACAAAACAAAAAAAGTGTGTTTTGTCTGGGTTAACTGAACTTAATGGGTATCTGAACAGTTATCTAGATGTAAATCTCAGGTGATTGAAAGGACTTAATAGCTGTGAGGTTTAAATTACTTGTAGAAAGATCTAGTAAGTAGGGGGTGGCTTAGCTAGAAGGAAGCTACATTTAAAGACTGCATTAGAAAGATTCTGCTAATAGCTTGGCAGAAGACACCAGGAGAAAGGACTGCTGTGTGACTGAACTTCTGTACTGGGACTATATTGCCCTCCTTCCTCCCTCACCCCCACCCAAAGCTAGTTCTACTTTTATAGGCATAGAATTTGACTGACAACAGGAACTTCCTGTTTGGGAGCAGGAAGTGAGTGATCACAGAACCACCAAAGACCCACCATCCTAGAAGGGCAAGAGTAGCTCTCCGGCCCCCTCTAGCTGCTGGAGGTCTGCCTCTGAGCAAGTAAGTGGTCTACTGAAAATATAGGATATTCTTGTCTCAGAACAGGACAATCAGGAGCTTAAAGGGCACACAGGCAGAAAGTAGGAGAGAGAGAAAAAAGAGGAAAGAGTAAGGATTGCAAACAGTTAAGGGCCAGAAATAAGACATGATTGGAGTGGTGCAGTGCAGTGGCTGTGGAGCAGCAGTCTTCCGGGAGACATTCTGGAGAATGCGGTGTTGTCCCATCTGCAGGCACCTCTCTGGGCTGAGGAGGAGGTTGCTCATCTCAGGCTGAGTTGGCCAGGATTTGTGGGACCTCCTCTTCCATCCAGGGACCACCAGTGCCACTGCCGTTGCCTCAGAGGTTGCCAAGAAAGAGGCGGTTGGACCACAGTGGGCTCAGGAGGGTGTGGGTGGTGGAACAGAGGTGCATCCCTCCAGTTGTACCTCTCCACAATTCCTATGCCATTCTGGCAAAGTGTGGTTCCTCTATGGAGGCACCCGCAGTGGAGACCAAGGAGGATGCTGGGAACCTCCACAAGGAGACCCACAGGAGGGTAGCAGGGGACCCTTCGGGAAGGAAACAACTCCTGGTGGGGACTCCATTGTTAGGAAGGTAGAACTGGGGAGGAAGGGAGAGGAGGTAAGGTGCCTGCCTGGCACCATGGCTTGGAGGGACAGTGAGCAAATCCTCAGGATTGCCAGAGCAGCTGCACAGGGAGGATCTGGATGTCATTGTCCACCTAGGGACAAATGATCTGGCTAAGAAAGGGATTAGAAGTGCAGGAAGAGTTTGTGGAATTGGGAGGGCCTCAGTCAAGTAGCACATGGTAACCTTCTGGAGGTGCTGCCCATCTGGCATAGGAGAGGATAGGGTGTTTCCACCATGGGATTCAATCAATGGTTGAAAAACTGGTGTGGAGTTAAGGGATTGGCTTCATTGGGGACTGGGGGTCCACCTGGGTGATGCAAGCCTATACTGGCATGATGGGCTGCATCTGTCCAGGAGGAACCAGGATCCTAGGTGATAGGTTTAAATGCTTCATTGGCAAGCTTTTAAACCAGCCAAGGGAGGCACTGGAAAGAGCAGGAAATCCTAACCCCCAAACAATCAGGTAGTAAGTCAGTGAAACACCAACATAGAGGTGTCAATAGGGAGAAGGGCAGGGGTAAATGGAGAAAGTGACAAAGGCAAAAAGGACAGGGATGGGGCAAAGGAGTAAGGCCATCAGGAAATGGAGGGTAATGAGTACCAATGCCGTAGTCTGGGCAACAAGCTCCCTGAGCTGGTGGCCTTGATGGAAGAGGGATGCCTGGATATTGTAGCAGTCACAGAAACATGGTACACAGAGAACCATGACTGGGATGTTAACATACCAGGTACAAACCTACAGGAGAGACAGGCAGGAGAAGGGGGAAGGAGTAGCTCTCTATGTAGAGGAAGGGATAAAAGCAACTGAACAAAAAGTAAACAGGAGGAGAGGAGGCACTGTGGGTCACCTTGGAGACTGGAAAGGGCACCACAATCACGCAAGGTGTGTACAGACCCCCACGTCAGGAGGGAATGGACAAGGATATAATAGAAGGCATTCTTAGAATGGCAGAGAAAGGAGATACTGTTTATGGGAGACCTGAACATGCCAGATGTTAACTGGAGCACATTTGCTGCAGCCACATCCAAAAGCAGGGCCATTCTTGATGCCCTACAGGTGGCAGGCCTTTGACAGCTAGTTTCAGAACCCATTCATGAGGGAGCAATCTTAGACCTCATACTCTCAAGCAGGGGCAGTGAGAGGATCTCAGATCTAGAAGTGGGTTGCCATCTGGGGACAAGTGACCATCAAACAGTGTGGTTCACGTTAAACTCAGCTACAGAGTCAAGCCATACAAAGTGAGGTACTGGACTTTAGGAGGGCTGACTTTGGCAAGATGGGAGAGTGCCTCAGAAAAGCACTAGCAAACAGGCTAGAAGGAGGTGTGGAGCAACAATGGGGAATCATCAAAACTGCCATCACAGAGGCAACAAGCCTTTGTGTGAAGCAAATAAACAAATCAAAACAAAAGAAAAAGTCACTATGGTTCTCAAAGAGGTGGCTGTGAAAGTCAGGAAGAAAAGATAGCATTCTGGAAGTATAAGGAAACACAGAAGGAGCAGGACAGAGAGCTGTACCAGTTAAGGCATAAGGAAGCAGGGAGGAAGTCAGAATAGCAAAGGCCCAAACTGAGGAAAAGATAGCCAACTCAGTTAAGAAGGGTATAAAACCTTTTATAGGTACATCAGTGAGCGTAGAAAGACAAAGGGAGGGACAGTGAGGCTGAATAGAATGAACAGTGGGTGGGCAGAGGGACAGTGAAAAAGCAGGGATACTGAACGAATATTTTGCTCAGTATTCACAAAGAAGGGAAGTGCCTAATCCAATTAACAGAAGCACTCTTGATAGGGGGTCGATCCCAGTCCTTTCACAGAAGAAAGGGTTCTGCAAGAACTCCTAAAACTGAAGGTGGACAAAGCAATGGGTCCTGATGGAATTCACCCAAATTCTAAAGAATTAAAGGAGGAACTAGTGAAACCACTGGCTACTCTTTTTAATAAATCATGGGAGGATGGTGTGGTACCCGAGGACTGGAGGAAGGCGGATGTGATTCCCTTCACAAAAGTGGGACCAAGACAGAGGCAGGAAACTACAGACCTGTCAGTCTGACCTCTGTGGTAGGGAAAGTGATGGAGTCACTTCTGAAGGAAAGAATAGTTGAGTACCTAGAGGCCAGTGGAGCACAGGACCCAAGGCAGCATGGGTTCTGGCCAGGATGGTCATGTCAGATGAATCTAATAAATTTCTTTGACTGGGTGACCAAGTAGTAGACCAGGGAGGGACTGTGGACATGGCCTACCTAGACTTTAGCAAGGCATTTGACACAGTCCCACACAAAAGATTAATAGTCAAATTAACCAGCCTGGGAGTGGGTCCCAGGGTGGTAGCCTGGGTAAAACATTGGCTGAACAACAGGACACAGAAGGTAATTGTAAATGGAGTCCACTCTGAAGAATGAGGGTTACTAGTGAGTACCGAGGATTCAGTATTGGGTCCAGTCCTTTTAATGTCTTCATCAGTGACATTGCAGAGGACTGGAAGGAAAAGTATGCCTTTTGCAGATGACACAAAGATCTGCAACAGGGTTGATACACAAGGAGGCGTGGAAAGAATGAAAAGGGACTTGGCAAGGTTGGAGGAATGGTCGAAGTCAGCAGCTAGGATTCAATGCAAAGAAGTGCAAAATAATGCACCTGGGAAACAAGAACCCAGGGAAAGAATACACAATGGGTGGGGAGGTAGTAACAACAACAAAAAGGAAAGGGACCTGGGTAATCATATCAGATGACCTTAAGGTTAGCAAGCAATGTGAGAAGGCAGTAGGGAGCGCTGGGGTATACTGGGATGTATGGAGAGGCATCACCAGCAGAAAACAGGAAGTTGTTATCCTCTGTACAGACAGTTGGTGAGACCCCATCTGGAGTACTGTGTCAGTTCTGGAGACCCCATCTCCACAAGGACATAGACAGGATAGAGTGGTCAGAGGGCAACTAAAATGGTGCAGGGTCTGCAAGAGAAGCCGTATGAGGAGAGACTAAAGGAGCTTAATATGTATACCCTTGAGGAAAGAAGGAGAGGGGGACATGATAGAAACTTTTAAGTACCTCAGTGGAATCAACAAAGTCCAAGAGGGTAGCATCTTTCAGAAAAAGAGACTTGCAAGAATAAGGGACACAATTTAAAGATAGAAAGGAGGGTGGTTCAGGGGCAATGTGAGGAAGTATTATTTCACAGAGAGGGTAGTGGATGCATGGAACAGTCTTCCTGAGGAGGTTATGGGGTCTAAAACTGTGGGAGAATTCAAGAATGCATGGGACAGACATAATGCAATTCTTGTGGGTGAGTAGGAAGAAATAGGCTGTTGGTTAACTAGAATCTACGGCCTATCCTGTGGAAGTAAGGAAATGGGCAGGCTAGATGGGCCAAGCAGTCCTAATCTGCCGTCAAAGTCTATGTTTCTATGTTTCCGACATCAAAGCACATGGCACCCCCATATCTGGCTGCTAGGGTTGTGGGATGATGCAGGTGCAGGTACTGCATGTGAAGGGCTTCCTGATCCTGTATCTGGTCAGGCTGTGGCTGGTCATGTGTTCCTTGTTGCTGGACACTAATGCCCTGCCACTGTGCCTGTGCAGGCCCCCATATGTTCCCCTCTTGTCACACAGTAGCCAACTGCAATTGTTAGACCACTTGCTGCAAAGGGCCAGCCCTGGATGGTTGCTGGTGACTTGTGCAGTGTGTGGAGGGTTAACCTGGAGCACATGGGAGGTGGTGACATGGAACACACTGTCAATCATAGAGCTCTCATTCCCTGACTCACTGGCAGCACCTCCACAGCAATGAGGAGGGCATCTTTAAACAGGAGATGGTCTCATCATCACCATCATCATCCGGCTCCCCACTCCATGAGACCAGGACCCGTCAGAAGGTCTCACGCTGGCAGTGGCAGTGGCCACAGCTACAGGGCCACACTGTGCAGCAGGCTGTGGCTGTGGACCACCATCTGTCCGGGATGCGATGGTGCTGTAGAAAAGGATTGACCATAGTTAGGGATGCATGTCCATGTACACAATAATGGAACATACACAGGTAGGTGCACATGCATGTACCAGGATGGCATATGAAACTACATGCAGGCAAGACATAGGTAGCAGTGCACATGCCAGCCATGCTAGGGTGCATACATATCCTGTGGAACACATTAACATACAGTGGAAGAACTGGATTGTCCACACAGTGCCACACAACATGGTTATCATGAACAACACATTTATAAGACAACACATTCATGATCAAACAAGATATGCAACTTGTGTTCTTACAGTGCTGGGATGAAACAAACTCTGTTTCCATATCCCCACTAGAAACATCCTGCACAGCCACCTGGCTGAACGTGGTGGCCATGAGTGCTCCTGTGCAGACATCTGTGTGAACCTGGAGGTTCTGCTACCAGGGCCTGTTGTTCCACATGGGCCTGGGCCAGTAGGTTTTAGGGGTGTTCACGTAGGCCACTGGTGCATTTTGTTCACTCCTTGGGAGTGCGGTTAAACTAGCTCTCACATTCATGGCCTCCATAGCGTTCCTCCAGCCCTGCTCCTGCTACTGTGGTGTTCCCAAACTCCTGCATAGGAGCTCTTTACGGACCACATAGGCCTCATTGAGGACCTTAAGCTCATCCTTAGTAAAATTTGGTCTTCTGCCTTTTACAGTGGACATTTCTGGTGCTTGTGGAATAAACAGAGAAAGGCCAAGTTTCAATGACATGGAAATGGAAAAAGCACCTTTCACAGAACAATGAAATATATACACACACACACACACACAAAACACAAACACATCACACACACACACACACACACACACACACACACACACACACACACACATACACCACGACAGACACACATACACACACAACACCTACCTTCAGTGCTGCAGTACCTCTTGGTCATCCCTGAGAAGTGGTGGTGGTGCAGTGCTTTTATGTATGTGCATGCAAATGAGCTGATTGCATTCTAGTAATGAGATGCAAATGTGCTGTTTGGGCAGACTGTGCAATGAGGCTATTTGCATATCCTGGCTGAATACTGCAAAGATGCGCACTGTGCAATTGACTTCCCATCATGCATTTCCATCTGCTCTGCTGAACACCATGGTGCAAAGTCACAGACATCAGCATGATAGATGCCACATGTCACTGCTCCATGCAGGACATGCACAGCATCATTCATTCATGACAACAGTGGTCAGTTACACACCCGCACCAACAGTCAGTTGTGTGCAACACTAACCTATCACGCATGTCCCTTGCAGAGTGCGGTATGGTTGACACGAGTTGTGGCACTGAGTTCCCTTCACAATATGATGCTGCACAGCTTTTTCACATGTGCAGTAGCATGGGGTGTGAACTTAGTTTGCTATACGGCTCAACACTATTGCACATATGAAGAGTCATGGCCGTAATTCCCTTTCTCACAATGGCATGGAGTACTAATACAGCAGCACGAGGCTAACCAGAGTGATGCCCTATCACCTACATACACAGGTTACAGGCCTGCTAAACTGTGGCAGGGTGTGACTGTGTGGTGCAGCAGCACCACCTTACCCAAACAAGCAGACACGTTGCACATAACTAATGGGACCAGACATGGTCTGAGGTGGAGCTGGCTACGGTGAACCTATTGGTGCCCAGGAGGGAGGGTATGGGACAATGAAGACCTGGACAGGTCCAGGTCCCAGGTGTAGGCCCACATAGCCAGTCAGCTAAGTAGGAGGACCAGGATGCAGCATACAGGTGCGGCACAAATTTGGAGACCTGAAAGGGAGGAGAGGGAAAGGATAGGCTACACGGTTCTGCTCCCTGGTGATGGAGGGCACTGTACAATGCCCAGGAACGTTTTATTCATTTATTTAAAATCTTGGTTACTGGGAGGCACATTAAGCCAAGGCTCATTTCAGGTGCAAGCCAGGGAATGGGTTCAGTGGAGAAGTAGACATAACATAACCAACATACAATTGCAGCAATATATACACTCATATATGTACAACAGAAACAATATATACACACAGCATATATGTACAACACAGAAACAATACATACACGCATATACAACAGTGTGTTTGTTTTGACCTTTAGTGATGTCCTTCTCTGCCATGGGTATGTCTGTGTCTGACACTGACCAGCATGGAATGTGGCCCAGTATTGATATTGATCCACAGTTGCAGAACACCATGCTGCATACTGTTCCGTTGTTGGCACAGACATGCCTGCCTTCTCTACAGTGCAGATGTCAAGTGGCACATGTTCATGTATGTCCTACTAAGGGAAACACCTGCCTGCAGAGGCTGACAACATGCTGAGCAGTACCACTGTACATCAACCTGACCATGGAGCGGTGTCGTCAGATGTCACAATGGGCTATGGTGGACTGGTGGCAGGACCAGTGCATTGCACCTGTGTCTCCCCTGGACATGGCACAATGTGGTAATAGTCACATACATGCTCACCACTGGCATAGGTGACTGATATGCTATGTATACCCATTTGCATTGTGCAAGTGTAATGGCATCCAAACACTATAGTCACCTGTCCTGATATGTGAAGTAGGTATACACACCTTCACATGTTGCTGTACAGTACAGTGTGTTGCAGGTGCCCGTTGCACATGTTCCACTATGTACCACCAGCTGGGCTGCTGGTTGGCACCCCATGTACTCCACAGCTACAGGTGTGTGTCCTATACGCACATACCTGTCTGGCATCCCACTCCAGGTCAGAGGTGGAGCCAGCCAGCAGCACATGGCACAAAGTATCACTACATGAACAGTCAAATGAGTATGCATGTGGCAGTACACATTGCCATGCCCATTCTGTGCTGCTCTTTCACCATGCTGCATGCATTGTGGCCTTGCATTCACATGTGGGTTTGTGTCATGCAGTCACACATGGATTGCATCCACCCTGTACATCGAGGCCTTCCCACCATGTTGTCCACCATGGGGACCCATGTCTACAACCATACTGTGGGTGCTGTGCCCATCATAGTCCTGTCCTGTGCCACTTGGCATGCCTAATGCTGCTGTGCAGCTCATTTCTGTGTTGGGCTCACATCCCCTACAGGGCAAGCCTGCAAAGGGTATGTGCAGGTACTTTATATTGAACATGTGGCACCCCATGTGTCCCTGTCATGCTGGATGTGGTCTGCACTTGGCATGTCTACATACTTCCCGTTGGTGTTGTGGTGGGGTGGTCATGTGACCCCACATGGGCTGTGGTGAGCAGTGGCATGCTGCATGGGCACATTCAGCTGACCCTCCCATCTGGCCCTTGATAAAGTTGGGGTTGCAGTGGCTCAAGTTTGCACCACACACAGATCCAGGGATCTCTGAATAGTCAGTGTGTCACACCTCCTGGACAGACTGCCAGGTGCACTGTTATCCCCACACACCCTTGCAACCTGTTCTGCTTGTTGCCCAGGTGTGTTGTCACATTAATGTGTGTGCCCCTCCACAGCAATCCCAGCCCCTTTGTGTCCTCCATACTACATAGCATGCTGCTGTCATCCAGTGGACATGTCCCCACACGCAGCAGATATTGTCCTCACATTGTTCTGGATCACATTGTTCTGGATCACACTGTTCTGGTGCTGTGCCCTAATACTTGGCCAGTATTTTGCTTGCTTTTCATGGTATGTTATTGTGCTGGGTGCAGATGTGATACCCTGGATAATGGTATGCCCATAGCCACCTCCTGTGAGTGCAACATTATACAGCCATGCCTAGTACGCATCCACCACACACCCTGGCAGTGGTGGGCAGGAATTGCTCTTCTTGCATCTCCCAATGGGGGATGTGTTGCCACAGTACTCACCATTGGTCACGTGTCCTGTGCTCAAATGCGCATGGCTGTATGTTGCTGTTGATCATGTGTTGCCATTGGCTTTGCCTGACAGGCTCCCAGATGGCCTACAACACCATGTCAATGTGCTGCCTGAAAGTAAAGCACTTCAAAGGTAATGTCCATCTCCTGTTCTTCTGCACACACATGTGACCATCTGTATACATTACATCAATTGTTGAACTATTGGTATTTGTCCCGTACAGTCATGCATGCTGCCACTGCCTTTGGGCTGCATATTGTCCACTGCCATATGCAGTGTGTGTGAGCCTGTCCTGTCATTCTGATGTGCCAGATTTACAGTGTCAAGTGTCAGCCCCAGTGTGCCCTCTCTGTGGTGGGGACATGGGGTCTGTGCCTTGATAGCATGCAAACAACTCTGCACCGTGTGGTCTGTGCGTGGGTGTGACCCTATGCTGCACCACATGTTTCCATTGCGGGGGTCAGCACTTAATCATGCTTCCATTTCCCAGCAGAGCTAATGACTGGAGATTATACACTGGCCAACAGACATCAATAGCCCAGCTAGCTACGTGCTGAATCATTACCCTGCTGTACCTACTGAGTTGTTTCCCTGTACCGTCAGGTCCATAGGACTAGTTCAGTGGGATTTCTACTATGACAGTACAGTGCCAGTTTCCAACCACTGCAGGTATAATACCCCAGAAGTTGGGGTTCCCCAGTAAGTCCCCAGCAGTTCCCCAAAGGTCCCAGTCCCTCAGTACAGGTGCCACAGTGGTTGGGTGGCAGGATGGGGGTTTAGGATTGCATGAGCCCTAAAAGTATACTGCATCTTTGCAGTTTAAAACATTTTTCCTCCTGCCTTCAGCCTGTCCAGCACTAGCCAGTGTGAGCCACCTCCTCCAGCTCTCTCTGGGCAGCTCTACCTCCCTGGTTGCTAGGGACTCGACATCCTGAATGCTAGGGAGGGTTCTGACGGCCAGTAATGGCCGTTTGATAAACTAGTGTGAGTGGTTGTTGGGGATTGGCATGGGCAGCGGTCGGGAGAGTGCCTCAGGCATCTTGATGAAGATAAGGAATGAAGAGACATCTGCCATCCAAAGTGTGAGGGGAGAGGGGACACAGGTCTGGAAGCATAGCAACAGAGCTACCCATGGTCCGCCTCTTGTCCCTCCTTGCCAGCGTCAGGTCCCGCTCTAATGCATGGTGATTTCAGCTCTGGTCCCTCCTTCCTGTCTGAAGCACTGTGTGGGCTCTGTTTTGCTCCATTTTTATTTTAATAAGTTTAAAAGTTAGCGTTTGGTCCTCATCAGCGGCACCTTCGAGGCAGGACCACATCTGAGGGCCGAGCACTGGGTCAGCACAGGGAGTGTCAGGAGCAGCGGCCCCATAGTCATCCCTCCCACTGCCAGCAGTACCTCCCAGCCTCCTGATCCAGCAGCCTTTACCCTGGGCTGGGGCGGTGAATCGAGGGCAGCACCAATGGCCAGATGCTGACTACCTGAAGTTTCTTTTTTCTCCCAAAGGGAAAATAATTGTTTAAATGCTCAAGCACTTGCAGAAACCTGCCATGGCTGAAATATAAGTCAGTCAAGGGACTAAAATGTAAGTACATTTTTATAGGGGTGTAGATGCACAGGAGTGGGATCCAAAGCAGCAGGTCCACAGTAAAGCCCCTGCCCATTTAGTAGGGGCAGGACAAAGCGGGTTGGTAGAGGTGACTAACAGACAGATCTTGCATAGGCCTGTAGGCATATTTAAAAGGGAAGCCTTGGGGAAAAGTTAAAAGGCCCAGCCACTGAGCCTAAAGCTAAAAGGGGCCCAGCTAAAGGCCCATCAACAAGGGGGCCCAGTTGCGACAGGACCACTGATCTAAAGGAGGTCTAGCCAGAAGAGACTCTAGATATAAAGGGGCAAGTCAGGCCCAGAGATAGTATTTAAAGGGACAAAGCCAGGCCCAGATATCTATTGAAAGGGGCAGTGCTAGGCCCCAGATATCTATTAAGAAGAGGCAATGCTAGGCTCAGATATCTTGAAGGCGCAATGCTAGGCTCAGATATCTATTGAAAGGCCAATGCTAGGCCCAGATATCTATTGAAAGGGCAATGCTAGGCTCAGATATCTATTGAAAGGGTCAATGCTAGGCCCAGATATCTATTGAAAGGGCAATGCTAGGCAGATATCTATTGAAAGGGGCAATGCTAGGCTCAGATATCTATTGAAAGGGCAATGCTAGGCTCAGATATCTATTGAAAGGGCAATGCTAGGCTCAGATATCTATTGAAAGGGCAATGCTAGGCTCAGATATCTATTGAAAGGGGCAATGCTAGGCTCAGATATCTATTGAAAGGAAGAAATGCTAGGCTCAGGACAGAACAAAGGGGCCCAGTTACAGTCAACCTGTAAGTTGAAGGATAATTAGGCCCACAATATTTAAATGGGCCAAGCCACAGTAGGCCTATCACTTGTTAAAGAGGTTTAGATATCCATTTAAGCCAATGCTTGTCAAGGGGTTTAGCTAGCTATTTAAGCCCACAGATGTTAAGGGGTTTAGCTAGCCATTTAACCCACAGATGTTAAAGGGTTTAGCTAGCTAGTCCCAGTAGGCCAGAGGGTTTAATCGAGGCCTAACACAGCTATAAGGGCCCATCTAATTAGAGCACCTCACAGTCCAAAAAGGCACCCAGGTTTCAGCAACCAGGTACCCACAGTAGCAGGAGAGCCCATTTTAGTTAGAGGGTCCCACTGCTGTTAGGTCCACAGCTTGGAGGGCTTCACCAAGAAAGTGGCCAGACAGAAGCAATCATGTATCTGTTATGTTCTGTGGTCAGTGCATTCAGAGACTGTGATACTGAGCAAAGTTTGGAACTATGATATGTTGGAACTGTGACTTACAATTGTGTTGTGCCAACATCTTGTGCTAATGTGCTTGAATCAGTCTACAGAAACCCTTCAGAAACATTTCACAAGTGTAGTCCAGAATCAGTCTACAGCAGTACTCCTGAAGAAGAAAGAAACTGAGTCGTAGTGCACTTTGTAACACCATGTTTGTTGTTTCCTCTAACAGTTCCCAGTGTGTGGCTTGGCCCAGTGCAGAATCTACTATCCTTTTTTATTTTGTCATCCGAGCAGAGTGCCATCCAGATATTCTGTTCCAGCTCCTGAGTTGATGCTTTGTTTATTGCTTTATGTTTGCCCTAAGCTCGTCCAGTCTTGGTGCCCAGAACTCTGTCGCTTTTCAACATCCTGAGACTTCTTCATCCATGTTTCTGATTTACATAGGGTCCTCCATTGTCTCCTTCACCCAGCAGTCCAGAAGTGGGCTGTGGCAAGATACTTTCAATCATCTTCTTCACCCAGCAGTCCAGATGTGGACTGTGGCACGGTGGTCTGTATTGCCTTCTTCACATGGCAGTCTAGAAGCAGGCTGTATTAGATGTTCTGCATCATCTTCCTTAGTCAGCAGGTGCAGAAGTGGGCTGTGCCAGATGTTCTGCATCATCTTCTTTAGTCAGTAGTCTAGAGACGGGCTGTACCAGATGTTCTGCATCATCTTTCTCAGTCAGTAGTCAGAAGCGGGCTGTGGCAGGGTGGTCTGTATTGCCTTCTTCATGTGGCAGTCTAGAAGTGGGCTGTGCCAGATGTTCCACATCATATTCCTTAAGCAGCAGTGCAGAAGCAGGCTGTGCAGATGTTCTGCATCATCTTCCTTAGTCAGCAGTCCAGAAGCGGGCTGTGGTGAGGGAGCCATTGTACTGGTCGTTCCAACCCAGCTGTCCACCAGTGGACTGTGGCTGGATCCTTTGTGCATCAGTTCTGATGGCCCTCAGTGGGTTCTTAGCCAAAGAAATCTTGGTACCTGTTCTTGCATTCCAGTGACCCTAGAGAGGTGGGGTGTGACTGAGAAACTCATGGTCTGTTCAAAAATCCTCTCTGTAGTCCCCAGTTTCCCAAGAAATTCCCAGATTCACACTGGCCAGCCAGTCAAGTTGATTCTTGTCATGCCAATTCCTTTGATTCTGTTCTCTTCTTAACGACAGAGAATGTATGACTGTGCATGAACTGATCAGTACTACGTACAGACTCTTGCTATGGTATGCAGTGTAATTCATAGTGCGGAGTACTCAGGCAATAGGCCTTAACTAGGCGCACCTCAGGGTGAGTTAGAAAGTTCTGCATAAGGCGCTCTTATAGCATAGCTGTTATAGCCAGTTGATAATCTTGCTAGTTTTGCTATCGAGTCACCCTCTTATAGGGATTAGAAATAGGACACTCTTATATCGGACCTGTTACAGCCAATTTCTTCTTACTGTTGTCCTCATGCAGGAGATTATAATTACAGTATAAAGTCTCAGGGCACTAGTAAAATATTTTAGACAGAACTGAATGTTGTTGCACCTTTTTCTCCTGTTCTTTACCCTGTGGTCTGCTGCTCAATAAACTGGTCCTTTTCTTGAATCATGCCTCCTGCCTCTCCATTTTGGTGAAAGTAAGAATAGGTAGCTAAATAGGAAAAGCACTGCCTTATCACCTAGTGGATGTACTTTGATAATCTGCTTTCTAACATTCATCATCAATAAATACTCCTCTCTCTCTCTCTCTCTCTCTCTCTCACCACTAAGAGAAGAACAACAAAATACACAGCTGTCCCCAAAGTGGCCAGACTTTGGGTGCATATTGAGTTCTGGGGTGGTATTGTTTGCCCTCATGGGTCCACACTGCATCCTATCCATCCTTGCTTGCATTGGTGGGCCAATGTAGGCAGTCAAGACCAAATATGGGGGTTGCTGCCACCTTTTCCCATAGGTCTGACACCTGTGGCTATCCGCACACACCTCTGCAATCTGACGGTGTACCATGGTGGCAGCTACTGCATATCCTACACACAACCATGTTCCTCTCCACAACATGACACTGTGGCTTGTAGGCTGTACATCCTGCAGTGGCCTGTTATAGCGTCATACCCATGAAGCATGTGTTGTGTTTCCTGGCACACATGTTCACCACACATCTGTGGTCACTGCTGCATGCAGCACTGTGACATAGCTCTGTGGCCAGCACATCACACATGCACGGCAACACATCAATCAATCATTCAATCAAACTTTATTTAACCAGAGTTACATCATTGAGCAAGCTCATTTTCAAGATGATCCTGGACACATAGGATGTATACAGTTTCAGTGATACAACAACATAGTACACCAGCGATCATTACAGCATGTAAAAGAATACAATGTCAGTGGGCATTGGAGAAAACTTACAATGACAATTACAAACCTACATGCATACATACACAGTCATTTCAGCGTGTACTGGTAGAGATTTGTATAGCATATAGGAAGGATAGGATGGAAGACACAATGGAGAGAAAGGAAAGGGAAGACAAGAGACAAAGGGAGAGAAGAGAGCAGCCTACTGTGTGGAAGGTTTCCAAGGAAAATTAGTTTGGGTAAGGATGGAGGAAGCTCAGGAGGGGTAGTTACTTTAGTTAAGAGACCAGCTAACGGGGGAATAAGAAGGCCAGGAATATCTGGGAGGTGGGGTTGAACATTCCAAGAGAGTAGTGCTTACAGAAGCTGTCACACGCTGTTTTCAGGCAACTATAGAGCAGCTGTCTGAATATGTAGGGCTAGGAAGCAGGAAGAGTTTAAATGCTTTTTGCGTGTTATTGCAGAGCACTGGTAGATAGGAGCTAACGGCCGTTGAGCCAAGATGTGTCCTGGACCATGATGGCTTAAGGAGGACAAGGAGGAGTTCCTTGAGCACCTTTGGAAAGCTTAGACAAATCACAGATATAGGGTGGTAGTCTGTTGGTCATGGCCAGAAAGAGCCACATGAGGCATTTCTTTGCCTCTGCAAAGGAGGGACGGCAGGCTAGTGCTTGGTACAACAAGCAGTGGTGAGTCTGAACAGGCAGGCCAAGCACAAATCTCGAGGCACGGTGATACAGTGTATCTAGCTTTGGTAGTACATGAACATAGAAATTTAAAACATAGAAACATAGAAGTTGATGGTAAATAAGGACCCAAGGCTCATCCAGTCTGCCCATTTCTTTTCTACCTTATGAATGTGCCATCGGCATTTGCTCTGTCAATGGCCTATCTATTCATACTCATCTGTATTGCTCCCTTATGACTATCCCATGCCTGTCTGAAGCCCTGCATTGTATTTATATCCACCACTTCCTGAGGTAGGTCATTCCACGCATCCACCACCCTTTCTGTGAAAAGGACTTCCTCACATTACCCTTAATCGGCCTTCCTCTAATCTCATGCTGTGTCCTTTTTCTTATATTGAAACATGTTAGACTCTTTCACCTTGTTAATGCCCTTAAGGTGTTTGAATGCTTCAATCATATCATCTCTCTCCCTCCTTTGCACTAGTGTTATACATACGGGTTCCGTTAATCTGTCCTCATATGTTTTCCTAATCAGTCTCTGCAACATTTTGGTTGCCTTCTGTGGACTGCCTCAATTTGGTTAATGTCCCTGTGAAGGTGTGGCCTCCAGTACTGCACGAGTACTCCAGATGGAGCCTAACCAGTGTCTTGTAAAGAGGTATTATTACCTCCCTCTTACAACTTGTGATACCCATACTAATACACCTCAACATCCCCCAGCCTTACCCACTGATTTAGTGGTCTGCTTGGATGATTTCAGGTAATCTGTGATGATGATGCCCAAGTCTCTGTCTTCCTTCTGACTGCCAGCATCTCCCTCCCAACCTATTGATGGCTTCAGGGTTTCTCTTCCCTATGTGCATGATCTTGCACTTCTTTCGTTAAACCACAGTTGCCACTCTTCCAACCATTTTGCCAGTTTATCCAGATCTCTTCTCATTCTGCCCACCCCATCTGGATCATCTACTCTGTTGCAGATCTTGGTGCCAAACCTTACCCTCCAGTACATATGCAATGTCACTGATGACGATATTAAAGAGGACTGGCTCCAGAACTGATCCCTGAGGTACCCCACTTGTGACTTGCATCTCTTCTGACTGTATACCATTTACCACCATCTCTGTTTTCTGTCCGTCAACCAGTTTGCCCCAGTTGACCAACTTCGACCCACTCCAAGCCTACCCAGCTTATTAATCAATCTTCTATGTGGAACAGTATCGAAAGCTTTGCTGAAGTCATCAACTGCTTCCTTGGTCCATTACTCTGGTTACCCAGTCAAAGAGACCTAGGATATTAGTTTGACAGGATCCACTATGTGTCTAGTTCTGGCAGATGTTCCTGCTGGCATTGACCAATATGTATCTGGCATGTTGAAATCTCCCATTATCAGAACCTCCCTTTAGCTGTCATGTTTTGTATATTTTCTAACAGTAATGTGTCTGTGTCCTCCCCTTGGTCTGGAGGCCTGTAGACAACCCCAGTTCATATGGCTATCACATTTCCTGTTTCGGATGACCCAGCAGTTCTTCTGGCTCCTTATGTGTATTCTGATTTTCCGTAGCTTTGATATTTTCATTGACATAAAGGACCACTCCACTCCCCTTTTTGCACCTCGGTCTCTTCTAAACAGTACATAGCTGGTACTGAAGTCTCCCAAGTGTGATTACTGGTGAACCATGTCTTGCTAATGACTATTATGTCCAGTTTAGTCGCTGTCATTATTGTCTGCAGGTCTGGGATCTTGTTTCCCAGACTGCGGCGTTTGTACATGATTTTCCACTGGCTAGATGTTGGTGTGTTGGTTGTTGGGTGATGTCTGGTGTTTCCTTTGTGCATCATATGGGGAGTTGGACCTTTTCCTAACCTGGTGATGCAAATGAACTACAAACATGCTAAACTCCTGTTTGTTCACTAGGTGAGGGGAGGGTGTTCTTCCCATTGGCGTATTGGTGCTGCATCCCTCACCCCATTTGCTAGTTTAAATATTCTACAAAGACATCAAACTTCTGCCCCAATGCACTGAATCCTCTTTAGTCAGATGCAATCCATCAAATTTAAAACGTTCTCTCCCAAAACTCTTGCCAGTTCCTATAAATCTGTGTCCTTTTCCTGGCACCAGCCCTTGAGCCACATGTTTAGCTCCCTATCTCCCCTTCTCTGACCTTCTGTCCATCTGCCCCCCCAGACTGGCAGGATCTCAGAGAAGGAGATGCAGATGGAATGGATGATAGTTTGTCACCCAGCCTGGTCAGGTGTTCCTTGGTCTCCACAACTGACTGGCTGGAGAGATCGTTAGTCCCTATGTGTACCAGGACATCGATGTTTTCTCCTGCTTCCTGTACAATTTTAGCAATGTGGTCAGTGTCTATCCATGCTGATGTACCTGGAGACATTTGACCATTACCCCTGCCTGGAGATAGGTATAACTCCCGAATCATGGAGTCTCCTATGATCATAAGTCTTTCGGTTCCTTTTTGCTTTTTGTTTTGGTTCCTGATTTGGGTGAGTTTTGTTGTGCTAGCTCCTGTGCTACAGTGTCCTGCTCTGCAGTGTCCTCTGCTCCTTTGTTTGATTTCAGAGATAGAGGCAGATACCGGTTTGTAGTTTTATATGGTTTGTGGATGTGATATATTGGAAGCACCGGTGATGGGGTACCCGATTTCCCCTTCTAACCACCTGCCAACCTCCTAGACCAATTACCCTCTGTGGTCGAGGTGCTACTGTTGAATGTTGGGGAAATAGCAGGTGGTTCTTATAATATATTTCCTCCTGAATATGCAATTTGAGGTGTGCAATCTCTGCCCTTGCCTGGAGCTGAGCCCTTAGATCTGCAATGGCCCAGCATGTATGCCAGTGTCCTAAATTTTCTATAACTTCCCTTTTGAAAAGTGTCCCACAGTACCTGCAGTTAATATCCATTCCAGATAAGTTGCTAGGTTTATAACCTGGTCAAGTAATTAGAAGGAGGAAAATAAAAGCAACAGTTTGATTCTGTGTTCTGTTTGTTTTGTAAAACTTGTTATAACAAGTTAAATTACTTGTGCCTCTGTAAATGAGGTCACTGTGTGGATACTCCTCTGATCCACCCCTTCCTTCTTTGCTACAGGAATTGTCACAACTGTGCTACCCTATAGAAGGAGTGTAGTGTGGGGTGGTTGGGGATGGGGTGGGTGGCTGGGCCCTTCCCCTGTCAAAAGGAAGAACCACAGATAAAATAAACAAGGAGGTAAGAGCAGAAACAATCAGTCAGCAACAAATGCTGTAGCCCGAAAGCTTAGCCTAATCATAGATAAAACTGTAAAACCTGTAAAGCACCACCTGTAATAATTTCAGAAGCTATACCCTGTAAGAAACACTTTGCTACAGAGAAAAATAAAGCAGTAACAGAAGATATACCTTGCAAAAGACAATTTGAATCAGACGATTACAGCAGTAATCTGTAAGCACGCACCTGTAGGCACACCCTGTAATAATGTAGCAAAAGGTATACCCGGCAACAACAATATAAATCAGAAAAATAAAGTAATAAAATGTTAGCAACAAACAGTAACAATCCCTGTGAAGACAAAAAAAAATAATAACACACAGTAAATCTGCCTAGCCAAAAGAAACCTTAATCCTTTTCTTTGCTCTGGTAAGGTGTTTGCTCTGTCCTTATAAGCAACCTAGAAGAAAAGAGCTCAGATGAAGCTAGGTGACTTTGCCAGCAAACTTAGTCTTCCACCATACAGGGGAGTGACAATATAGGAAGTCAGCATAGTCAATCTAGGGAAGAAAGGTTGTTTGAACCAGCCTCTTTCTAGCATCCAGAGTGAGTAGGTGTCTTATGCAGTAGAAAACTCCGAGGCACTACCTTCACTTTTTGTTAGCTCACTTAGATGCACACTGAAATTGAGTTTATTGTCCATCCAGACTCCTAGATATTTGAATTTGTCCACTACTTCTAATGGTTCAACGAGGAGGGTAATAATCTGGTGGGAGCCAGGTGTCCCCATGTTGTGGGAGGAGAGTGGAAAGATGATTATGACTTTTGTTTTTGGCATTTGCTAAGAGCTTCAGATTCAGCAAGTTATGTTGGAGGATGGTAAGTCCTGCTGTAGCTTCTTGTAAGCAAGATCCAGGAAGGGCTGGTTGTGTAGAGGACTGTGTCATCCACAAAGAGATGGACGTTTCCTGCCAGTAGGCCAAAGGCAATGCAGTTTATATAAAGTGCAAAGAGGACTGGCCCTAAGATTAAGCCTTGCGGGATGCCTGGGGTCAGAATTTTAGGGGAGGAGTTCGCCTTGGGCTTTGATTTGCTGCCTGCGATTTGTGAGGTAGCAATGGAACCCCTTTATTTCAGTGGGGGCTAGGCCAAGGCTACCCAGTGAATCAAGTAGTATGGAGTGATCAACCATTGTTCTGTTGGGGCTATCTGTGCATAATATCACCCATTGGCACTGCTGCTGTACTGCGTTGTTGTTTTCTTCCCATAGGTCATGTCCAGCCTGTGGGTGGAGCTGTGGAATGTGTGCAGCCAGCAAGTGGGCCACATTGAAGACCAGTGAGGAGAGGACAAAGCGGACACTGAGGGCCATGTTCCTGCAGCAGGAGCAATTCTACAGTTTGTCCAGACTATTGCCACACCTTGGTGGAAGTACTGAGGGAGCTTGCCTCCTTGCCCTGACTGCTGATTCCACAACCACCCAATGTAGCCCCATGAGGTGGCCTGGTCTCCTTGTATATAGCCCCACCCCTTTCCCATCCCACTCTCCCATCACTCTTCCCATCCCTTCATTTTAAATAGTTCCACCCTCCCAAACTTGTCATTGAATTCCCACACCAATACCTTCTCTGTTGAGCGTTTCTAGGTTTTATGGTTATTATTATTGTTTTCGTTATTGTTGTTGTTTTCGTTATTGTTTATGTTCTTTGTTGTTTATTGTTATTTTACTGTATGTTACATCTTTTACATAATATATAAATATTTTCATATTTCACATGGCTGTGTACAGTGTGTTCTTTCCTAGGGATCTTTAACAGGTGGTTGACCCATGTGCCCCCATCATATGTCCTCAGGTGCAGGAGTGGTTGGTGGCCTTTGCATCCCCACTACTCCATGTGCCTGGGGGAGAGGCTGCACTGTGTGTTTCACTGTTGTCAACTACACAGGTTGCACAGTGGGCCTGTGACACATCCATCCTTCCATTCCATCCTGCCTTTTCACTGTGGTGGCCTAATCATGCACTGTGGATGACACTGCCTGCAACATGCACCCCTGCACACGTGTGCATGTGTCTTGTACTGTCTTCAGACATGTACTGTCATTTGGTGTGCCACATGTGTGTCTGCACAGACTCAATATCCTTGTGGTTGTGTTCTGGTGACACAGTGGGCCTTCCATCACACTGGCATTTTTGCTGAAGTGTCTGTTGTCCTCCAAATCACTGCTATCCATGGGTCACAGCAACTGTTGTGCTTCCTTATCCATGCCAGTGTGTGTGTCTACCATGGGCGTGTGCATAGGTGTGCATATGCCTGGGCATTTCTGCACAGTACACAGGGCTGGCCACTCTCAGTCTTTGCATCAGCCCTTTCAGCCCTGTGGTGTGCCACTTGGCCTCCCTGTCCCTGGGCTACTGCACAGTTGCGCCAGTAGTGTTCTCACATGCAAGCATGCAGTGAGCCACTGTCACTGTTTTTGCATCTGTCCTCTGCTCCTTTGAGCATGGATCACCCATATTCAAACATGTTCTGATGCCTCATGCATCTCCCACTGCATGATCATGAATACTCAGGGTATTTAGCCATAATTGTGCAATAGCATTTGCTGGCGTACTTTCTGAATATCTGGTTGTTTTGTGATGGCATATTTATATGCGCAGCATAATCACTT
Source organism: Neoceratodus forsteri (assembly GCA_016271365.2). Classification (NCBI taxonomy): domain Eukaryota; kingdom Metazoa; phylum Chordata; order Ceratodontiformes; family Ceratodontidae; genus Neoceratodus; species Neoceratodus forsteri. The sequence goes on from JADMNL010000032.1 coordinate 185,594,637, forward strand.
TCATAGTGCACCAGTTCACCTCTGAATATGGGGCCCTTTACCAACAAAATAATAAAAATTTCCACTTTTAAACACATCCCCTTAGCCCCTGCAGGTCCTCATGGCCAAACAGTTGACACTCCTGGGGACCCCCAGGTCCACCAGGTTGGCCAGTTCAACTTCTGTCTGCTTTGCTGCCTGCTGCATGGCTCAGTGACTGCGCTCAGTTTGTGGGTGCCTTCTCCTCCTGTGGCCTTCCTTCACAGCTCTGGAGCCATGTTGGTGGTGCACACCACAGCGTGGCTTCAGCGTGATAACATAACACTGGCATACATCCTGGAATGGTCATTGCAAATCTGTGATTGTGCAGTAGACTGCGTGGTGACACTGAGCACTCGCGCAGTGTCAGTAGATCACTAGGCAGCATCGGCAGGCATCACATATGCGTACAGTTCATGCATGGTGCAATACAGCTGCCATGTTAAGAAGGTTCAGAAAAGCCACGACTCACACAACCCTTATTGTGCTATTCACAAACGTGTAGCACTGCACAATCTAATTTCACAAATGCACTACTGTTGTGTGTGATTCCCAAAATCTGCTATTCACAAACGTGTAGCACTGCACAATCTAATTTCACAAATGCACTCCTGTTGTGTGTGATTCCCAAAATCTGCTATTTACAAGCGTGTAGCACTGCACAATCTAATTTCACAAATGCACTACTGTTATGTAGGATTCCCAAAATCTGCTATTAACAAAGCTGACACATCAATGAGCAGCTCAGGCAGTCAGTGGGAAAGGGGCATATCTGCATCTCATTCTGGAGCTTTCTGCATACATTTACGTACTGCTTTGCTCCAGTGCTATAAAGCTCCTGGCAGAGCCACTACGACTGTGAATGCATTAACTAGATAAGGGTGTTTCATGGGCTTAATATTAACATGAATTGCTGTTGCATACACTAACTGAATCAAAGTACAGTACATTGAGAAATGGCAGATTTACATATAACGCCATTTGTATTACAGTTAACTATCGTTTCACATTTTATTCTATGCACTGTTATAGCAAGCAACTCAAGAGAACCAGGCCATCATATATATGAAGGTACTGTACCTTAGCTGCAAACACTGCTGAGACAACTATGTGTTGTGACAAGGTGGAAGATAAACACAATGTTGAGACATGTTTTTGAAGACATTTGATTCATTTAATTGATTTTTTAGAGATTGCTAGATAGTTCACACACATAATTAGTATAATATAAAAGTGCATATACCCAAATGTCAATGTAAATCTTACACATTTCATTACAAGCTGTTCTCTTGAAGGAAGATATTACTGTACAAGGCCTAAAATTGGCATCAGGTAAAAGTAAACTGGGTAGGTGTGTTATTGAGGGTATTGCATAGTTTATCTCTTACTGCTGCTCCACCCCAGACACACACAATGAGAAAATCAACAATGCCTTGATATGAAGCAACAGGAATTGGTTAGTACAAGGACAGAAACAAGCAGGAGACTGAATAAGTGGGCAGACAAGCATGAGTATGGTAAGTCAAATAACATTTCAAAAGTCTCACTAGTATAATTAATTTTATGTTGATTGTGCGCATGCAAGAAACATATTGGCGGCAGCTTTCTCCAGAAGCAGGATGTGAAGGCGTGGCACTGTTATGGCCATTGCCCCACAGCCTTGAAAGGTTAGCCCACATCCCCCAATGCCGTGGCACACTGCTGATGACACTAGTTCAGCCAGCGTAGCACAACCTTGTAAAAATTAGCCGCTGCAATCAGGGGCCACCTCGTCATTGCAGTGTCAGCCATTCACTGCAATGAGGGAGACCCGTCATTGCAGGAGAGATCTTGAAAAACTGATATTGTTTGTGAACATGGCGGCAGATTGCTGCCATGTGCACAAACAATAATCTTCCAGCAAAGGGTGCCCAATACCTCTTGGCATGTTGCCCCGATCATGTTTATTTGCCGATGGGGCCCAATCCCATTGGACGCAGTGTCACAAGATTAATGTCGAGATGGGGGAGCCCACCTCATTGGCATTATGTAACCCCCGCTTTTGTTCTCTGCTGACGGGGTGCCCAATCCCCATCAGCATAATGTCACCCCTTTTGTTTTGTGCCAACAGGGTGCTCAATCCCCATTGGCATAATGTAATACCCCCTTTATTGTGTGCCGATGGGGTGCCCATCCCCGTCAGCCACAGCTCCCCAAAGAAAGTCTCCTTTGGCATGCTGGAAGCCCACCCCAGTGTGCAATATGCCCCACAAAATAAAAAATGGTCCCGCAAGATCTTTTTTCTAACCTGTAAAAGAAAACAGTCCGGGCGGTCTCCCTGCCCACCTCCCAACCCGTGCCCACCCACAGCACACCCTGCCTCCCACACCCCCGCTCACCCCATACTTACCTCAGAGTCCAGCACTACGATCCTGTGGACGGGAACACATCTGCACTCTTCAGAGCCGACCACAAACTGGGGAAATGCCAGTAAGCTGTATAATGGAATAAATAGGGTTTTGAACTTTGATGCATATCTCAGGCATTTTTGGAATTTCGGCACCAAATTTTCAACATGAGGTTTTTGGACCCCTCCTTCTTCACTGTCATGTTGTTATTCAGCCCCAAAGGTGATTTCATCTCACTGCACAGAATCCCTTTCAGGACCGATTAATGAAACAATAGTGCCAGTGTTCATAGGGTGGGCTCTCAGAAAGCCTACACTGCAAATTTGGTGAGAAAAATCCAAAATGACTGTTTTATAGCGTGCATTAACGGTTACTCATACGCTTGTAACTGCGAATTTGCAATATTTCACGCCAGATTTTCAACATTGGCATTTTTCAGACCTCCTTGTGAAAAGTACAGCTGTCATTTTCACATCCTGGCCGAAATGTGTTTTGCACTTCCGGCACAGAATAGCATGGTCGCTGTGGGAAATCAGTGTTCAGGACAGATTAAGAAAGTGACAGTGGCACTGTTCATGAGCAGAGGTCCTAAAATGCCTATGTTGAAAATCTGGCAATGGTACTCCATAAAATGACTGTGTTACAAATGTGCATTGCGAGTTTCCATGCACGCCATACCTTCACAATTAATATTTTCACTCCAGATTTTCAACATTGTCATTGTTCTGCAGCTTCTTATGAACAGCACAGCTGTCATTTTCACATCCTGGCCAAGATATGTTTTCGCAGTTCTGGCGCAGAATCTATGGTCACTGTGGGAAATCAGTGTTTGGGACACATTATGAAAATGACAGTGACACTGTTCACTAGCAGAGGTCCTAAAATGCCTATGTTGAAAATTTGGTGGCGAAAGTCCATAAAATGAGTGTGTTCTACGAATGTGCATTGCGCAGTTTCCACGCGCGCTTGTACATTCACAACTTTGCAATATTTTCGCTCCAGATTTTCAGCATTGCCATTTTGCCACACCTCATATGAATAATTGCAGCTGTCATTTTTCACTTCGGGCGAAGCGTGTTTTAAGCTCTTCCAGCGCACAATAAGCGCGGGTCTCTGTGGGAAATCAGTGTGGGACATATTAAGAAAATCACACAGACACTGTTCATGAGCAGAGGTCTAAAATGCCAATGTTGAAAATTTTGTGATGAAACTCCATAAAATGACTGTGTTACAAGCGTATGTTGTGCAGGTTCACGCACCCTTGTAAGTTTGCAAATTAGTAATATTTTCATGCCAGATTTTCAGCACTGGCATTTGTTCACACCTCCTTATGAATAGTACAGCTGTCATTTTTCACATCCTGGCTGAAATGTGTTTTCATGCTTCCGGCACACAATACACTGCAGTTGATGTCGAGGAATCAGTGTTTAGGACAGATTAGGATCGGCGACTGAGAGGGGAGTGACAGAGCTCAACTGAGCCCTGTCCAGACTGCTGCAGATTTCTTTGTGGGCAGAAAGAAGTGAAAATGCAGGCAGGGCACAGTACAAAAGGCAGCCTGCAGTGCGGGAGAAACAGAATGAGCGAGTGGGACAGGGTGAACAACCTCAACGGAACTCTGTCGGGACAGCTGCGGATTTCTTTGTGGGCAGGAAAAGATGCCAAAGCAGGCAGGAGTCCAGTACAAAGGGCAGCCTGCAGCGCTGGCAGAAAAATGGAACATGTGATGAGAGAGGGGGTAGGCGAGCTCAATGGAACTGTGGCAGGACTGCTGCAGACGTCTTTGTGGGCAGAAAAGCCACCAACACAGGCAGGAACCCAGTACTAAAGGGCAGCCTGCAGCAGTGGGAGACACAGAATGAGCGAGGAGAGGAAGGGAGTGAGTGAGCTCAACAAAGCTCTGTTGGGACTGCTTCAGATTTCTTTGTGGGCAGGAAAAGGCAGCAATGCATGCAGGGGCTGAGTACAAAGGGCAGCTTGCAGCGGTGGGAGAAACAGAATGAGTGAGTGAGAGAAGGGATGAGCAAGATCAACAGAGATCTATCGTGACTGCTGCGGATTTCTTTGTGGGCAGAAAGAGGTGGCAATGCAAGCAGGGCCCAGTACAGAAGGGCAGCCTGCAGTGCCAGCAGAAACAGAATGAGCAAGTGAGACAGGGGGTGAGTGAGACCAACGAGCTTTGTCAGGACTGCTGCAAATTTTTGTGGGCAGAAAAATGCTGACACAGGCAGGAGCCCAGTACAAAAAAGGACAGCCTGCAGCACCAGGAGAAACAGAATGAGTGAGTGGGACAGGGTAGAGTGACCTCAATGGAGCTCTGTCAGGACAGCTGTGGATTTCTTTGTGGGCAGGAAAAGGTGCCAAGCAGGCAGGAGCCCAGTACAAAAGGGTAGCCTGCAGCACCAGGAGAAACAGATTGAGTTAGTGAGAGAGTGGGAGGGAGCGAGCTCAATGGAACTATGTCAGGACTGCTGCAGATGTCTTTGTGGGCAGAAAAGCTGTCAATGCAGGCAGGAACCCAGTACAAAGAGCAGCCTGCAGCAGGGAGACACAGAATGAGTGAGTGAGGGAAGGGGGTGGTGAGCTCAATGGAGCTCTGTTGGGACTGCTGCAGATTAATTTATGGGCAGAAAAAGCGCAATGCATGCAGAGGCCCAGTACAAAAGAGCAGCCTGCAGTGGCGGGAGAAACAGAATGAGCAGTGAGAGATGAAGAGTGAGTGAGTGAGCTCAACGGAGCTTTATCATGACTGCTACAGATTTCTTTGTGGCCAGAAGAAGGCAGCAATGCAGGCAGGAGCCCAGTGTAAAGGGCAAACCTGCAGCGCCGACAGAAATGGAATGAGCAAGGAGAGAGGGGGGGAGTGAGCAAGCTCAACAGAGCTCTATCATGACTGCTATGTATTTCTTTGTGGGCAGAAAAGGTGGCAACACAAGCAGGAGCCCAGTACAAAAGGCCAGCCTGCACCACCGGCAGAAGCGGAATGGCCGAGTGAGAGGGGTAAGAGCCATCTCAGCGGACCTGTGTCAGGACTGTTGCACATTTCTTTGTGGACAGAAAGCTGCCAACAGAGCAGGAGCCAGTACAAAGGACAGTCTGCAGTGCCAGCAGAAACAGAATGAGCGAGTGAGAGAGGGGTGACCCACCTCAACAGAGCTCTCTCAGGACAGCTGCAGATATCTTTGTGGGCAGCAAAATGTGCCAATGCAGGCAGAAGCCTAGTACAAAAGAGCAGTCTGCAGCGCCGGCAGAAACGGGCAGGTGAGTGAGAGAGAGGGAAGTGATCAAGCTCAACAGAGCTGTGTCAGGAACTGCTGCAGATGTCTTTGTGGGCAGAAAAAGCCGCCAACTCAGGCAGAAACCCAGTACAAAGGGCAGCCTGCAGCAGCGGAGACACAGAATGAGCAAGTGAGGGAGGGAGGTGAGTGAGCTCAACAGAGCTCTGTTGGGACTGCTGTGGATTTCTTTGTGGGCAGAAAAAGGCAGCAATGCATGCAGGGGCCCAGTACAAAGGGCAGCCTGCAGCATCAGCAGGAGAAACAGAACGAATGAGTGAGAGAGGTGGAGTGGCCAGTGAGATCAATGGAGCTCTCCGAGACTGCTGCAGATTTCTTTGTGGGCAGAAATGGGTGTAGCGCGGGCAGGAGCCCAGTACAAAGGGGCAGCCTGCAGCGCCTGCAGAAACGGAATGGCCGAGGTGAGACAGGGGAATGAGGAGACCAACGGAGCTCTGTCGGAACTGTTGCAGATTTCTTTGTAGGCTGAAAAAGCCAACAGAGGCAGAAGTCCAGTATAAAAGGACAGCCTGCAGTGCCAGGACAAACAGAATGAGCAAGAGAGACAGGGGAAGTGAGCAACCTCAATGGAGCTGTGTGGGACTGCTGCACATATCTTTGTGGGCAAACAAAGCCGGCAATGCAGGCAGGAACTCAGTACAAAGGGCAGGCTGCAGCAGCAGGAGACACAGAACAGTGAGTGAGGGAGGGGGTGAGTGAGCTCAACAGAGCTCTGTTGGGACTGCTGTAGATTTCTTTGTGGGCAGAAAAGGGCAGCAATGCACGAGGGGCCCAGTATAAAAGGGCAGCCTGCAGCGCAGGAGAAACAGAACGAACGAGTGAGAGAGGGGGAGTGAGTGAGCTGAGCTCAATGGAGCTCTGTCATGACTGCTGCAGATTTATTTGTGGCCAGATGAAAGCAGCAACGCAGGCAGGAGCCCAGGTACAAAGGCCAGCATGCAGCGCCTGGCAGAAACGGAACGAGCGAAGGAGAGAGGGGAGAGATAGCTCAACGACCTCTGTCAGGACTGCTGCAGATTTCTTTGTGGGCAGAAAAGCCACCAACAGAGGCGGCAGCCCAGTACAAAAGGGCAGCCTGCAGCACCAACAGAAACAGAATGAGCGAGTGAGAGAGGTGGAGTGACCCACCTCAACAGAGCTCTGTCAGGACACCTGCAGATGTCTTTGTAGGCAGAAAACATGTCAACACAAGCAGAAGCCCAGTACAAAACAGCAGCCTGCACCTGGAGAAACAGAATAAGTGAGTGACACAGAGGCAGTGGCGGAGTGAGCTCAATGGACCAACGCAATCAACATTTGGCATTGACAAATGCTTGTTTACAAATGCATCTGCACAGTTGATAATTTTGCAAAACAATAATAACAATGGGAGTTATTCCACATGTGTCCAAAGGTGCCATGCATGCAGGTGGAGGGATCTGAGGCCTGGATGCACCAGTCTACCCTGTCCCTGAGCAGAAGATCATGATGGAAGGCAGAGGTACTGGGGTTCCATAGACAGCTGTTGAAGCAGTGGGAACCAAATCTGATGTGGCCAAAGGGGATATTAGAATCATGTGAACCCCTTCAGCCAGTAGCTTCAGGAGGACCTGTTGAAGCACTGAGAAGGAAGGAAATGCATACAAGAACCTCCTTGTCCAGCACAGAGACAGTGTATCTCATCAGTAAACACCATACCCAGGAGCACGAGCCAGCAACAATTGGGTAGTTTTGTGCTGGATGAGGAGATAAAGAGGTCTGTCTCCAGCCAACCCCACAGGTTGAATAAGCTTTCAACCACCTCCTGATTTAGCTCCCACTCATGAGCCCTGACAGTGGTGTGGCTGAGACTGTCTGCAAGGATGCTGCTGATGCCTGGCACATGGACAGCAGTCAGGCAGAGGTCATGCTGGACTGCCCAATACCATATTCTCATTGCCTCCCGGCATAGAGGGTACAAGCGGTGCCTCCCTGTTTTTCAGGTACCAGACCACAGACATATTGTCAGTCTGAATCAGGAATGTTTCTGGACATAGAAGAGGGTGGAAAGCCTGGAGGGCATACAGTACCACCCTCAGTTCTAACACACTGATGTGCAGAGATGTTTCCAGCTGAGACCATGTTCCCTGAGTCTGACTGTCTCCTAGGTGGGCGCCCCAGCCTTGCCATGAAGCATCCATTGTAGGGGCCATGGTAGGAGCAGGGGATTGAAATAGGAACCCCCATGGAGAGATTGGACAACTCCTGCCACCAAGAAGATCCTTCTTCATGTACCCAGACACTAGGGACTTTGTGATCCAGGTTGTCCAGCCGCTGATCCCATTGGACATGAAGAGTCCATTGGGTCACCCTCATATGCAGTCTGGCTGGATAAACTGTAGGGATCACAGCTGCCATCATCCTGAGAAGATGAAGGATCGACCGGGCTGTGGTCTGAGCTTGAGCTGGCCACTAATCTGGGGTCTCCACTCTGTCCAGTGGGAGGAAGGACCTGCCCTGGACCATATCCAGCACTGCCCCAAATGAATTGTAGGCACTGGAGGGGAGATGTGGAACCTGGGATAGTTGACTGTTATTCCAAGTCTGAAAAAGAGGTCCAGGGTGAAGGAGCTCCCTCAGATTACTGTCTGTTGGGGCCGATAGAAACCAGTCATCCAGATACAGGCACAGTAGAATCCCTCTGAGGCATAAAGCTGCAGCCACCACTGCTAGACACTTAGTAAAACCAGAGGTGCTGAGGATAGCCAAAAGGGACAGACTTAAACTTGTAATGTTCCCTCTGAAAAGTAAACTGCAGAAAGTGGCCGTGGGCCTGGAAGACAGGGATGTACAGGTAAACATCCTGCATGTCCAGCACACAAAGCCAATGGCTATTGTGAAGCAGGGTAGAAGTCCCTGGATGCTGAACATGCAGAACCTCTTGTACTCAATGTACAGGTTGAGCATGCTGAGGTCCAAGATGGGTCTTAGGTCATCCTTCTTTTGGGCACTAGGAAGAAATGAAAGTAGTACCCTTTCTATTTGTGCTAGAGCCTTGGGTTCTATGCTGACTTTTGCAGAAGAGCCTGGATCTCATCCCTAGCAGAAGCAGGTGCCTTGAGAATAATGGGGAGGCCTGGGGATTATCTGGAGACCTGTCTGGGAACTCTATGGTGTGACCTCTTGCAACTGAAGAACTCAAGAGTCTATGGTTATGTCTTGCAACTCCGGAAGGTGGAGGGCAAATCTTGTTCCCTCACGGGTTCCCCTAGAGGATCTGAAGGAGGCAGAGGTGTCCCCACAAGTCAGAAGGTTGAGGTGAGGGAGTCAGCAGCTCCTCCTCCTCCGGGGCTTCTGGGACTTGGCAGGGGAGTGGGGTTCCTGATGCTGGATACCAGCATTTGGCCTGGCCTTTGGCAGGGGCATCTTTGGTCTGGCATCCCTGTTGCCAAAGAAAAGACTGTTTGCCTTTGTAACCTCTCAGTACATGAAGCGGATATCATGGATGGATTTACCTCAGTCCTATATTTCAGTGATTATATACTTTCTTAGCGTCACCTCCAGGTAACACAGATCCCTGAAGGGCATCCAATATGGAGTTCTGGATGTCTTGTGCCAGGCTAGCAGTCCTGAGCCACGAATGCTGTCTAATGCAGACAGGAGTGGCTGTGGTACAAGTAACTGAGTCTACTGTGTAAAAGTGGCTGGAAGGCATGATGACAGAAGATTTTAGCCATTCTCATGGTCTTGGCGATCTTGGCCTTAAGCTCCGGTCCTGGATGGCTTCCATCTTTGACTTGAGTGAGGCCAGGAAAGATTTCTGATAGGAAGCCATATAACCCACATAATTAAGGGACCTGAGGGTGCAAGTAGAGGAGGAATGGATCTTGTGACTGAAATTGTACAGCTGCTTACACTCCATATCAGGAGGAGACATGCTCAAATGTTAGGCTGAGAGGACCTTTCCTGAGCAGGTGTGATAACCGAGTCTGCATTAGGGATGGCCAGTAATGTGTGATCCCATTTGGAGGTGGTATATCCTGTCTACATTTTTGAGACAGACAGAATGGAGGAAGGCTGTTGCCAGACAGTGGATGTCCGGTCTTCATGGGGCCCAGTCAAAGGCAGTATGGGCATAGGAGCTGTGTCAGTCATGTCTAGATGCTCTGCAAGCCTTTTCCATTTTGGATCCTGTTCTGATAGCCCAACCACAGGCATTTTGTATAGTTATGAGAAATTCTGCAAAGAAAGGGTCCTCTGGAAGGGACTTCAATGGAATCCTTAAGCTGAGGCTCTATAGCTGTATGCATACCAGTGCTGGAGGACAAGTCAGAGTCCAAAGAGCACCTGCTGGGAGTCTGAACCCTTTTTAGAGGAGTGTCCTGGTTTTATCCCTGACCTGGTGTCTAGAAGAGCCTTCTCTAGAAAGGTGGGAATCCATAGGAGAGGCTTATCTTGGGGGTCAGGAAGGAGGCAGGAGTAGAGGCCACCACTGGTTTCCAATGCTCAATCTCCAAGGCTCGTTTAGTCCTCTCCTCCTAAATCAGGGTTTGAAACACTGCCTGGATATTAGCCTGAGTCTGCCGTGAAGGCAAAGCCTGAGACTGAGGAGGAGGTGATGATGGAGGAGGAGGCTGTTATAATGGATAGCCCGGCATCTGATATTGAGGGTATCCATGAGCCTGATAGGAATAGGGAAAGACAGAAGGAGCAAACCCTTGATTAGACATAGCCTGGCATCTGGTACCCCGATACATAATGGGATTGATGACCATGTGTTGGATACCCCGTGAAGGGTACATTGGGTATTGTGAGGTGGGTAACCTGAACGTTGCCCATAGGTCCTGCTGGAGACAGAGCTGTAGGCCCAGCAGGAGGTGGAGCTGAAGGCCCAGCAGGAGATCCAGAAGGACCAGGCGTCAGCTCATGCAGGACATTCAAAGGGCTGGCACTCGATCAGGCACAGGAATGTCCAGCACTGGAAGAGTCTGTGCCTGGAGGCCTGATGAAAGGCTGTTCAGCTTTTGAAGAATGGCTGGAGTGCCATATATACTCTGATCCAGTGAAGGGTCACATGGCAAAGGGTCACTTGGTGTTGGGGTGTGAGTAGAACATGGCAGAGGACCCGCCGATGTCTGGGGAAAAAGAGTCAAGATGGTGGAACCTGGTTGTCCTAGGGGTTTGGGCAGAGAAGGTCCTGATGGAAGTTCCCTAAAGGAATTAACAATCGGCCCAGTGGGTGAATCAGGAAGAGACTGATCTGGCAAAGGAGGGAGGAGAACTCCAGATTAGTGCCCACCTCAGGCAGGCATGCCCAGAGGGACTGGTTGTGTCAGTGGGAGCAAGGAACCCTCAAAAGACTGTTGCATAGACTCCCAGTGATGTCACCTGACTAATGGCAGTTTAGCTTAAGAGTTCTGTTCGCCCACCAAGACTAAAAGCTAATCTAAAAACTTGCCACTGAACTCACCTCCGGATGAGTGCAGAGATGTCTCACGAGGCACAAAAGTAAAGAATCGCCACTAATATGGCTCAGAAAACAGGAAGCAATCAACGCTGTGTTGGCAGGCCTCCTCCTCCTCGGCAGGACCTGCAGCCCGACAGAAAACCGCATGGACTGTCCCAACACAGAGGAAGAACAGGAACAGGAATACACTAACAAACATAGAAACATAGAATTTGATGGCAGATAAGGACCGCTTGGCCCACCCAGTCTGCCCATTATACTATTACTTCTAAACAGCTGATCAGGTAGCTGCAGAAAATCAGGACACTTTTTCTAAACTGGAATCCCTGGTAGCTAAAAACAAAGGATATCCAGACTGTTGAACATCGAGCAGCAGCGCTGGAGGAGGCAATCACAGATGTCTGACACATTCAGGCAGGCTACATAACTCAACACTATTAGATTTACATCGTCGGAGGCTGACTTTTCAACAAAATAGAAGAATTAGAGAACCGTAACTGCCGCAATAACGTGTGGTTACGCGCCTACCAGAGAAGGCAGAAACAGGAGATATGATTACCTTTATGGAGGGCCTGCTGAAGGAAATACTTCCCTTACTTCCAGATTTGAAGCTTAATCTGATTCGTGCACACAGGTCTCTAGATCCCCCAAAAGACAGCAATGCTAGGCCACGCTCCATTATAATGGCATTTCTGGACTTCCATGTAAAGGAGCAGGTACTAAAGGTGGTTTGGGATAAAAGGAAGTGTTTTTGGTGACAAGCGTTTATTTCTGGAACATGATTACAGTCCCGCGACAGTACAGAAGAGGCACAGGGTTTTAGCTGTCCTGAAGCAACTTAGAGAGAAAGGCTTAAAGGCATTTTGGAGTACCCTGCATGCCTGTGAGTGCTTACTCCAGATGGAATTAAATGATTTGCAGAGTTAACTGATGCCAACAACTTCCTGATATCCATGGGCATCTCGATTGATGAAACAACCTCCAGATTCCCAGAAAAGGAGCTGCAACAAGCAGACTGGCAACAAACCCTTGAGCCACGCTCAAACAAAAGGAGAGCCAAAGATCTTTGGAAAGCACTACAGGATAACACACTGACTATGCAACAGGCCTCATAAGGAACCTGATGTTTTCTCTAATGACCCGCAACCCACGAAGGGGACTGAAACATTTGGACTTTGCTGAAGATTGGCTGTGACTGGGCAGATGCCCAGATGTCAGAACAATCCATTGAGTTATGGCAAATCTTTTGAGCCATTACCCTCTTTAAGGTGGAAAGGAAGGGTATTTAAAATATACTAACGAGCCTCGATAAATGGAGCGATTAATCCAAAGTTCAGCCTAGAGAAAACACGAATATACAACAAGGTCCTAGTAGGGGCCTATTACTTATTTCTATTTGCCTTATGATCTTACCACTCCTACTCCTCTCTCTCATCCCCCTTCCTACCCCTTTCTTTCTTTTCCTTCCTCCCTTCTTTCCCCAAGGTGGTATTTCATTCTGGGCTGAACTTGTTCAGACTGTCTCCAGCAGATAGGTGGGTGGAGGCAACAGCCACCAGAAGACACACTTTTAAGCCTTCCCAGAGGGAAGTAAGCGTCCAAAAGTCAATACATGGTGATATTTCAGTGTTACTGCAGCAGTGTACACTTCCTGTGCACTTCATTCCATTGTGTACTCCATGAGCGTTAATTATTCTGTCGGTGTGCATGCAGTGCTGACACAGTGTGTACAGATTATGTTAATTAGCACTGCAATCACACTGTGCATGTAATGCAATTAGCAGTGTTAGCAGCAACACTGCCTGAAGCAGTGTTGCTGTTTTTTCAGTGTGTACGACTATGTTAATTAGCATACTGAATCAACACCTGTGCACTTCAGGGCACAGTGTGGTGTTGATGGTTAGTACCAGTCCTGACAGCAGTGTTGCAGTGCCATTTCAGCATGTCCTCATTATAACTGCATATATCTACCTCCTCATCCAGAGCACAGCTGGGCACAGGAACAGTACAGCGGACATAGGACTATGTGTTCTGGAGTTTCATCCTGCTGGCCACTCACATTTTCTACCTTTCTGTTGAAGGTAAATCAGCCAGGACTACGCAGGACATGAATACTGAGGCATGGGAGCAACCTTGCAATATAAGCTTGCTGTGCCCTGTTCATCATGGTGCCTGGTAGTCAGCTGGAAGCAGCTATGAAGCAGTCGACTCTCCCCTTCTCTCCAGTTGTTCGAGCTGCAACCTGCTGCCACACTTGCAGTCGACTGCTGATACAGCTCTGACTGAGAGCAAAATAACACTTTAGGTGCCAGACTGCCAGCACCATCTCCTGTGCTTTATCGGTGACTATGACTGTTGGGGGCAGTGGTCCTGGTCACCAAAGACTACCATAGCACAGAGCAGGAAGTGAGAGGATTGTGTTGTAACGCGCTAGCAAGCATAAGCACCTCATCTGCCTGCCTCACAGCACCACCTCCAGTCACCAGGTGGAAGGAAAATGGAAAGGGACTTTAAAATAATTTTTTGTTTATTTTGTTTTTTAAACAGAGCAAACCAAAGTTCACAAGAGACTGTAGAAAGTTTGTGGGTGTCCTCACCAATAAGAACAGCTTTGGTTCAACCATTTTGGAGTTAAGGTCGAACCGAACTACTATTGTGTGACAAAGATTTCTTACCTAGCTCCTGGTGACTGGGGATGGGGTTTGGGTGGTTTGAGAGAACATCCAGCTGTCCCTGTAAAATAAGAAAAGCAATGGGGTCACAAAGGATCTGCAGCTCTTTAGTAACTAACTGGGACAAACAAGATACTCTAAACATAAACGATACTTACCTGATACATGTGGTCAGTGTCCTCCAGTGCTGGGGCTGATGTCCATCATTCCACTGGACCTGTAAACAAAGTGGAAAATGAGTTACTAGGATTAATAAAAATACCAATCAGCTGTGTCAGGTGGAAAGTGATTGTATATTGGGAGGTTAAAGTTTGTTGGTCAGGAGGGTACATACCGCACCACAGCAGTGACCTGGGTTTGGGAACAGACTTGGGCTGACCTGGGTTTGAGAACAGACTTGGGCTGCTGTGGATGTCAGTGTGGGAGATACAGACAGAATTTGGTGTCCCTGGGCCCTCTCTCCTCTGGGAAGGGCACAAGCTGCTCCACTCATTGACTCACTCCAGGGCCGGATGGAGCCATCACCATTGTGTGTCTGCAACACCGACAGAGTGAAAGACTGCAAACGTGGCTGACATTCAAGGGGCAGACTTTCATCTTCCTCCTATCCTCGTCATGGGGGAATTTGTGTGTGTGTGTGGGGGGTAGTACCAATTAGTACAAGTAATTTCCTGAGACGAAGAGTAATTGTGCGGACAGCTGAATGCAGTAGGTAGCCAGTCATTGGTATGGGACCTGCAGTGACCAGACTGGTCATCCTGCCAGGTACACTCTTCCCATTTTATTCCACCCCTGTCCTGATGCAGTGTATGGGTCCATCAGCTCTCAATACACATGTCGACCCCTTGAGAAGGAAGGCTCCCTTGCCCACCACAAGGTGCCTTATGTGCACCTGCTTTGTCCTCAGGCTTGGGCCAGTGCCACATACAGCAGTGCCTTACCCCAGCCATGGCCCATTCAGCTGGCACAGCAAGTTTTACCCAAACTCAGGTCACTGGCAAAGAAAGGCAAGGCCACCCTGGGTCAATGGCACTTCTGCAAACATGTTACTTCATAATTTTTGGGGTGACATTTTAAACCCAAATTTTCAACCGTCTTAAGACCCCACCTCATGAACCGGGTAAGTGAAAATGCTCAATTCCCAGCCAGAATGTTATATCCTGCCTCAAGTAGAAAATCCATTTTGCCAGGATCTGGGAGAGAAAAAACACCAATCACTTACATGGTGCAGAGTGAAAAATGTCTATGTTGAAAATTGAGTTCTGAAGCGATTCTGAACGTTTTTTATTCTGACCCCAAATTTTCAATATAGTCTTCTTATGACCCTGCCTTAGAACCTGATAGCAGTTCTGTACCTCTCCTCACTCTGGTCACAACTTTACTTTCCTCCAGTCTGTTGGTCTGTAGCCATTTTTTGTTCCTGTGCCCCAGTAACAGTGCTAGGGGTTTTAAAACATGGTCAAATTAGACCCACTGGTGTAAAAAAATGGGTCAAAATGAGAAACAACTGGTCAAAACCTACTGTAATCACAAGTACAAGTTTCACCAGTACAGAAGCTTAAAATTTCAAGTGAAAATACTTTTCTATGGTTTACTTTTCCATCTTTCAGCTATTGTTACAGACAGGTGCATCCATACCAAAATATCCTCAGAAAACGTAGCATTACCATTTGTCCACCATTTCCATACCATTGTAAATTTCATTGCAGTACCAGTATAGCCCCTTGACTGGTAACACATTGGATTTGTTTCAATTCCATTGTAATACCATTGTTGCCACTGTGGTACCACATGGACAGTGGTATCACAATGAGAATGTGTGCATAGATGGTACCACAATGACTCATCAGACACACACCTTTGTATTCCCACTACCGTTGGCAACACAATGAATTTGTTTCAATTCCAGTGTATTACCATTGCTGCCATTGTGGTATCATGTACCGTAGTGGTAACACAGGGTGATTTCCATCTCCAATGGCAACCAAATGAGCTGCCATTGCAAAACCATGACATTGGTCTCACAATGGATTTGTTTCAATTCCATTGCCATACCATTGTGGACACTGTGGTACCATCTGTGTGCAGAGGTGGTACCGTGATTCTCTAAGTGGATGCTGGTAGCTCAATGATGACATTGCACTACCACTGCTATTGGTAATCAGGTGTAGCACATGTTAGTACAGTGGTTCTCATGTGGTATGACATCAACCACTCAAGATCCTCCCGCTAGTTCCCCGATCCATATCAGACTGACATCAGGTCCTCCCCCAGTCCCCCCACATGCCTCTCATACCCTCGACTTTGGCTCCCCATGCCTGTCTCCCCCCACCAGCTCCCACAGAACTTGGGTCTGACGCTGCACAATAAGGACCACACATACAACAGTTTTGCTCAGTCGTAATAATTTTTAATCAGTACTTTTAGTGATGCTAAATCGTTATCTGTCATTACTGATCAATACTGAGCCACCATAAACCATAACTTTTCTTTCACTGCTGACGGTGTTTTGTTTTATCATGATTGATCATAGTTAATCAATACCTGATGCAGGTTATTGGCAGCCAATCAGAGTCTGCTTCAAAGATCATAATTGGTCATAGGCATTCATAAAAACAAAAATACCACCAACAGCTTAATCTAGTTCAGTTTCAGTTGGTTACCATCTGTATCCCCCTTCCCCAAGTCACCCCTGAAAAAGTGTCTTCTAGTCTCAATGGGATTACTGGGTCAACAAATTAAACAAAATAAATAGGCTTGTAATATTTGCCATGATTAATCATGAGTGATGTACCTGGTCTCAATGGCTGCTCTGCTGTAATTTGCATAATTTCTCATGTTTAATCAAGATCAGTCATTGCCTTTTAAAATAAAGGTGCGACATTCTGAAATGGGGTTCATTAAGCTCATCCTGCAGCGTGATAGTCTGTCCATGCAGAAATTATAAAATGTACTGCTGTCCTGTAGGGAGGGAAAAGATGATAACTCTGGAGAACTGCTGTCCAACCGACCCTTTTCACTTCCCAATCTGCCTGCTCTGCCCCCACATTCTGACATTATGTGATGTCTCCAGAGGACGACGTGGAATGCCCATACAAGTCTATGGGGCTCATTTTCAAAAATGGCTTTACAGACATTTAAGCAACCTCTGATAGAAAATAAAAGCCACTGCTCAACAAATACATAGCTACATAGACAGTGTCAGCAGATAAGGGCCTACAGCCCACCCAATCTGCCCATTTGAGCTTGTAAGTTCATTTTATGTTTTCTAGAAGTCTGTTGTCCCTTAACCCTGACCTCCAGAATTCCTTTATGTCTATCCTATGCATTCTTAAATTCCGTGATTGTTTCATCCCCACTACTTCCTCTGGCAGGGTGTTCCATTGTACACCACCCATTCTGTGAAGAAATTCTTCCTCATGTTTCTTCTGGAATCATCCTCCCTCCAACTTCATCCCATGCCCTCTAGTCCTGGAACATCTTTTCACTTACAAATAGTGTATTCCTGCACCGTATTCCTCCCTGTAAGATACTTCTAAGTCTCTAACATATCCCCTCTCCTCCTCTCCTCCAGGGAGTACATATTCAAGTCCTTCAACCTGTCCTCATAGGACTTGTGATGCAATCCATGTACCATCTTTGTTGCCCTCCTCTGAACCACCCTGTCTATGTCCTTACATAGGTAAGATCTCCAGAACTGTACACTGTACTCCAAGTGGGGCCTCACTAGTGTTTTGTATAGTGGAATTATGACCTCCTTTTCCTGCTGGTGATGCCCCTGCCTCGCATCCCAGCATCCTATTTACTTTTCCTGCTGCCTTGTCATACTGTTTCCCTACCTTGAGGGCATCAGAGATGATAACCTCTAGATCCCTTTCCTGCTAGGTGCATGCTATATCCTCACCCCCCAACTGATATATTGTGCAAGGTTTTTGTGCCCCATATGCATTGTCTTGCACTTCTTTGCATTAAATTTCAACTGCCAAACCCTGACCATTCTTCAAGTTTCTGCAGGTCCTTCTCATTCTGTCTACACCCTCTGGTGTGTCTACTCTGTTACAGAGCTTTGTGTAATCAGCAAACAGGAAATTCTGCCTTCTAGGTTCTCAGCAATGTCACTGATGAAGATGTTGAATAGGACCGTCCCAGCACTGATCCTGTGGTACCCCACTGGTCACTCTTCCCTCTGTGGAGTGATAGCCATTTACCACCACCCTCTGTGTCCTGCTGCCCAGCCAGTTACTTACCCACCACACTACTGTCCTGCCTACACCCATATTCCCAGTTTGTAATAGTCTTCTATGTGACACAGTGTCAAAGGCCTTGCTGAAGTCCGGATAGGCCATGTCCACTGCCCTCCCCTGATCCACCTCTCAGTCACCCAGTCAATAATTCAATGAGGTTGGTCTGACATGACTCCACCTGGTGAAACCATGCTTCCTTGGGTCCTGTAGTCCATTGACAACCAGATGTTCCACCAATCTCTCTTCGTTAGTGCTTCCATGATCTTCCCACTACCGAGGTGAGGCTGACTGATCTGTAGTTACCTGCTTCCTCTTTGTTCCCATTTTTGTATAAGGGGACCACATCTGCTGTCCTCCAGTCTTTGGGTACCTCCTTGTTTCCAGTGATTGGCTAAACAGGATTGCCATAGGACCTCCTGAATGCTAATGTTTTGCCATAACCTTCCCAACACTTCCTCTGAAAACCATAGTGGTCTTTTTCCTTCTTGCTTCTATTTACATTTCTAACACCTTCACTATAGTTCTTTTAATTTTGCCCACTGTTCCTCTACTACTCCCTAGTTCCCTCCCTGCCAGGACATCCCTGTGGCAATCCCCCATCTTTGTAAAGTCTGCCCTCCTGAATTTCAGGACCATCACCTTTGTGTGGTTCAACTCCACCCATTCTTATACTGAAACACACCATTCAATGATACTGGTCCCCAGGTGACCACCCACTATTACTTCTACAAGACTGTCCCCATTGGTGAGTACTAGGTAAAATTACTCCTCATGAGTGGGCTCATTTACTAATTACCTAAAATGCTCCTGCAGGAGTCCAGGATATCCTACTCCTAGCTGGAAGTTGCAGCCAGGATGTTCTAGTCCACATCTGGCAGACTAAAGTTTCCATCTGCAGCACCTCCCTTTAGTTGCCATCTTATGGATGGCTTCTAGTAGAACCCTGTCCATTTCCCCACGTGTCTGGAGGTCTGTAGATCACCCTGGTGCAAACAGCTGCTCCATTTCCTGGTAATAGGGAAAGTTAAGTTACTTGTTCATGGTTATACAGTGTGTAAGTGGGCAAGGGCTGTGTATTCAAACCTGTGTCTATATTTGCCGCTCAGTGCTCTGCCTTCAAGAATATGGTACCGGTAACACAAAAAGCACAATGTCCCCACCACATAGTGTGTGTGTGTGTGTGTGTGTGTGTATAGGCTAGAGAGATAGATAGATGTACTTGTTGTAAAACAAAGCACCACATTAATGCAGGCATTAGAATGCAAAGCACACAAAGCAAGAAAATGAAAACAGGGTTTGAACCTCACGGGTCTTGGCAAATTGATTGTGTGGTGTTCCTTGGAGTTCCCAATCTTAATGCCCATTCCCTCACCCCCAGCCCATAGCCTCCTTTCTAAAGCACAAGGTACAGCTCCAACCCAGTGCCTCCCATAGCTGCCATTCATACCTGTAAACAAGAACAGCAATGGGCTCACAAAGGATCTGCAGCTCGTATGAACTATTATGACAAACAATGTAGGGTAAAAAAAAAACAATACTTACCTGATACATATGGTCAGTGTCCTCCTACTCCCAGTCAATGTCCTGTCAGACCTGTAGATATAAAATGGAAAATGGGTCAGTATGAAAAATAAAATACTGATCAGCTGGGTCAGTTGGGAAGGATCTGTAGAGGTTAAAAGAAAAAGTGGGTGTGTGTGTGTGTGTGGGGGATACCAGACCTGTACCACACCATCAACCTGGCTTTTAGAATGGACTGTCACCAGAGGATGTCCTGTTGGGGAGGAGAAGACTCATTGCCCCGTGCCCCTAGAACTGATCTTTTTGGGGGTAGGAGGCCATGTTGTTCCACACATCGACCAACACAGGGCAGGATAAAGACACCAAGGGACAGATATTCAAGGCACAATATATGCTTCCCTGGTGGTGTAGTGGATCCCCTGCCTTTCTCCAACTGCCCATTGAATATATAGAACATAGGTATGTGACGGCAGAAAGGACCGCAGGCCCACCTACCCTTACGAAAATATCCTCAAAAACGTAGCATTACCATTTGTCCACCATTTCCATACCATTGCAAATTCCACTGCAGTACCACTGTATCCCCTTGACTGGTAACACATTGGATTTGTTTCAATTCCATTGTGAAACCATCGTTGCCATTCTGGTACCACATGGACAGTGGCATCACAATGAGAATATGTGCATGGATGGTACTACAATGGCTCAAACACACACTACTGTATTCCCACTGCTGTTTTGGTAACACAATGGATTTGTTTCAATTCCTGTGTATTACCACTGGCACCACCTGGTACCTAAAATACAGTGGTAACACAGGGTGATTTCCACGTCCAATGGTAACATAATGAGCTGCCATTGCAAAACCATGGAAATTGGTTTCACAATGGTTTGTTTCAATTCCATTGCCATACCATTGTGACATTGTGGTACCATCTGTATGCAATGGTAGTGCCGTGGTTCTCTAAGGGATGCTGGTAGCTCAATGATGACATTGCACTATCACTGCTATTGGTAATCAGGAGGTAGCACATGTTAGTACAGTGGTTCTCATGTGGTATGACATCCGACCACTCCAGGTCCTCCTGCTAGTCCCCGATCAGACTTGACATCAGATCCTCCCCATTGCCCCCCATGCCTCTAACTCCTCCACTTTGGCTCTCCATGACTGTCTCCTCATAAGTTCTCACCGAACTTAGATCTGCAGCTGCACAATAAGGACCACACATGCAATAGTTTTGCTTGGTCATAATAATTTTAATCAGTACTTTTGGTGGTGCTAAATCATTATCTATCATTATCGATCACCCAAAGCTACCATAAACCATAGTTTTCTTTCACTGCTGACGGTGTTTTCTTTTATCATCATAGTTAAACAATACCTGATGCAGGTTATTGGCAGCTAATCATCATCTGCTTCACAGATCATGCTTGGTCATAGGCATTCACTAAAACTAATACCGCCAACAGCTTAATCTGGTTCAGTTTCAGTTGGTTACTATCTGTATCCCCCTCCTCCTGGTCACCCGTGAAAGGACATCTACTGGTGGGCTACTGGGTCAACAAAATGTAGTCAAATAAAATAAATAATAAATAAATAAACAGGCTTGTAATATTTGGCTATGATTAAAGAGCAGCTCTCAATCAGCCCCCACTGACACGTATATGGCAACTCACCTGGTCAGTAGTCTTTTCCACAAATGATTCCTTTGTGGGCTATCACTGTAAAATGTTAATCCACTTGTAAATTTATTCCCTGACCCGATCAGTCATTGCATTTTTAAAATAAAGGTGTGACACTCTGTATTGGGCTTCATTAAGTCCATCCTGCAGTGGTGATAGTCTGTCCGTGCATAAATTATAAAATTTACTGTTGTCCTGTGAGGGAGGGGAGGAAGGGACAGTAATTTGAACTGCTATCCAGCTAACCCTTTCCACTTCCCGTCTGCCTGCTCTGTCCCCACATTCTGACATTACGTGTCTCCAGACAGGGCACGGGAACGCCCATACAAGTCTATGGGGTTAATTTTCAGAATGGTTTTATAAACATTTAAGCAACCTTGATAGAAAATGAAAGCCACTGCTCAACCAATAGGACCTCCTGAATGCTGATGTTTTGCCTAACCTCCCTAACACCTCCTCAGTGGTCTTTTTTTCCCTCTTGCTTCTGTTTACATGTCTAACACCTTCCACTATAATTCTTTTAATTTCACCCACTGTTCCTGTATTTCTCTAGTCTCCCTCCCTTCCAGGGCATCCCTGAGGCAATCCCCATCTTTGGAAGTTTTAACTGCATTTCCTGGTAAAAGAGACAGTTAACTTACTTGTTCTTGGTTATACAGTGTGAAGTGGGCGGGGCTGGGGATTCAAACCTGTGTCTCCATCCATGTTTGCCGCTCAGTGCTCTGCCTTCATGAGCACACAGTGCTCAAGTGCCTCAAAAACAGCACATAATGTCCCCACCATACATACATCAGTATATACAGTAGTTCAAAGTAAAAACACTATATTGTGCAAAGTACACAAAACAAGAAATGAAAACAGGGTTTGGCCTCACAAATCTTGGCAAATTGGTTATGTGGTATTCTTTGAAGTGCCAACCTTAATGTCTATCTCACCCCATTGTCCCTTTCCTAACCACAAGGTACAGCTCCAACCTAGTGCCACCATAACAGCCATTTGTACCTGTAAACAAGAACAGCAATTGGCTCACAAAGGATCTGCATCTCTTTTGAACTATGACAAACAGCGGAGTGTAAACACAAAATAATACTTGCTGATATGTATTGTCAGTGTCCTCCTATACCTGGTCAATGCCATAGTTAGACCTGTAGAAAGAAAGGAGAAATGGGTCAGTATTAAAAGAAAAAAAGTGGGTTTTGTTTTGGGGAGGGGAATCAGACCCACACCACGCTATCAACCTGGCTTTAGAATGGACTTGGTCACTCAGGAGATGTCATGGTTGGGAGGAGGAAGATTCATTGCCCCTGTGCCCTTAGAACTGATCATTCTTTGGGGTAGGAGGCCATGTTGCTCACACATCGACCAACACAGAGCAGGATAAAGACACCAAGGGACAAATATTTAAAAATCCTGCCCAGGCAAGATATATGCTTCTCTGGTGGTGTAGTGATCCCCTCCTTTCCTAACCTGCCTGTAGAATACATGGAAACACATGTATGTGACAGCAGAAAAGGTCGCGAGGCCCATCTAGTCTGCCCAGTTTGTCTATATCTACTAGGCCTTTTCTGTAGTCTCCCTCATGACAATTCACCCTTGTGCTTATCCCATGCCCTCTTGAACCCTCCAACCATCCTCTCCCCACCACTTCCCTCAGCAGCCCATTCCAGTTGTCCACGACTCTCTCAGTAAAGAAGTACTCTAATGTTTCTCTAAATTTCCCCTTGATTTGGAATTTCCAACCACCATCCATTGCAGTATAGCAGACCGCAGCAGGCCAAATGTGACTATCTCTAGGCCAACATCCCCAGCCACAACCAGTCCCATAACTCCCTGCAGCTCACACCAGAGCAAGACGCAGCAATTGAAGCTCCAATAGTCCTGAGTGCATATTCAAGCTTCCACAACCTCTGATCAGATGTTTTCCACTTCTGCTTTTCTCCAGGGGCTACGTCTCAGTCCTCAGTGACAGAACTTAGCCCAGGGAGTACAGTGGGGGCTAGTAAACAACAGATGAGAGCTTATATAACTTTAACATGCACTGTAAGACACTATCTCCCACCGCTGCCTTAACATGCACTGTAGGACACTATCTCCCACCGCTGCCCGCCACACCAAAGCCAGCCTCAGAGGACTCCAGGATCTGCTGCAAATGAAGCTGTCAGTGCAGAAGCAAGCAAAACCAGTTCACCATAATCCACCACACTACAGCACACAGCAGGCAAGCTAAAATGGCTCCACATGCAAAGTGCACATTGGGACCAGACCCACATTGTGGGATCCCTGGCACAAGCCAGCCAGTGGGTATTGTGGTAAGGAGGGACAAAACCTCTTACATGCAGGTACATCAGGAGAAAAGGAAGGCAAGGGAGGGGTTGAGGTCTGAAAGGGGAGTGAGGGTAAACGATGATGACCACCAAAGCAGAAATACTGAACAAATACTTCTGTTCAGCTTTTACAAAGGAGGGGAAGGAAATGGGCCAGTAATAAGATAGGGAGATCACAGAAATGGACCCAGGTCCTTTGCAAAATAAAGGATCTTCACGGAACTGGCAGCATTAAGGCTATGGGGCCAGATAGGGTACACCCAGGATACTGAGGAGCTAAGGAGGTGTTAGCAGGGCCTCAACTACCCTGTTCAACCTGTCATTGTAAACTGTTGATGTGCCCAGGGATTGGAGGAGGGCTGATGGTCCCTCTCATACAAAGTGTTAACAGGGAGGATGCAGGGAACTACATACTGGTCAGCCTGACTCAACAGTGGAACAAGTCATGGAAATACTACTGGAGGAAAGAATAGTAGAACACCTGGTTGTCAATGGTCTACAGGGAAGGGGGGTAGAACGCTGTTTAACCAGGAGTAGCATACAAAGCTGAAGCTTGTTTCTAGATGCAACCTAGGAGCACACGGAAGTTAAATGACTTGCTCAGGATCACACAGTATGCACCTAGGCAGCTGTGGGATTCAAACCTAAGTCTCCAGATCTGCAGCTCAGACCCTTACCCACTGCGCTATACTACCTCCAGGACCCAAGGCAGCTTGGTTTCTGGGAGGAAGGTTGTGCTAGAGGAACCTAATTGAGTTTTTGACTGGGTGACCAGGAGGTGGATTTTGGGGTGTATGGCTACTTGGATTTCAGCAAGGCTTTTGGAACCTTGCTGCACAGAAGGCTGGGAAATGAGCTGGAAGGCTGAAGGGTGGGACAGAAAATAAAGTGGGTGGAGAACTGGTTGAGGGATCGAAGCCAGAGGGTGGTGGTAAATGGGTGCATTCCAAGGTGGAAGAAGTGATGAGTGGTGTGTCCCAGGGTCGGTGCTGGGACCATCTTTTAATATCTATAGCAATGATATAGTGGCGGACTGCAGGGTAGGTGTGCCTATTTGTAGGTGGTAATAAGATCTGCAATAGGGTGAACACCCGGGGAGAGGCAATGAGGAAGGACCTAAAGATTCTGGAGGTGGTTGGAAACTTGACAGCTGAAATTCAATGCCAAAAGTAGTACAGTAATGCACATGGGATGCAATAACCCACAAACTATTTACACATGGGAGGGTTAAGCAAAACTGAGCAGGAGAGAGATCTGGGATTATAATTTCAAATAACTTAAGGTGGAGAACCAATGTAGCACAGTGGTGGCCAAACTGAATAGAATGCTGTGTATAATGAGGGGTATAAAACAGAAAGAGGGAGGTGCTGATGTTCTTTTATAACTCCATGGTGAGGCCTCACCTGGAGTATGGGGTTTAGTTCTGGAGGCCTCACCTACACAAGGACAGACAAGATTGAAAGGGTTCAAAGGGTCTAAAGAAGAGGCAACCAAGATGGTGCACACTATGCATAGGAAGCCCTATGAGGAGAGGTGGAGAGAATTGGATCTGTGTCCACTGGAGACTAATAAGGTGAGAGGTGAAGCTTATTTACAAGGAATGTAAGTGCTAGAACTAGGATCATAATCTAAGATTAGAAGAAGGAAGGTTTAGGGCAATGTGAGGGGCATTACTTCACTGAGAGGGTGGTGGGGACCTGGAACAGACTACTGGAAGAGGTGGTGGGGGTAAAAATGGTGAAAGAGGATTTAAGAGGGCATGGACAGACACCAGGAGTTGACCAGTCGTAGGAGTGGGGTGTCTTGACAAAGAGGAGATGAGTTGGGGGTTAAGGGCAGACTTGATTGGCCAAAATGGTCCTTTCTGTCACCAGATTTCAGGATTCTAAAGCAGTTAAGCAATTATGACTTCCTGCTCTATCAGAGTTGGGGTGTCTTTGGTTCAGGGTATTCTGGTAGGACTTAAAGGGAAGAACAGAGAAGGTTAAGAGGACACAAAGGGTCGGAGGTGCTAGAGGAGAGATTAGGGTGTTAGAATTAAACAAAGATACTTATCTGATTGGTATATAGTTTGGCCAGACCTGTAGCAATAAAGGGAAACATAGATCAGTATGGGGAACTTATTGTAGCGAGAGTAGAGAGATACAAAAGGGTACAGTAGGCATAGGAGTAAAGAAAGGGGAGTTTTAGAGGAAAAGATAAACGAGGTCTAAGTAAGAAAACTGAGATAGAAAAAATGCAGACAAATAGAACAGAGAATAAAGTGATACTTGAGGCTTGCATAACCCCCTTAGCACCCTAGGTGATCTGCAGGTAGCCAGTAAATCTACTAGTAGTCCAGATGGGCAGGCGGGGATGCTTTTGGACTAGTGGCCTCTATATTACTTAAGAAAGGGACACTGGTGGTAAATGGTGATTTTAATTATATTAACATTTCCCTGGCATCTAGCTGGGGGAGGGGTCTGTGGGCTGTAAACTGCATGGAGGCAGGTAGGCTGGTCAGAAAACTGCCAATCAGAAATGATGTGGCTATGCAGCCATCAGTTTAGTGCTACTTCACTACAGCGACAGTGCTGGCAGATGCTTTCAAGTCTAGCCCACGAGAGTTCACACTGTGGCCTGAAACATGTAGGTGGGGGAAAAAGATGGGGATTTTTGGGAGGTGGAGGGGCCAGGCAGCTACGCCTCACTCTACCGATCAGCCACATGGTGCCTTTGTGAAGACACCAAGGGCTTGCTATGAGGTCTGGAGAAAGCCAGCAGGGAAGTGGCAAAAGCACTAGCTAAGCTGCATGGCAGTGGTGTAATGTCCTGGGGCTTGGTAGGAAGGAACTGAGAAAAAAGCACAAGATGGAGGCCTAGAAGCTGTCCCAGTGGCACTAAGGGGACATGAACACAAACTGCCAGCAGATAAAGACCATTCAGTCTATCTAGTCTGCTCAATGTGCAGCACTCTCAGTCTGAGACTGCAGCTGCCCCACCTCCCTCATGCGCCATTCCCATCTCCCACCCCCTCCAGATTTGTACCTCCCTCAAATCTGTCCCAACTCCTCTTGAAGCCCCCCTCAACACCTGCAATGATAGACTTCCTCTGGCAGAGCGTTCCACCTGCCAACACTTTTCTGTGAAATAGTGCCTCCATGAGTTCCTCTTGAACCTGCCCCTTCCAGCTTCATAGAGTGTCCCTGGTTTCCTTCTGCCTTTCTGACTGAACATACACCTGGTGTCTACTTTGTTCAAACCTTTCAGGCACTTGAAGGTCTCAATCATATCCCCTCTCCTTCTTTCCTCCAGGGTATACATATTGAGCTCTCTCAAGTCTCTCCTCATATGGTCTGTCCCCCAGCCCCAGGATCATTTTTGTTGCCCTGTGCACTCCCCAGTAGTTTGATGTCTCTTTTCAAGTAGAGGTGCCAGGGTGCACACAGTACTCTAGAGTGCAGTCTCACGAGGGACCTATACAGGCAAGATGACCTCCCACTCCTAGAAGTAATCCCCCTTGCTTTACACCCTAGCATCCTGTTTGCCTTCACTGCTGCCTTCCTGCACTGCATGGGCGTTCATCTCCCAGTTACCAGCACTTCCAGAGCCTTCTCCTCCTTGGATTTTGTTAATGGGACACCCTCCAGCCAGTAATTGTGTCCTGGGTTCTTGCCTCCCTAAATGCATCGTTTTGCACTTCTTGGCATTGAAACCAAGCTGCGAATGAGAGACCATTCCTCCAGTTTCATCAAATTCTCCTGAAGTACTTTTGCTCCTCCTCCCCATTTACAGTACTTCAACACAAATCTTGTGTCATCTGCAAAAAGACTGATGTTACTCTTAATCCCCACTGCAATGCGGCTATGAAAATGTTAAACAGAACGGTCCCAGCACTGAGTGATGCGGTACACCACTAGCACCCTGGGTTCAGATGCCTCCCCTACCACAACTACATTCTGCTGTCTCACCCTGCAGCCAGTTCTCAGCCCATCTTACCATTTTCCTCCCTGCTCCAGATTCCACAACTTGTGTCAGCCTGTCGTGGGCACTGAGCCAATAGCCTTGCTGAAATCCAAGTAGAGGACATTCACCACATGTCCCCTGTCTACTGCCCTCATAACCAAGTTGCAAAAATCAACTAAGTTCATCTGGCAGATCTGCCTGAGACAAAGCAGCACTGCCTGCTGTCCTGGAGATTGGTATCCTCAAAAATTGCACCAGTCTTTCCTTGAGGATTGTCTCCAACAGTTTTCCCATGCAATTGCAGAAGGCTTACTGATGTTAATTCCCCAGTTCGTCCTTGGGCAACTCTTATGCAGCAGTACCACATGTGCTTTCCTCCAGTCCTGGGCATGCACCCTGCATTCAGAGAGGCATTGAATAGGTTTGCTCAATGGCTTGCCAGGACCTCTGCCAACTCTCTCAGCATCCTGGGGTGGATTTCATCTGGGCCAGGTGCCTTGTTCACCTTCAGGACTTTAGGCCCTCTCTCACCCTTCTGACCAGGACTTACTCATCTGTGGTTGCTTCTCCTCCACCCTCTACCACCTCGCCTTCTTCTTGGGTATGGGCCCCATCCACTTTGTTGAAGACTTAACAGAAGTATTCATTCTATTGCTTCCTCCTGCTCAGCCCCTTTCTACCCATCCACTTCCCCTCCTGATCCTAACAATTTGATCCTTGCTCTTCCTCTTCTTTCTGATATACAGTATCTGAAGAAATCATTTTCCTTCTTTGATCCCTGTGTTAAACTCTGCTCCCTAGCTGCCTTTGCTGTCCTTACCACTCTGCTCACTTCTTCTATTTCTTCACATACTTTCTGTCTTCTGTCCTGTTGGGTCTCTGGTAGATCCTAAATGCCTTCCTTTTCTCCTCACCTTCTCCACAACCTCTCTACTCATCCAACTGGGTTTCTTGGTCCTGGCTTTCTAGCTCTGGCTCTTGACACACGTTTAGTGGCTTCAGCCAGTACTGCCTTGATGACTACCACTTTTGTTCTGTGTCCAT
This sequence comes from Neoceratodus forsteri, assembly GCA_016271365.2. Lineage (NCBI taxonomy): Eukaryota > Metazoa > Chordata > Ceratodontiformes > Ceratodontidae > Neoceratodus > Neoceratodus forsteri. The sequence goes on from JADMNL010000032.1 coordinate 185,623,196, forward strand.
TTCTGGGTGGATGCTTGCCATATGACTTTCCAGTATTTGTCCCATCCTGCCAAAGTCCACCTTTTGAAGTCCAGGACCCTAGTTTTTAGTGGTTACTTCCTACCCAGATTGATTGAGAACCACACTGTGTGGTGGTCACTGCTTGCTAGTGGTTCCTCCACCCATACATCCCAACCTGTTCACCCTCCTCCAGTACCAGGTCTAGTATATTTCTCTCCTCATTGCTCCATTTCCTCTGGGTAAGGAAGACATACTGGAACACTACCAGGATGATCTGCTCCTGGTGCAAGTGGTTGCTGGAATGCTCCATCCACCCCTGGTAGATTAAAATCTCCCACCACCACTGTGCACCTTTGCCACTATGCCTCCTTATCTGCTCACCCAGTTCCCTGTCAATGTCCTCCTCCTGGATCGGAGGTTATAAATGGCCCCCAGACAAATCTTGGTCCCTTTCTGGCTGTGTAATTGAACCAGATTACTTGACCTGCCCTACTCCCCTTCCTCCCTATTACATCTGATCCCTTCTCTAACGAAATGGCAGCTCCCTCCCCAGCTTTCCTTTATCTCTATCCCTCCAGAAAAGTTTGTACCCTAGGATAGTTGGGTCCCAGTCATGGTGCCTGGCTGCCCACGTCTCAGTAATGGCAGCTATTCCACCTCCCCATCTGCCATCAATGCCTGCAACTCTGCCACTTATTCCCCAGACTCCTAGCATTTAGTGAAACCATTCTCCACACTGCTTCTAGCCTTCTGGCTTCTTTACCCTTCACTTTAACCCCTATTTCACCTACACTTGTATCTATCCCAGTGGTGGGGAGGTCCGTTGGACCCCTTTCTGGTGATTCCCAGCTCCAATACCTCCCCACCCAGTTTAAATGATACACATTGATGAAATCCCCAGCTTCTGCTTCAACACCTTGACTCTGCCCTGCTGAGGTGTAACATATCCCACATAAAGATCTGTGTTATCCCATGTGCTACCCAATCCCCCACCAGTCCATACCCTTGAAACACACCATTCCCTCAGCCACTTGTTGAAGTCACTGATTCTTCTCTTCCTGTCTGTACTAGCCCTCGGCACTGGCAGAACTTTCTGAAAAGGCTACCGTTGTTACTTCTTTGCTGCATGGTTTCGCCACTTCCTGAAGCTGTCTTGTATCTTCTCTATCCTTCTCCCTTCCAGATCATTTATTCCGAGGTGCACCACAATGTGTGACTTCCCTCCACCTTCCACATATCTGATCATATTCTGCCTACTCTACTTGCTATCATACCTGGCATGCATTCCACCCAGATGTTACTTTTTCTGGCATCCTTCCTCCCATTTTATACCCTTAAGTATAGAATCCCCAAATTAGGACTCGCTGGTGCTTATCCTGCCTCTTGTTGACTATCACTCCCTGCTGCCTCAACTCAGGAGAGGCCTCTCATTCCCTGTCCAGCCTCCTTTGCCTCCTCTAACCTTTTCCTGTCCTCCTCTCCCCCAAATATGACTGTGGTACTGACTTCCACCTCTGAACCATTTTCTGCCTGTGGAACCTCCCTTGCACTCATGTGTTGCTCCATCCACCATGTTACCACTTCCTCTGATCATTACTTCCCCATGTCTTCCCTGAAATGTGGCCTCCCCACTCTGACTCCCTCCAGTTCCTGTCCATAGCCTTCCCATGCTGCCTGCTGCTTCCCTTGTCCTCCTGTCTCCTTGCTCCTAACTTCCCTCCAGAGGGACTGCATCTCCTTGCTGAGCCCCCCACCACTGTGCCTTCTTGGTGTACTGCCTACTGCCTCCCTGCTTTGTAATGTTTCCTTGTAGCCACCTCTCCCTGCTCCTTCACTGTAACGCTCCCTCTCTCTGCTTCCTGGTCTTCTGGACGAGCCAACCCTGAGAATGTGTTTGCAGTGCCAATCTCCTTTCCATTAAAGAGTCCAGTTCCTCTCCCCAGGCTGATATCTTTGCTCCAACCAAGTTTTAGTCATACTTCTGTGCGGGCCACCTCAGTTATCACTTCCTTCCCTTGTGTGGCCCTCCTGCTGTCCCACCTAGTTCCCCTTATCTGTGCCTTTTATGAGCTCTTTTGAATGCCTCATTAGTTTTCCACCCGGTTGTGTTTCCCCCATCCTGTCCTCCGTGCCTCCAGTTCCCTTATCAACCACCCTATTTCCTGCCTGAGCTGGCCCATCTCAACACACTCTGCAGCCCCTGCCCTAAAATCCACTCCCAGGAATATGGCTGCTCCCACATCCTTGGCAACATGCAACCCTTCCCATCTCCCGCCCTAATTGACTGCACTCGCATCCTCCTCCTTAACCTGGTCCTGACCTCTCCATGGACCCCTTCCCCACCTTGAACTCCCACATCTGTAATGGATATATGTGGCCCTCCCAGTAAGGTTCTTACTGTCTACCAGCATGTTCTGCTGCCTGCTCTCCTCCCTGAAGATGCTACTCAAGATGCTACACTCTGCTATGTGCACTCAAGCTTCAGGGTCACTTATGTCCACTTGAAATATAAGTGGATCCCAGCCCTATTATTGGCTGGTCCGAGTCACGTGCCACCTCCTGTGTATTTCCAACCTCTCTCCTCAGTTAAATGCCCCTCCCACCAAGACACAATCATTTGTTTGGAACTTGTACTGTTGAAATCACACAACACACATTGCCATCTCATGAAATATTAGCTCAATCCTAAAGGAAAACAAACAGCACAGAGAAAGTACTTATCTTCTACCTCCAACTGCCCGTTTCCTTCTGCTGGGTTTCACTCAACTGGTTGAGGCACTGATGCCCAATGGCAACCCAGGTTCAGGAGCCAGCTCTGGCAGTCAGCAGGAGGGAAGGATTGAGCATCTGAGGACTGATCTCCCTCCCAGGAGGAATCCAGGGAACTCGATGCTCTTGGGCAGCCCTGATGGTGGTTGAGGGGCAGTGTAAGGTACAAGCAACATTGAGCTGCAAGGAGCGTTCCAGTGTCGTCAGCATGAAGTGCCATTGGACACAATTGTATATTTGTAACTCTGAGGGGCAACCATGTAGGAAAAACCCTCTGGTGACCAGCGGAAGAAGGTGACCTGAGACCCGCCAGCATCCGCTGTTAGACGACTGCATCATGATCTCCCACGGACAACCTGATCTCATGGTAGATCCTCTAATTCAAGACCAGGCCACAAGGTTGGACAGGCCCTCCCAGAGGATGAACTTGGGGCTGGACTTGCCATGGGTCAGAAGGAGATCAATGTGTGTGGGGGCAGGCTGGGGTAGAAGGCAGAGTTGAGTGAGGTTCTGAAGGATGCCTCGGCATCCAGAAGGCAAAACTCACAGCCTACAAAAAAAAAAAGATGGGGTACACAATGGAAAAGTCGCACTGCGGTCTAAGGCCAGTGCCCAAAATGGGCTTAAAGTAGCTGTGGGAAGTAGGCAGGGAAAATTAGTGGACTCTCTGAGAAGAGCATGAAAGCAGCAAGCACCACATACCGTAGACTTGTGCAGTGACTGATTAGTGAGCCCCTGGTTCTCCTAAAGGATTGGCTGCAGGAAAAAGCACAACAGCCAGGCATGCCCTTAATAAAGAACTCATAGCAGCACAGAAGGAACTCTACATTTTGTTAGATAATTGAGTTGTTTTGCTGGAGGAAATAGTTAAGAGCTCTTGGTTTTAGATGCACGGTGGTGTATTTTTGGAGCTTAATTTGACCATATAACATACGCCTCTTAAAGTAAAGGTGTCCGATTTTTGGTTTAGTAGCCTATTATTCTGCTGCAGTGATAGACCCTCCTTGTCAAAACTATAAATGTTAATGCTGTCCTGTAAAAGACGGAAGGATCATAACTCTGACTGAACTACTGGGCCAGCTGATCCTTCCACTTCCCAGGCTGCTGACTACACCCCCACGCCGGACATTTTGTGACATCTGCCTACAGCATGCCTCTAGCCCACCTCAATCAACAGAACCTTACTCCAAGCCACCTCTGTCCAAAGCACCCTACACCAGACCACCTCCATTCAAAACACCCACCAGTGCCTCCCCAATGGCCCCCACCATACCTGCTTTTTCCCCACCACAGCCCTCAATTCAAATGCCCCTCACTCCACAGCTTTGGACAATAGTTTCCCTACCACCATGCTCCAATACTAGCCCCTTCCTCCACAACACAAGACGGTTGCCCAAACACTAGGCCCCACCCTCCAAAGTACCCTAAACTAGCCCCCTTCCTCCACTGCCACAGTCAGCACCCTCCCTCCCTGATGACTACTAATATCCTGACCTCCACTGTCCCACAAATGACCCTGTCCTCCACAACCACAGTACTAACCTTCTCCCTCCAAGGTCCTGACATTCTCATTCTCTCTCTCTCTCTCTGTCACCTCTCTGACACACACTGTAATGGGCACGGCCACAGCAGTACAGCCAGCCTACATAGAGGTAGAATCTGAGTCTCTTACCTGAGGAATAGCAAGCTAGAGGCAGGTCTTTAAGGGATGATGTACATGGGACCCTGTAAAATAAAAAAACAAAAAAGGGTCACAAAGGATCTGCAGTTCTTAGAGAGTAAATAGGGTGGAAACAACAAGTTAAAGACAGATGATACTTATCTGATGAGGAAGAAAAATTTAGGCCTGTCAGACCTATAAAATAAAATCAGGTTAATATGGAGAAAATACTGTAGCAAGAGCAGAAACAAAGAGCTGAGAAATACAGCAGGTATAGAAACAGCACAGGAAGTAAGGAAAGGGTACATTTAGAATTAAAGGATCTGTTAGTCAAAGTAGAAAGAAAAACACAAAGAAAAGAAATAAAATAATACAGGAAATAAAAGAGAAGGCATTTGGGAAGGGCTCATAAATCTCTTAGTGACTGGATGGCCAGGTGGCAAAGTATTTCAGAACAGTAGCCCAGGTGGGTTAGTGGAGCTTTTGATGGGCTAATGGCTCAGCTTTAATGAAATGGGGAAAGGGAAGGGAAGACAGCACTAAGCCAAAACTTGTTTTCAGGTGTGAGCTAAGAGCACAGGGAAATTAAGTGACTTGCACAAGGTTACACAGTATAGTAACAAAGGGCTGTGGGATTCAAACCCTGGTCTCCAGGTTTGCTGCTCAGTGCAAAGGTGCAGTGTGGTGCATACTTTCAAGGTCCTATGCAGCACAGAGCGCTGAGCACGCCCATAGTGGCTGTAAGTTTTTCAAGCTAAAATTACTATTTTCGCTGTGAGCACACAGCGAATAAGCATTTGTCAATGCCGAATGTTTGCTTGCTGGCATTGGCAGTGGTAGTGTAGAAGTTACAGAGCTGCGTAATAGGAATGGCAGTGAAGTATTGAACTGAAGCCAACCCCACTACCCTGCAGAGAGTGACAGGCATTGGGGTGTGCGTTTGGGTGCGTCGGGCATAACGGCCATGCCATTTCACCACACCCCACCCTGCAGACCCTGACAAGTGCCACGGTGTTCTTCGGGATCTTTGGCCCTTATCGCTCCCCATTTCATTAGGAAATATGGTGAGATGGAGTGCGATATAGAAGAATGGGGTGAACTTTGGGGTCGAAGAGTCCAAGGCATACCTCAATGCCTCTCACTGGCTGCAGAGTGTGGAATGGTATGAGCATTACAGGCAAGAATCCCAAGTCACACCCGATGCCTGTCATTCTCTACAGGGTTGGGCATTATGGTTGGAAACCCTAATACCTAAGGCATTCATTGGTATTTTCACCCAAATTTTCAACATGTTTTTTTGTGACCCCACCTCATGAACAGGGGAATATCAGTTTGTTAGCTGAAAGCTGCTTATGCACAGTGACTACGGCATTTAGCACCACAGGTGCAAAACATTCTGAACAGGATGTAAAAATGACAGCTGTACTGTTCATGGGGAGGTGTAAAATGGCAATGTTGCAAATCTGCAGTAAAATGTTAAAAAAATGGTGACGGCTACTGAACGTACGTAGAAACTGTGCAACGCACACCCATAATATAATTAGGGTTGGGATTTTTACAGCAGATTGTCAACTCAGGCATTTTGGTGCCTCCGATCATGAACAGTGTCACTGTGATTTTCTTTATCTGTGCTGAACAATGATTTCCCACAGCGACCACGCATCTCTGCGCTGAAAGTGTGAAACACACTTCAGCCATGTTGTAAAAATGACAGCTGTATTGTTCATAAGGAAGTGTGGAAAAATGCCACTGGTGAAAATTTGACTGAAAATATTACAAAGTCGGAACTTACGAGGTGCGTGGAACTGCACAATGCTCACTCCTAACACAGTGATTTTATGGACTTTTGTCACCAAATTTTCAACATAGCCATTTTAAGACCTCTGCTCATGAACAGTGTAACTGTGATTTTCTTAATCTGTCCTAAACATTGCTTTGCCAGACACCAACAGCACCATTGTGCGCTATATGTGCGAAACACATTTTGGGCTATATATGAAAAATGGCAGCTGTACTGCTCATAAGGAGGTGTGGTAAAATGGCAATGTTGAAAATCTGAGTGAAAATATTGAAAATTTGCAAACTTACGAAGTGTCGTAGGAACCGCGCAATGCACCCTCGTAACAGTCATTTTTAGAATTTTTCACCAAATTTTCAACATATGCCATTTTAAGACCTCTGCTCATGAACAGTGTCACTGTGATTTTCTTAATTTGTCCGTATATTGATCTCGTGACAATCACTGCGCCATTGTGCGCTACATGGGCTAGAAACACATTTTAGGTGAGATGTGAAAATGACAGCTGTACTACTCATAAGAATGTGTGGTAAAATGGCAATTTTGAAATACAGAGTGAAAATATTGAAAATTTACCGAACTTACGGCGTGCGTAGGAACTGCATGAATGCTGCCTCGTAAAGCAGTCATTTTGGAATTTTGACCACATTTCAACATGGGGTTTTGGGATTCTCATGAATGATGTCACGGTCATGGCATTATTCGAGCCCAAGGGTGATTTCGCACAGTGATCGCGTAAATCACCCTTCGGGCCTGAATAACGCCATGACAGTGACATCATTCACGAAGGGGTCCCAAAACCCATGTTGAAAATTTGCGCGAAAAAAAAAATGCCTGAGATATGCAATAAAGTTGAAAACCCCTATCTAGACCATTATACAGCTTACCGGCATTTCCTCAGTTCGCAGGCCAGCTTTGAAGAGTGTAGACGTGTTCCCGGCGCCAAAACTGCTATACCAGCTCCGGAGGTAAGTATGGGGTGGGGGTGGGGAGGCAGGGTGCGCAGTGGGTGGGTGCGGGTTGTGGGAGTGGGGGCTGGGAGAAGCGCTGTGGGACCGCTTTTTATTTTGCAGGTTAAAAAAGACGACGTGATGTTTGCTACACTGGAGTGGGCTCCAGCATGGCACAAGGATGGCTGTGGGCCATGGAGCCAACAGGGGATTGGGCACCCTGTCGGCCATATGATCAGTTGTCATGCTGGGGTGGGCTCCCAGCGCAGCACCCAGTACTCGGGGTGAGGACAGTGGAGCCAATGGGGATTGGGCACCCGTCAGCTATTCTATCAGTTGCCACGCTGGGGTGGGCACCCAGCGTGGCATGTGGAAGCTTGGGGAGCTGCAGCACGTCAACGGGGATTGGGCACCCGCCGGCTATACGTGTGTGTGGAGGGCAGCACACAGTATGCATGCATTTCTGTGTGTGTGTGTGTGTGTGTGTGTGTGTGTGTGTGTGTGTAGGGGGAGGCGCATGAGCAGGCGATATTTTATCGCTGCTCACTGAAGCGTAGCCCCCTTTCAGCTGTATGCCACTGCATTTTGGAGCTTGTCATAGACAGCTCCAGCATGCATTGGCTTACAGGGCCGTGCCTGCTAACACACTGACTGAATTGGAAGAGGGGTGACACACCTCCGAAATCTCGGATGATGGCTTCTATGTTTCTTGCACATGCGCAAGCAAACATAAAATGACTTTTCACAGAAGCAAGTCTGCATTTGATTTTGTGCATAGTTGGCAGCCAATCAGTGCATGGAGCAAATTAGCCCCTTTCCCATCTAGGACAGATGTGACAAAGCAAATATTTGGACTGCATTCCTATTTTAGCACAGGTTGGCAGCCGAACAGGACTTGAGCAACAGTCCCACCCCTTAGAACAACCTGATGCCTGTGCTCCCATTCATCCAGCAAGTGGAGGCCAAGCTGTTCCATGATGCAAGACTGCATTCCTTTTTAGCACAGCTGGCAGCTGAACGGGACTTGGAGCAACATCCCATACCCTCCCAGCAATCTGAGGTTCAGTGGCTCCACGATGCAAGGCTGAATTCCTTTTGAGTACAGTCGGCAGCAGAACGGGACGTGATCAACACCACCCACCCTTCCAGCAACAGGAGGTTAGCTGCCCATCAAGCAAGGCTGCAGGACAGAGAAATGACCTTGTTTTTAGCTGCAACAAGCATATTAGTTAACAAACATGACAAGTTAGGACTTCGTAATATGTCACAGAGACACCTGGTTTTCACAGTAATCATGAAATCCATGCACTGCATGAAAAACTTACAGCCTTGTCCATAGTGTAACCATGTCCTACAGACTGTGATGCAATCATTTGCCCAGATGCATGGGTCAAGAACCCCCACAGCTACTGGCTCTCTGCCTTCTTCCCCACTGGCACATACAGGCTCCCTCTTTCCCTTCAGCAACTATTACTTGCAACCCCTCCCAAGCACCATTTGAACCCCTGTCTCCTTTCAAACTCCCAACCCCAATTTCTGTAGTGAATTCCTGTAGCCCACACATCACTACTATTAAATGGGAAGATAAATCTACAGATTGTAGCTCAATGTTTAATTCCAATACAGCAGTAATTAACTCCGACTCCCCACAAGTTTGAATTTTAATAGAACAGCTGCCCCTCAAATATCTAAGTATTTTCTTCTCCCTTACTTAATCTCAGGTTTGAATTACATGTAAAACCCCCTACAATTGGGGGTTCCTAAAAGCCTTCCGGAGCTTGTTTAAATGCTACATGCCTGGCTGGTGTTTGGCATAAGGCCTCTAAATGTGGGGGTTGTGAGTGCTTTTTAAAGCCTCCACGCACTGTCTCTTTAAGAGCCATCTGCTTGCAGGCAAAATCATTGTTTATGAGGGGACTGTGTGTTTCCCTGCTTGAGTCCCACTCGAGCTGTACTGTAATGCCCCTCTTTGTGGTCGCTGAAAGCGCCAGAACCCCTCGATAGGTGTAACTATTTGCTTGAAATCATTTAGAGTGATAGTGAAAATGCAGTTTGTTTAACCTGCTTTTGTTGCAGATGGGACTCTGTGTGCTGTGCTCCTCCATCTTGGACCAGGACAGTTCAAGGGTCCAGTAGGAGTGAGGGGTATCCAATCTGGAGTAAAAAGCAGCCAACCAGAAACCAGGACTCTAGATGGAGCCAGCTGACCAATGGGGACACAGCCTGTAATTCCTGGAAGTGGCATTATGGGCCATGGCACCTTTTGCACCACTGAGGGCCAGATTAAGTGACTGGCAGTTGTTACCAGCCAATGGAATCGGGTAGCGCCTAAGCTGTAAGGATTGCCCCATGCTGTTAGGGGCAGATGCATCATGACTGTGAGTGAGGAAGGAGCTCTGGGCTCCTGCACCATTGAGTGTTCACACGGAAGTTCGGGAAGGGCCTGAGGTGGCCGCTTGCATCACCAGCGTTCCCCGGACTAAATCTGAAAGGGCAGTGGTCAGAGGAGACTGTGTACAAGCACAGCTACCTACCAGACTCAACCTGAAGAGGACTGGAGAATCTGCTAAATCGCGTTCAATCTGTCAGGAAAGTGGAAGCTGCAGTGAGACTCCCGATAGCTGTGAGTTCGTTTGGGTCCAAGGAGCAGCTGCCTGGTATGGTACCCCTCTGTTGTTTTCCATATAAATGTGAGGAGGCCTCTGAAGCTCAGGCTCAGCCCTGCAAGTGGTGAAGAAGTGGTTCTCTGCTGGAGTTGTGTGTACTGGATCAGGGTAGCTCCCTGTTAAAGATTACAAACAAAGGCAAAATCATTTGTTGTATTGCTAACTGCACTAATTGAGCTTTCTGGCTCCATCTGATCTTCTCAGGAATTAAATGCTCGCTTGTGTCGGGCCCCAACCAGCTGCATCGAGGAACTAGCCATTAGGGCTTGGGTACCCACAGACAGTAATTAATAGGTTAGGCCTGTGCACAGAGCCATAGGTAGATTTTCATATACTGTAGTGGTAAGCTAATCAACCTGATTCCCCGGTCCTTGTTATCTCCCTAAAATAAATCAGATTGCTTGTTTTGCAAAAGTACACTGGCTAGTCTATATATTAATGGTGGAATACTGCACAGTGAATGTGATGTAAATGTACCTTACTTTCCAGGGGGTCCCCTGAGTGAGCTGACTGGTTCAAGCTGGGGGATAAGTGTGTATGGTAAGGACTCTGAAATTGAACTCGTGGGCCACTAGTGGGAAGAAAAGGTTGCAGCAACCCAGAGGGCTGTGACCAAGTCAACCTCGACTATTCTAACCCCGACCTCTGGGTGGAGTCACCGCACAACGGATCTGGCTCCTCGCCTGCTGCAATTAGGGCAGGCAGGGGTAGCCCTTGGGATAGGACCCCTGGGGGTTACAATTGAGGCACCACTGGATTAGCATCCTCAGTGGCCGAGTGGGTGAAGTGCACAAATATGGATCAGTTAAAGGAAAAACTGGAAGGGATATCATGGTTAAGATTAAGCTGGACCCTATTAAGACAATGGTACACAAACTGATGGGTGGGGTGAAGTCAAGAGCTGGACTCCCAGAGAATTGTGTTACTACTAGATGTACCTCTGGGGACAACGACTGCTGATATTATTTCTACTCGGAGCATGTTAAATGTTTGGGCAAGGTAGAGGTGAAGGGTGTATGGCTGACCTGCTCAATCAGACCTTGCAGGTGTTACTTTTGTGTAGTCTAGCCATCGACCCTGAGAGGGTGCCCCAGTGATTTACCCAGAAGGTGCCCAACAGGGGTGGAGGCTTGTTCACATCCAGTGGGTCAGTCACTCCTGGGGGTCTCCCCAGGCTAATAGTTTCAAAGATAAACTGCTTAAATCATGGGCTGTGGAGGAGGACTACCCAAGAATTACTGCAGGCATTGAACCTTTCTAGTGAACCCATCCCCCAGGTTTACCAGTACCTCTCCCTGTCCCCACAAGAGTTCTATTTTGGCTCCACCGCCCTAGTGGTTCCCCCTATACAGCTAGATTCTTACCGAGGGCTAAAACTTTTTCTGGCACAGTGCCAGTGCCTTCAGGGAGGATAATTTGGAGCCGTGGTTGATTCACGCCCACCCTAGTCCGAGGGGAGTGGCAATGCTCTGAGGGGAGAAATGAAAGAGAGAAGAGTCTGCAGGGCCCAGCTTTGGAAGCCATTAGGTTCTTGAGGGCAACTAGCCCGAAGCTATCGCAGCAGAGTACCTTTCTGCTTTAGAGGAGTGTTTGGGAGTACAGAAACTGGGAAGACTTATTATGGAAATTCAAGTCTGCCAAGCAATGGAAGAATGAGAAGTTGTCCACCTTGTTACTAGGGTGGAACGGGCCTTACAGAAGGCTTATCAAAAGGGGGATCACAGCCTCAGCCTTGAACCAGGTCAGATTGGAACATGTTTTGAAGTCTGCTAGATTTTCCAGTGTGATATTGTTAAAACTTAGTTACATGATAGACGGCTGCCCCACCTGAATACTGTCAATTGATGAGGGAAATTAGAGAAGCAGAGACTGATGAGGAGGGTGGGAACCTATGTGTGGGCTGTGAATCTGAGCCAAACCCCTGAGTCTAGTGCACCTGATGAGACCCACCTTCGGGGGCCTGATGTGTCCCCGAATTACAGGGAGGGGTGGGGTGCGTGCTATTTCCTCTGATCCCCAAGTAGAAAGTGAGTTGAGGACTGAGGTCAGGAATTTACAAGAACTGGTGAGGGACTTGAAGTGATCCACTACCCACCCTGTTAGGTCTGGGGAACCTGAGTTATCTAGAAACCAATGCCCTGGCCCAGGGGAACCCCTTCGAGGGCCCCAGCAGATAAAGTATTCCCCCAATAGAGACCCTCGGACCCCAAGTTCTGTTACCATTGTGGGGAGGAAGGACACTTTCAGACTGAGTGCCAGTTGATGGAGAATTTAAGGAAGGTGAACAGCAGACTGATCACTTGGCATCGCAGGGCCCACGTCCAACCCCAGAAAGGGCTTTGTGACCCGGCCAACGCCCAAGCAACTGTCAATGCTGTGCCTCCTGAATGGTCTGATGTGGTCGGGCCCTCGATGAGGCCCCAGTGTGAGTAAATTAGATTCCCACCCGAGCTGTATTAGATAGTGGCTCTCAGGTAACCATCATGTTTCAGGACTGGTATCAGACACACATACCTGAGGTGCCACTACAACCCTTGGATGGTCTACATGTATGGGGGCTAAGTGACAAGGCTTATCTGTATTTGGGGTATATCCAGATCTGGTTGTCATTTCCTACTTCTGTGGCTGGAGTGGGCAACAGGTGGAAACCTTGGCTTTAGTCTGCCCCCCACTGGACTGTATGATGGAGTACCCGTGTTGATTGGGACAAATGCTCATATGTTTGGTCGATTAGCCCAATCGTGTTCAGAAAAGCAGCGTTTAGGACTGGGCGAGCCCTATGAATACCCTCTGTGATCCAAAAGGCCTATGAAACTCAGAGGAAGGTTAGCCAGGAGGAACCTGAGAAGCCCCATTGGTGTAGTATGGAAGAAGGATCCAGCACCATTGATACTTTGCCCAAATGCCCAGTGTGTTTTGCAAGGGAGGTCTGAATGAGAACAGATGTTAAGAATAAGTTATTGATGTTGGATGCACCGGGAGGAAAATGCCTGAGGGACTGCTGGTTAAACCCAGTATCTTGCCTGCTAGAGCCCATGCTTACACCAGGAGGGTGATGGTTCAAGTTCATATGTGTCTGACAAGGAGATCTGAATAAAAAGGTTGCACCCTGGCAAGTGTACATTGTGCTGATACTGCAGTGCTGCCTAATAGCAAGGGTTCGAGGAAGGATGACAGAGTAACTCCGACTTGTTTGATTTCGGTGACTCCTGTTGCCTGCTGAATGGAAAGTGAGGATCAGTGAGAAGCTTGCCAAAAGAGACCAGGTATTTTCCCTAAAGGAATGGGACATGGGATGTGTGCAGGGCTGAGCACCACATCCATCTTCATGATGAAAGGCCTTTTGAGAGAGATCTCGGCCTGGCCCGGCTGACATAGACGATGTGAGGTGGCATTTGCAAGAGATGCTTGCTGCTGGTGTGATACAAGTGTCCAGGAGCCCTATGCCTCCCCCATTGCAGTAGTGAGGAAAATGAATGGGGCAGTTCAGATGTGTGAGATTACCATACCTTGAATCAGTGGACCATCCCAGACCAGTATACCATGCCACGCATACAGGATGCCTTGGATTGTTTAAATGGCAGTAAGTGGTTCTCTGTGTTAGACCTCTGCAGTGGGTACTATCAGATCCCGATGGCCCCAGAGGACCGAGAGAAGACTGCATTCATTTGCCCTCTAAGTTTCTATGAGTTTATCCGGATGCCTCAAGGGATTTCAGGTGCCCCAGCTACCTTTCAGCGCCTGATGGAACGTGCTGTGGGGACATGAATTTGCTTCAGTGTTTGGTTTACTTAGATGAAGTCATAGTGTTTGTCAGCTCGTTGGAAGAACATGAACGTTGATTGTCCAAGGTCCTGGATCGGCTGGAGGATTTGGTCTCAAGCTATCTATAGACAAGTGCCAATTCTTCCAAACTTCTGTGAAGTATGTGAGCCACATAGTATCCAATGAAGGCATAGAGACTGACCCCAGCAAAGTGGAGGCTTTGACTACTTGGCCTCAGCGAAGAATTTGAAAGAGCTGCAATGGTTCCTGGGGTTTTGGGGATATTATAGGCGGTTTGTCAAAGATTATTCTCGAGTGATCCGCCCCTCCTCAACCTTACTAGGTACCCTCCCACACACAAAAAGTATAAGAAAGTTGTGCACTCTGAGACGGAGAAGTATTTTGGCCGAATGATGTGTTTGGAAACCGCTGGACTACTGAGTGTGAGGAAGCTTTCTATGACATCATATATCAACTTACCCATGCCCCAGTGCTGGCCTATGCTGACCCGGCCAAGCTAACGTTCTCCATACTAACGCCAGTCTACAAGGATTGGGGCTGTGTTATATCAGGAGCAATCAAACTGTCTGAGACCCATAGCTTTGCCAGCAGAAGTCTGACTCCTTCAGAAAAAATTATCCAGTGCACAAACTAGAGTTCCTGGCTCTGAAGTGGGCCATTGTTGATCAATTTCATGACTATTTGTACGGTGCCAAGATATTGGTAAAGACTGATAACAATCCGCAGACCTATGTGCAGACCTCAGCAAGTTGGATGCCACTGGCCATAGGTGGCTCTCTGCATTGGTTACCCACGACTATGCAGTTGAGTACAGAGCAGGTCTAAACCACATAGATGCGGATACTCTCTCAGAGGCCTATGCCACAAACTCACTGGGTCAGGTTGTCAGAACCTGACATAAGAGCCCTTGCCAAAAATTTGACAAGGAGGAACAGGTGTCTCCTGATGCTGTGGACTGCATGGTGGATTGCTTGGGCCATCTGAGAACTGCATACCTGCTTTACTGTCATTTTCTGCATTAGACACTAGTTCACTGCCCCAGTTCAACAAATGATAGTTTTCAATGGGCTCAATCCCGAGACCCCATGATAAAAGCTATCGTGGAGGCTTTGCAGGCCGGGAGGACATGTCCAAGTTGCGTTCCACTGACCTAGAACTGCCTTGTTATACAAAGAAGGGTCAGTTAAAACTGATTAACCAACTAATATACAGAGAGACTGTGGATAAGGAAGGCCGGGTAGACAAACAACAACTGATGCTGCTCACTGCTTTTAGAGAACTGGTCTTGAGGTCCCTGCATAATCACATGGGGCATCTTGGCATAGACCGAACTCTTGACCTGGTACGGGACCCAATTCTACTGGCCAAAAATGAGTGCAGATGTAGAGCAGTATGTCAAGACCTGTGGCGCTGTTTGCAAAGAAAAGCCCTACCTCAGAGAGCCCCATGGTCAATATCACTACCAATGCCCCTATGGAACTGGTCTGCATTGATTTCCTGAGTTTAGAACCAGATCTTAAAAACATCAGTAACATATTGGTAGTCACTGATCATTTTACCTGGTATCATGCAGCTTTTTCCTACTAAAGATCAGAAAGTGACCACGGTGGCTAAAGTACTTGTTGAGAACTTCTTTGTCCACTATGAGGCTCCCAAAGCATCCATTCCAACCAGGGAGGGACTTTGAGAGCTGCCTGATTAAAGAAATGCTATCTTTGTGGGAGTACAAAATCAAGAACTATCCCATACCATCTCCAGGAGATCCCCAACCTGCTTGCTTGATATGTTGGGCACACTGCAACCCAAAGACAAGCCTAGATGGAGAGCAGATTAGCACCCTGGTTCATGCTTATAACTGCACAAAAGTGATGCCACTGGATTTTCCCTGTACAGGCTGATGTTTGGGAGAGAGGCTAGATTGCCAGTGGATGTGTGTTTCAGGGTTTCCCTGATGGGGTGCAAGCAGAAAATCATCTACAGTATGTACTGAAGTTGAAGGCCCAATTGAACCATGCCTACCAACTGGCCCAGACTATGGCTGCTAAACTAAACCTGGCCAACAAGGAGAGGTATGATAAGAAAGTGAAAACAATGGAACTGAGAAAAGGGATAGAGTGCTATTGAGTAATTTGGCATGGCAAACATAAGATTGCTGACAGATGGCATCACCTCCCTCATATTGTTGTGGGAAAACTGGAAGATTTACCTGTATATAATGTGCGCCTGAAAACAATTCAAAAGATGTGAAAACTATACAGAAATCATCTGCTGCCAATCGGGCAAATCTTGATTGAAGCTGAACCTCCAATGCCCCCCTCCAGGCCTATGACTAGATCTGCTGCCAAGAAAAACTCAGACCACTTGAGTCTTCAGCAAGTCAAATAAGATTTGTCCAAACCCTTCTGATGAAGATGATGCCACTCTGTGTCTGAAAACAATGAAAATAATATTGAATACTATCTCTCTTATGAACTGAGCCAGCTGTTTTGGGCAATCCCCTCATTAACTCTGGAGATGAGGTTGGGCTTTCTGGACTGTCTGAGCCCCAGCTTTGTCTCCAGAACCAGTGCTTCCAGAGGATGAATTGGTAGCAGCAAAGCCCAAGGGGTGGGGTCCTTGAGCCTGGCTGAACTGTCTGGCCTGGCTGAACTATCTGACTTTCAGAAGAAGAGTGATGTGGGGAACAAGCCAGTGATATGCTGGAACCTGAAGAACATTTTGAATGCCCTGATGGTTCCTTACTAGTGCCTGAACAGTCCCCAGCTGAGCCAAATAGTGTGGGTCCTGATAAGAGGGTCATGCCCTGAAAGTACTATGAGCACTGGGTCCCTTTCCTGTGGAGATTACCCTACTAATCTCAATGAGGCTGAAATGGAATCGGGGCCTGTAGCAGGGTTTCCAAGACCCCTAGATGCTCCAGCCGAGAAGTACAGCCTGTAGTAAAGTTGAGTTATGAGTCTCTGGGTCAGCCTGTGGACCTGCCCTTAACTGTGGTCCAAAAGGGTGTATGTGTCCCCAAGCTCCTTGCCTAAGTTAGCCTTGGGGATAACTCCAGCCTGTTAGTATTGCCCTTCGAGTGTGGTACCCTACCCAGTTAGCCCGCCAGTAGCTGAAAGGAAGGGACCCTCTTTTCAGGTGTCATGGGCAGAGAGTAATGACCTGATTTAAAAGAAAAGGTTATGTTGTAATGTTGCATAAACTGTAGTAAACTGTGAATACAGTATCCATGCATGTAATCTAAAGTGTGATATAATGTTAATTAAACTGTTTGGCTTAAAGTGATTTAAGGGTAACTACTTGACAAGGTTGCAAGTTTTTCCAGGTCAGGAAGGGTGTAACCCCACAATTGGGGTTCTTAAAACCTTCCTGGAGCTTGTTTAAATGCTCTATGCCTGGCTGGTGTTCGGTGTAAGGCAGCTAAATGTGGGTTGTGAGTGCTTTTAAAAGCATCCACACTGTCTCTTTAAGAGCCGTCTGCTTGCAGTCAAAATCATTGTTTATGAGGGGGACTGTGTGTTTCCTGCTTGAGTCCCACTCGAGCTGTACTGTAATTGCCCCTCTTTGTGGTCGCTGAAAGCACCAGGAGCCCCTCGATAGGTGTAACTATTTGCTTGAAATCATTTAGAGTGATAGTGAAAATGCAGTTTTGTTTAACCTGCCTTTGTTGCAGATGGGACTTTGTGCTGTGCCCTCCATCTTGGACCAGGACAGTTTGAGGGGTCCAGTAGGAGTGAGGGGTATCCAATCTGGAGTAAAAAGCAGCCAACCAGAAACCAGGACTTTTAGATGGAGCCAGCTGACCAATGGGGACACAGCCTGTAATTCCTGGAAGTGGCATTATGGGCCATGGTGCCTTTTTGCACCACTGAGGGCCAGATTAAGTGACTGGCAGTTGTAACCAGCCAATGGAATCGGGTAGCGCCCGAGCTGTAAGGATTGCCCCATGCTGTTAGGGGGCAGATGCGCCGTGACTGTGAGTGAGGAAGGAATTCTGGCTCCCAAGAGTTGAGTGTTCACACGTGAAGCGCCATGGAAAGGCCTGAGGCAGCCGCTTGCATCACCAGCATTCCCGGACTAAACTGCTGAGGCAGCGGTCAGAGGAAGCGTGTACAAGCACAGCTACCTACAAGGCTCAACCTGAAGAGGACTGGAGAATCTGCTAAATCGCGCTCGGTCTGTCAGGAAAGTGGAAGCTGCAGTGAGACCCCAATAGCTGGGAGTTCATTTGGGGTCCGAGGAGCAGCTGCCTGGTATGGTACCCTCTGTTGTTTTCCATATAAATGTGAGGAGGCCTTTGAAGCTCAGGCTCAGCCCTGCAAGTGGTGAAGAAGTGGTTCTCTGCTGGAGTTGTGAGTACTGGATCAGGTAGCTCACTGTTAAAGATTACAAACAAAGGCAAAATCATTTTGTTGTATTGCTGACTGCACTAATTGAGCTTTCTGGCTCCATCTGATCTTCTCAGGAATTAAATGCTCGTTTGTGCCAGGGCCCCAACCAGCTGCATGAGGAACTAGCCATTAGGGTTTGGGCACCCATAGACAGTAATTAATAAGGTTAAGCCTGTGCACAGAGCCATAGGTGGATTTTCATATATTGTAGTAGTAAGTCAATCAACCTGATTCCCCCGTCCTTGTTATCTCCCCTCAAATAAATCAGATTGTTTGTTTGCAAAAGTACACTGGCTAGTCTGTGTATTAATGGTGGAATACTGCACAGTGAATGTGATGTAACTGTAGCCTACTTTCCAGGGGTCCCTGAGTGAGCTGACTGGTTCTAGCTCGGGGTAAGTGTGTATGGTAAGGACTCTGAAATTGAACTGCATGGGCCACTAGTGGGAAGAAAGGGGTGTTGCAGCAGCCCAGAGGGCTGTGACCAAGTCAACTCGACTGTTCTAACCCCGACCTCTGGGTGGGCACCTGCTAACAGATCTGGCCCCTCACCTGCTGCAGTTAGGGCAGGCAGGGTAGTAGCCCCTGGGGTAGTGCCCCTGGGGTTACACACAGGCTACAGTACAGACCCCTCAGTCCTCCATAGCTCAAAGTTTAATTTACTGCACTAACCAACTCCCTTCCCTCACTCAGATTTGAATTTGCAGAGATACAGCAGCTTCTTGCTAATGGCTGGGACTTTGGAGCAAGACCCTTGACTTTACTTGTATTATGTTCAAACTTTTGTGGCTTCTCCTTCAGGTCTGACAGATCTTGCTCTGTAAGTTTAACCTAGATTTTTTCATCTAATTACTGTTTAAAAGATAAACAAAAAGTTTACCTTTTCCTCAGCCTGCTCCAAGTTTTCTTCTGTTTGCAGACCATTTCTTGTTACTTGGTGTAAGAATGATTTGAAGTCTGTCTGTAGTAGCTGTTTTTCATGCAGTACTCACTGAAGCATACCTTTTCTAGAGTTGTGCACCCACATTCTTCCCTTCTGGTGTAGTGCCACACTGAAAGGGTCCCCAGATGCACAATGTGCCTACTGGACCTTAAGATCTGTGCTGCTGTTTCCAAGCTGGCATATTTTCAATGCTGTACACCTTCCAGAGAACGTACCACTCATTCTGTTTTTGTTTTTTACTCATAGTTTTTTTTGCTGTTTGGTATTTATTTCAACATTTTGCTGTGTTTGTTAGAAGGATCCTAAATAAGCCCCAACAGAAAAAAGTAGGAATAACTAAAAGGTAGGAAAGCTATGTGCATGACAAAACAACATTGTTGAAATGAATTGTTCTGGGCTACTGAACATCTTGTCAGGCAGATGGACTTTTAGCCCAGCCTGCTAGTGGCTGTACAAGTTATTTTCAGCTGGAAATGACAAAGGGGATGATGGCAAAGGAGGTGCGATCAAAAAAAAAAATAGAATGTGGCTAAAAGGGGTACTTGAGAGAGCTGCAACAGTGAAAGGGAGAATATTAATTGGAGGCTACAGTAATGAACAAGAAGTGATGACTTCTTGTAATGCAGATGGGAGTCAAAGAAATTAAGCTGGGACTACAAAAGAAAACAGGAATAGTGAGCATGAGATCCAAGAGGCAACTACAGTATTCCTCCTGGGGGGCTGGTGCCATCCAGCTGAGGAATTTTCTCCAGCTACCAGCTTCTCTCAATGGCCACAATACAGTTCAGGTTGCTGTGTAGAGACACATGATGTATGGTTACTCACAATGTCACTGCCATCACCACAGGTGATGCTCAAGCTGTGGGACAATTTACTGGGCACAGTAGTTGCTAATGGGGACTACTGAGGCTACTGGCAACTTGTTTGGGCAGAATATGCCTAAAGTAAACTTGTTTTTCTGTCCTGCAGGTGAACTAAATTGTTCCAAAGGGGATCACAAGCACACTATCATGCCCTGCCTGAGATGCCTGGTGAGAGCAGTTTCTTTTGGTAGGGCTCCTGGACACTGCTACTTGGAGGCACTACTGTATTCTGCTTCATCCAACAGCAGAAACCCTTTCCCACAGACAAGCTACCCCTGCAGCTGCCACTCCTCTCTGGGGAGTGGAAGATCCACAGCAGAGAAGTGCTGCTCAGCTTTGTGTACTGGGAGGAGGTGCTGCTTGGGTGGCGGGGAAGAGTCTATTTGGAGGTGTCCAGACCCACAGACTATACTTTTACTGAGGGATGCTATGTGTCTAGCAGTTGTGCAAAGTAGCTCATGGGAACAGATGCAGGCAGCTAAGGGAGTAGAAGCCATGCTTGAGTGACACACATACCTCAGGCTTATCCCACCTGCAACCATTCCTCCCAGCATATGGAATGGACATTCCCCTCTGATTCCACTTGGCACAGATGGCAGGCTCCTAGAGACAACCCACCCTGGTGGCAGGCACTACACATGGCATTTTGCTGTGGTTGTACAGCATAGTGCTCCCAACCAGTGTCACTGCACTGTCCCTGCACATGCTGTGCCGTACCATGCTGTGTCATGTGCAGTACCGCTACTTTACTATGCAACATGTGCTACTGATACTTTGCTGTGCCATGAGAACTGCTGTCACTTCCTGTGCCACATGCACTGAAAAAGATGTGCTCTACAATATGAAGTGCAGACACTGCTGGGCCCGTGCAGTGGCAGCCCAGACAGGGCCACTTGTAGTACAGACACCACAGCAGTGTCACAAACAGCGCTGACACAGCAATGTGTCAGTTGCAGGCTGACATTCTGCAGTTCAGTATGCACTGCTAACACTGCACAGTGCCATGTGCACTGCTGTCGTCTGGTGCAACATTCTATACAGGCATTCGTTTTGCTAGATGACATAGATACTGTGCGGTACCTACATACACCTCCAACACCACACTGTGCATTGTCATCAGTAAGCTGTGCCATTTGCACTGCTTGCACATTACTGTGCCACAGGCAATGCTGACACAACACCGCCATGTGGCATACTACTATTTAACACTGCATTGTGCCACGGTGATGCTGGACAGCACTTTGCCTCATGCAATGCAGACACTGTACTGTATCACATGTGATACCAGCATTGTGATGTGCCATACAGGGCTCCTGATAAGATATATTCAGAGTGGGTACTGCTCACTTTGACCACTGGTGAGTAAAACCAAATATTCATGCATACGAGTGGCAAAATATGGTGTGTGAGGACACACATTAAAATACTACACTAAATCACTTGTGTTATTTGTTTTATTTTATTATTGTGTTTTTATCGATATTGCCAGGTGAAGTGAATGAAGAGCACAGCTGAGCACGTTACAGTTTAACTTTGCCAGCCTGCCAACGCATGCGTATAGCTTACCTGTGACCTGACATTCTGGGTTTGGATGAGCCCAGAATGTCAGAGAGCTAGCTGGGAGAGGAGGACTGAATGACTCATAGACTGCTCTCCTCTACAGGGGTGAGGATGCATCTGGCTTTTGACCAACCATTGGTGGAGAGTGGGGGTCTGACAGCGGTGCTTGAGATCTTTGGGAGGTGTGTCAGACATCCAACGCTCTTTGCCACTGTGTCATTCCATGCCATGACTCTCTGGGGATCAGCATATTCAGAAAAGACAACATTGACCATGCAGGAGGCGTCCACCCTCAACTAGACCCATGCAACAACTTAGGCACTCCCCTCCCCAGGATCACGAAGCAGCATCCTTTTGGGAGAGAGTAAGTCTGCTATAGCACAGTAAGAAGGCATTTTAGGCCACTCTAGGGGCCAAGAGGTCCTTTTCCGACAACTTCTGTATTTCTATGAGAAGTCCTCATCAACAGCCCCCACCATGGGGGGTAAGTCAAGATGCATTCCAGTGGGGTGGGTAAATCCCTGCAGATGGGGGCTAGGTGGTGGGGTTGGACAGATGGTGACCATACAATGGCAAAAAAGCACTTTGCAGCTCATTACATTTTGCACATTTGTTTTGTTTTCTACTGAGCAGGATGATTTGGGGGCTTCTCAGCACCGCTCTCTCCTTACAGATCAGTGCTTGTGTGCCCCAGGTCATCTCATGGAGGGTGCCACCACAGATTCCCCGATGGCAGGGCCAAGGAGGAGGAAGGGCCATACCCCACCCCACCTGAGACAGTCTAGTTCAGACCATGGTTGGGTGGCAGTACAGGTCCACAGACAAACATGCAGGGCTTCACTGAAATGCCAGCTTCCATTTTCCAGTTTTCTCCATCCTTCTGCTGCCAGTGTGAGGCATGCATGTAGAGCATGCAAGCATCACCAGCCCACTGTACCTCTTCTGCACCACCCCAGCTCTGTTATTACCAGTCAGAGGTTGGAGCATACAAGCCCTCCCTCCCTGAAAAGAAAACAGTCCCAAGCTCAGTCCTCCCTTTCCAAGCTAGCCTCAGCAACTGGAATCCACTTCCAAACTCAGGTCATCAACGTAGAGTGACATGGCATCCAGCGCCTCAGTCCCTCAGCACCACTGGTCCAGCCCTTTATATGATTAAAAAATGATATATATACACTACGCACACACAGCATTTACTGTAAATAAGCATCTTGATGGGAAATTGCATTGCCTCTTTAGCGTCTTAGCAATAAGCACTATAAATAAAAAATTTTGCATTCTCGATATCACACCTTGAAAAATGCGCGGGCATCTGTGAAGTATGAGCTGTGAGAGGGTGTGATGTACAATGAATTCAATGAAGGTAATTACTGTCCTGCAACACGGCAGTGTCCTTTGTGCATTTGATGAACATTGATGAATGATGGACCAACTTCTTGCAGCTGTTAGGTAGCAAGTAGATCACTCCCAGCACCATGTGTAGTGGGTGGAGCAGTGTCTGGAGTCCCAGCATGGGCTTGGGGATGGGTCTGAGGAGCCTGCAGCAGCTGGGGAGGGGAAAACCAAATTACATGAATTGACTTGGTGGGTCTTCAGGTACTAAGAGCCAAGGCTGAGTGGAATCAGTATACAGCTGCAGATGTTGGAGGATGGGAGACTATTGAGCATGCAATCTGGCAAGTTGAGTTTTTGTTGAGTGCTTTCTGAAAGTTTAAGATCTCAATCTCTGCTCAAATGCATCTCTAATTAACATATTCTGAAACTAAAATCCTGAACCAGTACTCAGTTACTAATTTAAATACTCAAAAAGCATTCAAGTGCACAAGTTGAGCTTTTCTTGAGTGCTAGTTTAAAATACTCAACACCTAGCACTCAAAAAGCGCTGGTGACTGCAGTTCTGAATAGGTTATTCTCTGGCGTCTTATACATACTTCGATTGCTAATGACTTTTTTTAACTTTGTATTTATGCACCCTACTGCCTCCTCTTTCCACTGTCTCAGACAGCCTCTCTTGCACGATCATCCCACATCAGTGGTCTGCCCCTAGAGTACACGGTTCCACTAACTAGGTGCCAGGTTAACCCCCTGGGTAGGAGTGAGGAGGACCTCATTCTTACCTCCTCAGAGCCATATATACTGTAGACGGGAGCCGGTAAAGAGGAGTCTGCCTCCACAAGTCAAAGACATGCAGTGAGGTGTCATCACCTAGAGAGAGCGAGGTTTTTTTTCCCTTGTTCATCCCCAGATGTTGGTGTGCAATGAGGGCCAATGAGCTAGGAGGCATGCTGGGAGCAGCCTCCTGCTCTGCCCTCTACTGACATCCTGCCCAATGCCCTCCTGCTTCCCCAACTACCACCGCTACCCATGCTCCCCAGATGGTGGATTGCAGCAGGAGCGTGCAGATAACCCCTGGAGAAGGACAACAGCCACTGGGCACTCCATCCATCTCTCCTCCATGGCCAACTCCCAGCCCCCAACAGTTTCCCGAACACGGGTGGCAAGTGGTAGCAGGTAAGGCGTCAGTGCCTCAGCCCTCAGTGCCACGGGCCAGCTCGCAATGACCATTAATCAACAGTAAACATGGCTGGCACTATTTAACATTTGAATCAGCTCAGAATGACTGTACTAAACTGAATGCTAAACTGATTGACTGCTAAAATACTACTAAGGAACTCTATTTTTGCAGTCAGAAGGCAATCTGCATGCTAATATACTGTAAATATAGCAGTTGGCTTGGGTAGGCAATCAGTGCTCCTGCAATCCCTCAGGCTGGGCAGGAACAGGAAGTGATTCAGGGAATTAGTTCACTGATGCATTCAGTATAGTCTTTTAAAGGGACACTAACTTCTTTTTTTTTGCATCATATTATTTCTAGATAAAGCCCACATTTTATGATTGCTTATCTTCTCTAAAATTCATTGGTATTGCTTGATTGTTTCCATCTGTCTCATTGCTAAGTAGAACTGAAATGCATGGTAATGTACAAGCATAACTAACTTTAAATCCTTGAAATACTTGGCTGGCTAATCTTCATTCATGATTCAGTAGTATTAAAAACAAATTGTACATTGAAGAGCATTACAGTTTGACACAGCAGTGCATGCCGCCAGCAAGTCAGCAGGGACTCCCTTCCCCAAGCAGGCCTTTATCAGTCCTCCAGCTCCAGCTCCATCATCTCTGCTTTATCCCGCACCCCAGACCGTGCAGAGTCAGACTCCGCTCCAAAGACACTGGCATCCACACACCTCGCCACCACTGTCCTACTGACTCCCCAGGCTCCCAACAATTGTCCAATCAAAATCAACCTCAAGCCAAGTCTTAGAGAGGCTCTCTAAGGCCAGCCAGTGCCCAGCAGCTGGAAGTGCAGCTCCTTAAATTTATTTTAGTCCCTCTTGTTGGTATTGGATCTGGTTGGGTTGTGGTCTGGAGTCATGGATGGGCGATGAAAAACATGAATGCTGACGACTCACTCCACAGAATCAGGCAGGCCAGGCAGCTGGCTGAATGATAGCAGCAGCAGCAGGCGCTTCACTTTCTTTCCGCTCTCTTTACCATCCATGGTGAGTCAGTATATCTTGTGCGTAATGCAAACATTCACAGCCGCTATGGATCTTGGGACAATGAGTTTTTTAACTTGTTTGTTCAATGTGCCTTTCCTGGTGAAACTTTTAGTAAATAAATGAAATAAATAAATGTATTCAGAAATAAGCACCAATGGCCAGTTAGATTAAGTAAAACCAGAGTGTAAAGTGAGTGTGTCCAGGGTGATAAAGGTAGGCTATAGTCAAGTGGCAAACAGTAGCCAAGCTAGCATTGTAAATAGTAGAATTTACTGATTTAAAGTGCACTTGGATATCCGTTTCAGTCAGGAGCAAAGAGTAAGGAGGGACCAGGCAGTTATCCACATGAGCAACATACTTGCCACAGCCGTAGCCTGTTAACCATCCCAGTAGCATAGTTGCCACAGCCCCAGCAAAGGACTAGTGACCTGAGTAACAGATCTAGAGACCCCTATAGCACTAGCCTGGCTACTGGAGGCAACATGGCTACTATAGTCACCTGTTTCACCCTGTGGCACTCTGACTTTATAATCTGGGACTTGCTTCTCAAAACTAGCTCCCTGGTGCTATTTCTGAATAAACAAAACCTTTGGGACAGCTGAGTTATTCACTAGCCCAACTGGCTAGCCCAGCTATAACTGGGACTATACCTAACCTTGCTCTTAGCACCCTGTTCACTATCTAATTCAGGCCTGCCTGCCCTCTGCTCCACCTCCGATAACTACTTTATTTGAATGCTGTCACCCTGTGCTCCATTTAGGAGCATGAGTTAAATAAATTTAGGTAATTTTGAATAGCACCACCATCTCACTGAATGCTCCCATCCTGGACCGATTTTAAATACATTTGAATAAATCCACCCTTGGCAGTTCCTTGCTCCAGAGCCTTGCCCTGACCACACTAACATCCACGGCCATCTTTATTGTCTCACTGCACATAAAAGAAACATCTTTCTTTTTTATTTCAGTATTAGTTCTGGCAGACAGTGCCTGCTTTATGACACTGTCACTGACTCACCGCCCCAAACTGGGGAGAAGTTGAGACAGGAGGTGGGTTAAGTGTATGCTGGATGCCCTGATGGCTGCATGCAGGTGTGAGGTCTTCCCTTGATGGGTAGCTGACTCCTCCTGATGCTCGTTCATCTAATGATGCTTTCCTGTTTGTGGGGACCACTGCCAAGGAACTACCATTTACTTTTTCTTTATAAAAAACACAAATGGGACTAAACAGAACCCACACTACAGCTGCCAACTGCTGATCCTGGGGACCGCCACAACTACTGGACCACTGACACTGCTGGGACCACTGAGACTGACATAGGATGAGAGGAGGACTGCAGGTACTGCCTTTTCTCTGAATTTACTTCCTGTGTCCCTCTTTATTCTGCTGCACTTTCTTCATGTTTTTGTTTTCCTTGGGGCATCTGAACTCCCTGACTGTCCTCCTTCACAGTCAATTCAAACTCTCTAATGGCCATTACTGGCCACTCTCAGTGTCCTCCATGGCATCCAGGATGCTGAATCCATAACAACCAGCTGTCCAGTGAAAGCTGGACCTTAGATGTGACACTGGCTTGTGCCACCTTTACTGGGCAGGCTGCAATAAGAACTAAAACTTTTAACTGCAGACAAGCACTTTATTTTATATTTCTCTGGCCACTATGTTCACCCCCACAACCTAAACTATAGGGGCACCTGGGTCATCTTACTGGGCTTGTTGGCATCAACAGAGCTTACTGGTGACCAGTCTTTGGGGATATTACACGCCTGCCTTTGCTGCCCTATAAAACATACTCAGAAATGAAACTACCTCTAAAACAAGAGGCTGTCATAGCTCCCCTCATTTTGATGAATGCTCCTTCCTCATCTGTGCACAAAAGTAATGGTCCTCTTCATGAGCTTCCGGCAGGAAGTCACATCCACACTGATTTCCTTTCCTATTGGCCTGGTATCTGGTCTGAACCAAGACCATTTGCTGTTGCTACGTAAATATCGAGAACAAAATGCAATTGAAATGAATGGGCCTATATACATTTCAATGGGACCATTCATTTCAGTGGAGATTTTTCTGGTCATTTTGTGCTGGGCTAGTGAAACTCCTGTTGGGTCAGTGGATTTTTCTAATTACTAACCCTGATGGCTAGTGGCTAAAAAGATTAGTATAGACCCCTGTGACAGTCTGTAAAATCTCTAGCATCATAGTGCAGGGTGGCACACATGGGAAAGGAACTGTACCATACCTCTCAACAGTCCCTTAGTGACATGTCCCTCATTTTATTCCTCAGCATTGCTGTGTCCTCACTGTAAATGGTGTTGCCAAGGTGCTGTAGCAAAAGTTAGTCTTCAGCTGTGGGGGGTCCAGATGCAGGGAGGGTCCAGCTTCAAGGTGTGGGTCCAGCTATATGGGACCAGATCTGGAGAGACTGATCCCATACCTCTTAAGTGTCCCTCATTACACTATAGCATCATAGCAGCAACCATCTGGACTCCCATTGTAATGGATGCAGATTCAATTATGGCTCAAACTCCTCATCCCCAGTCATGTAACTAATTCTTGGGTACTTTATAGTCCAGGTGAGGGAACCTCTTTGGAGATACTGATTCTGGAGAGTGGATGGGAGTACCTGTGAAACAAAAGGTTAGACAGTAGTCAAAGAGGACCCATAGTTCCTAGGAAAGTTGTACAGATAGATAGTAAATAAAACTATCCTTAATGGCCATCAACGTATTACCACAAGAGGACCATTATTTTCATGGTAATAAAAAGCTCATTTGGACAGTTTTAATGGCAATTAATGGATTAGTGGTAATGACCATCATTTTCATAGCAATGAAAAGCTCATTATTCAGTTTCAATGGTTATTAAACATGCCATTAAAATAGCTTGATACAAAATTTAAAGGCATACCACACCCATTAAATACTCAATGGGTACCTGTAGTGGTTAATTTAAAGGCATGGGTGAGTAAATTAATGGTTTTCGCCCATGAAACATCAACAATTAATGGAAATGTAATGGGAATAAAACTGGCCATTAAAAGATTGATACAAATGTAATGGTGAAAAGTAATGGGTTTGCATGAAGAAAATGGAAGATTAATGGAATTTAATGGAATTTTAATGGATTTCAATGAAGCAGTGATATCTCATTCAATTTGGGAACTTAATTGAGGTTGTTATTGTAATTTGCATATACTGTGCAGCTTATAATGCATTTCTTTATCAGTGTATGTTTCATTTTATATTTCTTTCAAACTTTGATTTTGATGTGTACCATGTTGGTACCACAGTGGTATCAAATTTCTAGATG
Organism: Neoceratodus forsteri; assembly: GCA_016271365.2. Lineage (NCBI taxonomy): Eukaryota > Metazoa > Chordata > Ceratodontiformes > Ceratodontidae > Neoceratodus > Neoceratodus forsteri. The sequence continues at coordinate 185,651,445 of JADMNL010000032.1, forward strand.
CACTGATACCACAGTGATACCAGATAAGCTTGGTATTTATATGTACACCAATCTGCTCCTCTAACATAATAACCTTGTGGTGACATTACAAAATACCGATACCACGGTGGTACCAAATAAGCCTTGGTGGTATATAGAAAACAGTGTCGTACTACCATTGCATTATCATTGGAAACTTCTAGGGCAATATAGAGTCCACATGAAAGTGGACTCAAAACTACATAATACCACTGTGGTACCATTACCCATTTATCAGTCAGGAGCAGCATGCGGGAAATTGCCATAGGGATGCCACTGTGCCATGGCACTATCAATGAGACCAGAAACCTGACTTGGTTGACACCATTGTACTACCACTGATAAAACACTATGTTGCCATTGCAACACATTTGAGTAAGGTATCCCAATGAAAATGAACTTTAAAAAAACAAGCTTTGGCAGACACAGCAGGAGTTGTGTGTAGATTTCTTTAGCAATAATGTTCCCCTTCTTGTTTGTTGTAGCCCTTGATAAGGGTATTTATTTCACCAGATCTTTAGGGGGTTCAATAGGTTCTTAGCCTGAATGTATCAAACGTGTTGTCTTTTTGGCTTTTTTCTGCTTTGCATCTATTCCTGAGTTCCCTAGTTCTTCCAGTCCATGATTAGGTCAGAGGATTTAAATGTTCCCCAAGCCCTATCTCTGTCTCTTATGAGTTTCCTCAGATCTTGAGTGAGCCATCTGGCTTCTTGTCCTTTGACTCTGATCTTTTTCTTAGGGCATACTTATTGGTGGCAGACAAGAAGTTATCCATGAAAAACTCAACGCTGTGTCGAGGTTAGGGGCTAGTTTAATTTGCTGCCAGTTGACCTCGGTGAGGGTGTTGAGACAGGAACTTGGGTCAAATCTAGAGTAGTCCCTAGTCCAGAATATTTGGGGTAGAGGTTGGGAAGTCATTCTTCCATACACCAAATGTGGTGAGTGATCATTCAAAGAATTTGTGAAGGTACCAGTCATTTTGAATCTGTTGGATTTGTGACCAGGGTCCAGTTCATGGTGGTGTGGGTGCCAGTTTTTGTATTAAGTCTGGTCGGTTCCTGAATTATTTGGGTGAGTTTGGTCTCTTGTAGTGAGCTTTTTATGTCATCCATGATGTGGGGGCCTAGTGAATATTGAAATCCCCAGGATAACCTTCTCTTCCTGGGGAGAGCGAGGATTGTATTTATTAGAGATTTTAGTGATTCAGTGGCGTTTTGGGAGGGTTATACACAGCCCCAGCAATTAGTGGCTTGGTCCCGCCCAGTAGTCATTTATAAATATGGCTTCACAGTCTGATTGGTTAGGTCTGTTATCAGAATGGGTGAGGCATTAAAGATGGATTTTACATAAATCATGACCCCTCCCCTTTCTATTTCAATCTATGTTTCCTAAAGGACTGATACCCATTTAAGTCAACCTCATGGTCTGATATATGGGGTTTGAGCCATGGCTCACAAATAGTAATGACATCAGGTACATATAGGCTCACCCAGGCTTGTAACTCATGTATTTTAGGCCTCAGGCTGTATTAATATTTATATCGTCAGCTTTAGTCCTTTGCTGCTATCCCATAAGGATCTGTTAGAGGTGGTTACTTGGATACTAGCTACTGGTGGGTCAGGGTTTTCCTCGATATCCCCTGCTAGCAGTTGTTTTTAGACAGAGGAGTAAGCTAGCTAGAAACCGAGACATTATGGGGTATTTGCTGCATTGTAGGGCATTGATATACCATGTTAGTTGGTAAAGGTTCCTTGTCTCCTGAGACCTTGAAGATACATTAGTGGGTCCCAGAGTGCCTCCAAGGAATTAGCATTGGACCGCTTCCAGCACAGCCTATCTGTATCATGCAGATGGTCCTGATTTCTCTGATTTAGTATGGAATCAGAACCTAGAACTATCAGAATATATATAGCTGCATAAATTATTCACTGCTTCATTTGTAGCTTCTGATGGCACCTTAGCCATGCAGACTAATGCTAGGACACTTCTGAGAATATCTTCTGAGATTTTTAGAATAGGTTGCTGATCTTGGGTGTACGTCACTGGAATTTCAGTGAGGTTACAGTTCTTTGGGGAGCAGACCTGTCTTTTTCCCAGAGTGAATCCAGGTTTATATTAATAAAAGTACTCCCCAATATGTGTTCTATTTTGTATTTTCCTTTTCTTTTGGCTAATGGCACTAATTTTATGCAGGGTAGGAGCCTCTTGTGGTGAGAGAGATAACCTGCTAATGAAAAGTTGGCTGTTAACACTGTGCATATTAGTCATGTGATCATCTACCCTACATAAGTCAATGCTCACCAAAGGGTGGTGTGGGTAGCTGTTGCAAAGCAGCAGTAGGCGGATAATTCAGAGGCATGCCATGGGGAGTAAATGGACACCTTCTTCGTCCCTGTCAAGCTTGGTGGAAATTTATGTAGCTCAGGGAGGGCACGGATACAGCCCTTGCGACCCTCAGACATTTGCAGCCTCAAGCTTGGGAAATTTCTGCAGCTCGGGAGGCATGGATACAGCCCTGAGACCCTCAAATCTTTGTAGCATCAAGCATGAGGAAATTTCTGCAACTCTGGAGGGAATGGAAAATTACCCTGACTACCACTTCCTGGCTTGGAATAGGAGGGAGTTTGTCCAGCTAGGAGTCAGGCTGAAACAGAGCCTGCGGCAGGGGCTGCATCTCCACCCTGCTGCATTTGCTGGGACACCGGTGGTGGAAGAGTGGGTAGACAAGGCAGAACTAGTCCTGCCTTTGCCCTGTAAACTGGTCCCTGATCCAGATTTGTGAGAGACCTTAAGAAAGGAGGGTCTTGGCCAGCTCCTGGGCAGAGTGTGATACAGCAAGTGGACAGACCTAATGGCCCCTACCTGAAGCCTGCTGGTCATTCATAATATCCTGCACATCAAGGCCAAATAGCTTGGAGCCCACACAAGGGATATTCAGAACTTTCTGCTGCACATCAGAAGCAAAGCCTGAGACTCACAACCAGGAGTACTGTCTAAGGCAAATGCCAGTGGCAGCTGCCCAGGCAGTGGTACCCGTCATGTCATAAATTTAATTAATTTATTTGTTTAAAATTTGGTAACCAGGAAAGGTACACTGAGCTGAGGCTTGTTACCAGGTGTGACCCAGGGACAGGGAACAAAAGGGTAGCAGTGAAAAGGGTAAGTGAAACACCATTTGCCAGAATAGTACTGAAGTAATTACAAACAGGTGGGAACTTTACATCTAGTAGTACATACAGGTATAGTAAACTTAGATGAAACAACAATTACATAGTAGTCATTCTACAAAAATAGTAACACAGGGATAGGAAACCAGTTCAGCTGTGGAGAGAATCAGTAGGTACACCTGTGGTAGTTGCCCTGGAGTCAGAGGAGGTGGTGGCAAGAGCATGTGGGTTGAGTGGAGAGCCTTGGAGGTGCTTAAAAGAGGAGGGGAGAACCAGAGAGAGGATGAAGCTGGTTCCAAAGAATGGGAGCCAGTATAAGAAGGTGGCTTGTCCTGTACAGCAGTGTTGATGGGGACTGGAGAAGGTGCATGAGTCCCTGGAACATAGAAAGTATAGTCAGAAACAGCCATGGGTGACAGGGTGAAGACAGGCATGAGGTGAAGGAGTCAAACTAGCAATTGACAATGAGGACATAGCAGTGGGTAGTGCAGCAATGTGATGTGGGGAGGTAGGAGAGTGTGATATATAGTGTGCAGTGGTAGGTGCGGAGGGCATGTTGGATGCAAATCGACAAAATGCGTTGTAAAGACTAACTAGTCTGACAAGGGATGAGGGAGGGCAGAAATGTAGACCACATCAGCATAGTCAATGATAGGGAGTATTAGTTTGGTGACAAGCTCTTGGCGTATGGGGAGTAGGAGGCAGATCTTATTACAGTATAAGGCAGTGAGGTTTTGGACGGCACTTACATGGACTGTGTTGAAGACAGTGGAAAAGTCTAGAGTACTGTCAAGCTGTACACCAGGTATTTGAAAGCAGAGACTGTCTCAAGCTGGGTGCCATCTAGGGTACAGAAGGCAGGGAGGGATCAGAGTTTGGCTAGCTTTTAGCTTGTACTGAAGGTCATGAATAGTTGGATACTCAGTTTTGTTTGTATTCATTGTGAGCTGGTTAGCTTTGAACCAGAGGAGCATGTTCAGAAGTACACTTGACAGGAGAGACCTCAGCTGCAGTGGTTGTTGGGGTGGAGTGGCAGATTATGGTGTTGTCTGCATACATGTGTGTGTCAGAGGAGACACGACTGATGGAGAATAAGACTGGGCTGAGGATTGGGGAATGCCGGTCAGGATGGGAGTGAGGTGACAGTATACAGCCCACTTGAACTGATTGTTGATGGCCAGTCAGGTAGGTGTGATCCAGTTAACAGCATGGGGTGAGAGATCTGCTAAGGTCAATTTATTTAGGAGGAGCTGGTGGGAAACTGAGTCAAAAGCTTTCATGAAGTCTATAAAAATAACAGCTGTGATCTGACCATTGTCCATTCCTAAGAGGACAGAGTCAATTCCTCTGAGGAGTGAGAATATGGTGAGTGTTGTTTTCTGAACCTTGACTGGAAGAGAGAGACAAAGAAAAGGAGTCAAAAAGGAGGGAAGCCTGGAGAACACTAAGGATCCTAGGTTTTGAAAGGGGTAATGAGATAGGCCTGTAATTCCTGGGGGAGGATGGTGCATACCCTTGTGGAGTGGGAGCTTTGACTAGCTTTCAGGCTTGAGGAACAGCAGAGGGTGAGAAGGGCAGGTTCAGGATGTATGTGAGAGGGGTGACTATGTCCAGAGCAGAAAGCTGGAGAAGCTTTGGATCCAGCCTATGTGGGCTGTGCTTTGAGGATTTAAATTGTGAGGTTTGGGGACTTCTTGAGGGTGACTGGTGGAAAGTCGAATCGTCATGGTGATGGGGAGAGGAGACCTGGGGGGATGTCAGTGGCAGGTTGGCTATGAGGGGCACAGGTGGTAAAAAAAATGGTTGAAAGTAGGCAACTGTGAGTGGGTCAGATACTAGCTTGCCACCAGTTTTGGAAGGAGGAGGAGTGGGCAGGTGGATCAATGAAATCTAGGCAATTCTAGTGGGGATAGGAGGAAGTAGGCTGTTGGTTAACTGGATCTGCAGCTTATCTGTTAGGTAGAAATGGGCAGACTAAGTGGTCCAAGCGGTCCTTATCTGTGATTCTATGTTTCTATGTTTTATGTTTAATGCGGAATGCAGAACTTAACAGAACTTGGCTGGAGACCTTAGACTGTATTGGACTGGAAATGAGATGAATAGTACAGAGACCTGGCAGTGTGACTAGATTTGGTGCAGAGGTTTCTGATGGACCAGTAGTGTTGATAGTTGCCAGCAATGAGGATGGATTTATAATTTGCCATGCTCAATTGGAGATTTGAAAGGTGCATTGTGGTCATCAGAGGTAACCCATGGGTGGTGAGAACACTTGACTCTTAGCTTTCCAGGGGAGCATAAATACTCCAGGATTTGTTAAAAATGAAGTAAAGAGGGACAGGACATCATCAGTGTTGCTTGTGAAGTAGCAGGGTTCCAGTCAGTGAAGGTGAGATCTGCTAGGGGACATTCTGTATGTCGAGGGACCTGAGGAGTCTATACCAAATGTAATTATTTTATTTTTATTTATTCAAGTCTAGGATTACAACCTTTGAACTAGTAGCTCATTTACAAAGGTTCCGCCAGGTAGAAAAAGTTAAGACAAACATTCATTGCCTGAACTAAGGTAAGGACTTGCAAAACCAGTTTCAGAGGTTACAAATGGTCAAAAGTGCAGACATTGAGAATTTTACAATTGAGTACTAGTTGATGACTAGTAGACAGTACAACATCATCTTGCTAGACAAACAATTCTGGGAGTGTTGATACAAACTGTGTAAAATGCACCATTATATGACTAGGACAAAACCTTCAGTCTAATGTTGCACAAATCTGTGGGGTAGAGGGCATAGTTCATGTTGAACTAGTAGAACAGTTGCCTAAAGCCAGTTACAGAGGAGGGGTAGGTAGATTCGTGAAACTTTGTTATGAAGAATAGAGGGAAAGAGGTATGGTGAGGGCAGAACTGAGCTGGGAAAATGGGTTGAGGTCCATGTTCCCATTGTCCAAAAGTAGGGACAGGCAGAGGGTGGGGGGAGGAAGGAGGGGGGTGGTGGGTCCGTGGGTGGGTGAGAGGAAGTGAGTCAGATAAGGAGGGTGAGACAACCAGGGTTGCAGTGGAAAGGAGGTGAGAGGTGATAGAGGTGCAGAAAGAGTGGTAGTAAGGGCAAGGTGCCATCCACAGACTGTAGGAGGATGCAGGTGGGTATAGAAGGTATGCTGAGCCAATGGGGAAAGGTAGTAGGAGGGAGGTGGGGGTAGGATGCGGAGGAAGGAAGCTGAGTTGATAATAAGGAGACCAGGGTTCAGGGTTTAGGTGGCCTAAGCTATTAGCAATGGCCATAAGGGAGTAGATGTGGGGGCAGAGTTTCCTAATGCAGTAGGTTAGGCAGTGATTGCTGAAAGCTGCTGGAGAAAGTACCAACTGCAGCGATTCAATGGGAGTACGAGGACAGTATCTAAGTTCAAGAGGGGTGGTTGGCTGAGTGAGGGGTTGAGCCTGGTGGGTTCAGTGATTCTTGTGTGAGATTGAGTGATTCTACAGAAAGGGTTATTTGTTTGGATGTGGGGAGAGCCAGTTGAGATTGAAATTACCGTGTGAGGTAGAAGTTTCTGGAGGCAGTGAGGGAGACAATAGAGGACAGTTTGTTTGGAAGGGAGGAGGAGGAAGAGGACCTGGGGAGATGTAGGGCTGCCTATAAATATAGGGCAGGAAGAGGGATGGAGAATTGTAGTAAGATAAGCACGTGGGAGGCAGGGATAGTTTCCATGGGAATAATGGAGGTAGGCATGGTGGCAATGCCACTTCCATGTTTACCTCTGCCCTGTGGAAAAGGTGGTAGCCTGGGAGGGCTATCTGGGGAGTCAGGTGTTTGGCAGACAAGCCGTGCTTTTAGCATGTCAAGTTTAGGGAAGAGGCTTCTTGCAGTGAGATGGAAATTTGGAGGCATTTTAGGTACAGAGGGGGAGGGAGGAGAGGTGAGGGGTGGGGTTAGGTTCGATATCACTGGAGAGAGAGGAGCAGCAGGAGGAGGAAAGATTGTTGTTAGTCACCTCCTTCTTTTGTGTAGAAGAGGATGTTGGTTGTGGGGGAGGTGGGTGGTGATAGTTGGAAGAGAAGGAATGATAGAGAAATTCCTAGCCTATGGATGGACAAGGAGATGGTCAGGGTAGGTAAGGTAGGTAGGTATGGCAGAGGAAAGGGGATGAGGGTGGTCTTGAGCTAAAGTGGGAGGTTGGATGATTATGATGGGAAAGATGAGATGGGCGGGGAGTAGGATGGGTTCACCCATGTTGGGCAGTGACAGGCGTGTTGCCATGCCGATCATGGCTCAGGCAACAATACCATCTGGTTTTACGGCACCAGGCATTATGCCTCCTGGGAGTTGGTGCTAAAGCATCTTCCCGTGAGTCAGTGTTGCGGGGGCTTTGGTCCCTGTACCACCTCCTGGGTGGGTGTACTGTAGATGGTACAGAAATTGTGTCATGCCCAACAAGGCATGAGTGCAGGGACAATCTAAAATTGGATTTATGTGATGAGGTGTGTCCCTTATCATGCTGCTCTCAATGGCTGACGCTTAAAGTGCCTGCGTTAAAAGGCGACAAGGATTTGAGAGAGACTGCATAAACAGCAACAGCCTCTGAAATAAACTGCTTCTTTTGTTCTTTCGCGGAGACTATACCCCAAAATAATGATTCTCAACTCCAGGGGAGTGGATTTAAGCAAAAATAGAAACTCTCCCAGAAGTAAAACCTTTGCCTGCACTAGGATCGAACCCAGCACTGCAGGCTCCAGGGGCAGTGGCTCAAGCCACTACACCACACAGCCAGCTCTGCAGGGCTAGGACCAAAAATCTTTTATCCCCTTTCTCGTGAGTGTAGCATGTATCCCTCAGTGCTTCACTCACTATACCTATTCAGTGCTCTTTTTCATACTTGCTGTACATGGGAGTGGTATCATTGAGTCACTCAGTAATACTCGCCCATATAGGGTGTTACCCTAAAATTCAAGATTGTCCTTGTCCTTTCACCCTTTTGCAGTGACAACATTACCATGCTATAATGCTGTCACTCGCTGATGGGCTGTGAGTAGGATGGAGGCGTGGAGGGGGACAGGACTTGGGGAGAGGGTAGGAAGGACAGGACTTGGGGGAGAGGGTAGGAAGGGAAGAGATATTAGGTAAGGGAGTATAATGGGCAGGTGAGTCTTGAAGGGGATAGTCATATGTCTCAGTGGGTGGACTGGATGTGGTTGGGGTACATCAGTAGTGGCACTGGTTGAAGTCAACAGGAAAACTATGGTAGGTGCTAGGACCAATGATTGTTGAGAGGCCAGGCGCCGTAGTTGTAAACAGATGGCAATATGTGAATAAATGGGACTGCCAACCCGAGGTGGATTGATGGAATATTCCAAGTTGGCACCAAGCAAACAGTACCTATGCTCCTAGATGAAAGGCATCTGAGCTGGGGTGGGGTGTCCAGATGATGTGCAGGGGAGGGCTTGTGTTAGGGTCAGTAGCCCTCACGACCCTCAGGCTGTGCTGGTCAGATGTGGATGGAGCTCAGGAGGCTGGGGAGGAATATAAATAGATTCAAATTGAGAAACATGGCTGTAAACTGAGAGGGAGCAATAACAGTTTAAGCCAGTCCTAAGTAGCCTCTTTGTGTGATCGGGGACCTTAGAGTGAGGTCAGAATGCAAGGCAACAGATTCAAACTAAAAGTGCAGAGAGGAGACAAAGGAAAGGTGTCCAACTGTTAACAATGACTACCCTGAGAGGAAGCCAGTTCTGAGAGAAGGGCTAACTAAGGAAAATTAAAGCAGGATTGAAATGGATAACTGCTGCTGAATAAGGCCATGGTAATGGGGCAAGTACGCATTTAAGTTGACTGAGGCATAGGCTTCCATCGTCACCAGCTGCGACGGCAGGGGACACAAGCCCAGCGTTCTCACTCAGTGCGGACACAGCACAGCCAGAGGAGCCCAGTGCCTGAGGACCTTGCTGTGCAGGAGATCACTGCAGTGGGGTTGGCGCCAGTGACCCAGGGGTCGATGAGCCTTCACCAGACAATGGAGGGCTGGAGGAACTCACTGCTGGGGAAGGCCTGGAGAAGGCAAGGCCTGGCTGGCATGAAAGAGGTCACCACATCTGGCTAAAGCACTAACCGGATAAGGAGGTGGAAGTCAGCGGGGACCAGGAGCACTGGCAGGGGCAATGGTCCTAGAAGTGTAACCCCCTGCAAATGGGGGTTTCCGAAAAGTCTTCCATGAGCTTGCCTAAATGCTCACTGCCAGGCTGGTGTCGGCGTTCTAACCGTATAACGGTTAAATGTGGAGTGCCTGTAAAGCCTCTGGTTCTGTCTCTTTGAGAGCTGCCTGGCTGCAGTTTTAATCAAATTGGGAAGGGTCTACGTGTTTTCATGCGTGAGTCCTGCTCGGGCTGCTGAATAATCGCTCCATTTCTGCCATTGCTAATTGTGCAGAGGAGCTCTGTTAGAAAGGTGTACCTGCTTACTGTTCATCCTTAGAGTAATTATAATACTGTAGTTTGTTCTAACCTGCTTTCTTTGCAGCAAGGACTTTCGGTCCATCTCCACCATCTTGGTCCCGAACTGTCGAATTAGACCAATCAGTACCTAGGGATTCTAACATGGAGTCTGCTTACGGGCTCTGTGGAGTGAAAACCATGGAATTGTAGTTCTGGGGTGTTGCGCCTTTTGCACCTACAGGGAGCTATGTTGTGACTGACAGCTGAACCGACCAGCCAGAACTTCTTAGATTTTGGAAAAACCCGAGCTGTCTGCTATCTAGGCAGATATTAGTTGGAAGCTGAAGAAGCAACAGCTTGCGTGAGTCAGTGGCCGTTGGAGAGTTTGCACAGGAGAACTGTGGAGAGCCTAATTTTAGCCTGCTAGTATGCCTGCTGCCCTGAGAGGAGCGGAATGGTATTTTGGACAAAATCCGAGTTGTGAGCCAACTGACTTGTACCAGGCTTAGTGCCTGAGGAAGACCGAAGATTTTGCTGAATACGATTGGCCTGTCAGGTATCCAGCCTCCCTTGGAGAGGGATTACCTGGTACTGTAAAATTTCTTACATATAAATGTGCTGCGTGTTGTCGTGGGTGAGATTTGGTTTCACTGTGTGAACTGTGTTCTGCTTGCTGGAAGCTGTATCCAGCCAATTAGACTGAATCAGCGGTGATCTCCATGCGGCCGGGCCTTGCCACAGGGGACCCCTGCCAGACTACCCCACTGCACAGAGAAAGCATCGGCAGAGAGACCTGCCTGGGGATCAGCCTGCTCCATGTCTGAGCGACATCTCGGCAAACCATGTGGGCCCTACTTCTCCTGGCACTCCAGATTCACCACCTGCTGTCTCTATTTTTGTTCAACGGTGTCCAGTCTTGGGTATCATTGAGTCTTGGGTATCGTGAGTAATTACCAGGGTATCTCCTGCCACCACAAATTAATCTAAGTGTGTCAGCTGATTGTGTTGTTGTTTCTTTTTTTTCCTTCACAAACTGAGCCATTTGGCTCCAGATTACAAATAGTGTGTATTGTGCATGTTTTTTTCCATCACAGGCCCCAACCAGCTTTGGCTTGGCCTACCCGGCAAAGGTCCTGCTTAGCCCATCTTTTCTCCACCTGGGTACTCAGAGATTGTGACTGTTTAGGGATTCTGAAGTACATGCATAGCTGCTTATTTGATAGAACATTTAAGCAAATCAACTTGATTATGCTCCTCCTTGTTCAAGCCCCCGAATAAATCAGATCACATTTTTTCTGCATTTAACCTGACCGTGGTTCCAGTTTGCACCAAGAGTACCGTGCTGTGGCTATTTGCTGTGTCTAACCTTGTTTACAGGGTTCCCAGGGTCGAGCTAGAAAAACCAGCCCTGGTGGTAAGTGCAAACTGTGGGGTACTCATGCAGTGTATCAGAGGTATTGTGAAAGTGACTGTTGGGTGTTGTTCCGGCCACTAGCAGAAACAGGAGGTTACAGTGTCCCGGAGGGCTGTGCCCTAGTTAGCTTGACCACTACCAACCCTGAACTCTGAGTGGGAGGCACCGTCTCAGAACTCAGGCCCCTTAACCTGCTATTAGCCAAGCAGGCAGGGATAGTAGCCCTTGGGATCGTGCCATCTAGGGGTTACATCTTGGAGGCACCACTGGGATTCGCGCCCCTAGTGGCCAGAACTATGAATTATTGTCAAACCTAAATGGCTACCCCAACAGAAGTGGCTGTCACTAGTTGGTGGGGTGGTGTATAGGGCAGGAGATTGACCCCACAGCGCCTTCTTATATTGGGTATGACCCTGGGAGGATGAGCTCCCACCATTATCTGAGACTTTTGAGGAGAAAGTTGCTAAGCTGTTGCTGGAGGAAGGGAAAACCCTAGAGGACTTTAAGAAAGTGTTCCTGCTACCTGGGGGTGTTCCTTCCCCAACATCCCCTCCCCTCAGCACCTGTTACTGCTCCACCTTCTGTGCCTGTGCCCATGCAGAACCCTATATCTGTACCCGTCATTAGTCACAACTCCTGCCAGAGGCTGAGAATCTTCTCGGGCATCCTCCCCACTCCCAGGGAGAATGACTGGGAGACCTGGATCGACTATGTTGCCCCTTGGTACCTGAGTGGCAGTGTGCAAGGCTGAGAAGCAGAAAAGAATCATAGGAAGTTTGAGGGTCCTGCCCTTGAAGCCATTCAATTTTTTGAAGTCCACAAACCTGATGCATCTGCTCAGAAGTACCTATCTGCACTCAAAGGCAATTTTGGGAGCATTGAATTGGAAGAGAATTTGATGTGGAAATTCCAAGGTACCAAACAATGGAAAGGAAAAGTTTGTCTGCGTATGTTACTCATCTAGAAGGAGCTTTGCAGAAAGCTTACCGGAAAGGTGGGGTAGCTGCCAGTGACTGACCAAAGATTCCAAACAAAGATTAATCCTTGCATCATTCATGTCCCTCATTGATTATGCTGACTTCCTCTACGGTCATTGCTCCCTCTCCCATCTAAACAAACTAGACACCCTGTATCATAGAGCTATTAGATTCATTACTGACCTTCCCTCTAGCACCCATCATTGCTCTCTCTACAATGCAGTCAGCTGGACATCCCTGCAACATAGAAGAAGAAAAATGCTGCTATCTGGATCTACAAAGCTCTGACAAACAAACTCCCTTCCTACATCTCAGATTGCTTCAACCAGATCACATCCAGGCCCTACACCTTGAGGATCAACAAACTGATCCTACTGAAGATTCCTATCACCTGCCCGTATGGAAGAGCTGCATTCAGTTATTCCCTGGCACTTATCTGAATTCTATCCAAAGACATTGAAAATGGAAACACTGATCCCTTACATCCTTCAAAAGCTGTACACCAGCCTAATCCCAGATTCATGCAATTGCTTCCACAAGGCCTAGTCCTCCCACACCCCACCCCCACACCTCTCTCTCCCCACCCCCTTCTAAATCTCATCCCTATTCTTCTATCATTGCTCTGGTCCTTTCCACATCAAACCACAAACATATTTGCCACCCATGTACCATTATCCAAGCCTTATCCCCACCAGACTGTTTGTTTCTCACCTTTAATAGGTTTTGGTTTACTGTCCTTTGCCTTGTATATATGTAAATAATTGTATATCTATCTCACTCATAAATGTTTGTATTTGTGCTATTTCAATATCATGTTTTTTATACACTCGTAACCTTTTTGTTATGACCACTCAGGTCCATCTTGTAAATGAGCTATGCTCAATGATGTTAACCCTGAATAAATAAAGATTTTGATTGATTGATTGATTGATTGATTGACTTAAACCGTGTGAGATTAGGGCACATACTGCAACATGCAAAGCATTCTAAATTGCAGATCCTCCAGTTAAGGCTCCAGGAGAGGAGAGGTAACCCACCTGACTACTGTGACTTAATAAAGAACTCCAGGAGGTTGAAGGTGAAGAGGAGATTGTAATTATGGGGTGAGTGCAGCCCAAGTGATCATAGCACCAGAAGGCCCTTCGAAATGGAGAACAATAAGGATGTTCCACTGTAGGCTAAATGGTGGGGAGAGAGTTGCTGAAGGAAGTCAGAAAGGTACAACCAAATGTTCTCACTGAGGTATCCCCTGTTGACAAAGACCCTGGCCCTTGTCAGGACGTGACTGCCATGGGGGTGGGGTGCATCCTCAGGCATTCGCTACTGAGGGTGTTTTTTGGCTGAGCTCAAGGAATTGACTGACACCCTAAAGGAACTTGTGAGACATGGCACACTACCAGCAGGAGCCAGACCACAATCTCCATCAGTGCTCCAGCATCCCCTGCAATGTTCTCTCCCAGGGTGCCCTGAGAGCCTGTCATTTGTCACAGTTTCAACAAGGATGTTCACATGAAGAGGAATGCCATTCTCTGAAGGACTTAGAAGAGTGGTGAACTGGCTTCAAGGGAGCTTCAGAAACTGAATAAGTGGTCAAGGGTGCACGAAATGATCGTGAGTGAAGGCTTCCGACATCCTAACTCAAACCTCTTTGTGGCTAAATAGTCTATCCAGGTCCCTGCTGCTGTCCCTCTGACTGGTCCGAAATAGTGGGCCCTTCAATGGAGACTACTGTGGCTGTGAATGGTATTCCTACTTGGGCTGTGTTGACAGTGGGTCACAAGTGACCATTGTATTTCAGGACTAGTATGACCAATACTCTGATATGCCATTACAATCCCTGGAAGTCCTACATGTATGGGGGCTGAGCGACAAGTCTTATCCCTACTTAGGATATGTCCGCCTTTGTTTGTCTTTTTCCTGCAACTGTAACTGGTGTGATGGAGCAAGCAGAGACACTGTCCCTAGTGTGTCCCCACCAGACTGTATGATGGGGTTCCCCTGTTAGTGGAACAAATGCACACATGATTTGGAGGCTAGCACAGCTTTGTCATGAGAAACAAGGGCAATGGACTGGAAGGCCCAAAGAATTCTAGCTCTGACCAAGAGGACCTATGATTTGCAACAGAAACCCGAGGAAGTAGACCAGGATGAGCCAGTGGGGATCGTGTGGAAGAGGATTCCAACTCAATGATACTGGCCCCTAACATCCAGTGTACCATTCCAGGGGTGGTCCGCCTCCGGAAAGAGGTCAAGAACAAAATACTGATGTTGGATGTCCAAGCGATGGAAAACTGCCAGAAGGATTATTGGTCAAGCCCTGCATTGTGCCTGCTTGTGCTCATGCCCTCGCACAACGAGTGATGGTCCAGATTCATGATGTGTCAGGATCGGGAGAGCTGGTGAAAAGAGTGCACCCCAGCTACTGGTACACTGCACAGACACTGCCGTGTTGCCCAGCAACAAGCACTCTGGCAAGACAGAGAGTGACTCCAGACTTGTTTGACTTTGGTGACTCCCCATTGCCAGCTGAATGGAAGATAAAATTAGCAAGAAACTTGCCCAGAGAGACCAAAGGGCTGGATTCACAAAGCTTTCTGAAGGTACAAAACCTTCCCTAAGTCACCCAAACTGCTGTAGCTTTGGAAACAAAGGGAATTTGCACTGAGTGCTATTCACAAAACCCTCCGCGCTCTGCGGGTAAAACACTACGGAATGTGGAAAAAGTGCAGCTACGGAAGTCCCTGAGGAAAAAAAGGTATGAAATAAGTAAGGCACATGCCCTGAAAGGTTATTCACAACCATTTTTTCCACAGCTATGAAAAAATGTTACACACAATGGAATGAGGTGTAACTCTCCCTCAGGAAACTGCAGTAGTGCCCCAACAATTGGAATCAGTTAAGGTGGAGGTGAGGCACAGGTAATAGCATCCCAGATAGTATAGCAGTGGCTGATGTTACAGCAACAAGAGCATACATTGTCATGATATGGCAACAAGCAACAACCACCAGACCCAGTGCAGCCCTTGATAGAGCCCCACAGGCAGTAGAGCATGGCCAGTTGCAGTGAGTGCTACCCTGCAGACAACAGGAACACCCCAGGAGGGAGGACCAGCAGTGACAGTCAGCCACTGTGGTGCCATGGTATTCTTGGTACTTCTGGTGCTGCAGTGGTCCCAGTTGAGGGACTGGCTGCTGGTCTCTTTGTGGGTGCTTTCAGCTTCATTCTTTGGCAGCAGTGTTAAAGTCTGCTGCTCCAGCTAATTAAGTTCACTGTTGCTGTGCATCCGAGCTATTTTGCAGCTGCGGATGCGCGGTTGTGGATTTTCAGCACTTGCTCAATTTCCACAGCTGCTGAATTTCCACGCAGCTGCTGGGATTTAGAGAATTCCACACCTGCTCAAAATTCTTTATGAATATCACGTAACTGCATTTCTGCAGTGCTGCAGGCCTTTCCTGCAGCTGCAGGATTTGGCTTTGTTTGTGAATCCTGCCCCAAGTGTTTTCTATTGAAGGAATGAGACGTGGATATGTCCAGGGTGCGGAGCATCACATAGGCCTGCACGATGAATGGCCATTTCGAGAGAGGTCTCGATGCCTAGCCCCAGCAGACACAGATGATGTAGAAGACACCTACAGAAAATGCTTGTGACTTGTGTGATACAAGAATCCAGGAGCCCAAATGCTTCTCCCATTGTGGTTGTGCATATGAAAAATGGGTCTGTGAGAATTGTGTTGATTATTGAACCCTGAACTGGCGGACCATCCCTGACCAATACACCATGCCCCATATACAAGATGGGCTGGATTGTTTTAATGGAGCAAATGGTTCTCGGTGTTGGATCTTTGCAGTGGATACTACCAGATTCAGATGGCCCTGGAGACCATGAGAAGACAGCCTTCATCTGTCATTTGGAGTTCTACAAATTTCTGAGAATGCCACAGGGATATCGGGCACCCCAGCCACCTTTCAACGACTGATGGAATGTGCGGGAGGAGATATGAATTTACTGAATGCCTGGTGTACTTGGGCGATGTCATTGTGTTTGGGAGCTCCTTAGAGGAACATGAGAACCGACTGTTTAAAGTACTAGACCAACTAGAAGATTTCGGCCTCAAGCTGTTCATCGACAAGTGCCAGTTTTTCAAACCTCTGTGAAGTATGTGGGGCTCAAAGTGTCTACAGAGGAATAGAGACTGATACCAGTAAAGTTGAAGCCCTGACCACCTGCCCCGCCCCACAATCTGAAAAGAACTACAACGCTTCTTGGGGTTCTCAGTTACACCATGGAGTTCATAGAAGACTATTCAAAGGTGATTTGCCCCTCTTGAATCTCACTCAGGGTTACCCTCCTATGTAGAAACAGACACATAGAAACATAGACTTTGATGGCAGATAAGGACTGCTTGGCCCACCTAGTCTTCCCATTTCACTTCCAGGATAGGCCGTAGATCTTAGTTAATCAACAGCCTATTTCTTCCTACCCCCACAAGAATTGCCGTATGTCTGTCCCATGCATTCTTGAATTCTCCCACAGTTTTAGACCCCACAACCTCCTCAGAAAGGCTGTTCTATGCATCAACTACCCTCTCTGTGAAAAATACTTCCTCACATTGCCCCTGAACCACCCCCATCTTTAAATTGTGTCCCTTGTTCTTGCAATGCCTCTTTTCTGAAAGATGCTACCTCTTGGACTTTATTGATTCCACTGAGGTACTTAAAGTTTCTATCATGTCCCCTCTCCCTTCTTTCCTCAGGGTATACATATTAAGCTCCTTTAGTCTCTCTCATACGGCTTCTCTTGCAGACCCTGCACCATTTTGGTTGCCCTCCTCTGGACTGCCTCTATCCTGTCTATGTCCTTGCAGAGATGGGGTCTCCAGAACTGGACTCAGTACTCCAGATGGGTCTCACCAACTGTCTGTACAGAGGGATAACAACTTCCTGTTTTCTGCTGGTGATGCCTCTCCCTATACATCCCAATATACCCCAGCCCTCCCTACTGCCATCTCACATTGCTTGCTAATCTTAAGGTCATTTGATATGATTACCCCCAGGTCCCTTTCCTTTTTGTTGTTGTTACTACCCCCTATTGTGTAATCGTCCCTGGGTTCTTGTTTCCAACTGGAAATACAGAAAAGGTCCGTCAAAGAACCAGACAGAGTATACTTTCACCCAGGTGAACTTTTCAGGCCCGCTGGATGCCTGACTATAAAGCAGCATTCAATGAAATCATATACCAACTCACACGCCCCGTCTCGCCTATGCTGATCCTACCAAACCCTATGTGCTGCATACCGAAGCTAGTCTGCAGGGTCTAGGAGCAGTGCTATATCAGGACCATGAGGATGGTTTGAAACCAGTGGCTTTTGCCAGTAGGAGCTTGACCCTGTCAGAATGAAATTACCCTGTGCATAAGTTGGAGTTCCTTGCATTAAAATGGGCCATTGTTGACCAGTTTCATGAATACCTTTATGGGGCAAGATATTGGTGAAGACTGACAATAACCCATTGACCTATGTGCAGACTTCAGCTAAGTTCTCTTCTGGCTGTTCTACTATTTTCATCTACCACCTCTGCTTCATTTCTTGACAAAGGCATCTGAGTAGCTCTAACCTCTCTATGTCTGCCCCCGTTCTCCTCCTACCCCTTCCATTTTGTCCATTTCTCTAAAGTTTTCCTCGAATCAGCTTGTTCTGTGTATGCTAAGTATTTTTTTTCCTCTTTGTCTGAAGTTTTGACATTAATGTACTGTATTATACTGGCTTATTGCCACTTCATAACTTGTTGACCATTCTATGTAACTTGACTTGTTTGTACATGATCGGACTGGAACCTTTGTAAAGAGCCATGGCTCAAAGGTAATAATTCCTAGAACAATAAACTTTAAACTTAGTTAGACACCACTGTGCACTGCTGGTTTTCTGCATTATCAACCTATGATTATGCTGTCGATACAGACGGGCCTGAACCATATTGATGCTGAGCCCTATCACAGAGGCCCACTTCTAAGAGTGATTGGGTCAGGTTGTCTGAACCTGACATCCGAGCATTGTGCCAAAGTTTGATAGAGATGAACAGATGTCTGTGGACTGCTTAGTAGATTGCTTGGCCCTTCTGATACCTGCATACCGGCTGCCTATTGCCATTTCTCTGCTCTACATATTAGTGCACTACCCCAATTTGACAATGACAGCATTCAGTGGGCTTAATCCCAAGATCCTATGATTCAGCCAGCACTTGATGCCCAACGTGAAGGAAGGATGTGTCCAGGTTGCATTCTCTGACCTGCAAAATTCTTTATTGTTTAAAGAAGGCCCCAGGTTGAAGCTGCCCAATCAGTTATTGTATAGAGACAGTAGATCATGGTGGCAAAGTAGACAAGCAACAATTGGTACTGAGTCCTCCACAATCATATGGGCCACCTCAGTATTGACGGGACCCTTGACCTAGTTACAATCTCAATTCTACTGGCCTAAGATAGGGCCAATGTTGAGCACCATGTAAGGACTTATAGTCCCTGGCTGCAGAGAAAACCCTGCCTCAGAGGGCTGCCCTGGTCAACATTACTACCAGTTCCCCAATGGAAGTAGTCTGCATAGACTTCTTGTGTTTAGTGCCTGATCAGTGAAACATTAGCAATGTGTTGAGTGGTTATGGATCATTTCAGCGGTATGCACAGCTTTCCCCACCAAAGATCAAAAAGCATCTACCTTGGCCCAAGGTGCTAGTGGAAATTTCTACATCCACTATGGTGTGCCCGCCCAGCGGATTCATTCTGACAGGGCAGAGATTTTGAGAGTCGGTTAATCAAAGAAATGCCTCTTTATGGGGGTGCAGAAGTCAAGAACTACTCCCATCACCTTCAGGGGACCCTCAACCAGAGCGCTTTAACACACCCCTGCTAGACATATTGGGCACCCTCCACCCAAAAGACAAGCATAAATGGTGCCAGCAGATAGCACCTTGGTACACGCATACAATTGTATGAAAATGATGTACGGATTCTCTCCTACCGCCTCATGTTCGGGAGGGAGGCCCAGCTGCCTGTTGATGTCTATTTTGGGATCTCTCAAGATGGGGTCCGAGCCAAAATTACCTGCAATATGTACAAAACTGAAAGCTCAATTGAACCATGCCTACCAACTGGCACAGACAATGGCCATCAAAGAAATCCTAGCCAACAAAGAGAGACATGATAGGAAAGTAAAGGCTCAAGAACTTTAGCCTGGAGACCGTGTGTTGTTGCGAAATTTAGGACTGCATGGTAAGCATAAAATTGCTAGTGATGGCACCATCTTCCCATGTAGTAGTTGGACAGTTGGATGATTTACGGTGTACAAAGTGCACCCGAGAACAACTCCAAAGCCATCAAGACCATGCACCAGAACCACTTGCTACCTAATGGCCAAGTCATGATTGAGGCTGAACCCCTAAAATTGAGCCCCCTGGGCCGGTGAGCTCTGCAGCTGTAAGAAAGAGACAGAGTCAACCTACCCGTGGTCACAGATTTAGGTTTCTCCGCAGCCGACCCAGAATGATAGTGACTGTCAGTCCACCTTTGATGAAAATGAGTGCAACTGCACTACTTACTCCTCTTATGAACTGTGTCCGCTGTTTCGAGGTAACCCATGACTAACTGTGGGATGAAGCTGGGCCTTCTGGACTGCCTAACCTCCCAGCTTTGTCCTTGGAGCCAATGCTCCCTGAAACTGAAGTGCCAAGTATCATGTCTGAAGATGCTGAGTCTTGTGTATTGTGGAACTGTATGATTTGCCTGAAGAAGGGGCTGATTGTATGAGTCTTTCTGGGGATATGCCAAAACTTGAAGAACCCTATAAGAGTGCTGACAAAACCCCTTCAGTGCCCGGAGCCTATTCAAATGAGCAAAGTGTTGTAGAAACAGAGCCTACAGAGCAAAGAGCTGACAGTGCCCTAAGTTTGGACATACTTACCAGACAGAGACACCCTCACAAGTGATGAAGTTCCAGGACCAGCGTTGAGAGTACAAAGACTGTGGTTGTTCCCCAGAAGGACTGGCTGAGCTGTCAAGCCTGTAGTACGATCAGTTATGATTCTCCTGGGAGGCCAGTGGATTTGCCTCTCAATGTGGTCCTCAAAGGGATTTATGTTTCTCAGAGCTCACTGCCCAAACTGAGCCTAAGTACCAATTCCAGGTTGATTGATCTGCCTGCTAGGTATGGTGCCCCTGCCCCTCTAGCCCCAAGTTAGCTGATAGGAAAGGCCCCTCTGACACGGTTTAATGTACAAGAAGTTATTACGATGATTCTTCATAGCACTGTGTAAAATACCTATGTGAAATATGATTGATGTGTTGTCGGAATGCATATAGTATTGTGAAGTGTAGAGAATATGTATAGTAAAAGTATAAGTTTACATTGACTAGTTTCCACATCTAGCAGAAATCCTATTGCTATAATGCTACTTCATTTAAGTTTTGTTTGCTGTTTGTCATTTCAATTTAGTCATTGATGTATCATCAGACAAAACAATTGATGTAATGTTATCTGTTTCTCTTTGTCATCACTGATAATGACTGTACCTGGCTGTATACTGTTCAAATGTTTGTTCGCACCTCATGCTGAGTCATGAAATACTCTTTAATGTTGACTCTGGTCTCCCTGTCTGTACTATCCCGGTCATGCCTGAATATAGGCAACATTGTTGTCTAGTGTACTTACCCAGTAAACAAAACCAAATAAATAAATAATACATCAGATGTTACTTGCATAACATGCTAATGGTATAAATGTATAGTGTAATTTGCATTTGGAAATATTGTGATGGTACCAACTTGAAGTGGACGCTGAGTTTTCTCCAGGCAGAGAAGGTGTAACCCCTACAAATGGGGATTCCCAAAAGTCTTCTGTGAGCTTGCCTAAATGTTCACTGTCCAGTGTTCTAACCATATAATGGTTAAATGTGGAGAGTGCCTGTAAAGCCTCTGGTTCTTGTCTTTGAGAGCAGCCTGGCTGCAGTTTTAATCAAATTGGGAAGGGGCTGTGTTTTCATGCGCGAGTCCCGCTGCTGCTGAATGATAGCTCCATTTCTGCCATTACTACTGTGCAGAAGGAACTCTGTTAGAAGGCATGCGTGTCTACCGCTCATCCTTAGAGTAATTATAATATTGTAGTTTGTTCTAACCTGTTCTTTGCAGCAAGGACTTTCTGTCTATCTCCACCATCTTGGTCTCGAACTGTTGAATTGGACCAATCAGTATTTATGGATTCTAAAATGGAGTCTACTTACCGGGCTGTGTGGAGTAAACATAGGAATTGTAGTTCTGCACTGCTGGCACTTTTTCACCTACAGGGGAGCTATGTTGTGACTGACAGCTGAACCGCACCAACCAAACCTCTTGGATCTTGGAAACCTCCCGAGTTGTCTGCTGTCTAGGCAGATCTTAGTTGGAAGCTGAAGAAGCAACAGCTTGGGTGAGTTAATTAGCCCGTTGGAGAGTGCGTGTGGGAGAACTGTGGAGAGGCCTAATTTTGGCCTGCTAGTATGCCTGAGAGGGAAATGGTGGTATTTTGGACAAAATCTGAGTTGTGAGCCATTGACTTGTACCAGGCTCGTGCCTGAGGAAGACCGAAGATTTTGCTGAATGAAATCGGCCTGTCATGTATCCAGCCCACTCAGAGAGGATTACCTGGTACTGTAGAATTTTTACATATAAATGTGCTGCATATTTGTAGTGGGTCATGATTTGGTTCCCCACTGCATGAACTGTGTTCTGCTGCTGGAGCTGTATCCAACCCAAATGGACTAAATCCGAGGTTATCTCCATGCGGCCGGGCCTTGCCACGGAGACCCTGCCAGATTACCCCTCTGCACAGAGAAAGCATCGATGAGAGACCTACCTGGGATCAGCCCCTGCTCCACGTCTGAACAGAAACAACGCTCAGATTCACCACCTGCTGTTTCTATTTAATGCTCAGCCAGTGTCCAGTCTTGGGTATCAAGGAGTAATTACTAGGTATCTCCCTGCCACCACAAATAAATCTAAGTGTTCCATCTGATTGTGTTGTTGTTTTTTTTTTTTTCTTCACGAACTGAGCCATTTGGCTCCGGATTACAAATAGTGTGTATTTTTTTTTTTTTAGTTATTTAATCAGGAGTAGCACACTAAACTGAAAGCTTTTTACAGGTGCGACCTGGGAGCACATGGAAGTTAAGGGACTTGGTCAGGGTCACACAGTATGCAAGTGGAAGCTGGGGATTCAAACCAGGTCTGGTCTGCTGGATGTCTTGTGCATGTTGTTTTTTCCATCACAGGCCCCAACTAGCTTCGACACCGCCTACTCCTGGGCAATGGTCCTGGCTGGCCCATCTTTTCTCCACCTGGGTACCCAGGAGATTGTGACTGTTTAGGGAGTCTGAAGAACATGCATAACTGTTTATTTGATAGATCATTTAAGCAAATCAACCTGATTATGCCCTCCCTTGTTCAAGCCCTAATAAATCAGATCTATTTTTTTTCTGTATTTAACCTGACTGTGATTCCAGTTTGCACCAAGAGTACCATGCTGTGGCTATTTGCTGTGTCTAACCTTGTTTTAACAGGGGGTTCTCGGGAGAGAAAACAGCCTTGGTGATAAGTGCAACTGTCGGGGTACTCGTGGATGTGGTATCAGGGTATTGTGAAAATGACTATTGGGGTTGTTCTGGCCACTAGTAGGGAAATGGGGGTTACAGTGTCCTGGAGGGCTGTGCCCTGGTTAGCATGACCACTACCAATCCTGACCTTCAGGTGGAGGCACCCATTTCAGAATTCAGGTCCTTTAACCTGCTATTTGCCAAGCAGGCAGGGATAGCGCCACCTAGGGATTACAAAAGTGTTCTTTGTCCCAGTGAGTGTTTCCTGAAGACTTATCCTGGGCCTTGGTAACCTGAAAGCCTGACAAAGAAGCCAGCAAATGGGAGAGGGCCCACAACAATCCCTATTCTGACCTGTCTGCTCGCTGCTCCGTCAGGAAGATCCCACAGACTTTCTTTCAGCATCACCAGGTAGTAAGGCTGAATTTTCGCCAGAAGTCACAGGCGTGGGCATTGTGGATAAATCCGAGGCAGCAAACATAAAGATCATGGTCATCTGAGGAAGCAATCTTCTTCTGCAGTGACAGCGACAGAAGAGGCAGAAGAAACAGTAGTTCTCGACAAAACAAAAGGAAACAGAATCACTTTAAAATAATTTCAAAGGCAAAGGAAAATAAAAAGGTAAGTAAACTTTTAGCGTGGACTGAACAATAATGCTTTATTTCATTTTTATTTTATTCTTTGGTAACCAGGTAAGGCCCACTAGGCAGAAGTGCCTGTTTTCATGGGTGACCTGGGAGCATGAAGTGGTTAGGCGACTTGCTTAGAGTCACACAGTATGCAAGTGGAGGTTGTGAGAATCAAACCCAGGTCTGGTCTGCTGAATGTATCAAGCCTATTCATCCCTCTTCCGCTAACCTGTAGGCTATACTGCCAGCCCAATGTAGTAGTCAGTGTGTGTTAGGTCAACGGTGGGGAGAATTGATGGTGTATGACATCAGAGTGGGTAGCCCTAGTAGACTGCTAAAGAAAAAGCTTCTGTGTTATCCTGGCACCTATGGTGGTTGGTCCAGAGGTGTGACCTGATGGAAGAGATGTCTCCAAAGAAGATCTACTGTATCCAATTTGTGCATCCAAGCTAATTCTCTCTTATCCAACAGTTCAAACCTGTTTCCTCCCTTTCTAATTTTCAGAGGTGTTCAAGGGTCTGAATTTGAAACTTTTAGGGTTACTGCTGTTTTCTTTGATATTACACCCTAACGCATTTTAGCAGTCACCAATGGGGTACTAACAACAACAAAATGGAAAGGTACCATGGGATAGTGATATCAGATGACCTAAAGGTAAGCAAGCAATGTGAGAAGTCAGTAAGGAGGGCTGGGGGATACTGGGATGTATAGAAAGAGGCATCACCAGGTGAAAACAGGCAGTTGTTATCCCTCTGTACAGACAGTTGGTGAGACCCCATCTGGAGTACTGTGTGCAGCTCTGGAGACACCATCTTGACAAAGACATAGACATGATGGAGACAGTCCTGAGGAGGGCACCAAAATGGTGCAGGGTCTGCACCAGAAGCTCTATGAGAAGAGACTAAAGGAGCTTAATATGTATATCCTCAAGGACAGGAGGAGAGGGGACATGATAGAAATGTTCAAGTACCTCAATGGAATCAACAAAGTCCAGGAGGGTAGCATCTTTCAGAGAAAGACATATGCAAGAACAAGAAGGCATAATTTGAAGATAGAGCAGGGACTGCTTAAGGGCAACGTGGAGGAAGTATTTCTTCATGGAGAGGGTAGTGGATGTGTAACTCCTAGGCAGCACTATTCTAAGGGCTACTACCCTGCCTGTATGGCAATACACAGGTTGAGGGGCTTGAGTTCTGTAAACAGGTGCTTCCACCCGGAGGAATGGTTTTGGGGTAGCTTAACTGCTCTGGTATAGCCCTTGAAGATGCTACAACCTCGCACCAACCCTTCTAGTGGCCTAAACAGTAACACAATGGTACCTTCCACATTTGCTAAATAACAGTAATAATATGCTCACACCCTTTCACTTACTACCAGGGCTGGATCTGCTGCAACTGCCCTGGGGACCCCTGAAAAATAGGATCGGTAGTGTAGCAATATAATCTTACCACTGTAACCCAACTAATAATATGCATACTTGCCAGGTTAAATGTGAAAACAGACAATCAGATTTATTTAGGAGCAGTGAACAAGGGAGGGCATGAATCTAGCTGAATAATTAGCACTCTGATTTAATGCAGGTTGGTTCAGCATGCACTGTAAGTCCTTTTAAACAGTTCAATAACCCTGGGTACCCAGTATATCATGCAGGCTAGCTTGAGTCATTGCCCAGGGTGGCCCTGCATTGCAGCTGCTGTTGAGACCCTTAGGAAAAGAAAGACAGTTAAACATGCACACAACCCAATTATTTGTAATTCAAGCCAGATAGCTTAGTCCATTGCCTTAACCCAGTAACAGAAACAATTCAATGGTAACACGATTTTGGCTGTGGTTGCAGGAGCTACCCTGGATTGTACTCACGCTATCCAGACCAGGATGCAGGACAGGCGAGATGAAGACCTTGTGGTGATGAATGGAAGTCCAGGGGCAGCAGGGCCGACATGACTCACCTTCTGATGGTCACTACCTGCTCGATGGTGTTGGGCAGGGGCCAAATCCCCAAGTGGGTATTTTGAGACAGTCTCTGAAGCAGGAGTAACAGCATAAGCAGAGGTAGCAGGGCCCAGGCAGGATGAACAGTTCTGCAAAAGTTTGTGGTTTTCTGCTGGTGAAGCCTCCAGCTGGCGTAACAGATTCTGCAGGGGAAACCAAATCGCGACCCATGAAACACATTCAGCACATTTAACTCACTTGTTTTCTAGCCACAGTTCGGATACAGTCCGGTTGCAAATTACAGCTTCACTGCGCAAACCTTTCAATCCGAGGCTAATTCTGTCATCAGACAGGCCAATTGCTTCTGGAGCAAGTCTTCGTCCAAAACACAAGTCGCAATAACAAACTTTTTCTTTCTTCTGCTGAGATCCAAGACGACCATCAGAAAGGTCTGACTTCTGCAATAGACAGTTCAATCGGCAGGAGAAAGTGGTAAGAAGGCCCGCAAGCCTCTTTTCTGCCGATTCCTCCTACACTCCTTCTGGGAGCAGCTGCTCGACAGCTCAAGCTGTTCACTCTTTTTCCTCTAGCTCTAACTCATCCACTGCTTCAGGCAGTTCTGATTATTTCCTTTGTAATCCAAAAGGTTCTGTTGGCTGAGGGAACTGTCAGTCACAGTATGGGCTCCACCTCCAGGTCAGTTTAGGTGCCAACAGTCATCAAGCATTTGTCAATGCCGAATGTTGCTCACTTATATGTGCTGTTTAGGTATTTAGAAGTGAAAGTACCATGCCTAAGAACTGTCATGCCCCCCAAAATATCCACTTGGTCTTTCTGTTCAGTATTCACAGAAGAGGGAGGGGAAGGGCCACAGCAGGCAGCAGTTGCAAAGGTGTGAAGAGGTGAACAACAGTCCATTCACAGGCAGAAGAATCCTGCAGGAGATGATTAAATTGAAGGTGGACAAAGCGATGGGACCAGATGGCATACACCCAAGGATATTAAAAGAACTGTGAAGGGAGATAGCAGTACCTCTGTCAGCCATGTTCACTGAGTCATTCAACACAGGGTTGGTACCAGAGAATTGGAGGAGGGCATATATGGTCTCTATACAAATCCAGCAGTAGGGAGGAGGCGGGAAATTATAGGCCAGTCAGTCTTACCTCAGTAGTGGGGAAGATCATGGAGACATTGCTTAAAGAAAGGATAGTGGGGCATCTAGAAGCCATCGGAGCCCAGGACCATAGGCAACATGGATGCACAGAGGGAGGTCATGTCAGACAAATCTGGTTGATCTCTTTGAATGGGTGACAAAGGAAGTAAATCAGGGTAGGGCAATGGACAATGTTAACCTTGATTCAAGCAAAGCCTTTGACACTGTCTCACATACGAGGCTGATGAACTAGCTGAGTAGGCTAGGCATGGGGGAAAGGGTGATAAAGTGGGTTAGAAACTGGCTAACAGACAGGAGGCAGAGAGTGGTGGTAAATGGAGTGCAGTCTGGGGAGAGGGGGACCAGTGGGGTGCCACAGGGATTGATCCTGGGGCCAGTCCTGTTCAATGTCTTCATTAGTGACATTGCAGAAGGGCTGAAGGAAAAGGTCTGCCTGTTTGCAGATGACACCAAGCTCTGTAACACAGTGGATACCCTAGAGGGGTGGAGAAAATGAGGAAGGAATTGGGAAGCTTGAAAATGGTCTGAGGACTGATAACTGAAGTTTAAGTCAAAAAGTGCAAAACTATGCACCTGGGACACAGAAATCCTGGGAAAGGTATAGGATGGGGGGATGGAGTTGCTGACAGTCACAAAGAAGGAAAGGGACCTGGGGTTCTTATTTCAGATGACCTAAAAATGTCAAAGTGGTAAGGCAGCTGTGAGGGCCAGTGACATGCTGGGGTGCATAGGCAGGGTATCACCAGCATAAGGAGGGAGGTAGTGGTGCCATTATATAAAACTAAGGTCAGGCCTCACATGGAGTACTGTGTGCAGTTCTGGAGGTCCCACCTTTGTAAGGATATTAACAGGCTGGAGATGGTCCAGAGAAGGGTGACTGAGATGGTACAGAGCTTGTAACACAAGACTTATGAGGAGAAATTAAGGGACCCCAATATGTACTCACTGGAAGAGGAAGGAAAGAGGGATATGATAGAAACATTCAAGTACCTCAAGGGTAGAAGTATAACTACTGAGAAGCAGGAGATAACTGCTATAGACACATGTGCCAGCTTCTGTGTGATGTTGTTTTGTTCTTATACATCTGTAATTTCCAGTATTTCAGTAACTACGTGACCACATTGCCTTCTTCAGGCAATGTTATGCTGGTGATGCCTGGTGTCAGACAGCAGACAGAGGGCTCACCAGATTGTGTTGTCATTTGGAAAACTTCATAGAGTGTTCTTTTACTAGTAAGCATTTTGGAAAGCTGGTGATGGTGTCACAATTTTATTATGACTTTATCTCCTTATGTCTGTCCCTTTGGTCCCCCATCCCCACATCCCAACAGTCATCAGTGGCCAAAGTTGCAGCCTTCTTCTTGCCAAGATGGAGGGTGAGCAGCTGCCTTCACAGTCTGTGAAGTCTGACGTCTTTCAGTGCTGCTTATTGGTCATCTTCCAACACAGGAGAGGCACTGCCAGACCAAAACTAACTCAGGACAAACGGGTTTCAAAGTGGGAAGAAATGGAGTGAGCAAGACTGAAGTACTCATTCAGTTGTGGCATCGATTTTAAGATCAGCATACTGGTGTGGACACAGCAACTAGAACCCCAGCTCTTTAAGCAGCCTTATGAAGGGTAAAGGCTTCTGAAGCACTGGGGTTCTGTTTATTATACTATAAGTGGGCTGCATCTAATTTGGTAATTTACTGTACCTTACATTTAGATGTATGGCAGGCCCAACTTTAAATAAACACTGCACCTGAATGAACACATGATGCCATAGAAACATAGAATTTGTCAGCAGAAAAGGACTGCTCAGCCCACCCAGTCTGCACAAGTGTTCTCTGCCTGCCTGTATATATTACTGCATGTCTTATTCTGCCTGCATCCATCAGGACCTCCTTGTGAATGAGTTTGCTTAATGGATTTTTCCTGCAATGAACTGGAACCTACTCCACTCCCATAGCCCTATTGATCTCCATTGACCCTCCTTCCCCTTTTATGTTGATTGAGCATATGCGCAAGAAACATGTTGCGTCCAGCTTGCTGGAGAAGCAGGCTGTGGAGTCGCTGCACTGTTGTGGCCAATGCCCCCACTGCCTTTGGAGGCTTGGCCCATGTTCCTAATGGGTAGCACACTGTGGCTGACACTAGTTCAGCCAGTGTGCTACCAGCTTGAAACATTATAGCTGCTGCAATCAGGGGCCACATCGTCACTGCAGTGTCATCCGCTGCAATGAGGGAGCGACCTCATTGCAGGGCTTGCTGACAGGGCGCCCAATCCCCATCGGCTTCAGTTCCCCTTCCCTTGCCAATGGGGAGCCCACCCTCATCAGCATAAGTCCCCCGCTTTCATTCTGTGCCAAGGGCTGCTCAATCCCCTCAGCTCTTGCCGCCTCCTTCTGTGCAAGCAACGGGGTGCCCAATACCCCATCGGCTACAGATTCCCCCAACATTAGCTGGCACACTGGGAGCCAACCCCAGTGTGCCAAATGCCCATAAAAGAAAAACCATCCCACTATGTTTTTTTTTTTTTTAAACCTGTGAAAAGGAAAATGGTCCTGTCATGGGTCTTCCTGTCCTCTCCCCAGCCTGCACCCACCCTCTTCAGTGTCCTGCCTCCCCACAACCACCCCACCCCATACTTACCTCTGGAACCCGGTGCGATGATCTTTGGTGGACCGGAACATGTCTGCACTCTTCAAAGCCGACCGCAAATTGAGAAAATGCCGGTAAGCTGTATAATGGCATAAATAGGGTTTTTTCAACTTTGGTGCATATCTCAGGCATTTTTGGGAATGTTGGCACCAAATTTTCAACATGGGGTTATTGGGACCCCTCCTCATGAATTCAGCCACTGTCATTGCGTTATTCAGTCCCAAAGGTGATTTCGCTGTCACTGCGCGGATCACCTTTCCAAGACTGTGAAATGACAGTGCCAGTGTTCTTAAGGTGGGCTCTCAAGAAGCCTCTGTTGTACATTTGGTGAGAAAAATCAAAAATGGTTGTTTTATGAGCTGCAGCACAGCATGTTGCACGCACGCCATAATTTCGCTTAATTGTAATAATTTCACTCAGATTTTCAACACTGCCATTTTTCCTCACCTCTTTATGAACAGTACAGCTGTCATTTTCATATCCTGGCCAAATGTGTTTTTGCACTTGCAGCGCAGAATAACGTGGTTGCTGTGGGAAATCAGTGTTCGAATTAATTAAGAAAATGACAGTGACACTGTTCATGAGCAGGGGTCCTAAACGCCTATGTTGAAAATTTGGTGACGATAGTCCATCAAATAACTGTATTACAAGTGTGTGTTGCGCGGTTTCTATGTACTCTTATAACTTCGCAGATTTGTAATATTTTTTCTTTATTTTTGTTGACCGGTAAGTGCACTAGACAAATTCTGCCTATTTTCAGGCACGACCACCTGAACTACCACCAGAACAGGCAGATGGGACCTCAGTTTAGTGTCTCATCTGAAAGACTGACACCTCAGGAGTTCAGCACCCCATCTTCATGCTGTACTGCAGTGTCAGTACTGGGATATTAACCCAAGTGTCTGGTGTGGGATAGAACCTACAGCCTTCTAATCTCCCGGCCTCAGAGGCGAGTGTGCTACATGCTGAGCCACTGACATTGTCATGTCAGATGTTCAACACTGACATTTTTTCACACCTCCTAATAAACAGTACAGCTGCCATTTTTCACATCCTGACTGAACGTGCAGCCGCTTCTTCTGGTGCAGAATAGCATGTCGCTGTTGGAAATCAGTGTTTGGGACAGATTAAGAAAATGACAGTGACACTGTTCATGAGCAGAGGTCCTAAAATCCCTATGTTGAAAGTTTGAGCAAAAGTCCATAAGATGACAGTGTTACAAGCATACATTGAACTGTTTCCACGCACCCTTGTAACCCATGAATTTGTAATATTTTCCGCCACATTTTGAACACTGGCATTTTTCACACCTCCTTATGAACAATACAGCTGTCATTTTTCACATAGAATTTGACGGCAGCTAAGAACCACTTGGTCCACCTAGTCTGCCCATTTCTTACCTAACAGATAAGCTGCAGATCCTAGTTAACCAACAGCCTACTTCCTC
Organism: Neoceratodus forsteri; assembly: GCA_016271365.2. NCBI lineage: Eukaryota > Metazoa > Chordata > Ceratodontiformes > Ceratodontidae > Neoceratodus > Neoceratodus forsteri. The sequence goes on from JADMNL010000032.1 coordinate 185,681,884, forward strand.
CTACCCCCACTAGATTTGCCTTTATGTCTGTCCCACATTCTTGAATTCCCCACTGTTTTTGACTCTACGACTTCCTCAGGAAGGCCGTTCCATGCATCCACAACCCTCTCAGTGAAAAATACTTCCTCACATTACCTCTGAGCCACCCCCATCTTCAAATTGTGCCTCTTTTCTTGTGCATCTCTTTTCTGAAAGATGCTACCTCTTGGACTTTGTTGATTCCTTGAGGTATTTGAAAGTTTCTATCATGTCCCCTCCTCCTTTCTCGAGGCGCTACATCTTAAGCTCCTTAGTCTTTCTTCATATGTCTTCTGGTGCAGACCCTGCACCATTTTGTTGCCCTCCTCTGTATAGCCTCCACCCTGTCTATGTCTTTGTGGAGATGGGTTTCCAGAACTGTACACAGTACTCCAGATGCGGTCTTACTAACTGTCTGTACAGAGGGCCAACAACTTCCTGTTTTCTACTGGTGTTGCCTCTCCCTATGCATCCCAGTATCCAGCCCTCCTTACTGCCTTCTCACATTGCTGGCCCACATTTAAGTCATCGGATATGACTACACCAGGTCCCTTTCCATTTTGTTGTTGTCAGTATCTAACCCCCCATTGTGTACTCTTCCCTGGGTTTTTGTTTCCCAGGTGCATTACTTTGCACTACTTTGCATTGAATCTAGCTGCCATACATTTGACCATTCCTTCAACCTTGTCAAATCCCTTTCATCCTTTCCACCCCACCTTGTGTATCAACCCTGTTGCAGATCTTTGTGTCATGTGCAAAGAGACATACTTTCCTTCCAGTCCTCTGCAATGTCACTTATAAGACATTAGAAAAGGCAGCTGATACTGAACCTCACGGTTCCCCACTATACCCCACTTTCTTCACTGTGGACTTCATTTACTATTACCCGCTGTGTCCTGTTGTCTAGCCAGTGTTTTACCCAGGCTACTACCCTAGGACCCACTCCCAGGCTGGCTAATTTGTTTACTAATCTTTTGTGTGGGACTGTGTCAAATGCCTTGTTAAAGTCTAGGTAGACCATGTCCATAGCCCCTCCCTGGTCTACTACTTTGGTCACCCAGTCAAAGAAATCAACTAGACTCATCTGACATGACCTTCCTGCTGTGAATCCATGCTGCCTTGGGTCCTGTGCCCCACTGTCCGATAGGTACTGAACACTTCTTTCCTTCAGAAGTGATTCCATCATTTTCCCCTACCACTGTAGTCAAACTGACAGGTCTGTAGTTTCCTACCTCTGTCTTGCTCCACTTTTGTGAAAAGGAATCACATCCACCCTCCTCCAGTCCTCAGGTACCACACATCCTCCCATGATTTATTAAGGGTAGTCAGTGGTGTTACTAGTTCTTCCTTAGTTCTCTTAGAATTCTGGGGTGAATCCCATCAGGCCCCATTACTTTATCCACCTTCAGTTTTAAGAGTTCTTTCTATAACCCTTTCTTCTGTGAAAGGACTAATATCAACCTCTATCCAGAGTGCTTTTATTGACTGGATTAGGTATCTCCTGCTTTTCCAGTGTGAATACTGAGCAGAAGTATTCATTCACTATCCCAGCTTTTCACTGTTGCTGTCTGCCCAACCACCTCCCTCTTTATTCAGCCTCAGTATCCCTGCCTTAGTCTTTCTTTTGCTCCTAATGTACCTATAAAATGTTTTATCCCTTCTTAACCGAAGTTGGCTATCTCTTCCTCGGTTTAGGCCTTTGCTATTCTGTTTGCCTTACCTGCCTCCTGCTTTAACTGGTGCAGTTCTCTGTCCTGCTCTTCCTTCCTTCCTTCCTTCCTTCCTTCCTTCCTTCCTTCCTTCCTTCCTTCCTTCCTTCCTTCCTTCCTTCCTTCCTTCCTTCCTTCCTTCCTTCCTTCCTTCCTTCTTTCTTTCATTTAGTTTTGTTGACCGGGTAAGTGCACTAGACAAATCCTGCCTATTTTCTGGCACGACCGGGGAAGGGGATAGAGATGAATGCCAACTGACTTTAACCAGATGAAGCTGTTGGTGGTATTTTTAGTGAATGAGGGAAATTTGACCAGGACTGCATTGCTGTCAATAGGGAGGTGTTGGAGTCTATCTACAGGATGGCAGACTGTGCTCAACCTCTCATGCAGCAGGACGTGTTGCTGAATTCTACTGAGACACCTATGGAGATTGCTGTATTCACTGAAAATTCTATGCCTCTCAAAGGAGGAAACTGTATCTGCGGTTATTGTCCCAGAGCTACAACAGAACTTGCAGAAGAATACTGGTAAGCAACCAGTTTTGGAGAAAGTGTCTGAGTTTGATCAGAATACAGCTAGTGAGCTGATTATGGACTTTTCAGGACCACAACATTTTTCTCCCGATTCTGTAAAGGACAAACTGTCTTCAGATAAGGTTGCTCTCACTACACTGTTGGGATTTCCTGGTACTATGAAGGAGAATCTGCAAGCTGGGAATTTGCTCCTCCACCAAAGTGACTTGTTCTATGTTGCAAGCTGTGTGACAGCAATTCGGACTACCTTTAGACTCTGCAGACTTTTTAAGTCAAGACTGGTCAGCCAGTGAAGTGCTTCACAATTCATAGATACATAGATACATAGACAGTGTCGGCAGATAAGGGCCTATGGCCCATCCAGTCTGCCCTTTGAGCTTGTAAGTTCAGTTTGTTTTCCTAGAAGTCTGTTGTACCTTACCCCTGACCTCCAGAATTCCTTTATGTCTATCCCATGCATTCTTAAATCCCATGATTGTTTCAGCCCCCACCACTTCCTCTGGCAGGGTGTTCCACTTGTCCACCACCTGTTCTGTGAAGAAATTCTTTCTCATGTTTCCTCTGAATCGTCCTCCCTCCAACTTCATCCCATGCTCTCTAGTCCTGGAACATCTTTTCACTTAAAATAGTGTTTTCCTGCACCCTGTTCCTCCCTGTAAGATACTTGTACGCCTCTATCATATCCCCTCTCTCCCTCCTCTCCTCCAGGAGTACATGTTCAGTTCCTTCAACCTGTCTTCATAGGACTTGTGATGCAATCCATGCACCATCTTTGTTGCCCCTCCTCTGAACCTTCTCTACCCTGTCTATGTCCTTACATAGGTATGGTCTCCAGAACTGTACACTGTACTCCAGGTGGGGCCTCACTAGTGTCTTGTATAGCGGAATTATGACCTCCTTTCCTGCTGGTAATGCCCTGCCTATACATCCCAGCATCCTATTTGCTTTACCTGCTGCCTTGTCACACTGTTTCCCTACTTTGAGGTCATCAGAGATGATAACCCCAAGATCCCTTTCCTGCTTGGTGCATTCTATATCCTCACCCCAACTGATATATTGTGCCAGGGTTTTTGTGCCCCATATGCATTACCTTGCACTTCTTTGCATTGAATTTCAACTGCCAAATCCCTGACCATTCTTCAAGTTTCTGCAGGTCACTTCTCATTCTGTCTACACCCTCTGGTGTGTCTACTCTGTTACAGAGCTTTGTGTCATCAGCAACAGTGAAATTCTACCTTCTAGGTCCTGCGCCATGTCACTGATGAAGATGTTGAATAGGACCGGTCCCAGCACTGATCCCTGTGAGCCCCACTGGTCACTTCCCTCTGTGGAGTGACAGCCATTACCACCACCCTCTGTGTCCTGCCACCAAGCCAGTTACCTACCCACCACACTACTGTCCTGCCCACACCCATATTCCCCAGTTTGTGTAATAGTCTTCTATGTGGCACAGTGTCAAAGGCCTTGCTGAAGTCCAGATAGGCCATGTCCACTGCCCTCCCTGATCCACCTCCCTAGTCACCCAGTCAAAAATTCAATGAGGTTGGTCTGACATGACCTCCCTGGTGAAACCATGCTGCCTTGGGTCCTGTAATCCATTGACAACCAGATGTTCCACCAATCTCTCCTTCAGTAGTGCTTCCATGATCTTCCCCACTACTGAGGTGAGGCTGACTGGTCTGTAGTTCCCTGCTTCCTCTTTGTTCCCACTTTTGTATAAGGGGACTACATCTGCTGTCCTCCAGTCTTTGGGTACCTCCCTCTGTTTCCAGTGATCGGCTAAACAGGATAGCCAGAGGTTTAGCCACCACCTCTCTTAGTTCTTTAAGGACCCTGGGGTGCACTCCATCTGGCCCCATTGCTTTATCAACTCTATTACTTCCAGTTCCTTCAGGACCCTTTCTCGTGTAAAGGGACTTGTGTCCATTCTGCACCATTCTCACCCTTGTACTCCCTTCAGACCCATTACCCTCCTCTTCCTCAGTAAAGACTGAGCAGAAATACCTGTTCAGTATGTCAGCTTTACTGTAGTCATCCTCCACGTGGCCCCCATCCTCCCTCTTCAGTCTCACTATCCCTCCCTTTGTCTTTTTTTTTTCACTTATGTACCTGTAAAGGTTTTGTCCCTCTACCCACTGATTTTGCAATGTATTCTTCTGTCTGAGCTTTGGCTTCCCTTACTGACCTCCTGCCTCCTTTGTTTCTCCTGGTACTTCTCCCATTCCCCTTCTGCCTGTGTCTTTTGTATTGCCTGAATGCAATCTTTTGGCTTTCCTTCTTTGCTACCTCTTTGGAAAACCAGAATGGTCTCCTCTTCCTTTTCCTCTTGCTAACCTGCTTAATACATAATTGTGTTGTTCTTGTAATCCCCATTTTAAACACTGCCCACTGTTCCTCAACCCCGATTTCTGTCCCATTCCCTTAATGCCTCTTTCAAGTATCTCCCCATTTTCCAAAGTCTGCCCCCTAAAATCCAGGATACGTGTTTTGTGTGGTTTGGTTCTGCTCTTTCTGTGATTTCAAACCACAATGACTGGTGGTCACTGTTTCCCAGGTGCTCCCCCACTGTTACCCCCATCACACTGTCCCTGTTTGTGAGCAGAAGGTCCAGTATTGCCTTCTGCTGAGTTGGTTCCATGACCAGTTGCTTGAGGAAGGCACCCTGAAGGGAGTCCAGGATAAATCTGCTCCTAGTTGATGCTGCTGCTGGGATGCTCCAGTCCACATCTGGAATATTGAAGTCTCCAACCAGTACTACCTCACTTTGTCTGCCATCCTTTGGATGGCTAGCATCAGCTCCTATCTGTTTCTTCCTCCTGGGCTGGTGGTCTATAGACCACACCTGTGCGGATGGCTGTCCCTATTTTCCTTTCCAGCTTAACCCACAGTATCTCTCCCCATTTTGTTCCTCCTGGATCTCTGTGGCCCTTATGTCATTTTTCACATAGAGTGCCACTCCTCCTCCCTTCCTGCCTGCTCTGTCTCTTCTGAATATGTTGTAGGAATTCTGGCTAGCCACACCATCCCCTCAATGCAGATCACACCCTGCACGTGACCCCCAGACACCCTTCCCAAGAGCAGCGTCCACCACTGCAGGAAACCCATGCATGCCACCACCCCACTGTGACAATGCAACCATGTGCACCACAGAACCATGCAAGGCAGCTCCACCACAAGCACCCATCAGCGGGTGGCAGCACGGCAATGCAACAACAGCATACACAGTGCCACCATGCACAGTTCCCTGAGGTACAGCTGAGAGACCAACCATGCATTGGCACACATGGTACCCACAAGGGACAGGGCATACCCGGACACCAGCACCAGTGGTACAACACCCTGCACACACTCCCAAGGACACACCCGACCCAGTACTGGCCACAACAGCCAGCGCAGACACCCACAGTGGTGCGTGGAAGCATGCACCACACGGATGCAACACAGTGCATGGACAGACACCCACCCATGCCCAAGGGCACAACAACACAGGGATACAGTAAGCGGGCAACCAAGCCCCGGCATGGGCCCATGTAAACTGTGTACACACAACCTGCAGTCCTCCATGGCACTAGAGTGGCAGCCACCCTGTGCAGGCACTGTGGACCTGTCCGCCACCATCATTTGCCCAGAGCACAAGTCACAGACAGTGGTGCACATCCCCTGCAACACACACAAGCCACAGCATGGAGGTGGGTCAACAACTGTGGAGGTCACAGTGTCACCCGAGGCAGACATGCACCACACCAGTGACAGGAGGCAACCCAGCATTGTGATGAGGTACAGTGGCTGCCCTGTATGGGACAGCCACCACCGACATGCCAGCAGACCGTGCAGGTCACAGACATGAATGGGTGTCAGCTGCACAGGCCATGAATGGGCTGACAGGGGCACCATGGACACAGAACATGCACCATGGACTACTGCACACAGTCATACAGTGCACAGGGCACAACACACACACACCACAGACACTGACTGATAGCTACCCCCACACCATAGTCATCTCCCCACGGACGCACACATACCCATGACTGCACCACCCCTGACGCCATGCACACACTGCAGCTGAGCACCTATAGCCCGCTGCAAATCAGAGACCACCACAGTATTCATATCAAAGATCTGTATTCCAAAACAATATCAAAATGAACTATATACAATACTATATACAAAGTTGGGGGGCCACAAACAAGGTGGGGTGGGTAAGGGGCAGGGTGAACAAATGGGACAGGAAAGGAGGGTGTGGGGGTGGGTCTAGGGGGTAGGGAATATCAGGGGCACAGGGATTTGTTAACGGAGCTCCGCTCTGGCTGCTCCATCTCCGGTGCCTCCTGCGGTCCCTAAGCTGGTCAATCCATTGTAGGATCTCCAATGATGCCCTTGCCACATTCAAGATCTCCTAATGCCCCCAGATCTCCATCAGCTGGCGGACACCTAGGACAAGGGAGCACAGTCAATAGGTGTGAATGCACAACCCCATACAGCCCACCCACTGTGCATGGCATACGGCAGTGGGACATGCCTCTGTGATGGTGTGTGACCACCCACAGTGATCATGTCCACAAGACCTGCCCACCCAGGCGCATACAGCCATGCGAATGCTGCACACACCACCGGCCAAGTCATGCACAGCACCACCATGGCCGTTTAGTGACATGGCTATGTGGGCGAAGGCAGTGGCACAGCCATGTACCCGTGCACACATGGACCACCATCGACGCACTCCCAGACATGCAATGCCACTGGACAGTGCTGACTGTAACAAGTTGCATGCATGGCAGTGGTGTCAATGGATGGTGACCATGCCCCGCTGCCCACCCTGTTACACAGCATGCAATAGTAATCATGGAGGTATGGCACTCACCATCATCGGGCTGGTCCCTCGGGTGCTGTGGACCGTCGCCCTCCTCGCGTCCCTGTCCTCCTGGTGGCACCGCATTTCATGGGCTAGGCGCCACTCCTCCGGCCCTGTGGTGCAAACATGGAGAGAGAACATCAGTACAATCCCGCAGCAAGTCCCCCTACCTCCAGGTGTGTGCCCTCCCATCCAGCCAGACCCACCCACCCCACACCCTGATAACACCACCACAGCCAACACCGGATGGTCCCTCCCGTGTGCTGGACACATACAACCATGATACCCATATGAAGATAAAAGTGTGTGGGCGTAACACCTACCTGGCTGTGGCACCATGCCCCTCCTGGCATGTGCCCGCGAGCAGGCAAGCAGGTCTGGCTCCCTCCGCCCGCAGGGTCGCCATACCTGTGGCGGCACTGCTTTGCTGTCCGCCCCTTCCTGTGGCCTCCTCTAGTGCAGTGGCCACCTTCTCCCACACCTGGCTCCTGGACCTGTCCAGGGGTGCCTCCCAAACAGTGGTCCATGGGTGGCTCTACTATGGCCACTAGGTTGGTCAGTTCTACTTGGCTCCACTGTGCAGCCCTCCTCTGTGCCATTCTCCTAGCTCAGTTGGCCAAAATGGTGCTCTGCAGTGTGGCTCCATCATGTGCAGATGCTGCGCGGTACAGCACGAACATTCCCTATCATGCTGTCAATGAACAGCATGATAGTGGTCACCATGCCTGATGCATGGCACCTAGGGGCAAAGGTCGGGTACAGGGTCAAGGGGCTCTGGCGCACGGACAGGCACAGTGCCATTGGAACCCAATGCATGTAGCGTGACTGGATGCCTGTGTGCTACCTCCAGTAGCGCCTACTGCGCTGTTGCCCCAGTGCGCTATGATGACCCAGTGCCACAGTGCCATATAGGTGAACATCGCTGAAGCACCACTGGCACAATGGTGGCCATGCCCCGCATTGCTTCCCATGCACAGCACGTCAGCAGCATGGCAGACGCCTGTGTCAGAACCGGGCATGCGCAGTGAGGTGTGTACCGCGACGTCACAGAACTGCGCCTTGGCTCAGCATGTTCAACACAATTGCACAAAGAGCAACAGCGCGATATTCAGTAGTCATATGCAAAACAGCTAATCAGCCATTCAATGGCGCAGCACTGCAATTTCATCCACAAAGTTGCCTCCGCCTCATTTGCGTGGATTGCGCTATAAAAGTGTGACATTGGGCTGAACTGGCCATAGTCAGTTACTGCAGTCTATTGGTGAGTTGCATGCTGTTTGGGAGTGTGGACTGTGGATTTTGGGACATGCATGGGACTGCACAGTAACAGGTAACAACTGTCATTCTTACAGGCTAAATAATGACCGAGTGAGTTGTGAGAGAGGAGGAACACAGTGGTGGGAGGAGGAGGAGGAGGCCTAATTTCACCAAGGCCGAGACCGATGCCCTGTTTGAGGCCTACCTGGATCAGGAGCCGCTTCTCAGCAGGCGGCAGGGAACACCTCAAGCCCGTGCTGCTGCATGGGAGGAGGCGCGTGCAGTGAACCTGCATGGCAGCCACCAGCACTCCGTGCAGCAGTGCAAGAAGAAGATGGGCACAGACAGGAGGAGGATAAAGGAGAAGGTGGCTGCCATCAGGGCAGTTCGAGCTGCGACAGGTGGGGACAGCCGGAGGTGGTACACCTGACCCCACAGGAGGAGAGGGTTGCTGGCAGCATGCAGTGTTGTGCCATTGAGGGTGTTCTGGGTGGTGGCTTCCAGACGGGTGGTAGCCCATCACTGCATGGTAGGTCATGGTCTGTCTATTGGGGGGCAGGGTAGGTCACATGCAGTAATGCAACTTTGTTTTCCCTTACAGCTCCTGAGCATCTGCATGGGTCAGTGGTGGTGGGCCTGTCCACTGAGGAAAGTCAGATGGAGATGAAGGAGGGCCCATCCACCTTCACAGGTATACATGGCTCAGTGCGACAGTGGGCCCACCTGGCTGTCCACACTGATGTTGTTGGAACAGGTGCAGAGGAGGCCCTGCCCATGTCCCAGCATCCACAGATGCCAGCATGCTGTGACTCGGGCTGGTGCCGGGTCCGCACAGATGATGATGTCGCTAACGGCATGGGCAGTGACACATGTGTGCCATGGGATGGCCTCACAGCAGGTAACATCGTGGCCATGGCTGTGGGTGGTGCTGCCGTGGAGGCCTGCGTGTCATCACAGTCCCAGCCTGTGCCTGTCAGCACCAGTTGGGCAGCACTGGTGTGTGACAGGACAGTGGGACTGTTGCAGTCACCTGGCGACACCAGTGAGCCCTGGGAGTGGCAGCCAGAGGGGCTGCATCAGCAGTCAGCCAATGGGCTTGGGGGTACAGGGTCAAGGGGCGGCATCTGCGCACCACCTGTGGACATGCCCAGACCTGGTCCTGGTGTGCAGCACCTACCCTCAAGGGGTTCTGAGCATCAGGCTGCACACACTCTGAGGGACAGGATGCCAAGGAGGCAGATGACCTCTTGGATGAGCACACCTGCCTACTGCAAGCATCAGTCCACCAGCAGACATGGCTTGCAACATCAGTGGATGCACTGCATGTGGCTCTGGAGTAGGCAGAGGAGCATCGCATCAGAGACGCCGCCTGATCCTGGCAGGGATGGACGGTTGCGGGAGGATGTGACTGCTGCCATTGACAGTCATGTGCCAATGCGTCGCGGAACCACACAAGTGCACTGTCCACCCCCGTTCCTGGTGTCGTGCAACACCCTTCCTGTCGACACTGGGTTCAGCTGTGGGCATCCCGAGCATGCCTGGCGCAGGCATGTTTGGTGTGCTGCAGACCCCGCGCAAGCACGGTCGCATTCATGGACTGGAACCCTGGGGACCATTGGTGCCACCCCATGAGGCCAGTGGTCAGCCTGTCAGTGCTGGCAGGTCTCGGCAGGGCTGCCCACACATCCGTGGTGGCGGGCACTGTGTCGCGTGACTAATCTGTCTCCCAACACGGCTACTGTCTGGTGCTGCCCTGTGTGCATTGTGTCTTTCAGTGGGCATTGCATGGGTGGGTACCCAGCCCTGCACGCAACACAGTCCATCTGCACACCCTCCGGCTACTGTCCGCGAGTTGCATGTGCATGATGATGCCTGCATTGCGCTGTACACCAATGTGCAATGGTGCTCAGCATCTGACACATGCAAATGGGCAGGCAGTGGATGTGGTGGTCTGCAGACAAGTGTGTGGCTAGGGTGGTGTTCTGGGTCAGTGTGCCTCCTACCCTTTGTGCATGTCTGGTGCATTGTGTGTGTGTGTGCATGTTTGTGTGTCTGTGAGGCATGTTAGACCTCACCCATCCCTGGTTGTGTGTGTGGTTCCATGCCCGCCACTTCCTTGATGGCATGCACCCCTGGTGTGTGTCCATGCGTGTTTGTGGGTTGTGCCTTAACCACTGTTGGTTGCACATGGCCTCATGACTTACCTGGGTTGGCTGAAGTGCTCCTCTGTGATGGTGTCCCGGTGCAGCTGTGCCAGCCAGAGCAGTCGGGGTCCCGTCACCCAATAGGGGCTACCCATCACCATTGTCACTGTGACCTCATCGTCCCCATCACTGTCCCCTCTTCACCTGTATGGTTATCCCACACTCGTTGGCCATGTTGTGCAGGATGCAACAGGCCAGGAATAGCCCACAGGCCTTTGAGGGGCTGTGCTGTAGGGCACCGCCGGAGGTGTCCAGGCAATGGAAACCTGCCTTCAGCATCCCAAACACCCGCTCAATGACATTACGTGGTAGCATGTGCCTCATTGTAGCGTTGCTGCGATGGGGTCGGGGCCACCAGTAGGGTGTGAGCAGCCAGGACGGATGGGTATCCACTGTCACCTGTGTGTAGAGGGTGGAGGTTAGTTTGGTGATCAGCATCGCATACCCATGTCACCTCTGACCATGCCCCCCAGGCCCTATGATTGTCCATGTGGTTTGCATACTCACCCACTAGGTGGTCAGTGGGATATCCCCACTCTCAAATCTGTGGCACAGTGCCGACTGGTGCCAGAGGAAGGCATCATGTGCTCCCCTGGGTGCGTGGCACAGACATTGATTATGCACCCCTGGCATCGCACAGCACCTGGCAGTTGATGCCGGCATAGCCTGCGATTTATGTATGCAGCCCCCTCGGGGCCAGGTGGTGTGCAGATGGCCACGTGGGTGCAGTCTATTGCCCCTGGCACACCAGGCATACGTGCTTCCTGTGGAACTCCTGTATGTTTGGGAAATGGATGTACTCCGCAGCATGTGGCAGCAGTGTGCTGAGGAATTGGGTGAGGTGGATGACGGGCCAACTGGGTTATGCCTGTGGTGTCCCCAGTTGGTCTCTGGAAGGTACCCATGGTGAGCAAGCACATACAAGCTGTCACTTTCATCTCCACTGACAGGGCATGGCTCCATTGTGTGAGTGCCTGCATCACATCACTGCACAGCTCACAGAGTCACCTCAGAATTGCCCCATTCAGGTGGTACCGCCCCAATCTCTGCACCACTGTACAGCTCGAAGCTGGTGCGGGCACGTGCTGCCTGTTGGGGGCATACCGCCGACAGGACCTTCCACGGCCACACCCTGCTGCCTGCCTTCTCACCCCCCATTACAGCCTCCATCTGAAGATGGCACTGGCCATGTCTCTGGCTTGTGTTCACCCCCGCAGCTGTTTCTGTATTCCCCGCTGTTCTGGCTGCTACTTTCCCTGCACCGGAACAAATGCCTGTGCTGGCCTCACTGCTGTGTGGTGTACTTCCTTCTGCACTGTCTCCCACACCTTCCCTGTGCCTGTTGCTTCAGGTGCCCTTTCCTGCCTGGCTCTGTGTGTCCCTGCTGCCCAGTTTTCCTGCTATCTTTGGCTCTCATGTGGCTTCCCTATAGCGTTCTTCGCCTCTCCCTTGCTCCCTTTTTATTGTGGCTCCATTTCCACTATGGCACAACTTCCGCTTGCTGCCCTATTGCGCATGGCACATGTTGTTGAAATCGTATCGCCGCCATTTATGCATGGTTCCTCCCCCTTCAGTTGTGCATGCATTCATTATCATTCGCTGTTGCTCAGCGTGATTTGGGGCACAACTGCCTCCTGCTGAATATCGCAGAATGGCATTTTCTGGACTAGCAGGCGCAACCCTATTCTTGTGGCTCAACTCTTTGAATATCTGGGCCTATGTTGCTAAATAGCTTTTGGGGTTCCATGCAATTTTTCCCTGCAGATATTTATGCTTTGATTCCTATTTCAGGTGAGGACTCATTTGATATTAGTTTTATACACAATAACAGTTTAGAAAAATTTTGGGACAAATATTCTAATCTGAAATCTACCCTCTATGGACCCCCTTCTATGCAATACCTCTTACAAAACCACAGATTAGACATGTTACTATCATATTTTGCAACAAAGGGGTTAATGTAAGTGATATCTATCAATGGCTACAAAACCGTCTAGATATTCTAGCCCCCGAGCCATCTTTGATTTAGAAGAGATTTGGACTGGGGTGGAAGTTTGAGGTGAAGTTGTTTCTAGTTAATTCAGACATTATTCATTTGCCCAATAGTTTTTCTTGGGTAAAGATAGAGGGTCTGCTTTATGGGGACAACCCAGGGTCTACTATAAATGTGGGACAAAACTCATATTAGCAGCTCCTGTTACATGCTGAAATGTTCATTATGTGTGGGTATGGACACTCGGTAGATCTTTATGAAAACATCTTTCAATGTAATCTATGTGATGAAAAAGGACATGCTTTTCATCAATGTCCTTGGGCTAAACATAATAGGACTGAAGGGTGGGACCAGGATGATTCAGTTAATAGAGCCCAAGAGAAAAGAGGGATTCTAATTTTCCTGCCCCCGAGACACAAGTAGAAGAGACAACCTATAGGAATTCCTTAATTCCACATAATACTATAACAAATAGAACCCTATCTTTAGAGAAAGGCCTATCTTTTCTCCCCAACAGGAAGATAGAAATGATATCACTGTCAGTGCCCCTACTGAAGTTCCTTCCTCTGTGACGGAACAACCTGCTACTGTATCTATGCCTCCCCTATGTTTGAAACTGTCAAAAGTCCAAGGTTCAGTAGGGCCTCCCTCAGGTAGTCTGTTCCTAGTCCTATACCCACAGAAAATCTTTTGCATCCCTACAAGATGACTTAGGAGATTCAGATATAGAATCTGACACTTCTCATAGGTCTGAAATGGTGACTGAGGATGAAGATAGTAAATCTACTGAATTAGTTGAAGAAAAAAGGAAAAAAAGGAAAGCAAGTCTTAGTTAAAAAGGGGGCCTTAACTTCACTTCACTGGCAACCTAAATGACTATATTACAGCTTGGGTCATATAATGTTTGTAGTTTGAAAATCTATAAAAACAAGACTCTATTTTCTCCTATTTTGACTCCTTAATGTAGACATTATCTTTGTTCAGGAAACTAGGTTGTCCTCTCTGTATGAAATTGAACAGGCATAAAACGATGGCACTGGGGACCTTCTTTTGGGCGTTTGGATTAGATTCTGCTGATGGAATTGGGATTTTATTTAAAACTACTAAATTTTGAATTTCTAGACTTATAGATATATGACCAGGATGGGCTTTAATTCTTGATTGTTCTCTTGGGGATTTTCTTTCCACCTTATTAATACATATGCCCCACGTAAAAACTGCCAGAATTGAATTGTTTGAGGAAATAAAACCTTTTTTATATACTAAGATGCATCTTATATGGAGAGGGGATTTTAATTGTGATTTAGATATCAAATGTACAGGAGATATACAGGAAAAAAATGTACTGTAATTCTCATGCTTTAAAGCAAATTATTTCAGAAGCAGGATTATTAGATACGTATAGATTTTTAAAACTGATAGTGGAGCTATGTATCATAGGCATGTCTATGCTACATGTATAGACATGGGCCCAGATATTCAAAGGGTTGCACATGGTGCAACGGTGTTGTGCCATTCACAACCCACTGATGCACCCTGGTGCAATATTTAAAAGGAAAAGTGCTCCTACAAATCCTGATGCACAGGTGCATCGGTAATGTATCTGAGCACAGGTGGGGGCGTGCCATGCATAATCTGCACAGCCCGATATTCAGCGGGCCGTTGCAGAGTTATGCAGGCACAACTCTACCTGCACCTGTACAAAGTTAAGCCTAAAAAAGGAACAAGTCGAGGGCCACCCACAGGTGAGATGCCGCGATTGCAGGGTGCAACACAGCAGCTGCCACCTGTGGGTGGCCATCACTGTTCCTGCCACATCTGGCGGTGCCCCCATGCCCGATCGTGGGCATTACTGATCCCCAAAGTCCAATGTCTCTGGTGGTCCAGTGGACCCAATTAGCCCGATCGTGGGCGGCATTCCTATGCCCCCAAGTCCAAACTCCCTGGTGATCTAGTGGACCCCCCACCCCACCCACCCACTGAGCCCCACCACCCTGCTCCCCTCGTCAGCTGGTGGGTGGCATCACCCCACCTGCCTGCCGCCCTGCTGCCCGCCGACCGACAGCTCGGTATGGCTGCATGCTCATTGGTTCAGAGCATGATCCAAAGGGCGCAGCCTTATACGTTACAGCATTTCCAGATATGTGAATGAATTCATTCTGCATATCTGGACTGACCAGTATGGGAGCAGCTGCACGCCCATTGGCTCATGTCTGAACCAATGGGCGGCAGCCATACTGAGGTGTCAGTCGGTGGGCTGCAGGCGACAGGTGGTGGGTGCTGCCATCCACAGGCTGGACGGGGAGCGGGTGGTGGGCTCAGTGGCGGGTGGGGTGGGGGGTCCACTAGATCACCAGGAGTTCAGACTTGGGGAAGAGGAATGCCACCCACGATCGGCTAATCACGGTCCACTGACCACCAGGATATTGGACTTTGGGGATCAGTAATGCCCTGATTGGCTACTCAGGGTCCACTGGACCACCAGGGATGAGAGATGTTCTTTGTCCCTTACGGACATCCCGCATCGGGCTGCAGGGCGCGACGGCTGCTGCCTGGCAGGGCCAGCGCAAGTCATCGGGATCGGCACACCTGCATGCTAATGGCATGCAAATGGGGCCGTAATCAGATGCAAATGGCCGCTCGTGTGCCTTGCATAAATTATGGCCCCATTTGCATGTCACCCTTTGAATACCTAGGTGCTGTGCCTGGCTCAATGGAATTTGCTCCACCGCATTTCAATGCTCCACTCTGACCACTTGCTGGTGCGGTTCCACTGCACCATGCACAGTGGGGGTGGCCAGTGCGATATTCAAACAGTTGCGCCATAGCGCACTCCGTTGGATATCGCCACGGCCACACCCCCTGCACAACTATTTTGAGTGGCACACAGGCTTGTGCCACAGACTGGCTGCAGTTTGAATATCTGGGCCATGGTTTTATTTCAAAATATGTTAAACCAATTTTTGTAATACTAGACCTACTGAATTTTCAGAGCTTTTATTTTGTACTTTTAGTCTAACTGATGTTCCTACTAAAGTGCTTTCCACTATACAGAGGTGGAGGTTCAATATGTTAATTTTGAATTCACCAGACTGCTTCATATCTTAGAGGTTCTTTTGAAGCTAGAAATTCTACTATGTGTCTTTATGATAATATCTATGATTGGTGGATAGACACTAAATTAGAGTTGAAAACGTGTTACTTGGTTTAGGTTGAGAGAGGCTAATTCTAATTATTTGCATTATTTACAAATCAGAAATCAATTATATAAACTGATGTCTTTTCCTCCATGTGATAGCGTGAAATTTAAGTCACAAATTTTTGAAATAAAAACAAATGAAGGTCTATCAATATGATAGGGCCAAATCATTAGAGATGGAATTTAGGTATGGAACAAAACAACAACCTGCTTCAGACCCTATAAGCATGCAAACAAAGATTAGATAAAACCTTAATGACTAGTCGCCTTAAAATGATGGTACTATAGTTACGACAGATTTGAGATGTTACTAGTTGTGCAATAATTTGTTACAAATATATTTAGTGATACCTTTGAAAATACTACAACCTTTCCAGATAATTTTTAGCGCCATTTACCCAAGTAGAGGAATCCATGAAGCAATCTCTGATGGAGCCTATCTCTTCAAAAGAAGTGGAAGAGGTAATCAAAAACTGGCTACAGGAACGTCCCCTGGAACTGATGGCATTCCTAATGATTTTTATAAATTTCTTTCCCATACGAGTTATTTTTACCCTTAGTTTTAACTTTATGTTGACCTTAAATTTACAATTTGAAGGATTTAGTACCTCTTCTTAATTTTTTGCACAAAAGGAGATAAGACAATGCTTTCTAACTGGAGACCTCTGTCTTCTGAATAGTAATTGCAAGATCTTAGCAAAAATCATTAATAATGGATTATTACAGGTCGCTGATACCCTCATTCATCCAGCCCAGACCTGTGCAATTCCTAATCGGAAAATACAACATAATCTTAATCTACTAAGAGAACTCTTTGAGGCGGTGAACTGGGAAATATCTCAGGTTATGTGGTAGCATTAGATCAGGCCAAGGCTTTTGATCAGGTTAGACATGGATACCTTTTTGATTTATTATTGAAATATAGTATTCCCAGCAATTTTTAAAGTGGATCACTATGTTATACACTAATGCTACAATAATTCCTACTGTTAATGGCCTTTTGAGTCTGACATTAAACTTGTTAAAGGTGTTAGCAGAGATGTCCTTTAAGTCCTCTTTTGTGCACTTTTGCCCTTGATCCAGTTATTCGATTTTGTACTGGGCTCCTGCTTGTGTTGGCACCTTTTTCAGCCCACAAAGAAATCCACAGCAGTCCCCACAGAGCTCGTTGAGCTCGCTCACTTCTCCTCTCTCACTTGCTTGTTCTGTTTCTCCCGATGATGCAGGCTGTCCTTTTGTACTGGGCTCCTGCTTGCATTGGTGCCTTTTTCTGCCAACAAAGAAATCCGCAGCAGTCCCGACAGAGCTCTGTTGAGGTTGCTCACTCCCCCCCACTCGTTCATTCTGTTTCTCCTGGCACTGCAGGCTGCCCTTTGTACTGGGCTCCTCCCTCCATAGGTGCCATTTTCTGCCCACAAAGAAATCTGCAGCAGTCCTGACAGAGTTCGCTGAGCTCACTCCACCCCCTCTCACTCGCTTGTTCCATTTCTTCCAGCACTGCAGGCTGCCCTTTGTACTGGGCTCCAGACTGTGTTGGCACCTTTTCTGCCCACAAAGAAATCTGCAGTAGTCCTGATAGGCTCCGTTGAGCTCGCTCCACTCCCTCTCACTCACTCATTCCGTTTCTCCTGGCACTGCAGGCTGCCGCTTTGTACTGGTCACCTGCCTGCATTGGTGCCTTTTTCTGCCCACAAAGAAATCTACAGCAGTCCCAGTACAGCTCCATAAGCTTGCTCACTCCACTCTCTCACTCGCTTGATCTTAATCTGTTCCAAAACACTGATATCCCAAATCAACTGCACTATTCTATGCCAGAAGCACGAAAACACATTTCAGCCAGGATGTGAAAATGACAGCTGTACTGTTCATAAGGAGGTGTGAAAATGCCAGTGTTAAAAATCTACGGAAAATATTACTAATTTGCAAAGTTACAAGGGTGCATGGACACTGCATAATGCACTCTCAGAACACAGTCATTTTATGGACTTTCATCACAAAATTTTCAACATAGGCATTTTAGGACCTCTGCTCATGAACAGTGTCACTGTGATTTTCTTAATGTGTTCCAAACACTGATTTCCCACAGTGGCTCGTGCTATTCTGCACTGGAAGTGCAAAAAATGTATTTCTTCCAGGATGTGAAAATGACAGCTATACTGTTCATAAGGAGGTGCAGAACAATGCCAATGTTGAAAATCTGGAGTGAAAATATTGCAGATTTGTGAAGTAACAAGCATGCATAGCAACTGCGCAATGCATGCTCATAAAACAATTATTTTTGATTTTCCCATCTCATGAACACTGGCACTGTCATTTCGTTAATCAGTCCTGAAAGGTGATTCAGTGCAGTGACCGTAAAATCACCTTTCAGGACTGAATAACACCATGACAGTGGCTGAATTCTTGAGGAGGGTCCCAATAACCCCATGTTGAAAATTTGGTGCCAAAATTCCCAAAATGCCTGAGATATGCACCAAAGTTAAAAAGCCCTATTTATGCCATTATACAACTTACGCATTTCTTCAGTTTGCGGTCAGCTTTGAAGAGTGCAGACGTGTTCCCAGTCCACCAAGGTCATCGTGCTGGGCCCGGAGGTAAGTATGGGGTGAGGGGGTGGGTAGGCAGGGTGCAGAGGGTTGTGCGGGTTGTGGATGGGGCCACAGACTCAATGAGGGACTGTTTTCTTGTTTACAGGGTTAAAAAACTGGCAGTTTAATGTCTCCCTACTTCAGGATATTAAATTGGCTCATAGAAGAAACTAAGTCATATTTTCAGATAAATGCTGTTGTCGAGGTTTCTTCGGTTTTGTTTGGGAGGCTTATAAGGCTTTCATAAGAGGGGGCATTATTGGATTTGCATCTAAAAAGAAGAAACAGAGAATTAAAGACATCAAAGACATAGAAAAATCTCTGAGTGATGTACTTACACAGCTGAAGTTAAACCCCTTTATAAAAGGATCTCATGTACAAAGTTTTGGGCCTGAAATATGAATTAAATAAGTTGCACATGGGGAAAATTGAATACACGCTATTTAGGATTAAAAGAGTTATTGGGAGTCAGGTAAAAGCGGAAACTGTTGTCTCATTGCTTATGTAAAATACAACAACAGAACAATATTAAAAGCATTAAAACTGATGGAGGCATTATTACCAATAACATTAAAAGATTAACGATACTTTTAAAACATTTTATAGTGAACTTTATACATCTAAAGGTACTTCTCAGAGTAATCTCATTGATGATTTTTAAACAAAGCTGGGCTTCCAACTATATCTAAAGAAGAACAGTATCAGCTAGCTATGCCCTTATCATTGCAGGAAATCTCTGATGTTATTGCTAAATTTCCTAAGGGAAATCCCTAGGGCCAGTCGGTTTCCTAGGAATTTTATAAATTTATAAATTCTATTATTTTACCTCATCTGCTCTCGGTCTTTAATGATTCATTTAGGTTGAACAAACTTCCTGAATCTATGACCAATGCTTATATATGTCTGTTACATAAAAAGAAAAGGACCTCCACAGAGTGTAGTAATTATAGGCCTATATCTATTTTGAACTTTGACTATAAGATCTTAGCAAAATAATAGCACTTAGGATCTCAAAAGTACTTAATAAATTAATAGGTAAAGAGCAGGTAGGTTTCTACAGGGCAGGCAAGCTGCTGATAATTTTCGTAGGCTTTTTCTCAGTTATATGGGCCTCTCGTACTCCCAAGAACAAAAATTCCCATTGGCAGCTATCTCCTTGACATAGGCAAGGCCTTTGATTCTTTAGAATGGAATTATCTTTACAAGGTATTATATGCTAACAATTTTGGGTCAGGTATCATTAAATGGATCCGGACATTGTATGACTCCCCTAAAGCCTGCATAATCTAGAATGGACTGAGATCAGAATCATTCCATCTAAGTATGGGTTCTAGGCATGGGTGCCCTCTCTCTCCATTACTTTTTGTTTTGGCTAAAGAGCCATTGATAAAAATAATTATTAAGACTGAAAATATTCATGGATAATGGTGGTAATTACAATAATAAGGTATTGGCATTCGAGATGATATTCTATTAACTTTATCTCAACCTACTTTTTTTCTTCAAAAGGTTAGAGAACTGTTAACAATTTTGGGATATTTCTGGCCTGTTTGTTAACTGGACAAAATCAGGGTGTTTGATGCTGAATGATTCGAATTTTGAGGTAACAAAATTAAAAAAGTCCAGACATTGCTTGGCCTGAAAATGGTCTACTGTATTTAGGCGTAAGAGTCTTTAACTCCATTGACACAATCTTATCTCATAACTTTACAAAACTTATAAATAACTTTAAATCAGATTTGGATAAATGGGCTTGCCTGAACCTCTCTTTATGTGGTAAAATTAATTCTATTAAGATGATACTGGCCCCTGGTTATCATCTTATAGGTTATTATACTTTGCCAATAACTTTATGGCTAATATTCCAGCTCTATGGTTTGGTAAAGTTGACAAACTCATTTCTAATTTTTATGGAATGGGAAGCCCCTAGATTATCTAAACTCCAACTAAATTAGGTGGTTTTGCTCTATCATGGTGGCAGGGTATTTCTGGCTTTCAAATTAAGACAATTGGCTTACTGGTTTTGAATCAGAATTGCCTACTACTCCTCTTTGGGTAAACATAGAGAAGGATTTGCTGCTCTTTTCATTGACAGATTTATTTTTATCTGTACTCCTTCACTTCTAACCAATCATCCTTCTTGCAGATATCAATTATGGTTTGCAAGAAATTTAATTGCCTTAAAAAAGTAGAACATGTTCCTTTGAAGTTTATGCCATGTGGGATAATCCCAGAATTACTCCAGATAATAGGGGCTTTACGATTACACATTGGAAGCAAAAGGCATAAGGGTGCTTGGGGATTTATTGATGATAAGGAGAGACAAGTATCATTTGAGGAACTGCGCAGAAAATGTTATCTTAACAAGTGTGATTTTTGCTTTTGCACCAGCAGGAAGTTCTGCAAAGTAAAAACTCAAAAAGCCACCCCATGACTGGGTGTGCTCCAGGATACAAACTCAAACCAAACCCAGGAAATCCAACACCACTTGCCACAGTTAGAGACCACACATGTAGAACTACTGTATGTGATAAATGCAGTTTAATTAAAGTGCTGACCTCAAAAGTGCATAGGCATGAACCAGGAAACTGCTAGCAGTGCCCCACAACTTCTATTGGTTTCTCCAAAGCGTCCTCAGGAAGTTCAACATGTATAGTCTCTAACTGTGGCAGCTAGTTTTGCAATGTAACCAGCAGGGTCTGACTTTTGGAGCTTTTGGCCGCTGGAATGACCCAATCAATATCTGGCAGATTTAGATCTCCTGACTCCTACCACCACCGCCACCACCTCCACCTTTGTCACCCTCCCTTTCTAGTTCTGCCCTACATCCTTATCCTCTCTTCCCTTTGTCCTGGAGATGTATACATCACCCCTATCCATAATTTCTTGCCTGAGGATGCCGCGTGCTGAATCCACAGTGATTCTGTTTTTGCATTACCTATCCTGATGCTTCCATCATCCACTGTCTCTGCATTCCTGATACAGAAACATAGACAATATGGCCAGCCTGGTGACATTGAGGGTTGAGGTACTGGACACAGCACCTCATGCTACACTGATAACCTGGGTTAGGAATGACCTCAGGTTGTCGGGGTTACAGCATGGGGAGAGGGGAGGAGCAAGATAGAGCATGCCATTAGGCTGCCCTCCTCTCCCCTGGGTGGTGGGGTGGGTTGTTGACCCCTTGTAGTCCCATTCCGCACCAGGTAGAGGTCCAGTGGGGTAACTTAGGTGGGCAGGGTAGCAGTACACATGGGTGGAAGGGGCTGAGCTGACTTCTGGAGTGTGTGCACACCACTACAGCATGTACGCCATGTGCTGGGACTGGGGGCATGGGAAAGAAACCCAAGAAAACCCAGAAAACTTAAGTAAAAAAAAAAACATAGACAATGATGGCAATAAAAGACCAGAGGTCCATCCAGTCTGCCCAAGTTCTCTATAATCTCTGGAACCTATTGTTCCTCCAGGGTACTGATCCTCCCTGTCATCTCCCTATTCCCTCCCTGGTCCTGTCACCCCTGGTAACCACTATTCCTTCTTATGTTCTAGTCCTGCTTGAATCCCCTTACTGTTTTTGCACCCACCACCTCAGCTGACAGACTGTTCCAAGGTTCCACCACCCTTTCCATAAAGTACTACTTCCTCACATCCATCCTGAACCTACTTCCTGTTAATTTCCATTCTTGTCCATGTGACTACGTAATTGGTATTCAGGCTAAATAGTTCCCTAGTTCACTTTGTTAATTCCTTTAAGGAACTGATATATGGGATGTGTCTCCTCCTTTACCTTTTCCTCTATCCCATCTAAACATGGTGTGGCCTGTGACTGCCAGGTCCCAATCATTATTCTTGTGGCCCAAATTTCTAGCTCAGGGTCACACAGTAGGATTCAAAATGATTTTTGTGAGTCTGCAGGTTCACAGTTTGGTTTTCTAACCTCTAGGCTATACTGCCTCCCAAATATTTAATTTATTATAATAAATCACTAGTACTGATATGATCAATCAGTGTTGACATCAGGCTGTGTTGTACACACCAGGTGCAAAAGAAGGAGTGGCACTAGTGGTCATTGTGAGGGACTAGTTGGCTCAGTCCCTGCAACTGTGTTTCGGGCTGCATTCACTAAAAATACCACCAGCAGTTTAATCTGGTTCAGTTTCAGTTGGTTTTCACATGTATCACCTGTCACAAATGCACTCAGCAAGTCAGGCCCTCTGCTCCCACAGTGCCAACCTCTGAGTGCAATAATGTGAACAGGTGACAGACAGGGTAACCCTCCTGTCTGCTTTGGGTTTGAATCACCTTAGTCTCAAGTTCTGGGGATTAAAACTATGAACCTTATGCTAGCGTGCCCAATATACAGGCTCAGATACGCACTCCTTCAGGGATTGCAGTACAATCTTTCACCAGGAGCACCAAGCCAGGCTTCCAAATGAACCCTTAAAACTCTATAAGAGACCTTAGGTATATTCTTACCTTTTCCCTGTTTGGTAACACCATCAAGTCCTTCAGAACAGCTGTCAAACTTAACCATGTATACATCATATGCAAAAGAACTTGGAAGACAGACCCAGACATTATCTTTCAAATAAAGATTTTGCTAAAGATGATAACAATATGAAAATGTAAACACAGAACAATATATCAAAGGCGTCACAATCACATAAAAGAAAAACAAGTAAAATTACAGAACAAACTCCTACCAACATACAAGTAGAGCTTTTTATCTAATGTATTATTACCTCTGTAAGTGCCTAAGTTAAATCAGAGAGCTGTGTCTTTGAGTCCCAAAATAATATGTCGATTCCCCAATGACAAAGATACAGTTCAACTCCATCTCCCCACCCCTTGGTGAGCTCCTCCTTTTAGAATATAAAATTATACAAACATGATGTCCTATCAGAAGGTATTTTAAATAAGGTGACATCAGCAAAACTTATTTCCAAAATTATGAGTCTTTGAACTACCAGTTCCATTGAAGTTTACAACCCTGCAATTCCATCACCCAGGTGTGAGATAGCCTGACAGGAATCAGCTAAATGCATATTTAGTTTCCCAACTTCAAAGCAGCAACAGGTCATAAACAAGCATTTGTCAATTTCAAATGAATGTTGTCTCGCTGGCATTGGCATTGGTAGTGCAGGAGTTAGAGATGCATAATAGGAATGGCAGTGAAGTATTGAACTGATGTCAATTTCATCCCCACCCTGAAGAGACACATTTTCAACATAGGCATTTTGGGACCTCCTCATGAACAGTGGCACTATGAGTTTGTTAATCTGTCCCAAAAGTTGATTTCCAGAGTGACCATCTAATTCTGTGCTACAGGTGTGAAAACACATTTTGGGCAGGATGTAAAAAATGACAGCTGTACTGTTCATAAGGAGGTGTGAAAAATGCCAGTGTTGAAAATCTGGCTTGAAAATATTGCACATTTGCAAAGTTACAAGGGTGTGTGGAAACTGGCAATGCATGCTTGTAACACAGTCATTTTATGGACTTCCATCACCAAATTTTGAACATATGCATTTTAGGACCTCTGCTCATGAAGAGTGTCACTGTCATTTTGTCAAACTGTCCTAAAACTGATTTTGCACAGCAACCATGCTATTCTGTGCCGAAGTGCGAAAACACATTTTGGCCAGGATATGTAAATGACAAATGACAGCTGTACTGTTGATAAGGAGGTGGGAAAATGGCAGTGTTGAAAATCTGGAGTGAAAATATTACAAATTCACGAAGTTACAAGCATGCATGGACAAAGCGCAATGCACACTCATAAAACAGTCATTTTTTTTTCACCAAATTTGCAACATAGGCTTTTTGAGAGCCCACCTAATGAACAGTGGCACTGTCATTTTGTTAATCAGTACCCAAAGGTGCTTCCATACAGTGACAGTAAAATCAACTTTTGGGACCTAATAACACCATGACAGTGACTGAATTCATGAGGATGGGCCCCAATACCATGTTGAAAATTTGGTGCCAAAATTCCTAAAATTCCTGAGATATGCACCAAGTTGAAAACCCCTATTTATGTCATTACGCAGCTTCGGGATTTCTTCAGTTCACAAGAGGCTTTGAAGAGTGCAGTCGTGTTACCGTTCACGAAGATCATCGTGCTGGACTCTGGAGATAAGTATAGGGTGAAGAGGGAGTGGGGAGGCAGGGTGCGCAGAGGTTGAGCATGGGCTGGGGAGGGAGCAGGACAGACCGCAAGGGACCATTTCTTCTTTTACAGGTTTAAAAAAAATTGCAGGACTCTTTTACAGGGGCATTTTGCAGGCTGGGGTGAGCTCCCAGCATGCCACCTGACTATTTGGGGGGCTAGCCGACAGGGATTGGGCACTCCCACTGGCACAGTCAAGGGGACTGCAGGGACTGTTTCTTCTTTACAGGTGTTAGTTAAAAAGAAAAGTCATGGGATGCTTTTGTTTTACAGGGGCATTTGGCATGCTGGGATGGGCTCCAGCATGCCACTTGAGTGTTTGGGGAGCTAGCCAATGGAGGATTGGGCACTCCCGCTGACACATACCAAAGGGGTGGCAAGTGCTGAGGGATTGGGCACCCCCTCAGCACACAACAAATGAGTGGGGCGCATTATGCCAATGGGGAGTGGGCTCCCCCTCGGCATATGAAATGGGTTAGGCATGCCAACAGGAAGACTGAGCACCCCCAAATGTCGACATTGTGGCAGGCGGTGGCGCCAGTGACTGCCGCCATGTTTGCTTCACCAGCAAGGCACGTGGAAGGTGCCACTGCATGATGAGCTTGGCTCTCATTGCAGCGACCTTTCCTTAGATGTGCTCACAACATTACGTGTTGCTGGTGTGGCACCTGCATGTTGCCTTATTGGGGAATGAGGACTCACCTACTGATGCGTGCCTTGCATTCATCCAACAGTGACTGCGCTTCCAAATCTGCTACTAATGCAATATGGTGACTGGCGCAAGTGCGAGCCAACATAAAAGGCCATAAAATGCAATTTCTCGAAGAGTTAATTACATTACAGAGATCCCTGGTCAGTGTAATATATCCTGTAGCTTCACTGAAACCTGGGGGCACCCATGGAAGCACAGGATGTCTTATGAGACAATCACATACTGTATTTTTATATTACAAATAGCATACAATAATCATAACCAACTGACCAAGCACCACACTCCTCCCACCTAGACTGAATTTGGGCTCTATCCCTGCATGGGATGAGCTCCCTAAGCCAATTCACTCCTCATACAGGTCGACAAGCCATCTGTGTTCTGATGGTCTCTCAGCCCTATGTGAATCGTCATGTCATACCCTTGCAAGGCAAGACTCCATCTTAATAGTCTACCATTAGTTTTCCCATTTATGTCAGCCAAACCAGGGGTTGTGGTTAGTTTGTACCTCAAAATGCTGCCCATATAAGTATGGTTCTAACTTCCTTAGGGTCAACACTATGGCAAGACACTCTTTTCCCACAGTAAAGTAAGCCTGCTCCCTGGGAAGTAACGTTTTACTGAGGTACACTACAGGGTGATCTCTCCCTTTGTTGGATGTCTGACTCAGTACTGCCCAATACTCACGTCTGAGGTGTCAGTCTGGACTATAAAGGGTCTGTTATAGTAAGGACTTGTCAATACAGGAGTACTGCACAGTGCCTCCTTCAGTCTGGTAAAGGCTTTTTCACAGGCTGATTCCAGGTAATTTTCTGAGGCATCTTTTCTTTACCAGTTCAGATTGTGGAGCAGCCAGGGCACTGTAATTGGATACAAATTTCCTATAGTACCCTGCTGTCCCTAGAAAACTCTAACCTGCTTCTGCATTTCTGGTCTGGGCCATGCCTGTCTCACCTCTATTTTCACTTGGTTTGGATGGAGCTGTCCCCGGTCTACAACATGCTCAAGGTATGCCACTTCAGCCATGGCCACCTGGCACTTCTTGGCTTTGACAGTGAGCCTGGCCCTCTGTATTCTGTCCAGCACTTCTCTAAGGTGGGACAGGTGTTCCTCCAGCTGGCACTAAAGATGGCAATGTCATCCAGGTGTGCCACAGCATACTCCTCAGCACCATTTAACACCTGGTTCACCAACCTTTGGAAAGTGGCGGGTATTCTTCATTCGAAGGCATTACTTTAAATTCAAATAAGCTTATCGGAGTGATGAAGGCTGACCTCTCCTATCTCTGTCAGTTAACTGTACCTACCAATACCCCTTTGTCAGGTCAAAAGTCGTAAAGTATGTCACCCGTCCCACTTGTCCAGGAGTTCGTCCATCCAGGCATCGGGTGGGCATCTGACTTTGTGACTGCATTCAGTCCACAATAGTCCACACAGAAATGAGTAGAGCCATCTGGCTTGGGCACAAGGACTACAGGTGAGGCCCAGGGGCTGTGAGATCTCTGGATTACCCCTAAATACAGCATTTCCTCCACCTCCCTCCTAATGTCCTTTGGACCACCTCTGACACCGATATGATGTCCACCATATGGGTGTCTGTGTCCCTGTCTCCACATCTGCGGCCGCTAAGGGGTTTAGTCCAGGTTTGGGTTAAACAGTGGGGCAAAGTCTGCTAAACCTCCTTTACTTCCTGGATCTTGTCTGGAGCCAGCTGGGGTGACAATTTAACTGCCTCCATGGAGGACTCCCGCTTGTTTTCTTCCAGCAAGTCCAGAAGGGGTCTTCTTCATCCGTTCCTCCCAGGACTACATACTGCGAACACCATGTCATCCCTATTAGCATATGGCTTCATCATGTTGACATGGTACATTATTTCTGTATGTCTTCTGTCAGGTAACTCTATGATATAGTTCACGCCATTTACCTTTCTAACTACTTTGTATGGTCCTGCCCACTCAGCCTGCAGCTTGTCTTTGCGGACCAGAATAAGGACCATGACTTCCTGACCCACGTGTATGAGTGAGCTCTGGCTCTGCAGTCATACCACACTTTTTGTTTCTGTTGGGCAGCTGCTAGGTTGCTCTGGGCTGTTCCCATAAGCTCCTTTAGCCTTTCCCTAAACCTAAGGACATAATCCACTATGGGAGTTCCATGGGTGGTGTGCTTGCCTTCCCAGTCCTCCCGGATCAAGTCTAGGGGCCCACATACCTGGCATCCATGTAAGAGCTTGAAGGGGAAGATCCTGTCGACTCTTGGGGCACCTCCTGTATGCAAACAACAGGTGGGGAAGGTATTGCTCCCAGTCCCTCCCATGCTGTTTTAGCAACGCTTGGAGCATTGACTTCAGGGTACCGTTAAATCTTTCCCTAAGCCATTGACTTGTGGGTGATAAGTGCCGTAGCTCTGCTCCACCCCACACTTCTCCCACAAACATTTCATCAAGTCTAACATGAATGAACCCCTCGATTGGTGATTACCTCCTGGGAAACCCAGCACGGGAGAAAATCCCAAGTAAGGCATCTGACACTTTGTCTTTCCTCAGTGAGGATAGGGTGACTGCCTCTGGATAGCGGGTGACATAATCCACCACAGTCAGAATGAACCTCCTCCCGGAGGAGCTGGGGATGTTAAAGGCCCCACAATATCCATTCACATCCTCTGTAATAGCTCCTCCACTATGGGCAATGGAATTAGGGCGGCTTGGGTTTTCTTACCCGCCTTCCCTATTTCTTGGCACTGGAGACAAGATCTGCAACACTCCTTCACCTGCCGGGTGAAGTTGGGCCAAGAAAAATTCTGGGCCAACCGCTGCTATAGTGCGATGATTCCCAGATGGCCAGACAATGGAATACCATGTGCAATTTTGAGCAACTGCTCACGGTACCCTGGAGAATGACAAGCTGCCTGCCTATCACCCCTCCCTCTGCCTTTACAGCCTAAGTATACATCAGTCCATTTTCCCAATAAACCTTATGTTTACAGTCACCTCCCGTGCTCCATCAGAGTCTACCCAAGCCCTCAGCTTCTAGACTAGGGTCACTTTTCTGAGCAGCTGCAAACTCCTGACACATTCTCAAGGCATGGGACAGGTCCCCTTCGTCTCTAAACTAGGGTCCCTAGCACTAGCATCAGGGCACCCAGGATCACTGTCATCCTTAACCCTCTGACAATGGGTCACCTCCTTCTTGAGTAACCCTCCGTAGCTGAGTGGTTAACTGCTACTGGGGAAATTTCTACCCCTTTTAATTAGTCTCCATATCAGGAGACACAGGCTGGGGAACCAGTCTCCCAGTGGTTTCCACAATGGCTTCTGTGGGTTCTAGGAACTACAATTTTCCCATGCTGCTTGGCTATGGGTAATCAGCACACCATCCCCTGTTTGACATTGTTGCCATGGATGACGCCAACTGCTAAAGTTTCAGCTACAGCCACCTGTTGCACAGTTCTCGTTTACCCCAGTCTAGGAGAATACTAGCTAGTGGCAATGTTTTCTCCTCAGCAGTGAACCCTGTACAGTTACAAATGTATTGGGTATAAGCTGACCAGGCTCTATCAGATCCCTTTTACCAATGTCAGGGATACCCTGTGTTCCTTAACCCTTGTGTCTGTACACCATTCACCATGACTGGGTGCATGTGTTCCTCATGTTCACAGACATGATTCCAGGGACACATAAGCAACTCACTTCTTTCCTAGTCCCATGTTGCGTATTGCTTGTCCTTTGGGACATTGTCTGGCAATATGCCCAGTTTTTTACAAACCCAACATTTGTTTCTTTTCTCAGAGAACTCTTGCTTTGAAACCTGGGGCTAACTGGTTTTGGTGGAGGCAGTGAGGTTTTTAGCTGCCAAGAAGGTGTGCTTTTCCCTTTCTGCACTGCCACCCCTGCCCCATTCAATCTCAGAGCAGGTCTGCTCTTGGCATAGTGGTCAGAGAGTTCAGCAGCCTCTTGCACTGTTTTGGGATCTCAGTCCTCTAACCAGGTTTTCAGCTCTGCTGGGCATGCCCCAAAAACTGCTCTAACAATATAGCATTTTCAATTTTATCTACAGAGTTTGCTTCAATTCCTTCCCACCAGCATTTTAAACACTGACATTGTTACATGGCTAGCTCCTCATAACTCGTGTCAGGGCTTCTCCTGAGCTTATGGAATTTAGCTCTGTATGCTTCTGCAGTTAAATCAAACTTTTTAACAGTGCAGCTTTAAGTTTGCTGTAATCATTACTGTCCTCATTGTCCATTTGACCCAGTGCATCCTAAGCTTTCTCAGTAAGTAGCGGAATAGCTGGAAGCTCCAGGACCCTCTAGGAATATTTGCCTGAATACAAACTTTTCAAAGGAATTTAAAAGGTATCCATACCTCCCCTCTTTAAATTCAGCTATCAATTTGAATTCAATTTGTAACCCAGTCCTGTAGTTCCAGTTAAACCCAAAGCCACTTACCTGCTCTGGTGCTGGTGGTTGGAGTCTTAGCTTCTCCAGTTCATGTTGCCTCTGGCACTCATGCTTTTCACAGTCTGCCTCTCACTGTTATCACTCCCTCTTCTCCTCTGTGGCCTGCTGGTGCTCACGCTCTTCACATTCAGATTCTTTTGTTCTCTCTCCCTCTTCTCCTCTATGGCTTGTTTCTCTTGCTCAGTGTCTCTCTGGAACTCCAGCTCCATTCTGCACAACTCAATCTGCATCCAGATTGCTTCTGGCTCTAGAATGCTGGTGACCTTCCCCTGCTGCTGTGGCCTTCACTTGCACTAGCCCTGCTGTCCTCTTCACTGGATCTGGACACTGCGCTGGTCGCTGGCCCCTCCATGCCCAAGGTTTTGTTCTTTACAGTCACAGTCTGTAACTCAGTGTTGTGGGCATCTGCTGCATCAGGGCATCCATGAGGTTCTGCTTGGTGGTTTCCTCTGCAGGACTCCCTGTCCTGGCACAACAGCTTCAAGTAGTCTGCAGTGTGCCTGTTGTAGTTGGAATACATCTTCTTTCTAACTACGGCTACTCTAACTTGCACTTTGAAAAATATAAAACAGGTAGGAACTTGACTGTAAGCAAAATTATATCGTTCTGTTTCCTTTTTAAAAATAAATCACGGCCTTATTTTTTCAAATGAGCTGTACAGTATTAAGCTGACATACTGAACAGTTAAAGCTAGTTTCCACTTGATCCCACTGCTAACCACCTCAATCACAAACGCACTCAGCAGGTCAGGCCTCTACTCTCACACTGCCAACCTCTGAGCACAATAATGTGAACAGGTGACAGACCTCCTGTCTGCTTTTGGGTCTTATGCTAGCATACCGAATGTATGGGCTCAGATATGTACCTTCTTGGGGATTATGATACAATCATCACCAGGGGCACCAAGCCAGGCTTTCAAAATGAACCCTTAAAACTCTATTAGAGACCTTAGGTACTGTATATTCTTACCTTTTCCCAGCTTGGTAACACCATCAAGCCCTTCAGAACAGCTGTCAAACTTAACCACATATACATCACATGCAAAAGAACTTGGAAGACACACCCAGGCAGTATATTTCAAATAAATATTTTACTAAAAGATGATAACAATATGAAAAATGTAAACACAGAACAATATATCAAAGGGCATCACAATCACATAAAAGAAAACAAGGAAAACTACAGAACAAAATCCTACCAACATACAATTAGATCTTTTCTACCTAATGTATTATTACCTCTGTAAGTGCCTAAGTTAAATCAGAGAACTGCCTTTGAGTTCCAAAATAATATTTCATATTTCCCAGTTATAAAGATACAGTTCAACTCCATCTCCCCATCCCCTTGGTGAGTCATCTAGCTCTTCCTTTTAGAATGTAACATTATACAAACATGATGTCCTATCAGGAGGTATATTAAATAAGGCGACATCAGCAAAAACTCACTTCCCAAATTATGAGTCTTTGATCCACCAGTGCCTTTGAAGTTTATAACCCTTCAATTCTGTCACCCAGGTGTAAGATAGCCTGACAGGAATCAGCTAAATGATGTCCTGTCCTGTAATAAACTGTATATTGAGTTCCTCAACTTCAAAGCGGCAACAGGTCATAAAAAGGCCATAAAATGCAATTTGTCAAAGAAGTTAATTACATTACAGAGATCTTCTGGTCAGTGAAATATATCCTGTAGCTTCACTGAGACCTGGGGAGGGCAGGGCACCCATTGAAGCACAGGATGTTTTATGTGAGACAATCACATACTATATTTTATATTACAAATAGCATACAATAATCATAACCAGCTGGCTGCGCACATCACCTACTCCCGGATTTAGGCTGAAGATAGGCCGAATTGCCTAGCCCTTCTTTCCCAGTCAACAAAAACTAAATAATTTTTATTATTTATCTGTTATAACATTATAAACTTGTTGTGTTGCTACCCCTTAAAAACTTGTTCTGTGGCCCTGGTACATGCTGACCAGACTGTTAGCCACTGCAGATCTGTGATAGGGACACTGTGCACCTTTATTGTGCTGGCGGGGAGCTTAACTATTTGAATTTCTTGGATGCATGTACAACTTGTGAAATGTGCCCAAAGAAAAGACTGCATCTGAATGGATGAAACCCCATGATGTACTGCACTCTGTAAGCAGAAGAAAGGAACACAGAAACATAGACAACGACAGCAGACAAAGAACGATGGTCCATCCAGTCTGCCCATATTACCCTTTCATACCCTAGGATCTATTGTGTCTGTGCAGTCTTTGCTTACACTATTCTCTTTGTTACCTGTGTTTCTGCCCCCACTTCTGCTGGCTAGCTAGTATCCCCTTGACTCTATCCCAGCCCTCTGCCAGCAGACCCTCCATGGCTCAACCACTCTTCTGTAAAATAAAACTTCCAACATCCTTTTAAATCTTCTCCCCATTAACCTCCACTGTGACCCATCATCCTATCTTCTGTTCCTGGAAAATAGCCCTTACAGTTCACCTAGTAAATTCTGTTCAGAAACGTGAAGGTCTCTGTCATATCCCCTGGGTCCAATACTCTTCACCTATACATCAACAGCATAGACCTTGGCATAAAAAGCTAGTATCCACTCTGTTTGCAGATGACACAGTTCTATACCTAAGCTGGCCAACCCCCAGAAACTGTCCGCACAGACCTGCAACAAGACTTTGACACCCTCCAATACCAGCTACTGGCAAAAAGCTACTTCTGAATGCTAAAAACCAAGGCAATGATCCTTTCCCACCAACACTCAACCTTACCTGTCCATTAGCACCTTACCCCAGCACCACCTTACTGGGGAAAATTGAGTATGTCCCCAAATTTATATTTGGGAATTTGGTTAGACCACAAACTTTCCTTTGGGGAACACCTGAAGGACATGGTAAAAAGCTAAAGCAGAGGCTGGGGTTCTTCTACCGAATAAACTGTCTCCTGACACCTGTAGCAAAAACAGCTCATCCAGACCACCTTCATCCCTTGCTGGACTACGCCGACTTCATCTACAGCCACTGCAATACTTCTCTCTGGACAACTTGACATCTTATACCACAGAGCGTTGCCTTCATTACCGGCCTCCCTGCCCTCCCTCTACCCACCACTGCTTTCTATACACTGCTGTGGAGTGGACCTCTGCAATACAGAAGAAACAGAAACGCCGTAGTCTGGACCTTAAAGCTATTACCTCAAAACTATCACACAATATCTCTGACCTCTTATCTCTAAGCAATCTTGAACCTATGCCTTAAGGAGCTGCTCACTAATTTCCCTAAAGATACCCAGGGCCTGCACACGCATTTGGAGAGTGGCCATAAGCCTCGCCTCCAACCCTCTGGAACAAAATACAAAAATTACTAAAACTAAAAACCCCAGTAAGTGTCTCATCATTTAAAACTTTATATGCAAAACTAATCAAGAGGTCTGCCATTGCTTCAACCATCACGATTTATGGCTCCACACCCTGACAGAACTCTTACCCGACCACCGTACTACACGTTTTCCAGGCGGCAGCACCCTAAAGCCAATGTCTGAGTCTGCTATTCCAGATCCAAATTCAATAGAGTCACGGTAAAGCTGTAAACCACCGGAGAGTGAGCACCTTGCCGAGCGCACCCCAAGTACTCCTGTACCCTAGACTCCACCTGTGCTCCACTTCCCGTCCACCCTCCTAACCTGCTATGCTTATAACTAGTTATTTATACAGATCCTCCTGGATTATGGGGCTGCATTCACCATTTATTTGTGTCTTTGTCTGGTTTCTCCCTCTTTTTACCCAAATGTATCCCTTATTACATGTAACTATGTGTGGTTTTATTTTGTATGTGTAAGGCCTCGCTCATTTCACTGCTGTTCTTCCTATGTGTTACATTGTATTATCTCTTTTTTCTTTTTCCTTTTATATTGATGTATGATACTTTGTATCATTTATGACTTGTGAGCTGCAGGTCCACCTTGCAAATGAGCTTGCTCAGTGGTGTCCGCCTGGATAAATAAAGATTTTGATTGATTGATTCATTCATTCATTAATTTCTCTTCTAGTTTAGAATGAATACATGCTCCAGCACCTTTAGACAGTTCTCATGGGATCTGCCTTCCTGGCCCTGAATCATCTTGGTCACCTGCATCGTACTGTCTCTAGTCTGTCGCCGTCCTCTTTTAGGTGGGGACACCAGAACTGGGCACTGTACTCCAGGTGTGGCCTCACTGGCTATCTATGCAGTGGTAACAGTACCTCCTGCCTTCTACTCAAACCGCCTCCAGATGAACAACACCATCCTGTTATCCTTGCTGAAGGCCTTGTTACATTGGCTGGTTTGTTTAAAGGAGTCACTACTGATGACTCCTAGGTCCCTTTCTCTGATGTTGTGTTCACTTAACCCCCATCCAGTAGTCTGTTCTGGGGTGTTTGTTCCCTAAGTGCATAACTTTGCACTTTTAGGTATTAATTTCAGCTCTGACTTTTTTTCCTCAGTTCTTTTCCCTCCTTGTCACATTTCTGGGGCCTCTCTCGGGCGTCCATCCTGATCCAGCCCTACCTGAGAAGTCCCCGACCAGACCTTCATCTTTCCTCCACCCACCTTGCAGCTGGTACTCCCAGCTAACCCTCTGGGGTGGGGCTGCCCCTCCTATGTTGGGCAAACTTACATCGTAGCCTCCAGTTGCAGATGTGGGCCCATGGCGGAGGAACCCTGAAGGCTGGCTGGGTTGGACCCGGTAGTGGGCAGGAGGATGGTGCCTCAGCCTACTCCCAGGACGGGTTTTCTATGTTTGTGGTGCCCCTCCTCATGCGTGGGCACATCCCGATGTTATTGGCACATGGCAACTCCTGCCAGCATCGCCATGCTATTTCATGCTTGCCTGGCTTGCTGCAGTGCCCCAGTCTCCAACAGAGGTCTCTGGCTTGCCAACAACACAACCCCTGAGTCTGGGGAGGCGAGCACCACTCAGGCGCTCAATCTTCAACCTTCCCTGCTGACCCCTGGCACCCGAGTCCCTCCCAAACCCAGGGCACCGCTGGCACAAGGTGTGGCGTCCAGTGCCTGAACCCTCAGGGCCACTGGCTGGCTTCAGCTCTGAGACTTTGGACTAATTTTTCCATCATCACACTTATCAATGTGACTGAGTCCTCTGCTGTCAGATATGACTTCAACCTGGCAATATTCCTTTTTAACTCAGTTTTATTCAAATCATGAAAATTACATCAGGAACTACCTGACTCAGATAAATAGTATTTAGATAGATCCATCTCTACAGAAGAATTCCAAAAGGTTATACAGGGGCTGCCACCTAGTAAAACTTTGTGTCCAGATGGTCTGCCAGAGAACTTTATAAGTCATTATGCCCCAATAACCAAACCTATCTTTTACAGACTCTTATGGCCACTCTCCCCACTGGGTCCTTACTGAATCAGTGAAGCAAGCTTATATTCCACTTGTTCCAAAGTTGGACAAGGATCCACAAAATATGAAAGCTACCAGCCCATTTCCCTACTAAATGTTGATGACAAGAATCTAGCAAAGATCATGGCCAACAGGCTCAAAGGTCTAGTAGTCAGATTGTTGGGAGAAGAGCAGGTTGGGTTTGTTTCCAATAGAAATGGCTATGAGAAGGTTAGAAGGCTTTTGAGTTGCCAGTTCTTAGCAAACAACCTTCAGGACCCGGTCTCAGCATTAGTCTTAGACTTTACAAGGTCTTTGATTCCTTGGACTGGGAATATCGCTTTTCAGTGTTGGATGGCTTTAATACAGGCAAGGCATTTATTGCAGGTATCAGAATCCTAAATACCAACCCATCAGCATGGGCGTTTACTAATGGTCTCATATCTAACCCCATCACTTTGTATCATGGGATGATTACTAATGGTCTCATATCTAACCCCCATCGCTCTGTATCGGGGTGATTACTAATGGTCTCATATCTAACCCCATCACTCTGTATCGGGGACGATTACTAATGGTCTCATATCTAACCCCATCACTCTGTATCGGGGTGATTACTAATGGTCTCATATCTAACCCCATCGCTCTGTATCGGGGGTGATTACTAATGGTCTCATATCTAACCCCATCGCTCTGTATTGGGGCAAGGCAAGTCTGGCCACTACCTTTTATTTGAGCTCTAGAACCCCTTATATGAAAACTGGCCGACAACAATCAATACAGGGTATAAAGGCAGGCACAATAATCAATGAGGGTTTTGCTTTCACTGATGATATTCTGCTACCATCTCAAACCCTCTATCAGCTATAAAACCACTAGAGGATCCCTAGCAACGTTTGCTAAAATAGCAGGGCTGGAAACAAACTGGAAGAAAAACACAGGTCATGCCACTTTACAAGTCTATGAAACCAGGCTTAACACTTGGCAAGCTTGGGAAAGAAACATGGTGTACTGAGTATTTAACTTATTTAGGAATTAAAATACCAAGGGACATCAAAAAATCTTAGATCTGCACCTTATACCATTGCTAAATGAAAATGATAGATACTTCAAAAAGTGGGCAAAATTGAACCTCTCTATATAACCCCTTGTTACCGGGGTTACTAGAATCCAGTAAGACCTAGTGGTAAGCAGGAAGGCAGCTTGTGAAACTCCAGTTAAATGGGTTTCACATTGTCTCATTCT
Organism: Neoceratodus forsteri; assembly: GCA_016271365.2. NCBI lineage: Eukaryota > Metazoa > Chordata > Ceratodontiformes > Ceratodontidae > Neoceratodus > Neoceratodus forsteri. The sequence continues at coordinate 185,718,203 of JADMNL010000032.1, forward strand.
GTTCTCAGTCTCAGCTGAGACTGAGGATGACATCACCAATAGAACTATCGCAGCTGCATGAGCCACATTGGAATCTGCAGCAAGGGGTTAAATAGAACGTTGGGAGAATCTTCCAGTCAGTGTCTTCAGTTAGTGTCTTCAGTCAGTCTTCAGTGAGTGAGTGTGAAGTTGGGAGCTTGCTGAGAAGGCAGCTCAGTGAAGGCTCTAGGAGCCTCAGCCCTGACAGAGGGCTACTTTTAAGTAAAGGGTGTGTCTCCACCTTAGAGAGACACAGAAGATAACTGAAGTGGTGGAGACCGCTGTTTTCAGGTCTCAGTGCCCCTCTCCCTCTGGGGAGGGCAGGAAGAGTGTTCCCTGCAGATTCCTGGGGCAACCCCTAGTTCTGCTTATGAAGGAAAAGCTGCCTATGTGTTCCAGTGTTTATTTGGGAGAACAAGAAGATTTGTGAGTTGCCTGTGGGGCACCTGCAACGTGAGGGTGAGTGTCTGCTCTTGCTAAAAGGGCTTATGTTTTCACCTGGGACTTGTGTGACAATGTGGGGATTGAACTACTAAATATTGGGAAGCCTAGAGTAATGGGCTAAGCAAAGTAAAAGTAGGTTCAAGTCCAGAGCTTGTTGGGATGCAAATGATATGTAGTGGAGATGTGACAGACGTCACCCAGAATCTACATTTGAAAGTTCAGTAAAGGAATTGTTCAGTTTCAGAGAAATGGCTGGGTATGGGCTGTGGGAGCTGGGGTGGGTGGCCCCCATCTTTAGTGACCAGGTCCACCTCTACGGATTTCTTCTATGGATTCTACTTTACCTCAGGCACTTGGCCAGTGATGAGGAGTACCCAGAAGTGGGATTGTAAGGAAAATTCTGTCTAGGAGTTGAGACTCTAGTGTGGTTTGGGGAGCCACAACGGATAATTGGTTCATTCCTCAAATGGACCGCGAATGGGATAATTGCTTCATTCCTCAAATGGACCTGTGGATCAAGTGGCGGTCAGGGGAGCCGGCCAGTGGGAAAAACCCAAGTAGTGTACAAGTCGGGCTGTGTACCCAAAGCTGCTTGCAAGTCCGGGCTGTGTGCCTGGTGAGTTTAGAGCCTGAGGGGTGGAAATAGTGATAAAGTGTTCTGTTGTCTCTAATCTGCATTACCAGGAAATGTAGCCCCATGGGGTCCGTCTATGCTTTGTTTGTTCAGCTTGGGTGTGAATAAAGCCACACTGAAGAATCCCATTCCTGGTCTTGGACATTACAGTTATTGTTTCCTGTGTTCGATTTACTTGGGTGCCCCCTGCAGAGTAGCCAAACCTAGGTCCCCTGTGCTGAGTAACCTCATCCTCCCGAACCCAGCTCCCCACCAGGTACTGCTGTCAGCTTCAACAGCATGCCACCTGTCACTTTGCTAAAAGGCAGGGGTGAGGTGTTACAAAATGGAGGCACCACTTTGATTTTGTTCAGGGAGGAAGGTGCTCGGGCAAGGGGCTAGCGTTTTGGCTATCTGGCAGTGGGTAGCCTAAAAAGCTGAAGCAATTTCCTAGTGTGTTGCTGTATACTGTGGATCTTATGCTGCAGTTTAAAATTGCCACTGTTTACCAAGGATCAGTAAAGCCAAAGAGTGTGCCCTTGTCCTGCATCAAATTGTTTACAGCATTTTGCCACTTTTAATATGAACTGTGGTAAACAAAAGTGTGGAAAACTAGGGGTAGCAACAGGAAAATTGTGCCCTGGACATTGGAAATGCTTTTAAAATGAACTGTTGTAAAGAAAAGTGTGGAAGACTAGGGGTAGCAACAGGAAAATTGTGCCCTGGATGTTGGAAATGCTTCTGAAAAATTGAGAGACTTGCAGGTGTAATGGCTTTTGTTAATGGCTGAAATGGGCTCCCTTCATGGAGTCAGTTAGTAAAGAAAAAAGTTGCATTCTGCAGTTTAAATTTGCCTGCTCGACGATCGCTGTGAGGGAGAAGAGCCCTTCTGAGGAAGAAGAGGCTCATTTGCATGGAGTCATGTGGTTGGTCAGGCTGCAATCAGTCCCACCCTCAGCCAGCTCTGAGAGACTGCCCCAGCATTCGAGAGGAGTGATGGAGTGCGTACTGGCTAGTGGAGGAGGCGTTCGGATGTTAAAATCACTGTAAACCTTGTAAAATAGACTATCTTGTTTAAAATCAGGCTCAACCCGCTAATCGATCATTGAAATTGCAAGTGTGGTGGTCGAAAAGACGATCGGCAGGACTGCCCGCCGTTTCTGTTCTGAGGCCTCCAAGAACTGGCTAGCTGTTTTTCCCCATCGCAGCAAACTGCTACTGATAACAGTAAGTAACAACCTTAAAAACTGCTCAAACAGTGATTTTCTGCCCTATGCCATATAAATGTGTGTGCAGCAGTGTAGTGCTGGAGGCAACGACTGTGTCAAGTCCTGCCAGCAAGTGCAAGTCTGTTAAGCCATTGACTGTGCATAGTAATGAATTCAGCCTCAGTTTAAAGTTTGAAGCCAGAGAGACTGTTGGTTGTAGCCAATGTGCAGCACTAGTTATACAGGCAATCCTGTGCTACAAACCTGAAGCTTTAAGGACTGTGAATCAAATAAATGTTTCCAGCATGTAAAAAGTCCATGGAAAATCCTGTAAATGCATTTAAAGCAAGAACAGAGCAAGTGTGCAGTTTGAGCAAAAGTTATCAGTAGTTTGTGTAAATCAAGCGCAGTGGCTTGACCAGATTCTGAATGTTGATGCACAGGAGTGCTGACGCCATTACAGGGTGGGTAGTAAGTAAACACAGCAGCAGAGGAGCCATTTTACAACTAAAGAGTGTGTTCAATAAAGTGGGACTTTCAGTTACAGTGAACTTTTGTTTGTTTTTCTGCAGTCTCAGGACCAGCTCGTATCGGATCATGCCCGGTTGCAGTAACAGCAGCAGTGAATAGACTGAGGGATATTGAAAAGTGGTGTTATGGAGGGCAACTGCCTCCCATGTAGCGTGTTCCTGGATATCCAGTGCATGTATGCCAAATATGCTTGAGAGCTGGAAGGGACGTCTCATGATTCCTCACTGTGCTGGATGCCTACAAAAATATGGCTTGTATAAAATGCCTCCACTTCATTTGGATCCCACATGGACAAAGGTTCAGGGATCTGAAGTTGGCAGCACACAGCTCCAGGAGGAGCCTGTGGAGGAAGGCCCTCGGTGGAGTGTGGCACAAAGCTAGAGAGTGCAGAGTTGAGACAGCACCTGAAGTTGAAGTTTCCGGTGCTGGATCCCAAAAGGAAAGTTCGGATTAAGCATTAATAGACCCCTGGGAGGGCCTAGCCCAAGTCTCTTAGGCAGAGATGAGATGCGGGAGGCCTTTGAGTGGGAGGTGTCGACCCTATGCCTAGTGATGAGTGGATAGTCTCAGGAGTGAGAACGACTGCTCACTCCTGGGCTCAGATCCTCAGTGAAGAGGAAGATGAGGGGAACCTATGGGCCTTGTGAAAAAGGAATGGGTACACAGCCTCAAGATCTTGCCTCGGAGGAATGTATGGAAGAAAGTGGTGATGCCACTGCCCTGGCTTTGCAAGAGGAAGAAGTCAGAGATCCGTTTCCAATTTCTTTAAGGATGCGAGCTGGCAGAACCAGGACTGGCCACCCCAAGCCAGGCCAGCGGTCTCAGATTGACCAAAGCAAGTAAAGAGGAGAGACTGGTTTGCAGAAAGGCAAATGAGATCTATGATGACCTTTCCTCCCTTTCCTCGGAAGGTCTGGGAGGAGATTGAGAACAGCAGGAAATCCTGGATCTGGGACGAAGCCATGAAAAGTGTGCATCCTGGGGCCAACAAGCATGTAAAGAACAGATTGTTTCACGAAAAGTATACCCAGTGGAAGAGTGGCAGGACACTGTTTATAGACAGAGTGAGAATAGTGGATGGAGAGGGACGTGAAATCTCCCACTGTGTGAATTATGTGCACCCAGACGGGTAATAATTCAAGCTCCTGACCCCTGTACTATTGGCCTCAGTGCAAGGACCTCCCAGCAAATGTGCCTGTGCCTGCAAAATGGAGAGCTGAGCAGTGGTAGTCAATACTGCCACACCACACTGTGAAGTGCCTTTATTGTTTCGCCAATATGGACATCCAGGACTCAGGTGCCCCACATTCATCAGTCTACAGTGTACTGGCCTTTCCAGAAACCATCGACTGACCCTCCAGATGACTTCAGATCCAGAGAGGACACCAGCCCAGCTGTATCCTGTTCATCGCCTGGTAATCGGATGACGCCGGACCAGCTGTTTTCTTTGTTCCTGTTCTAAGGTTCCATCTCCAGAGATAACATCAGCCCAGCTGTTCCCAGATATGCCCTCTTATGGTTCCCGTAGATGTCCGCCCAGCTGTATCGGAAGAAATGCTGCCAGGAGAGTCTTCTTCAGAGGTGCAGGTCGGTCCCAAAATGTCCATACTACAAGTGGCTGGTAAGTCCGAACTTTTCTATCTTTATGACATTGCAGTACACACCCTACACTAGTAGACTTCAAAATGTGTGAACTGTCATAAAGACTCTCCCCTTGGACTTTGGCCTGTTAAGAACTGTGCTTCACCAGGCTCTAGCAGGAGAGACTCTTTATTGGACTAGCCTTCGGGCCTTGTGGTCACTAGTTGGGACTTTTAGGGACTTCATCCCCCAAATGTGTATTGTAAATAATGTCATTGTTTTCTAATGTAAATACTGTTTTTCTACCTTTTTCTAAAAAATCTTTTGGGATTCTGCAGTGTTTTGATGGTAGGGGTTTAGGTAGACTGTGTATGCAGATTAGGGTGTGTGTTGTCTTTCTTTTCTTACAGGTGTTCCTGGGAAGACAGAAGAGAAGTCAAGAAGAGGAGGAGGGGCTCATTGAGTTCCTCACTAGTACTTTTGTGTAGAAATTTAAAGTACTGTGGTGTTATTGTTGTTGTTACTGTATTAACCTTTCCTTCCACAGTGGTTGTGGGGTAGGGAGGAGAGAGTAATATAGTATAAAATGTGGTACTTTAATGGTGTGTGGTTGTAGGTTGCCCAAGGTCGGGAGGTCCCGGGGTTGTTTTGTTTTGGGGCATTAGGTTAAAAGCAGATAGGTTTTCCCTAGAGGGTTAGGGGGTAGACCTGAGTGGCCATTGGGACCGCAGTGCTGATCTATCAGGGCTATGCTCGGGATAGTTCTACCAGAGCCACTAGGCGTCCATAGTAAGTGGATGGCGTGGAGGCTGATATGTCAGCAAAGGCCTCTAGGCCCTTGTGTTGCCTGCCTGTGCTTGCACATGGTGGGAGGGGCCTGATCACCCTCCACAGGTAGCACATAGGGTGGGATGGCCTAAGGCCAGGTAAATAATGACTGCGGACAGTCATTTTCCTGGTCAAGGGCAAGTGTAGCCCCCTTGTTACCCGGTTACTAGAATCCCAGTAAGACCTAGTGGTAGGCAGGGAAGGCAGCTTGTGAAACTCCAGTAAAATGGGTTTCACACTGTCTCACTCTGTTCTCAGTCTCAGCTGAGACTGAGGGATACATCACTAATAGAACTATCGCAGCTGCATGAGCCACATTGGAATCTGCAGCAGAGAGAGTTAGATAGAACGTTGGGAGTGTCTTCAGTCAGTGTCTTCAGTGAGTGTCTTCACTCAGTCTTCAGTGAGTGAGTGTGAAGTTGGGAGCTTGCAGAGAAAGCAGCTCAGTGAAGGCTCTAGGAGCCTCAGCCCTGACAGAGGCTACTTTAGTAAAAGGGTGCATGTCTCCACCTTAAGAGAGACACAGAAGATAACTGAAGTGGTGTAGACCGCTGTTTTGAGTCTCAGTGCCCCTCCTTCGGGGATGGGGGGCAGAGGTTCCCTGCAGATTCCTGGAGCAATCCCAGTTCTGCTGCTAAAGGAGAAGCTGCCTATGTGTTCCAGAGTTTATTTGGGAGAATAAGAAGACTTGTGAGTCGCGTGGAGCACCTGCAACCGGAGGGTGAGTGTCTGCTCTTCCTGAAAGGGCCTATGTTTTTCACCCTGGGACTTGTGTGACAATGTGGGATTGAACTACTAAATATTGGGAAGCCTAGAGTAATGGGCTAAGCAAAGTAAAAGTAGGTTCAAGTCCAGAGCTTGTTGGGATGCAAATGATATGTAGTGGAGATGTGACAGACGCTACCCAGAATCTACATTTGAAAGTTCAGTAAAGGAATTGTTCAGTTTCCAGAGAAATGGCCGGGTATGGGCTGTGGGAGCTGGAGGTGGTGGCCCCCATCTTTAGTGACCAGGTCCACCTCTCACGGATTTCTTCTGTGGATTTCTACTTTACCTCAGGCACTTGGCCAGTGATGAGGGAAGTACCGGACGTGGGATTGTAAAGAAAATTCTCTAGAAGTCGAAGACTCTAGTGTGGTTTGGGGAGCCACAACAGGATAATTGGTTCATTCCTCAAATGGACCGATGGATCAAGTGACTGGTGGGGAGCCGGGCCAGTGGGGAAAACCCAAGTAGTGTACAAGTTGGCCTGTGTACCCAAAGCTGCGCAAGTCCGGGCTGTGTGCCTGGTGGGTTTAGAGCCTGAGGGCTGGAATTAGTGATAAAGTGTTCTGTTGTCTCTAATCTGCATTACCAGGAAATGTAGCCCCATGGGGGTCCGTCTATGCTTTGTTTGTTCAGCTTGGATGTGAATAAAAGCCACACTGAAGAATCCCATTCCTGGTCCTGGACATTACAGTTATTGCTTCCTGTGTTCGGATTTACTTGGGTGCCCTTGTGCAGAGTAGCCAAACCTAGGTCCCCTGTGCCAAGTAACTTCATCCTCCCCAAACTCAGGTCCCCACCAGGTGCTGCTGTCAGCTTCAACAGCATGCCACCTGTCACTTTGCTAAAAAGGCAGGGGTGAGGGGTTACAACTATAAGGGGGAAATTTATTCTGTTAAACTGATGGTAACGTTGAAACTGTTTTTCCTTCCAGAATATCCCTCCCAAGCTGCAAACAATTTTTAGAAAGTGCATGCTCTCGTCAGAAGTTTGTTATAGGAGACTCACCACCAAGGCTGTTGTTAAGAGCAGCTGACGCCACCGGCATCGTCGATATGATGATGCCATTCATCGCAGGACATCCTATTTTACCAAATGGCATTGCAATGCCATTAAAAAATGTGAGTGTCTGTGTTAAATCTTATTGATTTAATGCCACCAGGAGTGCGCGTGTTTCATGCGTCCTTCCAGCACTGTGAGCTGATGTCTCAGCGCAGGACGCCGGCTTGGGGATGAGTGTAGCACAGCAGCTGCTGTATCTCTGTGTGAGAGCCTGTAATGGAAGACACTGGTAGCCCTGTTGATTCCAGTGAGGAATCTGTGCCCTCTGATATGGAGGTTGAATATGAGGTGGAGTTCCAGGGTAGTAACTCTGGGCAATCGTGGCCAAACTTACAGACTGTTTAGCCCTATATGTAGGAGCCTGAAGTGCCAGAAACAGACTCTGGCAGTGACAGGCAGGAAGCATTCTCTCAGGACCAGAGTGAATCCATGGTCCGCATTGGGAGTACAGACTGGTAATGCAAGTTTGGTCATACAGTATAAGTGGCTGCATAGTACAGTATGTGACTTATGATATTGTGATAAGTTATTGTGCTTGATACCACATTTGCTGTCTTGTTTCTCTGCCTCACATATTGAAACTGGAATGGTTGCAGCCCTGTATCTGATTGTGCAGTTCCCTGTATGGTTATGTTTGCCAACTTGCAAATGTGGTGACCCTCTACATGCCATATTACAGGACAGAGTAACAACTTGTCTTGTGTTCTCCATCTCTGAGGCGCATTTCTACCTTGTGTGCAATACCGGGGTGTGGGGACTGCTCAGTAAGAACTGTATTGCCTGATATTGTGTCATTTTTGCGATGTGCAATGTATATGGCACCTTTCCCTGGTGTAACGCTGTTTACTTCTGTAATGCTATGTCTTTTCTTATTTGTTATTATGATGTTCCTTAGTGGCATGCTGTGTAACACACTGAACGTGGCATGCATTGCAGATCTTCAGTGGCATGTTTACCCTGTTTGTCTTCCCATGTTATTGTGTTTCAGTGGTCTGTTTATGCAGTCTTGCACTGAATTTGTTTTTTTTTTTGTGTGTGTGATGTTTCTGCATGTGTGTGGGTGGTGGGTGCTGGGGCATGGTATGTGTGTGCCCGTGGTGTTTGTCATGGGTGGTTGTGCGAGTCATCCTGTGCGTGTCTTTCATTGTGTGAGAGTGTGATTGCGCACATGACTGTGGGGTAGGTGGTTGTGTTTCTGTGTGTTTGCCTGTATGTGTGTCTCTCTCTATCTAGTCTTTTTTTTTCGTGTGTGTGTGTGTTCTGTGTTGGTGGCTATGGATGTGTGTCTATTTATGTGTTGATACTGTGTGCAGGGATGTGTGATTGCTACACAATGTGTGTGTGTATGCATGCAGGTGCAGTTATATATGTCATGCCATGTCATTACCTGGAACATCTGACACCTTTGTTGGGGTCTATGTCAATTCACTTCTCGCTTTCACTCCGGTCAACTCACTCCTGACGACCCTCTCCCTCATCAGTTTGCTCCTGGAGTTCTCACCCCTACAACCCACTCCTGATCCCTTTCTGTACACAACAGTTTAAATTAGGTTTTAAATTAGGTCCAGTCAGTTGTATATCTTTTAAATCTCTGGCAGTATGTTAGATTAGCGCCTGATATTGCTTTTGGATGCTGTGTAGCCGTTCAGTCTGGGACTCAGTGACTTGGAAGCATTGGTCAATAACTGCTATGATCTGCTTCTCCACAACTGTTATGTGGCCACTCAGGGCTTCTATACGGGCTTGTGTGGCTGTCACTGTTTGTCGGATTGTCTCCACAAGGTGTGCGATTTTGCTCGAGAAGGATGTTCAGGAAGGCAAAGTCTTTGGAAGGCGAAGCAAGTCGCTTGTTTTGTGGTTGATGTAAGTAGGTGTTATTTTAACTTTAGGGTAAGGCTCAGGAGTCATATCGGTGTTTGGAGCTTCCATTTCAATTGCAATCTGGACACACCCATAGGTTACCCTAACTACCCCAAGTAGCCTGATCTGGGAGACCTGCTCCCATACTGAAGATAAACTAGTCATGCCTCATGGCTGGGGGTTGAAGAGAGTCGCTTCTTCCAGCATCATGACTGTCTGACACATTGTAATATTCTATTGCCTGTAGAAACTCTGTTTCTGCCTGCAACTGTGTTTTGCCAATTGCTGCACCTGTCTCATCCAAAATCGCCACATGGAGCAAGTAGTGTCATTTCAGACACAGGATGCAGACACATGAAAACATTAGCAGGAGTGAATTAACCTGGAGCGGATGCCACCGGAGCGAAAAAAATGGGAGTGAATTGTCAGGAGTGCATTTTCTGGGAGTGAATTGACGGGAGCCAATTGACGGGTCTCCCTTTGCTGTGTTTGCTTGGGGAGTGTAGTTACCATTCCTGCTGTCACTGCCCACCTACCTATTCAGGGGCGTTTGAGTGGTGGTGGTGTTATGCTGTCTGACACACTGCCTAGGTGCAATAATACCTGTTATCTCTGTAAGCCTGGCAATGGGCGATCAACATGGGTAACCTGTCATCATCACAGAACACGCCACGTGAGTTGTAATCCATCGTGTATGCATAACATGTATGACACACACTGTACAAGGTTGTGTGGGTGACTCTGGGCAAGTCACCAAATTCAAAAATTGTTTTGTGCTGCTTCCTGACACAGTATATGACAGGACTGACTTTGTGTGTCTTGTTTGTCACAGCTGTGTCATATTTGCACATTATTTCTCTGTTCTCAGGTGTACGTGCATGTGTTGTCAGCCAATGGAAACCACTGTTGAGTTAGTATGCTGCAGGAAATAGAGCAGGTCCTTCACCGGTTTGTAAATTATGGCTACATCATGGCCCACCCAGGATTCCAGACTGTGTGCCTTGATGTCTGGGTTCTCCAAACAGCGTATTTCTGCTTTCGACAGCAATATGGTGCCCAGCTGGATACGCCCATTAATGAGTGAGTAGATATGAAGCCTCAGAATGTATGAGGCCTCATATATCTGCACATGTGTGTTCTCAGAAAGTTCACACACCATCCTGAATGCATGAGTGACAAATGCACAGTTCTTGTGACACACTTCCTACAGATCTGCTAAACCATTAGTTGGAAATTCAGATTAGTGTTCTGCTGGTGTTTGAGTGGTGGTGGTCAACATTGGTATGTCCTGCTGGTCACAGTAACTCGCTGTCATACAAACTGTGACCAGTGTCTGTCTTAGTCATCAACTTGTAGTCCCTTCCTAGCACTGTTAATTGCTATCATGAAGACTTCCTTTCACATACCCCACCAGTGTGTGCAATGTAGATCCACACTGCTGTGTGAGCAACATAATAATCTCAGGGATAGGAAAGGCATATGAACTCTTGGCCTGCACTAAGCTTTGTCTACACGCCCTTCCCATCCACAGTACTGCATGGTTGCTGTTGTACAGCTGTGAAACTGCTGCATGTGGCCAGTCAGAAAATTACACCTCCCCACCCTTACTCTATTCCTCCGACCTCCACAATATCACACAGACATATATGAACACAGCATAGAACCAACCAGTGACAGTTGATAAATACTTTATGCCATGCTGACATCACAGTGTGATATGGCAATAATGCAGACATTCTGCTGTACGTGCCATGCGCCATGGTACAGATTCTGATGTTTCATTTTTAGGTCCATGTCTATAGTCAGTAGCACTGTGTTTTCTGCCCCGTGAAACTGGGCTTGCAAAGACATGTGTCATGGGCCTGCCGTACATGCCGCACATTCCTGGTTGTAATAACTGTTTGGTACTGGTGTGGGGCCATGCATACTAGCAGTGTGTGCTTAGTGTGTGACAGTGCCAGCACCACTGGATGGGTTTTAGTGCTGTGTGTGCCGCCTGTTCTCTGAAAAGGTGGATGTGCCTGCCCTTGTCATGTGGCGTCCTCTGTGGCAGCACACTTTCAGTAATGTGGCGCTCCACTTGGTTTCGAGTGTGTATGTTTTTACCACATCCGGGACTGGATGGATCAGTAACTGATCACTTATTTTGGCCAACGGGAACAAGTCAGGTGACCTGCTTATTTCGTACATGCAGACTAATACAGACCTAACAGGTACTGTATGTTCACATGGTCCACATGTCGCCTTCTTGCTTAGGCATTCTTACATGTCAACCGCCACCTCAGCACTTACACAGACCACTTTGCCACCATAACTGACTGCCTTTTGTCTGACAGTTTGTCTCACAAACCACGTTTGTATTCAAGGGTATGGTTTGTGGTTATTGATAAATGTGTAATTTGATGGTACCTATGTGCACCATGGGGTCCACACTGGGTGACTTGATAAGTCCTACAAACAGGGTGTGGTTAATCTGTGTGAAGGTTTTCAGCTGTGTGACTTGCTGGCACCCTTGAATGCTGTGCATTGACTTCATTACTGGGACAGATGTAGGCACTTGCAGACTGCACTGCATCCAAATGCCTACGAATATGAGAAGGTCAGTAAATACAGTGTCTTGCAGTGTCCCTTTCTTATATTCCTTGTCATGCTGTGCACGCATAGTTACAGCCATGTGAAGGGTCTAATTATGGCACTTGGTTTCTGCTATGTAGGGTCTGACATGCATCTTGGTACATTACTTTGATGGTGGTTGTATGTGGATGCATCCAACACAGATGCCACTTATATGGCACAGCCATTCTGCCAACACCGTGGCATGGCCTCTAGTGGTACATCCAGTAACTGCTGCCTTGCTCACTACTGCTCTACTCATGATGTGGTCCTGTAGGTCACAGCCTGCTGTCTCCAGCACATGACTAGTTTCTCCATTACCATCTTCATCCCAATTTATTACTGCAAGGCAACTAACAGTCAGGGGATGTGGAAGTTGGTGTTAGTGGTGAGGCAGGTGTGTTGCACACCTGTCCACCTACAGTGTAAATCAGTCCATGAGGCGCACTGAGCAGCATTGATAGCATGGCATGTTATATGTAGTGGCGTTCACTGTAAACACCTCCGGTTCCCAGACACAGTACCATATTATCATACTTATTGCAATGAAGTGTACTTTGCTGACTACTGCTGTCTATGCACTGTTATCTGTACCTTGCATTTCAGTGTTATTATGCCACCGACTTTTTATTTCAATTAGAATTTTATTGACTTTTCAACAAATACAAACATCATATAAGGAATGTTCAAATACATAATCATTTCTTTTCATACAACCAATATGTTTAATACAGTTTTACAATAAATCTATTGTTTGGACTCAGTATACCACTCTTAACTACATACACAACTCTGAAAAGGACCCCAGGTAGCATTAAAAGTTTCAGTTTGATTGAGAGCATAATAACTTATTCTCTCATTGTTTGCCCAATTAGCCAACAAATCCAGCCATTGCTTAATTGTAGGGATTTGGATTTTTCCAGCTTTTAGCAACAGCCTTTTGAAAGCAAGGGCCACAGAAAGTAACTATAATTTCTTTGTTTCTGAATGTCATGAATATCAGAAAGCTCTCCCAGAACAAAAACTAGAGGAGAGAAAGGTGAGGAGAGCCCAAACAATGCTGACAGATTGCATGTAGTGTGTTTGTTTCCATACATTCAAAACTCCCTTACATTGCCAGAATAAATGACCCAGGACCGCATTTGTCGCCTCCGCATCTCCAACAAAGGTCATTTTGTCTGAGACCAAACTTATGTAACTGTTTAGGGAATAGTAAAATAATGTAATATTTTAAATTGAATATGTCTCCCTTGAGTTTCCTACAGCATTTGATTGCATTATTCCAAGTCTTATCCCACATTGTATTAGAGATTTGTATCTATAAATCAAGCCCCTTTTGTTTTAGCTAAATTTTTAAGAGAAGGATCAGTTTCATTTAAGTTTTTATAAATAAGACTGAAAGCCTTAGTTAGGAACCATTTTAAAGAAATTTCCCACGCAAACATGTTCTAATAGTATAATCCTCTTCTAGGAAATTTACTTTCAAAAGTGTCTTATCTGTAAGTAAAACCAAAGTCATATTTACTTAAGTTGAATTTTGCTTTAGATTTTCAAAAGAGAGCAGACTGATTGTGGAGTCTAACACATCACCTACATTTAGCCAGCCATCCATTATGGGAGATTGTTTTACCTTGTGATGTAAGAAATGTGTTATGCCATAGAGGAATGAACTTGAGAGGATCATACTCCAGCTTTTAGGTTGATTACATATTTACATGCCCTTACTGCTATTTGAAAAGTTAGATGATTCCTTAATTTTGCAGAAGTCTACTTAAAGAATAGATCTGATAAACATAAGGGATATACTAGGTTTTCTTCTATTTTGAGCCATAGTGGCACCAATTTATTTTTATCAGAGTTAAACCGTGAGAGCAGCTTGTTTGAGTTTGAAAGCCCAGAAGTATCCTCAGCACTCAAGGGAAGGCAAACCTCCCTTTATTGCTGGAGCCCTTCGCTATTTTTAGCCAGCCATGGTGGTTTACCTTCCCATAAAAAATTGAGATAGGTCTTTCAATTCTATTGAACCACACAGAGGAAATCGTAGCAGGAGAATTGTTCATAAAATAGAAGAATTTTGTTTCAGCAATCAGTTTTATTGTGTTAATTTTTCCCTCAGAGGATAAATGTAATTTTGACCATTTGTCCAAATCTGACTTCATATCCCCACTTAATTTGTACAGATTGTGTTGGAGGATACTTTCTATTGAATTAAAAACTTTTATGCCTAAATAGGACAGCCATCAGATGGCCAGAATATATGTATATTCTTGTTTAAATCATCTAATTCTAGAGAAGGTTTGCTTAACCATAAGCATTCAGATTTGCTCCAGTTTACAAAAGGTCAGAAATACTCCCAAAATTATTTAGGATTTTTTAAACATTTTTAAGAGAGGATGTGGGGTGTGAGATAGTTATCAGAATATCATCTGCAAATGCAAATACCTTGTTGTAATAACTTCCTACTCTACCCCAGAAACTTTGTTTGATTTCATGAGTCCCCTAATTAGAGGCTTGATGGCAAGAATAAATAATAACGGGATAATGGGCCCTTACCTAGATCCTCTAAATAAGGGGTATGGGGGCGGTGATTTTATACCATTTGAAATCACACATGCTCTTGTTTTGTTATATAGGGTTTGGATGCACCTCAGAATACCAGCTCCAGAACCATAATATTGTAAAACTTTGTACAGGTAGTCCCATTCTAAAGAGTTGAATGCCTTACCAATGTCTAAGGATAATGCAAGGGAGGAAAATCCACTATCTTCCAACATCTTGTTGACCACAGTACAGAGACAATCTCCTAAAGTTATTTGAGGCCTGTCTGCCTTTCATGAAGCCTACTTGTTCTTTACCTATTAGATTAGCAAGAACTTTGGATATTCTATTAGCCAATACTTTAGTCATAATCTTATACTCAAAATTTAACAGCAAATAGGCCGATAGTTACCACAGTCCATATCACCTTTACCTTTCTTATGTTGTAAACAGATGTAGGCTTGCCTATAGAGTCAGGCAGAGTACCATCAACAAAGGAATCATGAATTGCCTCTAATAAGTTTGGGGAAATGGAGAGGCCCAAGTGTTTATAAAATTCACCAGGTAACCCATCAGGCCCTGGAGATTTCTCCTTTGAGCTCCTGCTATGACTTCAGAAATCTCTTGTATTGAAATTGGTTTATCCAAATAGTTTTGTTAGCTTCTTCTAGAATAGGTAAATTAGCATTTTTTTAGAAAATTATCAGTATCAGCTTTATTTTCTGCCCCTGTGTCTTATATAAATCACTGTAAAAGTCCTAGAAACACTTGTTAATTTCTTTTACATTGTAAGTCATCACCCACTTTTATTTCTGATCCCTTTAATAATATTTTGATTTTGTCTCTGTTTAATCCTGCAAGCATTAACTTCCCAGCTTTTTCTTCCATTTCCCAAAATGTTTGTTTTGTTCTGAAAATTGAGTATTCAATCTTGGCGGAATGCAATTTATTAATTTCATATTTCAAACCCAGGATTTTATAAGGTGTCTCCTTTGACCTCAAGGGATTCTGTTTTAATTCTGATAAGGCCCTGCTTAGTACATCCTCTTTTCTTGCAGCTCCTTTGTCTCTTTTTCTTTTTGAAGCAAGACTGATAATGCTACCCTTATGAATGCTTTATATGCCTCCCAAACAACTTCTCGCAATGATGCTCCCTGGTTATTTACTTGAAAGTAGAATGAGATCTCTTCTTGAATCCATTTTTGAAAGCTAGGGTCTAGTAATAGTGAAGTGTTACATTTCCAGCTACTAGATTTCTCATTACTATTTTCTAATAATAAGGAGCTCTTAGTAAACTATGGTCAGAAATCAGAAGAATTTCATATCCAATGTGACTAGTATTATTGCAAAGGATAAGGGCATGAAAAGATAGTCTAACCTACTAAACACCCTATGTCTTGTTGACAGAAAGGAAAATCTCATCCACTGGGGTGCACTATTCTCCATACATCTAATACATTTAACATACTGTGTAAACTTTTCTGTGAAGCTGACAGAGAACCAACATTTCTGGAAGTGGATCTGTCCAAAGTGGGATCCATTACTTCACTAAGATCCTCCATAATCAATTCATAGTCCCCACATTGGCTAGCACAAAATATAGATTTGGGAAGAACTCTTTCTGTTTTGTATTTGGGGTATAAACATTACGGATTGCTATATTTCTTCCTCAGAGGCTCCTAGCAAAATCTGATACCTCCTTCTGTCTATGTCCGATCAAAATTGTTACCCCTCTTTTTGATAAAAACAACAACAGTGTTCTACTGAGGAAAACCAATCCTTGATAACATGTCAGCCTCTATAGGTAAAAGATGAGTTTCTGTAACAGAGCTATGTCTGCTCTGTGCTTGTTTAAATGGTTTAAAATCATGCATCTTTAACCGGAGAGTCCATGCCTTGAACATTCCAAGTAATTATATTAACTGCACATAATGACCTGAAACAAGTGCCTCTAAAGTAATTTTCATAATTAAACAGAAACAAGATAATATAGGTGTATAATAAAAATCACACAGTGTAGCTACATTAACTATATTCACTTGCCAGGAATATAATTAGAATAACATGTATTTCTTCAAATATATTTAAAATCCTCTGAATCCACCTTAAGACAAACTCAATAAGAATGATGTGAGCAATCCAGTGAGAACAAGTTGCAAAATGTAAAGACAGCCTTTTCGTGATACCGCATTAGTCTTGTTAATGCTATATATGTTTTTTTTTTCAAAATAGATCAGAGTTTAATTAAGGATGCTTATGTACCTTAAAATCACCGACAATCAGCCCTTGTCTATCCTATAATTCACTTAGTTAACCATTGTTTTCCATACACAATAAGCCCTAACCACATACTATAACATTCTTTTTATATGGTTCAACTTAGAATAAATAGCCCACAAAAAACAGACAATCAATAATCTCACCACTATGTGACCTTGCTTAATTGCATGATTTGCTTTAGCTATCATGAGATCCGTTAACAGTAGACTAATCACAGCAAACTTATAAGGGGCTTATAAAATCATGAAGAAATAAATGGATTGAGTATAAAATATAATAAAATATAGGTGTAATATTGGTTTTATGGAGATGGAAGCGTCTTTGCTGCCTCTCTATCCCATGAACATTGTATGAAAATATATTTCATCTAACCCCATGAAGCTTTCTAACACAAGTCTCATCATATATTAATATCTCCTACATTTTGTCTGATAAAAGGCACATAATGTTTTAAACATATGTTGTAGCTCATTTCATACAAGAGTGCCACTTAATAACAAGTCTTATGTACATTTGCCTATAGAATTCCACTGAATGATGTGTGAAAAGTTTGTTTACCTTAGCTTTATGATGTCAGAGCCTTAATTGTTAACATTTCTGAAAAGCTCCATCAGGGTTCTTGTACTCTGACCTTTGCCCCTTAACCCCTTTGGAGGAGCTTTAAAGCAAGATGGCAAAGGGAGTGAGGAATTTTATTTAAGAACAAAACCCAAAGAACAGTACTGAGATGCATGAACACCGCTGGCTCGGTGTTTGCTCTGATTGTCCGTGTTCCTTATCTAAGGGTGTTTTTCCTGATGCCTTGAAAGAGGCATTGGTGAGATCTCTTTAAAGAAACCATCTTTGGACCCGGAGGTCAGGTCAAATTCAAACCCATCTCTAATCTTCCTTTTGTAAGGTAGTGGAGAAGGTAGTGGCGCTCAGTTGAGGAGCACCTCATGATCCACGAGTTATAATGAACCTTTCCAGTCGGAATTTTGGGTGAGGCATAGCACAGAAACTGCACTTGTTCAGGTGTTGAATGATGTCCTCAGGGTGAGAGATCGCGGAGATAAGACAATTTTGTTCTCCTTAATTTCTCCTCAGCATTTGATACTGTGGACCATTGTGTGTTGCTTGACCGCTTAGGGATCTCTGTGGACTCACCGCACTGTCATCTGCTGGTTTGAGTCCTTTTAACTAATAGAAGGCAACAGGTTGTGATGGAGAATTTCTCCTCCACCCCTAGCCTCGAATCTTGAAGTCCCTCAGAGATTGGTATTAGCCCAATGTTATTCGCAGTGTACATACTACCTGGGAGGGCTTATTAGGATGTATGGCTTGGGTTTCATTGCTTTGGTTGATGATACCCAGCTGTATGTTTCTTTGCACCACGAACATCCAACATGGTAGATGTGCTAACGATTGCCTGGCTGAGATTAATGACTGGATGGCTTCCAGCTGGTTGCAATTAAACCCCGATAAGATGGAGGTATTGGTGGTGGAGTCGAACAGCGTGTGTGATGGGATGGCCTGTGAATCAGAGACTGGACTTGTTCTAGGATCTGCTTCATTGAATGCCTCCTCCAGGGTGAGAAATCTTGGTGTCATTCTGGATAGGAGTTTGACTATGGAGGCTAGATATCCACCACTGTCCACAACTGTTTTTTCCATCTTAGAAATGTCACCAGGATAAAGCCCCTTGTTCCGCCTCCGGACCTTCCCACTTTGATGCATGCCTTGGTTACATCAAGGCTTGACTACTGTAATGAGCTCACCTCATGGTCATGGGAGGATCTCTTCGCAGGCTGCAGGTAGTACAGAACACAGCTGCCCAGCAATTAACTGGCCAATCAAAATTCAGCCATATTACACTGGTGTTGTGTGAGCTGCACTGGCTGCCGGTCAGGTATTGGATCCTCTTTAAAGTGGGTCTTCTCACCTATAAGGCCCTACATGGCCGGGGCCCTGGTTACCTGTCTGATCTTCTTGTTCCTATTCTTTCTGTCCGCCCTCCATTTCCTCTTATGGAGACTGCCTTGTGATTCCAAAGACAGGTTAAGGTCTGCCGGTGACAGGGCTTTTAGGGTCGCCGCTCCCATCCTTTGGAATTCACTGACCCTTGGGGTTAAGGGGCCTGTACTTTGAGGTACTCAAGGCCTGCCTTAAGGCTCTCCTATTTGCTCAGGCATTTCGGACTAAATTGTTATTTATTGATCTGATTGATTATTCATTTTATATATATATATATATATATATATATATATATATATATATATAGATGTATTATGCTGGGTTGTTAATTATACTGGCCCAGATATTCAAACTGAGCCCAAAAGAGCGCAATAGTAGGAGCAAGTGCAAGTCTATTGCTGCCATGCGCAAGAGACATGATATTCAAAACGGAGCAGACCAAATTGCGCCTACAGCCGACAACTGAATATCGCACTACCTGCACATTATAGCGCAACTAGGGAGGGAAGTTGAGCAGATCTGATATGCCATAGCGCAACAAGGGATGTTCAGTTGAGCAGTCCAGAAGCACCATAGCGCAACCAGGGAGCCCCCAGCTGCAGAGCTATGTAACTGCACAATCAGGAAGGTAGGGGCCCACCACCCATGCCACAAATGGGCACAGGAACACACAGCAGAACAGACATCATCCTCCCACACCCCAAGCACAGCACAACCGAGGGAGGGCTGAATAACCACTGGCCCATGGAGACAAGTAACCAACCCACAGCCTGGCCATGGTGTCCCATCACACCTACCAGCAAGCTGTGACTGGCACACAAGGAGGGTAGACCACCCTGCCACACCATCCCCCAGTGCAGAGCACACCCTGCACTGTGACCCCAGACACCCCCATGAGCAGTGACCACCACTGCAGGAAACCCCATGCATGCCACCACCCCCACTGTGTCAATGCAACCCTGTGCACCACAGAACCATGCAAGCCAGCCCCACCATGAGCACCCAACAGTGGGATGCAGCACATGGCAATGCAACAATGACAGACACAGTGCCACCACGCACAGTCCCCTGAGGTACTGCTGAGAGACTGACCATGTGTCGGCACAGGAGGTACCCCACATGGGACAGGGCGTGCCCTGACACCACCACCAGTGGTACAGCGCCCTGCACAGTATTCCAGTGACACACCCGACCCACCACTGGCCACAACAGCCAGCACAGACACCCACAGTGGTGCATGGAAGTATGCACCACACTGATGCCACACGGTATGAACAGACACCCATCCATACCTGAGGGCACACCAACACAGGGACGCAGTGGTGGGGCAACCAAGCCCTCATTGTAGGCCCATGTAAGCTGTGTACACACAACCCACAGTCCATCATGGCACTGGAGTGCCAGCCCCCTGCGCAGGCAATGTGGACCCATACACCACCAGTAGTTGCCCGGAGCACAAGCCACAGACAGTGGGGCACATCCCCTGCAACACACACAAGGCACAGCAAGGAGGTAGGACAACGACTGTGGTACAAAGTGCCATCTGAGCCAGGTATGCACCACACCAGTGACAGGGCAACCCAGCAAAGTGACGGGTACAGAGTCTGCCCTGCAGGACTGCCACCACTGACATGCCAGTGGACCATGCAGGTCACAGATAGGCATGTGTGTTGGCTGCACAGGCCATGGATGGGCCAATGGGTGTGCCATGGAACAGAGCACGCATATGGACCACTGCACACAGTCATCCAGTGCACAGGAACAACACACACAACACAGACACTGACTGATATTTACCCCACACCATAGTCACCTCCACATGGCACACACACATACCCATGACAGCACCACCCCTGATGCCACACACCACTGCAGCTGAGCACCTATAGCCCACTGCAAATCAGAGACCACCACAGTATTCAAATCAAATCAAATGTATTGAAAATATAAAAGTGAACTATGTACAAGAATAAAAACTATATACAAGATTAGGGGGACACAAACAAGGTGGTGGTGGGTAGGGAAGGGGTGAACAAATGGGATGGGATAGGAGGGGTGTAGGGTGGGTCCAGGGGGTAGGGAAGTAATGGACCGAGGACTTCTATCTGGACTGCCTGCCTGATTCCAGGACTCTGGCCTCTGTGCCTGCACGAGCACCCCATCATGTCCAGCCTCCTTAGGATGTCGAGGGACGCCAGGACCAGCTGTAGAAGCTCGTGAAGGTGTCTCCCAAATGTCCCCAGATGGCGGTACCTAGGACAAGGAGCACAGTCAATAGGTGTGAATGCACAACGCCATACAGCCCACCCACTGTGCATGGCATATGGCCATGGGACATACCATGATGGTGTGTGACCACCCACAGTGATCATGTCCACAGGATTCGTTTCACCCAGGCGCATACAGCCATGCAGAATGCTGCACACACCACCGCCGAAGTCACGCACAGCACCACCGCGGCTATCAGTGACATGTGGCCATGGTGCAGCAAAGGCAGGGTGCCAGCCATGCACCTGGTGCGAGAGGGGACCACCAGTGATGCACACACCAGATTATGCATTGCCACTGGACAGTGTTGACTGTAACAAGTTGCGCATGGCAGTGGTGTCGATGAATGGTGGCTGTGGCGCGGCCCACCCTGTCACACAGCATGCAATACTAATCATGGATGTATGGCACCACCCTCATTGGGCTGGTCAGGTGGGTGGTGATGGCCCTCACCCCGCCTTGCTGCATTGTCCTCCCCTCCACACTCTGCCCGCAATCTCATGGAGTTCTGCCCAGGCCTGTGGGAAAAAGGAGAGAAGAACATCAGCACATTCCCGAGGCAAGTCCCCTGCCCCAAGTGTGTGCCTCCCACCCAGCCAGACCCACCCACCCACACCCTGTGAAACAGCCACGCCAACCCCATATGGTCCCTCCCTATGTGCTGACACATACAACACTGTGACCCAAATGGATGATAAAAGTGTGTTGACGGAACCCTCACCTGGACATGGCACCATGCCCCTCCTGGCACGCGTCGCAGTCGGCCAGCAGCTGTGGCTCCTCCTCCGCAGATCACCATAGCAGTGTCTGCATTGCTCTGCACTACGTCCCTGTCCGGTGGCTCTTCCAGGGCGGTGACCACCTCCTTCCACACTTGGGTCCTGGCCCTGTCCAGGGAGCTCCTGAAGAGAGGCCCATGGTGTGCTCCACAATGGCCACCAGATTGGCGAGCTCAATTGTTATCCATCTGTGTTGCCCATCCGCGCCGCCATCCTTGCAGCTATAGGCACATGGCGCCTGCAGTGCAGTTCTCACATGCAGATGCTGCGCTGTACAGCACTGCCATTCTCATCACGCTGTTACCGGCTGCGCGATAGAGGTGCACCCATGCCTCATGCATGGTGCCAGCAAAGGTAAGGCTGGGCACAGGGTCAAGGGTCTCTGCACAAGGCCATACACAGCACCTTGGATGACAATGCATGTTATGCAGTTGGCTGCCTGTGTGCCAGCGCCATAGCAGACTACCGAGCAGTTAGGCCATTGCACCTATGATGGCCCAGTGCCACAGCGCCATGTAGTGACCATCACTATAGCACCACTGGCACAATGGCGCCATGCCCTGCATTGCCTACCGTGCACAGCATGTCATCAGTGCATCAGACGCCTGCGCCAGCAACCGGGCATGCACAGTGAGGTGTACTACACATGTCACAGGACTGCGCCATTGGCTTAGCACGTTCAACACAATTGCAAATCATCTAATTAGCCATTCAATGGCGCAGCACTGCAATTTGCATCTATTTTTTTTTTATTAGTTATTTAACCAGGTGAGACACACTCGTTGAAAGCTTTTTACAGGTGTAACCTGGGAGCACAGGAAGTTAAGTGACTTACTCAGGGTCACACAGTATGCAAGTGGAAGTGGATTCAAACCCAGGTCTGGTCTGCTGGATGTCACCAGATTTGCAGCTCAGAGCCTTAAACTACTATGCTATACTGCCTCCCACTACGCTATACCGTTTCCTATACTACTTAAAGTTGCTCCTCGCCTCATTTGCATGGATTGGCGTTATAAAGGTGCGACAATGTGCTGCAGTGGCCATAATCAGTTACTGCAGTTTATTGGTGAGTTGCATGCTGTCTGGGAGTGTGGACTGCGGATTCAGGGACATGCATGGACTGCATAGTCACAGGTAACAACTGCCATTCTTACAGGCTACATAATGACCGAGCAGGTTGTTGGAGAGGAGGAAAACAGTGGTGGAGGAGGAGGAGGCCAACTTTACAAAGGCTTAAACTGAGGCCCTGTTCAAGGCCTACCTGGAACAGGAGCCACTGCTCAGTGGATGGTGGGAACCCCTCAGGCCCGTGCTGCTGCATGGGAGGAGGTGACATGTGCTGTGAACCTGCATGGCAGCACCAGTGCTCCGCAGGAGTGTAAGAAGAAGATGGGCACGGACAGGAGGAGGGTAAAGGAGAAGGTGGCTGCCATCAGGGCGGCACGTGCTGCAACAGGTGGGGGATAGCTGAGGTGGTACAGCTGACCCCAGTGGAGAAGAGGCTTGCTGGAAGCATGCAGCGCAGTGCCATTGAGGGTGTTCCAGGTGGTGGCTTCCAGATGGGTGGTGGCCCATCACTGCATGATAAGTCATGGTCTGTCTATGGGGGGGCAGGTAGGTCACATGCAGTAACGTGACTTTGCTTTTCCTTCATATCCTGAGCATCTGCATGGGTCAGCAGTGGTGGGGCCTGTCCACTGCAGACAGTTGGATGGAGTCAGAGGAGGGACCATCCACTCCACAGGTATATGTGATCATTGTGACAGCGGGCCGCTGGCTGTCCACACTGATGTTGTGACAGGTGTGGAGGAAGCCTGCTTGTGTCCCAGCATGCTGGCATCCATGGATACCAACATGCTGTGGCTGTGGCTGGGGCAGAGTCCGCACCTGTGATGATGACATGACCATCATGGCAGTGACACGTGTATGCCACAGGATGGACACACAGCAGGGCACTGCACCCATGGCTGTGGGTGGTGCCACGATGGAGGCTGCGTGTCAGCTCAGTCCCAGGATGTGCCTGTCAGCACCAGTTGGGCAGCACTGGTGTCTGTTCAGGACAGGGACTGTTACGCGCATCACGGCAGCACCACTGAGCCCTGGGGTGGCAGCCAGAGGGGCAGCATCAGCAGTCACCCACTGGGCTTGGGGGCACAGGGTTCAGTGGCAGCATCTGTCACTGCCTGTGGACATGCCCAGACCTGGTCCTGATGCACAGCACCCACCCTCAGGGGTGCAGAGCATCAAGGCTGTGCACACCCTGAGGGACAGGATGCTGAGGAGGCTGATGACCTCTTGGATGAGCACACCCACCTACTGCAGCATCGGTCCAGGAGCAGATGCGACTTGTGACATCCGTGGGATGCACGCGTGGTGGCTCTGGAGCAGGCAGAGGAGCATTGCAGCAGGGACACCACACTGATCCTGGGCAGGATGGACCATTTGCGGAAGGATGTGACCGCCGCCATTGACAGGAATGCACAGACATTTATTGCTGTCATGGCCCACAGCTGGCACACAGATCAGGTCTCCATGCATCACCAGACACCACGCAGTGCACTATCCACCCCATTCCCGGCGTCGATGCGACTCCCCACCCCATCGATGCTGGGTTCAGCTGTGGGCATCCAGATCACTCCTGGTGCAGGCAGTTCGGTGTGCTGCAGAACCTGCACGAGCATGGTCGTGTTCACGCAGTGGAACCCTGGGGACCATCGGTGCCACCCCATGAGGCCAGTGGTCAGCCTGCCAGTGCTGGCAGGTCTTGGTGGGGCCACCCATGCATCTGTGGTGGCCGTGGCACTGTGCGCGTGACTGACCTGTCTCCAGCATGGCTACTGTCTGGTGCTGCCCTCTGTGCATTGTGTGTGCAGTGGCAGTGCACGGGTGGTACTCGGCCTGCAACGTGACACACAGTCCACCTGCACACCCTCCCAGCTGCTGTCCACACTTGCATATTCAGGATGATGCTCGCATTGTGCTGTACACCAATGTGCAGTGGTGCTCAGCATCTGACACATGGACAGGCAGTGAGCATGGTGGCCTGTGGACATGTGTGTTGCTAGGGTGTGCGTTGGGTCAGTGTGCCTTCTGCCCTCTGTGCACGTTTGTTGCAATTGTGTGCGCAGGGTGTGTATGTGTCCTTTGGCATGGCATGTTAATCCTCACCCATCCCTGGTTGTGTGTGCGCTCTGTGCCCTGCCACTTTTCAATGGCATGTACCCGTGTGTGTCCATGCTGTTTAGGGTTGTGCCTTGGCCACTGGTGGCTGCGAATGGCCCCATGACTTACCTGGATTGGCTGAAGTGCTCCTCCATGATGGTGTCCCAGTGCAGCTGTGCCAGCCAGAGCAGTTGGGGGTCCCATTGGCCAAGGGGGCTGCCCATCACCATCATCAATGGCATCCTCATCGCCCCATCATGTCTCCTCTTGACCTGTATGGCTATCCCATTCATTGGCCATGTTGTGCAGGATGCAACAGGCCAGGAATATCCCACAGGCCTTGGGGCTGTACTGTAGGGCACCGCCAGAGGTGTCCAGGTAATGGAATCATGCCTTCAGTATCCCGGACACCAATCGATGACATTACGTGTGGTGGTGCAGGCTCATTGTAGCGCTGATGCGTATGGAGTTGTGGGCCGCCAGTAGGTGTGTAAGCAGCCAGGGACGGAGGGTATCCACTGTCACCTGTGTGTAGAGGGCAGAGGTTAGTTTGGTGATCAGCATCGCCCTGCCCCAGGCCATGTAGGCCACTACCCATGCCACCTCTGGCCATGCCCCCAGGCCCTATGATTGTTCATGTGGTTTGCATACTCACCCACTAGATGTCCAGTGGGATGTCTCCACTCTCGAATCTGTGGTACAGTGCTGACTGGTGCCAGATGAAAGAATTGTGTGCTCCCCACAGGAGTCGTGGCACAGACATTGATGATGCGCCCTGGCATCGCACACCACCTGGCAGTTGATGCTGGCATAGCCCTTGGATTCATGTATGTGGGCCCCCTCAGAGCCAGGTGGTGCGGATGGCCAGCATGGGTGCAGCCTATTGCCCTAGCATGCCAGGCAGCATGTGCACCCTGTGAACTCCTGTATGTTTGCTGTGCACTCCACCACTGTGCTGGGAAATGGATGTACTCCTCAGCATGTGGCAGCAGTGCACTGAGGAATTGGGTGAGGTGGCATGATGTGGCAAACTGGGTTATGCCGTGGTGTCCCCAGTTGGTCTCTGAAGGTACCCGTGGCGTAGCACCCATGCAGGCTGTTACCTTGGTCTCCACTGACAGGGCATGGCTCCGTCGTGTGGGTGCCTGCATCACATCACTGTACAGCTCACAGAGCTGCCTCAGAATTGCCCTGTTCAGGTGGTACCGGCCCACAATCTCAGTATCAGTGTACAGCTCAAAGCTGGTGGGGGCTCGGTACTGCCTGTTGGGAGCATAAGCAGACGGCCCTTCCATGGCCACACCCCTGCCACCCGCCTCTTCTCACCCCTCATTACGGCCTCCATGTGGAAGGTGGCACTGGCCATGTTCCTGGCTTGTGTTCACCTCTGGCAGCTGTTGCTGTATTCCCCCGCTGTCCTGGCTGCTATCTCCTGCACCGGCACACCTGCCTGTGCTGGCCTCTGTGCTGTGTGGCTCCCACACCTCTCCTGTGCCTGACTGTTCAGAATGACCTTTCCTTGGCCTGCCCTGTTTGTGCCTCCTGCCTATCTGTGTGCCTGCATCTGACACATGTGGCCCTGTAGGTGTTCTTGTACTCTTCCTTGTTCCTTTTATTTTGGCTCATTTCCTATGGCTTAACTCCGCTTGCTCCACTATTGCGCATGGTGCAAGTCTTTGAATATCACACTGCGCCATTTATGCATGGTTCCTCCCCTTCAGTTGCGCATGTCATTATCATTGCGCTGTTGCTTGTGATTTCGGCCTTTGTACCTCCTGCTGAATATCGTAGAATGGTGTAATTTCGATTTGCAGAGGCGCAACCTATTGCGCATGGTTCAACTCTTTGAATATCTGGGCCACTGTATTTAATTGATTCTATTTTCTGAAGCTGTGTTTATTGTTTGTACAGCACCCAGAGCCTCCAGGATTGGGCATTTTTAAATAAATTTTGCCTTGCCTTTGATCTTGCCTTGCCATTGGCCACAATGGATACAGTGCTGCATGTTGATAGGTTCAGGTGCAGGAACACTGAATAACACTATAACAGTATACTAAGTGAACAAATTGAACACCTCATGTAACTCATAATAAATGGCTACATCATGACATCCTTATTGTACAGGTAACATAAGAAACAGTCACTTACGCTGTTGCATAGTATCGGTGTTGTCTGAGTCATGTGGTACACCATATACTTCAACTGATATGCATTGACTTGAGCTATTGAGTCCTGCATCCTAGGTGGATCAGTTTGTATCTCCATGGAATTATCAGATGACTCCGAAGGACAATCACATGACCTGTGTCTTCAAAGCAGACCTGCTCACATTGTTCTTCTGTGTGATGACTCTTGAGGAGTTCATGAATTATCTGTGAATGCACAAAAAACTTGACAATATAAGTTCAGTAATGAAACTATAGAAATAACATTACAAGAAATGCACAGTGAATAACAATAATTTACCTGTTGGTGTTCCCTCTTGGCAATAGCAGATGACATCCAAGTCTTCTTTGCAACCGAGCAAATACTGCCAGGAACTGCTTGTCTTTTAAAAATGGTTGGCACAGCATCTGCCGTAGACAGCGGCAAACACGTCCTGTCTCGTGCCTAGCTTCTTTGTTAAAATATATTCTGTCTCAAACGCTTCTGAAGCAAAATGCGCACTACAAAGACGACTGTTCTCTGTGGCATCATGCCAGTCTGCACGCATATGCTGAACAGTGGCATTCCATTTAGCTGCACCTGCACATTAGATGGAAACTTGTGTAGGCTTACTCCATTTTTCTGGGTGTTGGAACACCCATATGTGACACAGCCAATATGCGATACAGCGATTAACCATATTAGTACACCACACAAAAACTGAAAATTTATGAGTGATGGAAATACTGTGGGCCAGGAGTAACACAGAGAAACAAAGACCACACACAGGGTTAGCACTTTTCTTTACTACCAGTCCAGTACCACAGACACAAAGAGTCAAACTCAGTAGCACAAGGATGCCAATTAAAATGGTACACGAACTTTGGAAATACAACCTCACTTGTCTGCAACATACACCTGCTGCTGCTGTGATTATGAACCCCAGTAAAAGCAGGATAGATAATGAGAAGGAACTGCCACTATATGTCAGTACTGAGAATTTAGAGAACAGACTAAGGACACTGACATGCACACACACACAGCAGGACAACCGAGACATGATGCTTGGTCACCAGTAGTGGCACTGCCCATAGGGTCCCACGTTAATGGATGGGGACCCTATATATACTGTACAGTATGTAGCAACTCCACAGCAAAGTCAGGAGATGTTCTGATATGTTGAACTATAGCACCACACTGCAGATCCCCACAACATTTCATTACACCTATTAATTACTGGGAAAACAAATTAATAAATGGAAAGCAGTCCAGGAAAGGTACAGGGATGCAGCAAGACCGTGATGTCAGACAGCTGTCAGAAGAGATGATCACTGACAGGAGTCTGAATGAATTGCACCAGGAAGTATATGCACAGCAAAACAAATTGTTAGTTTTTTCTCACTTATAGTAAACCCTTTCAGTCTGATCACAAAACACAATTGCTGATCACAAAATAAGACTTCGGCTTCAAGTTTCAAGGCTGCACTTTTGAACTGCGCTATTCTCCCACTCAGACAGCTAGCGCCCATCCCCAGATGATGTCAGAATGCTAGGAAAGTAGGAGCACGTACCCTACAGCCACAAGAATGCTGAGCTGCATGATCTTTACAGAAACTGCAAAATTAACATTTCTAGGGACATGGATATGTTGTTCATCCACACTGTCTGGCAGGTTCCTTACTGCTTTAAATCTTGCCGGAAGGTCTTCAAGCTGGCTCCTCCACCCACCCGGTGGTAAAACTCTGGCTCTGCCCCATGGCGCCAGATCTTCCTTACCGCTTGGAAGCTCAGGTTCCCTCCTTAACACTCTGTGTGATAGACTGGATCCTAACTCTTCAGTTCGTCAAACTCGTTTTAAAATTTTCAAGATTTTGATCTTCCTTTCCCCCGTGGCTGCGATGGACAATCGAGTCCTGGTTTTTGGCGGTGCCCTTGTGGGCAGAAAATGTCCAGGATGGATCTGCACTCCACGCGTCTCCTGCCTCGGCCTAGGACATGACCCGCAGGCATGCTAGTCATGCTGTTCGTTCTCGCCAACGTCTTGGAGGACCACGCTGCCCGGTTGAAGCTTGGGCACCCGAGAAGCACTATCCACCGGTAAAGTCGAAGAGGCCTGCTGGGCGGTTACCGCAGTGGCTGGCTCGGCTGAGCAGCTCGAGCAGATGATCACCCTCGAGGAGGAGGCGGCCCAGGCTGCATCTTCCTCCTCTCTCGGTCGTGGCATTTATCCCGCTCTCTTTGGGTACCTCGTATTCTGCTTCATTCAAGGAGCTTTGCCAATCCCTTTCCACGAAGGGAGAGGGGCCATTGGGACATTCCTATCAGTCCAAAAGAAGGATTCCAAAGGTAAGTCCATCGTCGGTGTTCGGTGTTCGTGGGGCGGAGGTCCCCTCCCCAGACAGCCAACCGATGGGCTTGGAATTCGAGGTTGCGGCTAAGGCAGCTGGCTGGGCGTCCCCGTCCAGGTCAGCCAGCTGAGACACCCGACGACGCGGTCGAGGTTTTTCTTGATCCGTCGGATGTTGATTGACTGAGTGAAGCCGACAACCCTTCTTCGCTGGTTCCCCAGTGGAGACCGAGGATCTGCCTGGCCCCGGTGCAGCAGTCCCGGTTAAGGTGTCCGAGCCGAGGGAAGAGTGGGTGTCCCTGCTCCTTCCCAGGCCCATCCTCAGACACGCCAAGGATCTCGGTCTCGGTCTTGGACCTCTTCTCGGTCCAGCCAATCCCGCTGACATCGGCGGTCTCAGTCTCGGCACCAGGTAGGTGGCGATGCCGCTCAGGTCCTTGTCTTCCTCCTTGGAAGAGGAGAGGCTTCAGCGCAAATTGCGTCAATGCTATGAGAAACTGAAGTGGCAGCAGTTACTTTGACCGGAGAAAGTCGACACCGACGCCTTCCCAGCCATCAAGTGACTGTCACCCGAATGGCGATACAACCTCTCGCTGCAGTCAAGATGCCCAGCCTGGGCCGGTTGTTCGGCTGAAACCTGCTGCCCCACCGATTGTGGTGGAACCTCCGCCTCCACAACCAAAATCGGGGACCAACCAGGACTCTCAGTCGGATCAAGGCCTGCCCACAGGTTGTCAGTCACCCTCACTCCTGACTGTCCTCGGCAGGTGGAGGTGGTTCAGGTCCTAGGCAGCTCTTCATGGACTCCTCGGAGTCCGGCGACGACTCCTTCCTGTTCTCCAGGCCAGTTGACCTGGAGTCCTCCGGACCAGTCACTGGACGAAGCCCATCGTCCATTATGGGTCTGCTTCAGCTCATCTCAGAGTCCACCAGGATGCAGCTCAAGCCTATCAAATGGGCCAATATCCCCTGATGGAGATACTGGACCAAGGGATTCTCCCACGGAGGCTTTCGGGTGGCTGAGGCCATTGTCGGCCCAGCCTTGAGCTTGGCAATGGCCTGCTTCCTGTCCTGTGCCCTCGGCCAGGATGGCCAGGAAGTATGCTGTCCTTACCAGCTCTTTGCCCGGGTTTTGGAACACCCTCTGCTGAGGGTTGGTCACCGACAGCGTTTCTGGCGCTCCAGGTATGCTAGGGATGTGGACAAGCCCCCAACAAGGAGTCCAAAAGCTGGACTATGCCGGGGTAAGGTGTCGCTGTGTCCTCCCTCAGCTTCCGCCAGGCCAGCTCGGCCGTGCTGATGGCACACTTCTCCCATGCCCTCATGGGCTCCCTGGATGAGGTGATCCCTCATCTCCCAGCTGACCTGCAGACCAAGGTCTGGCAGGTTCAGGACCAGGGTAGGGCAGTGGTGAAAAGCAGCTCCAAACAGCTCTGGGCATAGGGGACTCCTGTGCCAGATCAGTTTGGCCACAGTGGCCATGCACCACAGGCATGGCTGAGGATATCCACCCTTCATGGCGGATACCCAGAACAAGTTGGCAGACGTCCCTCCTGGGGACTGACCTCTTCAGCCCTGGGTGGAAAGTCACCTCCAGCAGATCGAAAAGTCCAGTGCCACTCTGGACTCGGTCACCTCCGCCCAGAAGGACAAAGGTCGCCGACAGCAGCAGCACAAGCCCTTTCGTCCTTCTGCGCCTCGTGCACGTCTGGCCCAACAGCACCAGCATCAGGCCAGCAGGCTCATGTTGGCATCCCAAACCCAAGCCCACGGCCTCCTCAACAGGAAGCAGGGAGGTAAAGGCCCAGGAGGTCCCTCGGCTGGTCCCTTCTCCAAGCCTGCCCAGTGACGGGTTGAGGGTGTCGCCCCAGCCTCGTCACTCCCCGGTTCCCCATGGGGATGGCTCCGCCACTTCCTTTCTGCCTGGTCCGCTATCACCATGGACTGCTGGGTGTTGGAGGTGGTAGGAAAGAGCCTGCCTCTGGAGTTCGAGCAGGCCCCACTCTTCGGAGCCATTGCCCCCGGGGTCCATGGGGTCTGCAGCCTCGCTGTCGGCCCACTGAGACGATATTGCCCTGTTCCTCAAAAAGAGGTGATCAGGAAGGTTGCGGATCCTCCTCCAGACCCGGGGTTTGTGTCCAGGTATTTCCTGGTCCCTAAACGGACGGGGGCTGGTACCCCATTCTAGACCTGCATGACCTGAACAGGTTCCTAAGGTCTCGGACCTTCAAGATGGTCACTCTGGCTCAGATAATCCCATCCTTGAACGAGGCATGTGGTTCTGTTCCCTGGACCTCCAGGACACGTTCTTTCATGTCCCAATCCGTCCATCTCATCAGAGATTCCTCCACTTCAGAGAGGAGGGATCCTTTAGAGTTCTGGGCCATGCCCTCGGCCTCCCTAGCTTCCTGGGTCTTCACCAAATGCATGGCAGTGGTGACAGCATTCCTGCAGTGCTGAAGGGTCCGGTGTACCCCTACCTGGATGACTGGCTGATTGCAGCCAACTCCAGAGCAGAGGTGGGCAGTCCGGAGACCTGGCCCTCCAGGTTTGCTCTCAGATTGGTCTTCTCATCAATGAGGTCAGTTGGAACTAGTGCCAAAGCAGGTGATACATTTCATCGGGCAGAGCTCGACTATCTTCAAGCCAGGCATGGCTTCTAGCGGACAGGGCTGAGGTTCTTTCCTCCTTTGCCCAATCATTTCAGGTTGGGCAATCACGCCCTGCCGGGACTTCCTTGCCTCCTGGGCCTCATGGCAGACTGCACCAGTGTGGTCCTTTGGGCCCACTGGTACATCGTCCCTTCAATGGGGACTGGCCAGCCAGTGGTCTCAGCGCTTCAATCCATTGGATCAGCTAGTGACAGTGACCCAGGGGATGTGGAATGCTCTCAGTAGTGGACCGTTCTGGCACATCTGCAGGAGGGCATCCCGTTTGTCCGCCCCAAGCCGGCGGTCTCTCTATCAACCGATGCCTCTCTGATGGGTTGGGGTGCCCATCTGGGGGAGCACAGAGCACACGGCCCTGGTCCCCTCAGGAGTCCCAATGCCACATCAACCTGCTAGAGCTTCGAGCAGTTCTGCCTAGTCCTCACCACCTTCGCCCCTTTCTACGGGGTCAAGTGGTTCAGGTCCAGACGGAAAATACCACGACCATGTACTACCCAAACCACCAGGGCGGGACGCTCCCATGCCTCTATGCAGGGAAGCTCTCTGCATTTGGTCTCTCATGCGCAGCCTGGGGCGGACCTCCTCGCCATTCACGTGGCGAGGCCTCCAACACCCTGACCGATGCCCTAAGCCAGATAGGGGCTGCTTCCCATGAGTGGTCTCTCCTGCCAGAGGTAGTACAAGATCTCTTCTCCCACTGGGGCATGCCTCAGGTGGATCTGTTTGCCTCAGGGAGAATGCAAAGCTGAGACTGTTTCATGCCCGCCCCTCAGCAGGGCTTGTTGCATGATGCTGCTTCTCGAGGCCGTGGACCCCGGCCTCTTCTATGCCTTTCCCCATTTCCCTTGATCCACAAGGTGCTTCTCAAGGCAAGGAGGGACAAGTAGCAGGTGATTCTGGTACCCCAGACTGGCCCCGTCATTTCTGGTATCCAGATCTCCTCAGTCTCAGCACCAGGCTCCCGAGGCAGCTTCCAGCCCACCCAGACCTGATCTCAGTCAATCAGGGAAGGTCCATCTGGACCTTCAATCTCTGCACCTGACGGCCTGGTTCCTGAGCAGCTAGAGTTCCAGGCCTTGGGTCTTTCCGACGAGGTCCTCAACGTCATTGAGGGCATCCCGTAAGGAGTCGACCAGAAAATGTTATGCCTTCAAATGGAAGAGATTCTCCATTTGGTGTCAGGCAAGGCCTGGACCCTTCCTCTTGTTCCTTGGCAAGCATACTGGACTACCTATTGTCCCTTTCTCAGCTAGGGCTTTGGTGCGACCCTTAAGGTGCACCTGGCAGCCATCTCTGCTTACTGGGTGAGGGCCAGGAAGCAGTCGGTGCTGAGGAGAAGGTGGTATCGCGCTTTCAAAGGCCTTGATCACATATCCTCCGTGCAAGAACCTCCACCTCCGTGGATCTACTGCTGGTATTGGCTAAGCTCAGGGCAAGCCATTCGAACCCGATGCACAGGTGTGACATCTCTCACCTGTCGTGGAAGACCACCTTCTTGGTGGCTATCCGTCAAGCCAGAAGGATGGGAGAGCTCCAGACGCTTTCCATTGAGTCTCCTTATCTGGTCTTCCACAGGGACAAGGTTGTCTTGTGCCCCCACCTGAAATTCCTTCCAAAGGTGATGTCAGAGTTTCACCTTAACCAGGTGTTGACTCTGCTGGTGTTCTACCCCAATCACACCTCTGAGCCGAATATAGGCTCCATACTTTGGACCCTAGAGAGCGCTCACTTATTACAAGGAGTGGAAGGCTGAAGTTGGGGAGAGGTTTGCCAGCTGGTTGTCACCTATGCAGAAGCTGCACCTGACAGACCTGCAACCAAGCGGATGATAGGCAGGTGGGTCACCTCTGCATAGATCTCTGCTATAGGTTGTTGGGCATGCAGCCTCCCAGAGGATAAGAGCTCATTCTGCCCACCATACACTGCTTCGGTGGCTGCTTCAGGGATGTCCCTATCCAGGAAATCTGCAGGGCTGCTACCTGGATGTCAGCACACCTTCATCACCCACTACCACATCAACCTTGAGTTACGCTGGGATGCTGGTTTTGGGGCCTCGGTTCTCCAGTCTCTACTCCTAAGTAGGGGTGCGCTTGCCTCCTCCTCCCAGAGAACTGCTAGAGTCTGCCAGACAGTGTGGATGAACAACATATCCATGTCCCTAGAAATACAGGTTACTCACCTGTAACAGGACTTCTAGGAATGGTATATGTTGTTCATCCCTACGACTCCACCTGACATCCCGGCTCGACGCACAACCTGGCTTCCAGCGGGCTAGATCTGGCGTCATGGGATGGAGTCGAGTTTTACCACCCGGTGGGTGGGAGGAGCCAGCTTGAAGACCTTCCGCAAGATTTAAAGTGGCAAGGAACCTGCCAGACAGTGTGGATAAACAACATATACCATTCCTAGAACTCCTGTTACAGGTGAGTAACCTGTATATTTAGCCTGCACAGATGGTCGTGGGAAAATGCATCTGAACAGGATGATGGACAGAGATTGCCAGCTGATCAGTAAGTCGTGAGATGTCACAGGCTCGTAACTAAACCAAGGACGGATAAAGCAGAAAGAGGATTTGGGTTTCTCACTGGGAAAAATATCTATGGCCTTCCTATTCTTTTTGTACTTTCTTTTATTGCTTTGTAAAAGACAATATATATAATCCTCATGCAAGAGGACTCAGTCAGATATGTAACCCCTAGGTGGCGCTATCCCAAGGGCTACTACCCCTGCCTGTATGGCTAGTGACAGGTTAGGGGCCTAGGTCCAGTGATGGGTGCCTCCACCCAGAGGTCAGGGGTCAGTAGTGGTTAAGCTAGCTTGGTCACAGCC
This sequence comes from Neoceratodus forsteri, assembly GCA_016271365.2. Classification (NCBI taxonomy): domain Eukaryota; kingdom Metazoa; phylum Chordata; order Ceratodontiformes; family Ceratodontidae; genus Neoceratodus; species Neoceratodus forsteri. The sequence continues at coordinate 185,752,696 of JADMNL010000032.1, forward strand.
TCTGGGACACTGTGACCCCTTTGTGCCCCACTAGTGGCCCACACAGTACACGAGGAGTTACCGCCCAATACCCCACATATGCACACTTTTACACATACAGATCCACTTACCATCAGGACTGATTCTGCAGAACATCTCTGAGGGCTCCCTGTAAAACAAGGTTAATACACATACACCACACAGTACAATGCTGGTTCTATGTACTGACACCACAGACAGTACATAGTTCAATAACAATAAATCTGATTTATTTAGGGGCAGTAACACGGAGGGGGGCAATCAGGTTACTCTGGTTTTAAAAGGTTCAAATCACAGTACTGTACAGACATATTGGGTCCAAAAAGTCACACTCTGGGTACCCAGGATGGTGGGGGCTAGCCAGGTCCGTTGCCTGGGATGGCCAGCTGGTGCAGCTGGATGAGGCCCTGTAGGAAGAAAATATATGCACAAACAAATTGTAATCCGAGCCGGATGACTCAGTTCACAAACAAAGAACACCAAGCAATCAGTTGACACACTTTGATTAAATGAAAGGTGCAGGATTTACCCGATTTGTACTCACAAACCCAAAGCCAAGAACTGAATTGAGGAGGTTGCTCTGGATGGCCCGGATGAGCAGGGGCATGGAGATGAGACCTCGTGACAGGGGCCCAACTGATCTGGATAGCAGACGGATTCAGTCCAATTGATTTGAGTTCTGTTTCCAGCTTCAGCTCACAACCTGCAGCAAAAGGAAAAGGAATTACGATCCCCCACAAGCACTGGGCACATTTATATGTAAAGGAAATTAATATACCAGGCAGCTGCTTCTTGATGCTGATCGCAAACACTGCAAGACCCGAGCACTCACAGCATCAGAGTCGCCGACAGGCTGATCGCATTTCTGCAAATCTTCAGCCTCTACGGGCAAGCCTGGTTCTGCACACTTCTTCCTTTTCCTCCACAACTCGGATTCAGTCTGATGAGCACTCTCCAACGGCTACAGGCCAACTTCAAGACCTTACACGCTTCCCGTGCAGAACTGCATGCAGCTGCAGAACAGAACTCCTACTCCTTCCACAGTCAACTCGCATCTGGCCCTCCAGGAACAGTTCAGAGCTTTTCTCTTAGGCTCCACACAAGTTCAGTGGTGGTTGGCTGTCAAGTTACTGCAGGGCTCCCTCTGTTAGTGCAAAAAGGTGCCAGGGTCCAAACTACAGCTCCCAGAAGCACCTGCCATACATTCCCCCTTAAGCAGGCTCCAGGTGAGAGTCCAAGTTCTGGTTGGCTCAAGCAGTCTCCATTTTAGGGCTTCTCTAACCCAGTTGGCCCAGATTAGCAGTTCAGGTCCAAATGGAGGGCAACACACACAGAGTCCCAGCTGCAATAAAGGCAGGTTAGACAAACTGCAATTTTACTAATGCTCTAAATGATTTCAGGCAAACAGTTACATCTCTCAGGTGGGCTTCCTCTGTGCTTTTAGCGACTGCAGAAACAGAGTGATCAGACAGCAGCTCAGGGTGGGATTCGAGTATTAACTCACAGTCCCCATTCAAACTAATTTAGCCTGCAAGCAGGCCGCTCTTAAAGACAGTACCAGAGGCTCTAAAGCATTCACAGTTAAGCGGCTTAGCCGAACACCATTCAGGCTGGGAGCACTTAGCCAGCTCCTAGAAGACTTTTGGGAACCACCATTTGCAAGGGGTTAGATATATAAACAATAGAAGGGGTATCATTATAACATGGCTCATGCATGCACATACAATTGGAGCAGGGGAAAAAATAGATACAAATGGCACACATTATGCCAAGTGTCCCAACAGAGGTAAAGTCCATAATGCCAGCCGCTTCATGGCTGAGGTAGCTGCCCATGTTAAAAGGTAAAGTATCCAACAGAGTAAACTGCACTATCCAGTAGTGCTATAACCTTTGTAGTGAAAATACAGATCAGGAACGATGTGTCCTTTTACTCCTCTTCCCACTCCCATAAACCCTCCAACAGATATGATTAACAGGATACAATTTTTAAACTTACTTGGTTTACTTGGTTTCAAAGGACAAAGCAGGCTACTGCCCATCGAGATCGCCCCCACCACATTGGTGGGATAATTATACCTTTGAGGTTATTAAACTTGAGCCAGCAATCCAGCCCTTTTTGAAGACTATATTAGAACTACTGTCCACTAAGTATTGTGGGAGGAGATTCACAATTTGGGGGTTCTTACTGTAAAGTAGTTTAACCTTTTGTTGTTTTAGCTTTAGATACAAATATCTGGTTGTTATGATACCATGGGAAAGTCCAACTGGTAGAGAAATGTAAGCCACAGTGGTGCATTAACTCCTGAGAATTCTGGATTTTGTATAATAGGAGAAGGTCACCTCTGGCACGTCTTGTGCATAGTGAGTGTAACCCTGTAACTCTTAATCTTTCCTCGTAGTCAAGTTTGGATAAATAAGGGACCATTTTGTGGCTCTTCTCTGCACCGCCTCAATTCGATCAACATCCTGCCCCAGGTAGGGACTCCAGCAGGGATCCATAGTCCAGATGGGGCCTGACATAAGCCCTGTACAAGGGATTATGCATTCCTGTGTCCTAGACACAAACGAACGTTGGATCCGAGTGAGCAATGCATTAGATTTCCTAGCTATCATCCTGCAATGATCACTAGAGGATAGTTTATTATTAATGATTACCCCAAGATCTCGTTCTAATGGTGACACATGAAGGCAACACTGTTCAGAAAATAAGTCTGCCTAGGGTTGTTCTTACCAAAGTGTACAACATGACACTTGTCTGAGTTGACTGTCATTTTGTTTAAAACTGCCCATTCTTCGATGGATTTTAAGTTGTTCCTCATGGAATCTCTGTTTATCGATGTAAGAACAGAGCCACACAGCTTGGTGTCATCAACTAATTTTGAGAGAACAATTTTGGGGCTAGCCTGCAGATCAGTAATAAAGATGTTAAACAGGGTGGGTCCAAACACGGACCTCTCGGGACCCGCTGGTCACACTCAGTGAGTGGGAAAGTGTGCCATTAATTCTAACCTGCTGATATCTTCCATTCAACCAACCTGAGACCCAGTTAATTATGCAGTAAGAAAAACCCATATCATTCATTTTGTCGAGTAGGATGTCATATGGGACTTTGTCGAATGCTCTACTGTAGTTGAGAAGTATCACATCCACAGGGATGCCATCATCCAATGCCATACTGACATGATTATAGAAGGAAACCAAGTTAGTAGTACAAGAGTATCCCTGTCTAAAGCCATATTGTGTGGTGTCAGTCAAGTTACCCCCAATAGACTCAGACTTCAATAGTTTCTAATCACTTTCTCCATGATCTTGCTTATAACGGAAGTCAGACTTATAGGACGATAATTTTCTGGTCTGGAATGATTACCTTCTTAAAGATTGGGACCACAGTGGCTATTGTCCAGTTCTGAGGATAATTCCTCATATAAGTTGTTGAATATAATTGAAAGTGGTTTAGCAATAGCGGGCTGTCTCTATTAGAAATCGGGGCTGATGTTATCAGGGCCTGGACTGGAATTGGGTTTTAGGGATACAATTGTTTTAGTGTATCATCCTCGTGATGATGTAATAGGGGTAACATTGTTAGTATGTTTGAAGCACTTAGGAACCTCTTTCTTGGTAAATACTGAGCAGAATTGCTTGTTCAATGTGTCTGCCATATCTCTGTCTGTAGATATAATTGTGTCATGTATACCTAAGGGCCCCATGTGTCTATTATTTATTTTTATTGTTAAGGTAGGAAAATAGTGATTTATAGTTGTCTTTGGTATGGGCCAGACGAAACTCAAGTTTTTTAGATTGCAGAATGGCTTGTTTTAGTGATTTTAGAGTTTCCTGTATTTAGCGTAACAATATCTTTTGGTGTCTCCCTTGCTGTTTTTAACTCATGTAAATAGCCTCTGCTTGTTCTTAATTAAGGCTTTGATAGTATTGTTAAACCACAGGGTATTTTCCTTTTATTATATTTTTGTTATAGGAACATATAGTTTTTCTGAGTTATAAATCGTGGATTTGAAAAGTCCCAGGATTCTTCCATGGAAAGGGAGGATAGTACTGTATCCCAAGAAATTGAGTTTAATTGGTTATTAATAGTATTGAAATTAGCTTTTTATAATTTTTCAATTCAGTACAGTTGGTGATGTGTTGACAAAATGACAGTGTAATGGAAATGGTGTACTGATCACTTGATCCTAGTGGGGCACCAATTATAACTTTGGATATTAGATTCCCTATATTTGTAATAACCAAGTCCAGTATATTGTCACCTTGTGTTGGTTCTGTAACAATTTGTTCAAGGCCCATATCAACCATGAGTGTGATTAAGTCTTTCTCGGCCTGCATACTTCCAGTTAAAAAATACCAATTTATAGTAGGCAGGTTGAAGCCACCCAGTATAAGGATTTTTCCTTTAGAGGCCATAGCTAAGATTTCATTATTTGGACATGAATATTCTTTATTAGATGTCGGGGCCTGTAGAATGTCCCTACCATCAGTTGTGGGTAACCCTTGAGCTGGATGTTAACCCAGATTGATTCAATATCACTTGTTGTGGGATTTGGAATGAGGATATGTCATCTCTAACATAGAGACATGCCCCCCATTTGTCCCTGGCAGTCCTTATGATATAGTTTATACCCTGGAATGTGCTGGATCCAAGAAGTATCAGGATCCCACCAAGTTTCTGTAATAGAGATGAGTCCGTATTTATTCAGTTGACACATAGCTTCTAGTTCAACTATTTTAACCTGGTTTAAAGATCTGGCATTTAGACTGAGTACCTCACACTCAGAAGTGTCCATACTAGGTCTCTTAGAGAAAAGGATCTTTGTCACTGATCTCACTCCCGGTATTAGTTTAAAAGTTTATTAATGGCTGTTGTAAAGTTTTTACCCAGGAGTGAGCTACCCCTACGACTGAGGTGGAGTCCATCCCAGCAGTACAGTGAGTCTTTTAGATAGAAGGTTTCCCAATGTGTGAGACAGAGAATGTTCTGTCGGAGACACCATCGCCTGAGCCAGTCATTAAAGGCCTTAATCCTTTGTATTAATAATATCAGGTGCTCTTGATCGGGTAGAATCTCTGAGAAGCATGCTATGCTGTTTTTCGCTAGTACATTATTGAGAGCTATAATGTCCTGTTTAAGTTCGTCAATACTACCTCTATTTATATCATTTGTACCTGCGTGTACTATGAATAATTGATTTTACCAACCCCTTTCAATATGTTTTTACAGCAGGTGCAGTTGAATTTGTCCACGTTAATATTGGGTATCCAGGTGTTAAATTTTTGTTCTTGGTGACTCAATTATTAGTTTAGCTGATGGGTGAGAATCCACATTGCTAGAAAGTTGATGGCAAAATCACTGAATTGTGATTTTGGTCTTTGTTCGGGATTTATTTTGTTTGGGTGTGGGGAATACAGTACAGTTGTTCTCTCTCCGCGGGTTGGGCAGTTGACTAGGGGTCACCGCAGGTGGTATCGATAGTGACATCATGGGATGGAACATTTATGTCCTGCTTAAGGGCATCGTATTTATTGAATAAGGGTAGGGGTGAAACATTGCATCCAGTTTGTCCCCTCACATTGTGATTTACCCTTGGGTACCATTGCCTAACTGTCGGAATCTTCTTGAAATACAGCAGGAGTAGAGGAGGTAATGACATTAGTACTTATAACAGTTGCTGTCTCGTCAGCAGATGGAGGAATTAAAGATAAAGACTGACCCAGCATGGAGTCAATATAGTCCTCAGTGCTTCAATCTCAGGACCAACTGTTGTGGAAGCCAGTAAACGGTCAATTTCTTCTTGGAGGGTTTCTACCATCAAGCATTTATTACATACAAAGTCGGTAGTCGGGGCCAGTGGCATACATAGCACATGACTGGCAATAGTTGTTTGGAGCTCCATGTTAACACGCCTGGAAAACACCAGGTTATATGATGTGTACTACAGCAATAATTTGTTTACTTACAGTTTTGGGTCCCTGGTCCCTGCTCACCCAGTGGACATGGCAGACATGCCTGACGTCGTGTCTCTTGCCTCTCCTTTCTTCACCACCGCCCTGAGCGCTCGCCCTGCTCGCGCTGCAGGTGCAAGCTTTGAATGCGAGTGACGACCCGGAAGTACACCTAGGGGTCACAGGGTCTCGCGACGAAAGCAGCATGGAGTATCTCCACAGAAACGGTGAGGCCCACCAAGTAATCCACTAATTAACAGCCAAAACACTTTTGGAGTGAAGACAAACGCTAGTTAATCGGTAAAAGCCCACTATAGCAGGTTTCAGGACTGTATACCGTTGTCCTGGTTACCAGCTCTTCTTCCTGTTTCCTGCCTCGTCGGCAGTATAGCAGGGCTCACACAGTACAAACAATTTACAATTGAAAATGTAGAAGATCCTACCAGGCGCAGTCTCACGACATGTAAAACCTAGCAGGCAATTAATAAGAAATGTAGCTTCTTTTTAGCTGCTTTCTGCTCTACAAACAAGGCTAGCAACTTCAATTATTGTTGTTACTGTAAATAGATCAATGCAGTCAACAACTCTGGGGCAGTAGCTGTAGCGCAGTATAAACAAGAACAAAAAATTGTAACTACTGCAGAGGGGTAAATGAACTCCCCTCCTCCCATAGCTATCCAACGACAATGTCCTAGTCTCTAATTTTCAGCAACATGTTAGGCACATAGGTAAATTAAAGTAAGAAGAAAGTCTCCTGTACTCATCCTTCTTCTGATTCAGAACTGATTCAGCCACCAGATCTTGCACTGGTTGGATTTTAAACTTGGTTTCAGCTTTCTTGGCCCACCGACCCGCATCCTTGGGATCGGGAATTGTCAACTGTGTCCCCTATAGGTAATTCTTAACCATGCTGGCAGCAGGAAGGAATGAGCAATCCCCAGGTAATGAAGCTTCTGCCTTACCACATCGAATTGCCTCCTTCTCTATCGTATCTGGAAGGAAAGGTCTGGAACCATCTTGATGTCCTGATATTGTATCTCCAAAGGATAGGCCACATGAGCCACATTAAGAGTTATATCCTGTTACTCAGAACCAACCATTTTCAGAATGACAGTTCAGGGTTGACTCGTATCTGCAGGTCACACCCTCTGAAGTAGCTCTACACCCTGCCGCAGGTCTGACCTCTCAAATCCTTGGAATAACTAGGTTCCCAGCCAGCCATGCCTTTAGGAAGGATAAAGTTCACCCTACAGCACCTCTCAGGTATGCCCACAAATCAGAAGTTTTAGCCCCAATCACTTTTTCTCCTCCTCCAGGTGTCTCCTTAATTGTTTATTCTCCTTCACTAGGGTGGCTGCAGTTGTCAGGGCTGCCAGGGAACTCTTATCCGCATCTGCTGCTGTTGAAGTCAAGGAGGTTATGGCAGCATCGTGAGCTTCTAACTTAGTAAGGGTCTTTTCAATTTTAGAATCCATTGCCCTTACCGATTTGATCAATGCCTGCCACGGGGGTTCCATAGAGGTAGCTGGGCCCACGCATTTTCTTTATCTAGGCAGGCTTGTGCAGACTGCTGCATGGCAGAAGGCCTCGTAGTTGAAGGCAAGCGGGGCTGGTTTTGCTTTATGCGCCTCATTGCAAGTTTAGTCAGACAGAAAGCTAATAATCAACCGAGTACACTGGATTCAATTATTTTAAGATTTTTGGCCAAAATAGCATATTTTGGTAGGCAAAGGAGCTGGATGTACAGAGCTGCAGGAAAATGTCCTGCCTGGAAGCTGTCTCTGGTGCCCTCCCGTGGCTTGATTCAAGCAGGTGGCCTGTGCATCACTCCAGGTAAGGATCCTGAAGGTCCCCTATGGCTCAGAGTAGAGAAGCAGACAGCTCTGCCTTTCAAACTGTCTGACCTTTTGTTTATGGCAATGCCCTCGAAGCTGATGGGAAACACACATATCTTGTAACCCCCATCAGGGCTTACTTGTATAGCCCCAAAATGGCTGTGACATGAGCCTGAGAAAAGGATGCAAGTTGTGTCATGAGCCTGGAAAAAGACAAAGGTTGTGTCCTGAGCATGGTAAAAGGACAAAGGTCACATCTGAGCCTGGGAAAAGCTGGATATTCTCATCTGCACCTCTTTGGTTTGACAGAAACAGGAAAGGAAACTGGATATGGATGCTGAACTGAACACTGGATTTCTGAGAAACTGAAGTGAGAGCCTCTTCAGATCGGAGAATTACTATACACCTGAACGGTGAGAAAAGAAACTTTCTGCTGTGCCAATAAGAGAACAAGTTGCTGACATTGTGTGTGAGCCAGAGCAAAAAAGTGGCTGCTATGCTGTACAGGAGAGAACAGAGAATGCTTTGGCGCACACTGCAGCAGAAAGAAGGATAAGAAGAAGAAAATTGTGCTGAATGTTCTCTCTGACACTGGGGCCAGGTGGGGGAACTCACTAATCTCCTCAAATGGGGTCTACCCCGGCGCTGGAGGGCCGGTCTTGTACTCGAGTGCTAGGGTGTTCTGACCTGTGAAGGAGCCGGGCCATGGGGCCACTCCCCATGTCTGTCCCTTGTGGCTGGCTGGCCTTGTGTATGTGCCTTGCAACAGGCCTTTAATAGGCCAAAGAGAACAAGCTGCCAGTTTTTTTCCACCTATCCCCAGGACTTCAGCCAACCGTGCCACCCAAGGACTGATCCTGCAAAACCATGAGTAACAGCAGGAATTGCCCTGCAATAACTGGGGGCTGTAAAATTTCTATATGCCCTCTGGCATAGAAAGCAGGGACAGATTAAGGCATAGGCACAATAGGCCTGGGCCTAGGGCCCCGCCGCTAGGGGTCCCCTATCATCTTTATCATGCTTACAATTCTTTTTCTTCCTTTTAATTTATTTTTACACAGTTGAAAACTATATACCATTAAAATGTAGTTTTTTTTGGGGTCAGGACTCAAGTGGGAGTGCAGACTGCAGTGCCTGACTGACTGTTGGTTGATGACTTGACCCATGGCAGCCACTTCAGATCAAATTTCCTTCATCCCTTTCCAGTTTCCACCTTGCTGACAGTATGACACTCACCTGACTGACTTGAGCGGACTCCTGACAGCTGACTTGGAGCTGTATGCAGCTGGGACATGCGCATTGAGAGTGATTTGATAGGTCACATGTTATTACTCTGAAGCACGGGATTATTGGGAAATCAAATACCTGTATCTGTATAGCTGCGCCCACCTGATGCCTTCCCGCCATTGTCTGTATCTCCTTGCTCTTCACAGGGCGGTAGATGACTGGCTAGAACTTCTAAGTACTTATTACTCTCTCTGACTGTACTGGTACTGGCTGTAGCAGTGCTGTGCTATCCTGACTGTGTGCTCATGTCCATGGTGTGCATGGCAATTGTAGTGCAACTAGCTGCCTGCTTCTGGTCGGCGGTGCCTCATTCACCTCAGTTGTTTTATTTCCTTTTCGATCGGAACATGTGTGTGTTGTGATTAGGTGTGGTGGCACTGTGGTGGATTGATAGTCATCGATCAGCGAATGATTGATGATCTGATGATCATCAGTGGATCCCAGAGATCTCTATATGGAGAGTGGATGTCATCGTCCTTTAAGCCAGCCAGCCCAATGACGGTGCTGCCACCCTCAGCCGCTTGTCTGTCTTCTTTAGAGTCCAACCACTGACCAACTGAGATGGACTGTTAAGTATTTCTTTTACATTTGTTGTTTTTTGAATGTATTTGCAGAGTACTAGCTGGGGGTGCATGGTTGCTTGTTGCTCTAAACTAATAGGATCGGTGGCTTGTGGACTAGTGGTCAGTGGGCAAGCATGTCTCTCGTTTCTCCTGGGCCTGGTGGTGGTGGTCAGATGGGCCCCCACCTGGCAGCACAGTTGCAGGAAGACAATTGTGCAGCAGTCTGAGTCTGTCTGTGAGTCTGGTGGTGGGGTGGGGGTGATTAGGGGTGTTTGTGAGGAGAGATGATAGTGCAGTATACTGCCGCATGAGCCCAGACATGCTCCATCCGAGATGAGAGGAAATAGTAACTCCGACAAGATGGTCACATCTGACTGACTGGACCCTGAACTGAAGGAGTGCTCCTCCTGGTTCCCCTTTTGCTGTCTGTAAGGTACGATGTGCTCCTCCTGGTTCCCCTTTTGCTGTCTGTAAGGTACGATGTGCTCCTCCTGGTTCACCTTTGCTGTCTGTAAGGTAACGATGGATCATCTTTGTCTTTGAGTAAAGCATCTCGGACTAGGACTGTTTGAGATTCCTGGTTGATACAGAGCCATATCTGAATCTACCACCTTTTTAGTTCTATCAGCAGCAGAGCAGCTATCTGAATGTATAATGTCTATAAGGGAATGTGTTCGAATTTGAAGTAAAGCATCTAGGTCCCAGGACTGTTAGTCTGTTTGAGATTCCTGGTTGATAGAAAGTACCATCTGAACACCATTTATTTACTAGCAGCAATTTGATTTCTACTATAAATGTACTGGTCTGGAGTAGTTAAATACTGTACCATTCTTTCCCATCGTAGCTGCTACTATTGCTATAAAACAAGCATTTGTCAATCCCAATGTTGATATCATTGGTCCGTTGAGCTCGCTCACTGCCCTCTGTCACTCGCTTATTCTTTTTCTCCAGTGTTGCAGGCTGCTGTTTTGTACTGGGCTCCTGCGGCATTGGCACCTTTTCTGCCCACAAAGAAATCTGCAGCAGTCACATTCAGAACTCCGCTGAGCTCCTACTCCCCCTCTCTCACCTCGCTCATTCTGCTTCTGCTGGCACTGCAGATTGCCTTTTGTGCTGGGCCCCTCCGTTCATTGCTGCCTTTTTCCGCCCACAAAGAATCCATAGCAGTCCCAACAGAGCTCCATTGAGCTCCTCACTCCCCTTCCTCACTCACTCATTCTGTCTCTCCACTGCTGCAGGCTGCCGTTTTGTACTGGGCTCCTGTCTGCGTTGGCGCCTTTTCTGCCCACAAAGAAATCCGCAGCTGTCCCGACAGAGCTCCATTGAGGTCGCTCACTCCCCCATCTCTCTCGCTCATTCTGTTTCTCCTGGTGCTGCAGACTGCCCTTTTGTACTAGGCTCCTGCCTCTGCTGGCACCTTTTGTGCCTACAAAGAAGTCTGAAAAGTCCCAACTACACTCCATTGAGCTCGCTCACTTCCCTGTCTCTCACTCTATTCCATTTGCCAGCACTGCAGGCTACCCTTTTGTACTGGGCTCCTGCCTGCATTGCTGCCTTCTTCTGAAAACAAAGAAATCTGCAGCTGTCATACTACAGCTCTGTTGAGTCGTCCTGACTCCCCTTTCTCCTTGCTCATCTTGTTTCTCCATCGTGCAGGCTGCCGTTTGTACTGGGCTCCTGCATGCATTGCTGCCTTTTTCTGCCTGCAAAGAAATCCGCAGCAGTCCCAACAGAGCTTCATTGAGGTCACTCACTCCCTCTCTGTCTCACTCGTTCCATTTCTGCTGGTGCTGCAGGCTGCCCTTTTGTACTGGGCTCCTGCCTATTTGCTGCCTTCTTCTGCCCACAAAGAAATCTGCAGCGGTTATGCTAGAGCTCCGTTGAGATCACTCACCCCTCTCTCTCATTCACTCGTCCTGTTTCTCCTGTCACTTCAGGCTGCCATTTTGTACTGGGCCCTTCATGCATTGCTGCCTTTTTCTGCCCACAAAGAAATCCGCAGCAGTCCCAACAAACTCCTTTGGGTTCACTCACTCCCCTTGCTCACTCAAACGTTCTATGTCTCCTGCTGCTGCAGGCTGCCCTTTGTACTGGGCTCCTGCCTCGTTGGCAGCTTTCTGCCACAAAGAAATCTATGCAGATCCTGACACAGCTCCGCTGAGCTCACTACTTCCCTCTCTCACTGCTCACCGTTGTTCCATTTCTGCTGGTGCTGCAGGCTGGCCTTTTTGTACTGGGCTCCTGCCTGCATTGCTGCCTTTTTCTGCCCACAAAGAAATCTGGAGCAGTCAAGCTAGAGCTCCAGTGAGCTCACTCCCTCTCCCTCTCACTCGCTCGTTGTGTTTCTCCCGTCGCTGCAGGCTGCCATTTGTACTGGGCTCCTGCATGCATTGCTGCCTTTTTCTGCCCACAAAGAAACTGCAGCAGTCCCACAGAGTTCATGAGATCACTCACCCCTTTGCCTGCCAACTGCTCTGTGTCTCCACTGCTGCAGACTGCCCTTTTGTACTGGTCTCCTGCCTGTGTTGTCTGCTTTTTCTGCCCACAAAGAAAACTACAGCAGTCCTGACACAGCCCGCTGGAGCTCGCTTTTACTCCCTCTGCCGGTGCTGTGGCAGGCTACCTTTGTACTGGGTTCCTGCCTGCATTGCCGCCTTTCCTGCCCACAAAAGAAATCAGCAGCAGTCATGATAGAGCTCCATTTAGCTCGCCCACTCTCCCTCTCACCTCGCTCATTGTGTTTCTCCCGGGCTGCTGGCTGCTCCTTTGTATTGGGCTCCTGCGGTTTTGGCACCGCTTTTCTGCTCATTAAAGAAGTCCAAGAGCTGTCCCGAAGAGGCTCCATTGAGGTCGCTCACCCCTCTGTCTCACTCGTTCCATTTCTGCTGGTTCTGCAGGCTGCCCTTTTGTACTGGGCTCCTGCCTATGTTGCTACCTCTTCTGCCCACAAAGAAATCTGCAGCGGTTATGCTAGAGCTCATGAGCTCACTCACTCCCCCTTCTCCTCACTCACTCATCCTGTTTCTCCTGTAGCTTCAGACCTGCCATTTGTACTGGGCCCCTGCATGCATTGCTGCCTTTTTCTGCCCACAATGAAATCTGTAGCAGTCCCAACACAGATCTGTTGAGCCGCTTGCTCCCCCTCTCTCACGCGCTCATTCGTTTCTGCTGGTGCTGCAGGCTGGCCTTTTGTACTGGGCTCCTGTCTGTGTTGCCACCTTTTCTGCCCACAAGGAAATCACAGCAGTCATGACAGAGCTCGGTGAGGTCACTCACTCCCTGTCTCACTTGCTCATTCTGTTTCTCCCGCTGCTGCAGGCTGCCTTTTGTACTGGGCCCCTGCATGCATTGAGCGCTTTTCTGCCCACAAATAAATCTGTATCAGTCCCAACACAGCTCTATTCAGCCTGCCACCCCTCCCTTTCTGCCAGTGCTGCAGGCTGCCCTTTGTACTGGCCCTGCCTGCATTGCCGCTTTTCCTGCCCATGAAGAAATTCCAGCAGTCATAATAGAGCTCCATTGAGCCTCGCTCACTCTTCCTCTCTCACTCAGTCGCTCGTTGTGTTTCTCCCGGCTCTGCAGGCTGCCTTTTGTACTGGGCTCTGCCTACGTTGGCACCTTTTCTGCTCACAAAGAAATCCTCAGCTGTCAGACAGAGCTTCATTGAGGTCACTCACTCCCCTGTCTCACGCGCTCATTCTGTTTCTCCTGGCGCTGCAGGCTGCCTTTTTGTACTGGGCTTCTGCCTCTGTTGGCACCTTTTCTGCCCACAAAATCTGCAGCAGTCCGACAGAGATCTGTTGAGATTCTCACTCCTCCTCTCTCACTCATTGCGTTTCTGCCAGTGCTGCATGCTGCCCTTTTGTACTGGGCTCCTGCCGCGCTCTGCCTTCTTCTGCCCACAAAGAAATCTGCAGCAGTTATGCTAGAGCTCCGTTGAGCTCACTCACTCTCCATTTCACTCACTCGTCCTGTTTCTCCTGTCGCTCAGGCTGCCATTTTGTACTTGACCCCTGCATGCATTGCTGCCTTTTCTGACCAAAAAGAAATCCACAGCAGTCCCAACAGATCTCTGTTGAGCTCTCTCACTTCCTTTGCTCACTCACTCACTTGTTCATCTCCTGCTGCTGCAGACTGCTCTTTTGTACTGGGCTCCTGCCTGCACTGCTGCCTTTCTCCCACAAAGAAAACCGCAGCTGTCCTCCCCCTCTCACTCACTCATTCTGTTTCTGCCGGTGCTGGGCTGGCCTTTTGTACTGGGCTTTTGCCTGTGTTGGTATCTTTTTCTGCCCACAAAGAATCCACAGCTGTCCTGACAGAGCTCTGTTGAGGTTGCTCACTCCCCGCCTCACTCACTCATTCTGTTTCTCCTGATGCTGCAGGCTGCCCTTTTGTACTGGGCTACTGCATCTTGCTAGCACCTTTTCTGCCCAAAAGAAATATGCAGCAGTCCCGACAGAGCTCCGTTGAGCTCGCTCACTCCCTGTTTCTCACTCGCTCATTCCATTTCTGCGGCACTGCAGGCTGCCCTTTAGTGCCGGGCTCCTGCCTCCATTACTGCCTTCTTCTGCCCACAAAGAAATCTGCAGCAGTCATGATAGAAGCTCCGTTGAGTTTGCTCACTTCCCTCTCTCACTCACTTGTTCTGTTTGTCCCACCGCTGCAGGCTGCTGCTTTGTACTGGGCCCCTGCATGCATTGCTGCCTTTCTGCCCACAAAAAATCCGCCAGTCCCAACAAAGTCTGAGCTCACTCATTCCCCTCACTCACTCGCTTGTTCTGTGTCTCCTGCTGCTGCAGACTGCCCTTTGTACTGGGATCTTGCCTGCATTGGCTGGCTTTTTGCCCACAAAGAAATCTGCAGCAGTCAGATAGAACTCCATTGAGGTCACTCACTCCCCGTCTTACTCACTCATTCTGTTTCTCCTGGTGCTGCAGGCTGCCTTTTGTACTGGACTCCTGCCTCGTTGGCACCTTTTTCTACCCACAAAGAAATCTGCAACAGTCCCAACAGAGTCTGCTGAGCTCGCTCCTCCCCCCTCTCACTCACTCATTCCATTTCTGCCACTGCTCCAGGCTGCCCTTTTGTACTGGGCTCCTGCCTGTGTTGCCGCCTTCTTCTGCCCACAAAGAAATCTGCAGCAGTCACAATAGAGCCCGCTAGGCCTCACTCCCTTCTTTCACTCGGTCATTCATTTTCTCCTGCTGCTGCAGGCTTCCTTTGTACTGGGCCCTGCATGCATTGTTGTCTTTTCTGCCTACAAAGAAATCTGCAGCAGTCCCAACACAGCTCCATTGAGCTCGCTCCTCCCCTCTGTCACTCGCTCATTCCATTTCTGTCAGTGCTGCAGGCTGGTCTTTTGTACTGGGTTTCTGCCTTCATTGTTGCCTTTTCCTGCCCACAAAGAAATCTGCAGCAGTCATGATAGCGCTTCATTGAGCTTGCTCACTCCCTCTCTCCTCACTCATTGTGTTTCTCCGGTGCTGCAGGCAGCCCTTTTCTATTGTGTTCCAGGCTGCATTGGCACCTTTTTCCCCACAAAGAAATCTGCAGCAGTCCCAACAGAGTTCCATTGACCTCACTCACACCCCTCTCAGTCACCTCGCATTTTTCTCCCACCACTGCAGGCTGCCCTTTCTACTGGGCCCCTGATGCATTGCTGCCTCTTTCTTTCCACAAAGAAATCTGCAGCAGTCCCAACAGAGCTCCGTTGAGCTCACTCCACTCCCCACTCCTCGCTCATTCTTTGTCTCCGCTGCTGCAGACTGCCTTTTTGTACTGGGCTCTTGCCTGCATTGGTGGCTTTTTCTGCCCACAAAGAAATCTACAGCATCCCGACACAGCTCCATTGAGCTCACACATTCCCCTCTCTCACTTGCTCATTCCGTTTCCACCAGCACTGCAGGATGGCCTTTTTGTGCTGTGCTGTGTCTGCATCATCACCTTTTCTGCCCACAAGAAATCTGCAGCAGTCATGATAGAGCTCCGTTGAGCTCTCTCCTCCCCTCTCACTTCGCTTGCTCTGTTTGTCCCACTGCTGCAGGCTGCTGCTTTGTACTGGGCCTCTGTGTGCATTGCTGCCTTTTTCTGCCCACAATGAAATCTTCAGCAGTCCCAACAGAGCTCCGTTGAGCTCCTCAGTCCCCCTCCCTCACTTCGCTCGTTCTGTGTCTCCTGGCGCTGCAGTCTGCGCTTTGTACTGGGCTGCTGCCTGCATTGGTGCCTTTCCTGCCCACAAAGAAACCGCAGCAGTCCTGACAGAGCCAGTTGAGCTCGGTCACTCCCCCACTCGCTCCATCCTAATCTGTTCCAAACACTGATTTCTGACAGTGAATGCAGTATTCTGCACTGGAAGTCGAAAACATTTCGCCAAGATGTGAAAAATGACAGCTGTACTGTTCTAAGGAGGTGTGGAAAAATGCCAGTGTTGAAATGTGGCGTGAAAATATGACTAATTTGCAAAGTTACAAGGGTGTGTGGAAACTGCACAATGCCGCTCGTAACAGTCATTTTATGAGTTTCATCACAAAATTTTCAAAATAGGCATTTTAAGACCTCTGCTCATAAACAGTGTCAGTGTGATTTTCTTAATGTCCGAACACTAATTTCCAACAGCGACCACGCAATTGTGCGTGGCGAAGAGCAAAACACATTTTGGCCAGAATGTGAAAATGACAGCTGCACTGTTCATAAGGAGGTGTGGAAAAATGGCAATGTTGAATATGTAGAGTGAAAATATTGCAAAGTTCTGAAGGTACAAGCGTGAGTGGAAACTGCGATAATGTCACTCGTACACCTCATTTTATGGACTTTCGTCACGCAAATTTTCAACATAGGCATTTTAGGATCTCTGCTAATGAACAGTGTCACTGTCATTTTCATAATGTGTCCTGAACATGGATTTCTCACAGCGACCGCACTATTCTGTGCTGGAACTACAAAACACATTTCAGCCAGGATGTGAAAAATGACAGCTTTACTGTTCATAGGAGGGCAGAACAATGGCAATGTTGAAAATCTGGAGTGAAAATATTATAAATTCGCAAACTTAAGGCGTGCGTGCAAACTGCTGCTGTCGCTTGGTAAAACAGTAATTTTTGGATTGTTCCACCAAATTTACAACATAGGCTTCTTGAGAGCCCACCTTATGAACACTGGTGCTGTCTTTTCGTTAATCAGTCCCAAAAGGTGATTCACGATGACCGCAAAATCACCTTTCGGGATGATTAATGCTATGACAGTGCCAGAATTCATGAGGAAGGACCCAACAACACCATGTTGAAAATTTGGTGCAAAAATTCCAAAATGACTGAGATATGCATCAAAGTTGAAAAAACATATTTATTCCATTATACAGCTTCTCAGCATTTCCTCAGTTCATGGGCGGCTTTGAAGAGTGCAGGCGTGTTCCCAGTCCACGAAGATTATCGCGCAGGGACTCTGGAACTAAGTATGAGGTGAGAGGGTGTGGGAGGCAGGGTGCACATTGGGTGGAGTGCGGGTTGTGGGAAGGGGCAGGAGACTGCGGCGACTGTTTTCTTTTGACAGGGTAAAAAAACATTGTGGGACCTTTTTTTTTTAACAGGGGCATGTGGCATGCTGAGGTGGGCTCCCAGCATGCCAACAGACTCTTTTTTTCTTGGGTGGGGCAGCTGTGGCTGATGTGGGATTAGGCACCCGTCGGCACACAACAAAGTGGGGGTTATATTGCCGATGGGGAGCAGGCTCCCCCATCGGCATCATCACTGGCACTGAAGCCAACGGGATTGGGGCCCCTGTTGGTAAACAAACATGGTGGGGGCACATGCTGGGGATTGGGAACCCCTCAGGGGGGTGCTTAATATTGTTTGTGAACACTGAGGCAAGCCACTGCCATGTTCACAAACAATATCACTATTACAGGTTCTGCCCAGCAATGATGGGTAGCTCCCTCATTGCAGTGAATGGCTTACGCCACAACGACGAGGCGGCCCCTGATTGCAGTGGCTGAAACCTTACAGTTGTGGCACACTGGCTGAACTAGTGTCAGCTGCAGCATGCTCATGACATTGGGGAAATTGGGCCAAGCTTTTAAAAGGCTGTGGGAGCATTGGCCACAACAGTGCCGTGCTTCCACAACCTGCTTCCGGCAACCTGCGCAATATGTTTTGCACGCATGTGCAATCAACATAAAATAACCTCTTAGTGGGCATGTTTTCTCTTGTTTCTTCCAGTGCCCCCTGTTGTTGTGCTATGCTTTCTTGTTTAGTGCTGGATTTAGGTCCTGTAGCATTAATAGCTTATTAGCAACCTTTTCAGTCACCGACATTAGAAATGTTCTTAGTGGTGTGATGTGGACCAGCATGATGTATTAAAAGTCATTTATTATTACATGTATTTCAGGGACCCGCTGTGCAGCATACGCAAAAACACAAGAACCTATGCAGACACACAGCCCCCATGAGAGCAATTCTGGGCCCCAGGAAAAGTTTAAACTTTGGGGCCCTGTGCAGCTGCATACAGTAGTATGCTAGGTGGCCCAGGCCCTTCTTTGGTGCTGGGCCCGAGAATTATCCTTTGCTCCCTCACCCTCTCTAGGGCCTTGCACACACACACACACACACACAGCCCCATGAGAGCAATTCTGGGCCCCAGGAAAGTTTAAACTTTGAGGCCCCTGTGCAGCTGCATACAGTAGTATGCTAGGTGGCCAGGCCTTCTTTGGTGCTGGGCCCGAGAATTATCCTTTGCACCCTCACCCTCTCTAGGGCCCTGCACACACACACATGAAGAAGATCATACTTTCCTTTAACCGTGTTTGTGTTTTGTTTTGTCAGAATTAATGAGAAAGGTTCCTTGCCTTAGGTAGGGGTAGTGAAGTAATTAGTGTCCTTTGAGTTAAATATAATTAGCTAATACTTAGACACCTCTGACACAGTCAGTTAGCTTTGTGTGTAATTGAATAACTGATTCAAAGAGGCAAGGGCTGCTAATCAGATGTGAACATAGAACATAGAAACATAGACTTTGACGGCCATCTAGTCTGCCCATTTCCCTACCTACAGGATAGGCCACAGATCCTAGTTAACCAACAGCCTATTTTTCCTTCCCCCACAAGAATTGTCTTATGTCTGTCCCATGCATTCTTGAACTCTCCCACAGTTTTAGACCCCACAACCTCCTCAGGAAGACTGTTCCGTGCATCCACTACCCTCTCTGTGAAAAAATACTTTCGCATTGCCCTGAACCACCCCTCTATCTTTAATTGTATCCCCTTGTTCTTGCACGTCTCTTTTCTGAAAGATGCTACCCTCTTGGACTTTGTTGATTCCACTGAGGTACTTAAAGTTTCTATCATGTCCCCTCCCTTCTTTCCTCAAGGGATACATATTAAGCTCCTTTAGTCTCTCCTCATACGGCTTCTCTTGCAGACCCTGCACTGTTTTAGTTGCCCTCCTCTGGACTGCCTCTATCCTGTCTATGTCCTTGCAGAGATGGGGTCTCAGAACGACGCAGTACTCCAGATGGGGTCTCACCAACTGTCTGTACAGAGGGATAACAACTTCCTGTTTTCTGCAGCTGATGCCTCTCCTATGCATCCCAGTATACCCCAACCCTCCCTGCACCTTCTCTCACCATTGCTTGCTAACCTTAAGGTCATCTGATATGATTACCCCCAGGTCCTTTCCTTACACGTTGAAACGTGCGCATGCGCAAGGAATTTGCAGAGTAGTACACTTGGAGGAGTGCCTTCCCACCCAATGCACTGGTCTCCTTGATAGGTAGGAGCCCAGTATGACAGTGGTGTTCCTCTGCTTCAAAGGAAGCACCGCTGCCATACTGAGCGCCGCCTCGTGTCAAGCACTACCTCCCCCGTGCACATCACGCCGCCCCCAAAAGCTTTGGTGCCACGCGCTGGCCACCCACCCCAGCGTGGCAAACGTTGTTTGCCGATGGGGGTTCCCAATCCCTGTCAGCTCCACGCCCCCCAAGCCATCCGCTGCCATGCTGGAGCCCACCCCAACATGGCAAATGGTCTATTTACTTTGCCGCAGGGGTGCCCAATCCCCGTCGGCTCCTCACCCCAGCCATCTTCTGCCACGGAGCCCACCCCAGTGTGGCAAAGGTCCCACATCATCTTTTGTCATTTTTAACCTGTAACACAAAAGCGGTTCAGCGGCGGCGTCTCCCAGCCCCCTCCCACAACCGCACCCACCCACTGCGCGTCCAGCCTCCCCACACCCCCACCCCATACTTACCTCCGGACTCCGGTGCGATGATCTTGGTGGACGGGAACATGTCTGCACTCTTCAAAGCCGACCGAACAGGAAATGCCGGTAAGCTGCATAATGGGCTACATAGGGGTTTCAACTTTATTCATAACTCAGTCATTTTGGAATTTTACCAAATTTTCAACATGAGGTTTTGGGACCCCTTCTCATGAGTGATGTCACTGTCATGGTGTTATTCAGGCCTGAAGGGTGATTTCCAGAGCACTGCACAGTCACTGGCAAATCACCCTTCAGCCTTGAATAACACCATGACAGTGACATCATTCATGGAAGAGTCCCAAACCATGATAATTTAGTATAAAATCAAACTGTTTATTCTGAAAAGCATCGTTGTGCAGTTCCTATGCAGGCTCGGAAGTTTGCGAATTTTCAATATTTTCACTCCAGATTTTCAACATTGCCATTTTATCACACCTTCTTATGAGTTGTACAGCTGTCATTTTCACATCTCACCCAAAATGTGTTTCCACCCATGTAGCACAATGGCGCAGTCGAATGTGAAATCAATGTATGGAACACATTAAGAAAATCACAGTGACACTGTTCATGAGCAGAGGTCTTAAAATGGCTGTGCTGAAAATTTGGTGAAAAATTCCTAAAATGACTGTTTTACAAGCATGCTATGTAGTTCCTATGCACGCTCGTACATTTGCGATTTTCAATATTTGCACTCCAGATTTTCAACATTGCCATTTTACCACACCTCCTCATGAGCAGTACAGCTGTCATTTTTACATCCTGCCCAAAATGTGTTTCCACCTATGTAGTGCACAATGGGGTAGCAACAAGGTCATGCTGACAATTTTTGTGCAAATACCAGCAATCGCACAGGGCATTAGAATAAAGTACCATACATGCCAAACACCACTGCAAATACCTGCAAGTGAGCGTTCGGCATTGACAAATCTTGTTTGTTGTTGTTACTCGCCCCCATTGTGTATTCTTCCCTGGGTTCTTGTTTCCCAGGAGCATTATTTTGTACTTCTTTGCATTGAATCCTAGCTGCCATACTTCTGACCATTCCTCCAAGCTTGCCAAGTCCCTTCTCATCCTTTCCATGCCTCCTTGTGTATCAACCCTGTTGCAGATCTTTGTGTCATCTGCAAAGAGGCATACTTTCCTTCCAGTCCCTCTGCAATGTCACTTATGAAGATATTAAAAAGGACTGGATCCAATACTGAACCCTGCGGTACCCCACTAGTAACCCCTCTTTCTTCAGAGTGGACTCCATTTACAATTACCTTCTGTGTCCTGTTGTCCAGCCAATGTTTTACAGGCTACCACCCTGGGACCCACTCCCAGGCTGGTTAATTTGACTATTAATCTTTTGTGTGGGACTGTGTCAAATGCCTTGCTAAAGTCTAGGTAGGCCATGTCAACAGCCCCTCCCTGGTCTACTACTTTGGTCACCCAGTCAAAGAAATCTATTAGATTCATCTGACATGACCTTCCGCTGTGAACCCATGCTGCCTTGGGTCCTGTGCCCCACTGGCCTCTAGGTACTCAACTGTTCTTTCCTTCAGAAGTGACACCATCACTTTTCCTACCACAGAGGTCAAACTGACAGGTCTGTAGTTTTCTGCCTCTGTCTTGGTCCCATTTTTGTGAAGGGGAATCACATCGCCTTCCTCCAGTCCTTGGGTACCACCCATCCTCCCCTGATTTATTAAAAGAGTAGCCAGTGGTTTCATGAGTTCCCCTTAATTCTTTTAGAATTCTGGGGTGAATTCCATCAGGCCCCATTGCTTTGTCCACCTTCACTTTTAGGAGTTCTTGCAGAACCCTTTCTTCTGTGAAAGGACTGGGATCGACCCCCATTCAAGATTGCTTCTGTTAATTGGATTAGGCACTTCCTCTCCTCTTTTGTGAATACTGAGCAGAAATATTCATCCAGTATCCTTCTTTTCACTGTCCCCTCTTCCCACCCACCGTTCATTCTATTCAGCCTCACTATCCCTCCTTTGTCTTTCTACCCTCGCTGATGTACCTATAAAAGTTTTATCCCCTTCTTAACCGAGTTGGCTATCTTTTCCTCAGTTTGGGCCTTTGTTATTCTGACTTCCCTCCCTGCTTCCTTCTGCCTTAACTGGTACAGCTGTCTGTCCTGTTCCTTCTGTGTTTCCTTATACTTCCGAATGCTATCTTTTCTTCCTGCTTTCACAGCCACCTCTTTTGAGAACCATAGTGGCTTTCTTTCATTTTGATTTGTTTATTTGCTTCACACAAGGCTTGTTGCCTCTGTTAATGGCAGTTTGATGATTCCCCATTGTTGCTTCACACCTCCTTCTAGCCTGTTTGCAGTGCTTTCTGAGACACTCTCCCATCTTGCCAAAGTCAGCCCTCCTGAAGTCCAGTACCCTCACTTTTGTATGGCTTGACTCTGTAGCTGAGTTTAACGTGAGCGACACTGTTTGATGGTCACTTGTTCCTAGATGGCAACCCACTTCTAGATCTGAGATCCTCTCACTGCCCGTTTGAGAATATGAAGTCTAAGATTGCTCCCTCACAAGTGGGTTCGAAACTAGCTGTCTAAGGCCTGCCACCTGTAGGGCATCAAGAATGGCCCTGCTCTTGGATGTGGCTGCAGCAAATGTGCTCCAGTTAACATCTGGCATATTCAGGTCTCCCATCAACAGTATCTCCCCTTTCTCTGCCATTCTAAGAATGCCTTCTATCATATCCTCGTCCATTCCCTCCAGTGACATGGGAGTCTGTACACAACCCTGTGCAGATTGTGGTGCCCTTTCAAGTCTCCAAGGTGACCCACAGTGCCTCCTCTCCTTCCTGTTTACTCTTTTGTTCAGTTGCTTTTATCCCTTCCTTTGCATAAGAATTGATTAAACAGGAGAAATGGACAATGCAGCTCCTGGTTTCATAGACTATGATCAATAATGCCTTTCCTATTTTTTGTTTCATTCATGTGGAAGCAGTAACTTGTTTCTAATATAAGTTTACGTTGAGACACACGTTAATGTCAATGTTATTATTTAGAGGGTTTTGATAAGGTGATTTGCTGTAGCTGTCTGCATACCAACAAAGTATTTGTTCTGATTGAATTCTATACTGGAACGAAGCTTGAATAGATGCATATCAAGACAGCTGTTTCTTTGATGACCATGACAAATCCTTCTCCCTATCCCCACCATCTTGCCAGAGAACTCCCTGCACCTTACCTGACAGATAAAACTGAAGTTTTGGCTTCATATGAGTTGTGAATTCATATATTCATGTTATCATTCCATGTGTGTGTGTGTGTGTGTGTGTGTGTGTGTGTGTGTGCGGGGGTATGTGCTAACAGATTACTCACCTTAATCTTCTGATTCAAATTGTCTTTTGCAAGGTATATCTTCTGTTACTGCTTTATTTCTCTGGAGCAAGTGTTTCTTACAGCGTATATCTTCTCTGAAATTATTACAAGTGGTGCTTTACAGGTTTTACAGTTTTATCTAACACTAGGATAAGCTTTCAGGGTTACTGCATTTGTTATTGACTGATTGTTTCTGCTCTTACCTCCTTGTTCTTTCGTCCGTGGTTCTTCTTTTTAGGCAGGGAAGGCCCAGCCACCACCCCATCCCAACCACCCCACTACACTCCTTTTATAGGGTACCACAGTTGTGACATTTCCTGTGGCAGAGCAGGAAGGGCAGATCAGTGGAGCCTCCACAAGGTGATCTCATTTACAGGGGCACTAGTAATTTAACTTGTTATAACAAGTTAAACAAACACAATTAAACCATTACTTGCATTTTTTTTCCTTCTAATTACTCTGACTAGGTTACAAACCCAGCAACTTATTTGGAATGAATTTCATTAACTGCAGGTACTGTGGAACAATTTTCAGAAGGACAGTCTTACAGGATTTGGGACACTGTCCTACATGCTGGGCCTTTGGAGATCTTAGGGCTCAGCTCCGGGCAGCATGGGCAGATTGCACGCCTCAAATTTCATATTGAAGAGGAAATACATTATAAGAACCACCTGCCATTTCCCCAGCATCCAACAGAAAAACCTGGGCCATAGAGGGTAGTTGGTCCAGGAGGTTGGCAGGTGGTTAGGAGGAAACAAATCAGGTGCCCCATCCTCTCTGCTCTCCAACACATTACCTCCAAAACCATATAAACACTACAAACAGGTATCTGCCTCTATCTCTGAAATCAAATAAAGAGGCAGAAGACACTGCAGAGCAGAACACTGCGTGCACAGGAGCTAGACAACAAAACTCACCCAAATCAGGAACCAAAACTAAACAAGCACAAAGAAATCCAAAAACTTCTGATCATAGGAGACTCCATGATTCAGGGAGTTGATACCCATCTCCAGCCAGGGGTGATGGTCAGATGTCTCCCAGGTACATCAGCATGGAGAGACACTGACCGCATTGCTAAAATTGTTCACAAAGCAGGAGAAAACATTGATGTCCTAGTACACATAGGGACTAATGATCTAGCCAGCCGGTCAGTTGTGGAGACCAGGAACACCTGACCAGGCTGGGTAACAAACTATCATCTATTTAGTCCGGCATCTCCTTCTCTGAGATCCTGCCAGTCTGGAGAGGGAGCAGATGGACGGAAGGTCAGAAGAAGGGATAGGGGAGCTAAACCGTGGCTCAGGACTGGTGCCAGGAAAAAGGACACAGATTTGTAGGGAACTGGCAACAGTTCTGGGAGTGAAAGTTCTTTAAATTTGATGGACTGCATCTGACTAAGAGGAGTCAGTGCATTGAGGCAGAAGTTTGGCGTCTTTGCAGAATATTTAAACTAGCAAATGGGAGAGGGTGCAGCACCCCATATGTCGAATGGGAAGAACACCCTCCCCTCAGCTAGTGGTCAAACAGAATTCCAGCATGTTTGCCATTCATTTGCATCACCAGGTAAGAAAAAGGTTTGTCTCCCATCTGACGCACGGGAGTAATGCCAAACTTCACCCAACAACTAACACACCAAAATCTGGCCAATGGAAAATCATGTAACAAATGCTCACAGCCTGGGAAATAAGATCCCAGACCTGCAGGCAATAATGTCAGAGGCTAAACTGGACATAGTAGCAATTAGTGAGACGGGTTTACCAGTAACCACACTTGGGAGACTTCAGTACCTGGCTATGTATTGTTCAGAAGAGACCGAGTTGCAAAAGGGGAGGAGTGGCTGTATGTAGTAAGAAAATATCAAAGCTGCAAAATTCAGAATACACATAAGGAGCCAGAAGAACTGTGGGTCACCCTGGAAGCAGGAAATGGGACAGCCATAAGAACTGGGGTTGTCTACAGGCCCCCAGACCAGAGGGAGGACATAGACACATTACTGTTAGAAGATATACAAACACAACAGCCAAAGGGAGGTTCTGATAATGGGAGACTTCAACATGCCAGATACAGATTGGTCAATACCAGCAGGAACATCTGCCAGCACTAGACTGATAGTGGATTCCCTGCAGGAAGGCCTCAAACAACTAGTACAGCAACCCACAAGAACAGGGCTATCCTAGATCTAGTACTGACTAACAAAGAGGGATCACAGATCTCCAGGTAGAAAGGTCACCTGGGGCCAGTGACCATCACATGGTATGGTTCAATTTGCTACTACATCTAAATCATCCCATTCCAAGGCAAAAATATGGGACTTCAGAGGAGCTGACTTTGATAAGATGGCCAACAGAGTTAAGCTAGCCCTAGCAAAAGAAACACAGGTGAGGGGTACAGGCAAGTGGGCAAGCATTAAGGATGCAATACTTGAAGCAACATCCCATTGTGTTAGACAGAAAAGGAAGTGCAAGAAGAAGAAACCACTTTGGTTCTCAAATACAGTGCAGAAAGGTCAGAGCCAAAGGCTGGCCTCCAGGAAATATAAAGGGAACACAGCGGGATGAAGATAGGGAGGCATGCCAAACTGCCTAAGGGAAGCAGGTAAGGCAGTAAGGCAGCAAAGTCCCAAACTGAGGAAACACTACTTCGAACAGTAAAGAAGGTGACAAGACTTCTATAGATACATTAGTGAAAGGAGAAAGTCCAGAGGGTAGTGCTAAGCTTAATGGAAAAGGAGCATGTGAGGGAGAGGACCCTGTAAGGCATCTATCCTAAATAGATACTTTTGCTCAGTATTTACTGAAGAGAAGGTAGGGCAGGGCCCACAGCTCAACATCATGAACACAGGGGAGGGAGGTGAGCACTACTCCTTCACAAAGAAAGGGTCCTACAAAGGCTTGCTAAACTCCAGGGTGGATAAAACAATGGGACCTGATGCATACATCCCAGAATTGCAAGGAGCTAAAGGAGGAACTAGCAGAGCCATTAGCAGAATTGTTTAGTGAGTCTCTGAGCACAGGAGGTCCCAGAAGACTGGAGAGACTCATGTGATCCCGCTCCACAAGAGTGGTAGCAGGGAGGAGGCGGGGAACTACAGACCGGTCAGTCTTACCTCAGTGGGCAAGATTATGGAGGCACTCCTTAAGGAAAGGATAGTGCAACACCTGGAATCCATAGGGGCACAGGATCCAAGACAGCATGGGTTTACAAAGGAAGGTCCTGTCAACTAATCTCATAGATTTCTTTGACTGGGTAACCAGAGTGGTGGACCAAGGGGAGCAGTTGATGTAGCCTACCTTGACTTCAGCAAAGCTTTTGACACTGTTCCACTAGAAGATTGATAAATAAGCTGGGTAGGCTCGGGGTGGGTCAGAAGTTGGTCAACTGGGTGTAAACTGGTTGTGGGCAGAAAACAGAGAGTGGTGGTAAATGATATACAGTCAGAAGAGAGATGCAAGTCACAAGTGGGTACCTCAGGGATCAGTCCTGGGGCCAGTCCTCTTCAACATCTTCATTAAGTGACCTTGCCAGATGGACTAGAGGTAAGGCTTGTCTGTTTGCAGATGACACCAAGATCTGCAACAGAGTAGATGATCCAGATAGGGGTGGGCAGAATGAGAAGAGATCTGGATAAACTAGCAGAATGGTCGAAGAGTGGCAACTGGGATTTAATGCAAAGTGCAAAATCATGCATATAGGGAATAGAAACCCTGAAGCCACCTATAGGCTGGGAGGAGTTGCTAGCAGCAACAAAGGAAGAAAGAGACTTGGGCATCATCATCACCAGTGACCTAAAATCATCAAAACAGACCTCTAAAGCAGTAAGGTAAGAGCTAGGGGGTGTTAGGGTGTATTAGTAGGGGTATCACAAGTCGTAAGAGGGAGGTAATAATCCTCTGTACAAGACACCGGTTAGGCCCTCATCTGAGTACTGCGTGCAGTATTGGAGCCACACCTTCACAAGGACATTAACCAAATTGAGGCAGTCAGAGAAGGGCAGCAAAATGGTGCAGGGACTGCATCAGAAGACATATGAGGACAGATTAACGGGCTCAATATGTATGCCCTTGAGCAAAGGAGGAGAGAGGTGATATGATCGGGCATTCAAACACCTTAAGGGCATAAACAAAGGTGAAAGAGTCTATCATGTTTAAATATAAGAAAAATAGCAGGACAAGAGGACACAACATGAGATTAGAGGAGGCCGATTAAGGGGAATGTGAGAAATTCTTTTTCAAAGAAAGGGTGGTGGATGCATGGAATGGCTTACCACGAAGTAGTGGCTATGAATACAGTGCAGGGCTTCAAACAGGCATGGGATATGCATAAGGGAGCAATACAAATGACTATGAATAGATGGGCCACTGACAGAGCAATGGCCGATGGCACATTTATAAGGTGAAAAAAGAAATTGGCAGACTGGATGGGCCTTGCGGTCCTTATCTGCCAATCAACTACTGTTTCTATGTTTCTATTCTACTACTTAAATAATGCAGAGTTTGAATTATTCTATCCCATGATAAACAATCACACAATGTATTGAATCGTGAAGAAAAATGACTGAGAGGTGAAAAATACCTGGGGCTATTTTCATTATTTATCAACATTTTATTATATTTTGTCTTTTAACATTTTTTAGAATGTAAGATTTTAAAAGTTTGCCTATGGGCTTTTTATATAAGAAATAAGGCACTCTGGGGGCATGGTGGTACTTTTCCCCAATGGTCAAGGGCAGAAGTTAATTGACTTTGCCTCTTGCCTCACTATGCCACTGACCATGGGAAACCTAGTACCACAAATGCCTGTTGTGCCTCATTGCTAAACTTGACATACTGGTATACTGACGCCTACCATGCAGAACTGCCAGTAGCAACAGGTCGGTTTCAGTGTGACCTGCAAGTCATTCCGTATTAATTTCCTTGGGCTACTAAACAGAGCAACTGTGCCTAGTGGGACATATCCAGATACCAAAGAATTTACTTTAAAGAATAAAAATGGCAAGTGGCATGACAGGCAGAATGGGTGTGGCTTGCTCAAGGGAGCATGTCCTACACAAGGAGGACCAGATTTTCCCTCAGGCCTAGGGTCCCTGAGACCTTAATCCGGCCCTGAGTGTGGAGAAGCAAACATCACTTGCCCAGCTGGTCCAGTTGGCGAGGTCCTTGTCAGGTGTGGATACTAAGATGCTTGGGTTTTCTTTGTATGGCCATAGACCACATTCATGATCATGGATTTCACTTGGGGAACTCACCAAGGAAGGACTTGCCCACCAGCACATGATAAAGGCAAACCATCTTCTTTGCCAAGCGGAGGTCGAAGAGGGGTAGTTTCATGCTGCCTTAGTAACACCTTCACAAAGTTAATTAAAGGAGGTACCACCAAAGGGAGGGTCTCCTTTTTTCCAGTGGTAGATAGCCATGCACAACAGTGCTCTGGGTCAAGATCCTCAGTTTTCATCCCCTGAGGACTAGATATGATGCATAACTTCAAGAAAAGAGGATCATCAGAGAGAGACTTAGGGATCTCTTTAGGATGCTCCTAGCATTTAGAAGACCTAGGTCCTCTGATGACTCAGGAGAAAAAAGAAGAGTCCTCTCCAGACTGATCACCATCAGGTACTAGTATCTGAGGGTGATAGTCACCTATCTATGCTGGCTGAGTTCTCAGTGCATCCCCAGAGATCCTGTGGTATGGGGGTCCCAGGGAAGATGAGAGGAGAAAGTCACCTGAGGTGTCCTTATTCTGTGAGGACCACCAGGCTGTAAACAGGGCACTATAATCCACTGGTGCAGTAAAATTATAAAGGGGATAAGGACACTGAGGAGGAGGGTACTGATATGTTGTGGAGGTTCAGCATAAGGGGACCCTGGTGTGAGCTGATCTGGCACTGGCTCCAGGTATCCTAGGCGGGCCAGCAGGCATCAGTGTAGTGTGAGTTGGGGCTGAGGAAATGATGCCAACAGGTGCAAGAGTAAGCTTTGCATCAGTCTAGTAAACAGCCAAACACTGGCCCCAAAGAGGTGGTACCTGTGGGAAAAATTACCTTGAGGCAGGGCAGTTATCACCTGCATGGAGGAGAGAAGCAAGCGTTTGCTCCTGGTGATGCCTGGAAGGGCTAGCACTAGCCCTGGAGTGAGGGACTGATGAAGGCAATGCCATGACTGGGGTAGTAGCGATGGGTGAAGACCTGCCACCACTGGTTCCAACTCTGGCCGAGCCCCCTGGCTGAGGACCAGTGAATGCTATAGGCCTGAGTGTCAGGGACTGAGAGGCAGAGGATGAAGTCTGCTGCCCAAAAAGGCTGCCACCTGAAGTGGAGATGAGGGTGGGGCTGCATCAAGGCAGCCCAGAATGAGGGCTGCCAAGGAAGGAGGGACAGAATAGACCTGTGGGATGAGGCCAGAGGCCAAAAACAGTTAATGCTACAACCCCAGCAGGTGAGAGGCTGACTGAGGACAATCCTGGTGCTTATGCTTCCCTTAATTTCTTCTCCTTCAGGGAAAGAAGAAGAAGAAGAAGATGCCCCAGAAGACTGAGCCAGGGAGGATGAAGAGCCCTGTCCTGAAGCTCTTTCTCTTAACGTGGCCAATTTCTGCTTTAGCAGGTAGCTGTCCAAAGTTTTCAAGTGGCATCCCTGTGTGGCCTGTTTGAAGTGCTGGCAGGCCTCCAGTGTCGTGGTCAGGGCCTAAGCAGAGCAGGCAGGAAGAGTGGCCATTTCTGGCAGATATCTGCTCATCACAGGTACACTTCATTGGACCGGTTGAAAGACGAGGCTGGAGAAGACATAAACTTGCCATACCATACCTGGTCTGGGTATAGCACCAGGTCATGTACTATAGAAAACAGAGCTGCTCTGCTTATATGGGCTATCTCTGGATGTGCCCAGCTGCTCCCCATGTCAGACGTCACACTGGGACAGCCGTGGGTGTTTGTGGAGCACGCCCATACGTTCATAATACCAGCAGCAGGAGGTAAGATAAACCAGGTATGAAAATATATTTCTGCAGCTGTAAGTTTTAAAAATGACTTTACTTTGAAAAGCCTCATCAGTCCATGCCTTACAACAAGGCATGGCCTGAATCAACTGGATGTTTCCTTTAAATTTTACCACATGTAGCCAGATTGCCTGGCTTAATCCCCCACCCCAATGGACACCCCTGGCCCAGAGGGAGAGAGAGCAGGAGGAGAGGACACGCAGCCAGAAAAACTATGAACAAACCCATAGTTATAACAAACCAACCATGTGAAACTTTTAAACTAATATGGACAAAACAGGTTCAACTATAAACAAGCATTTGTCAACGAATGTGGATTGCGTTGGTCGTTGAGCTTGCTCACTGCCCTTTGTCACTCACTCAGTCTGTTTCTCCCGGTGCCGCAGGCTGCTGTTTGTACTGGGCTCCTGCCACATTGGCACCTTTTCTCACCCACTAAGAAATCTGCAGCTGTCCTGACAGAGCTCCATTGAGGTGGCTCACCCCCCCACTCGCTCATTCTGTTTCTCCTGGCGCTGCGAGCTGCCCTTTCGTACTGAGCTCCTGCCTCTGTTGGCACCTTTCTGCCCCACAAAGAAATATGTAGCAGTCCCTAACACAGGTTTGTTGAGCCTGCTCACTCCCCCTCTCTCACTTGCTCATTGTGTTTCTCCCAGCGCTGCAGGCTGCCCTTTGTACTGGGCTCCTGCCTACATTGGCACCTTTTTCTGTCCACAAAGAAATCCACAGCTGTCAGGACAGAGCTCCATTGAGGTCATTCACTCCCCTGTCTCCCTCACTTCTCCTGGTGCTGCAGGCTGCCCTTTGTGCTGGGCTCCTGCCTCTGTTAGTGCCTTTTCTGCCAACAAAGAATTCTGCAGCAGTCCCAACAGAGCTCCGTTGAACTTGTTCACACCCTTCTCTCAGTCGCTCATTTCCATTTCTGCTGGCGCTGCAGGCTGCTCTTTTGTACTGGGTTCCTACCTGCATTGCTGCCTTCTTCTGCCCCCAAAAGAATTTACAGCAGTTACATGAGAGCTCCATTGAGCTCTCTCATTCCCCCTCTCTCTCTTAGCTCATTCTGGTTTTCCTGCTGCAGGCTGCCCTTTTGTACTGGGCCCTGCATGCATTGCTGCCTTTCTGCCTGACAAATAAATCTCAGCGAGTCCCAACAAGTTCCATTGACTCCTCACTCCCATCTCATTCGCTCATTCTGTGTCTCCTGCCCGCTGCAGGCTGCCCTTTGTACTGGGCTCCTGCCTGGTGTGCAGCTTTTTCTGTACAAAAGAAATCTGGAAGCAGTCCGGCGCGGCTCCATTGAGCTCACTCACTCCCCTCCTCTCACTTGCTCTTTCCATTCCTGCAGGTGCTGCAAAGCTAGTCTTTTGTACTGGGCTCCCTGCCCTACCATCTTTTATGCCCACAAAGAGATCTGCAGCAGTCACGATAGAGGTCAGTTGAGCTACGCTCCTCCCGCTCTGTCACTCGCTCATTCTGTTTCTCTTGGCGCTGCATTCTGCGCTTTTTGGATGAGGAGCTCCTGGCTGCATTGGCATCTTGTCTGCCCACAAAGAAATCTGCAGTTCTCCTAACAGAGCTCCGAGGAGGTCGCTCAGTCTCCCTCTCTGCACTTATTCTGTTTGTCCTCGGCTGTAGGCTTGCCCATTTTATGCAGGGCTCCTGCCTGCGTGGCGCCTTTATCTGCCCACAAAAATCTGCAGCAGTCCTGAAAGAGCTCCATTGAGCTCACTCAGTCCCCATCTCACTACGCTCATACTGTTTCTCCCACCTTGCAGGCTGACCTTTTGTACTGGGCCTCTGCCTGTGTAGGCCTTTTTCTGCCCATGAAGAAATCTGTAGCAGTCCTGACAAGCGCTCCAGTGAGTTGCTCACTCTCCCTCCCTCACTTGCTCTCTTGTTCTGTTTCTCCCAGTGCTGCAGGCTGCCCTTTTGTGCTGGGCTCATTCGTTTGGGCCCTCTTTCTGACAAACAAATCCGCAGCAGTCCCGACAGAGCTCAGTTGGCGTCCGTCCCCCCCCTCCCTCACTAGCTGATCTAAATCTGTCCCAAACACTGATTCCCAGAGTGACCGTGCTATTCTCCAGCAGGACTGCAAAACATATTTTAGCCAGGATGTGAAAATGACAGCTGTACTGTTCATGAGAGTGTAAAAAAATGCCACTGTTGAAAATGTGGCGTGAAAATATTACAAATTTGCGAAGTTACAGGTGCGTGGAAACAGTTCTCGCACACTTTGCTTCGATCATATTATGGATTTTGTCACCAAATTTTCAACATAGGCATTTAGGACCTCTGCTCTGAACAGTATCACTGTCATTTTCTTAATCTGTCCTGAACAGTGATTTCCCAGAGTGACCGTGCTATTCTGCGCGGAGGTGAAAACACATTTTGGCCAGGATATGCACAATGACAGCTATACTATTCACAAGGAGGTGTGAAAAATGCCAATGTTGAAAATCTGGCTTGAAAATATTGTTAAATTTGTGAAGTTATGGCGTGCATAGCAACTACACAATCGGCGCTAATGAAACAGTAATTTTTGATTCTTTCCAGCAAATTTGCAACATAGGCTTTTGAGGCCCACCTCATGAACACTGGCACTGTTGTTTCATTAATCAGCCCCAAAAGGTGATTCTACGCAGTGACCGCGAAATCACTTTTTGGGGCTGATTAACGCCATGACAGTGACAGAATTCATAAGTAGGGTCCAAAACCCCATTTTAAAAATTTAGTACCAAAATTACAAAAATGACTGAGATATGCATCAAAGTTGGAAAACCCTATTTATTCCATTATACAGCTTTCTAGCATTTCCTCAGTTCATGATCGGCTTTGAAGAGTGCAGACAAGTTCGGTCCATTGAAGATCATTCGCGAGCTCTGGAGGTAAGTATGGGGTGAGGGGTGTGGGGATGCAGGGTGCACAGTGGGTGGGTTGAGGTTGTGGGAGGGCTGGGAGACCTCTGAGAGACCATTTCCTTTTTAAAAAAACATTGTGGGACCATTTTTTGTTTTCAGGGGCATGTGGCACACTGAGGTGGGCTCCCAGAGTGCCAATGGACTCGTTCTTGGGGACAGCTCTGGCTGATGGGGTTGGGCACCCCCATCAGCACATAACAAGAGAGGGCCACATCATGCCAGCGAGTTGGGCACCCGTTGACACTAATAGAGTGCAAGAGCCGAGGGGATTGGTCACCCCTCGGCACAAATGTTGTGGGTGTTTGTGGGGGCATTATGCCAATGAGGTGAGCTCCCCATTGGCACATGAAGAGGGGACATAATGCCAGCAGGAGTGGGCTCCCATTGGTAACATCAAAGGCAAAGCCACTGAAGCCGATGGAGATTGGAGCCCCATCAGCAAACACAACCTGCTGTGGGGGTTGCATGCTGCTGAGGGGATTGGGCACCCCTCAGCACTCTGGGTTCCTATTATTGTTTGTGAACATGGCGACAAGCTGCCACCATGTTCACAAATAATATTACACTTGGAAAGTTCGCCCAGCAATGACAGGTCGCTCCCTCATTGCAGCGAATGGCTGACACTGCAATGACGAGGCAGCTCCTGATTGCAGCGCTACATTTTACAAGTTGGTGCACATGCTGGCTGAACTAGTGTCAGTGGCAGCATGCCATGCCATTGGGAAAGCAGGCCAAGCCTTTAAAGGCTGTGGGAGCAGTGGCTACAACAGTGCTGCGCCTCCACAAACTGCTTCTGGAGAAAGCTGCTGCAATATGTTTTTCGCACATGTACTAATCAACATAAAAAGCAGAAAAGTTATTGCATCGCTCTGCTTCAGTAGCGCCACACTGTCCTCTCACACTTTAAGCGTTGGATGGAGGGTAGTGCGGAATAAATCCTGCAGCAGGTCACCTAGCCTCCATCCGGAGGTCTAAAGGCAACCCATGTGGGGTCACTCTAACCATGCCACCAGCACCAAATCGAGTCTCCACAGAATATCAGTTTATAGATTTTAATACAGGTAAGGGTAAACAGCGGATGTCTGTGAGTCATTTATTTTCTTTGTAACCACTAGGTGGTGCTATCCCAGGACTACCCTGCCTGCTTGGCTAGTAGCAGGTTAAGGGGCCTGAGTTCTGAAATGGGTGACTCCACCTGGAGGTCAGGGTTGGTAGTGGTCAAGCTAACCTGGGCACTGCCCTCTGGTACACTGTAACCCCCTCTTTCCTTACTAGTGGCTGGAACAATACACAATAATCACGTTTCACAATACCTCTGATACACCACAAAGTACCCACACTGTTTGCACTTACCACCAGGGCTTTCCTCTGGCTCAGCCCTGGAGACCCCTATAAAACAAGGTTATATACAGCAAATAACAGCAGTACAGTACTCTTGCACAAACTGGAACCACAGTCAGGGTAAATGCAAAAGAGATCTAATTTATTTAAGGGACTTGAACAAGGAAGGGGTGTAATCAGGTTAATTTACATAAAGGCTCTATCAATCAAACAGTTATGCATGTCAGGGTCCATAAATGGTCACACACTCTGGGTACCCAGATGGAGAATGTTGGGCTAGCCAGGAACGTTGCAGCTGGTTGGGGCCCTGTGATGGAAGAAAACAACATGCACAACACACATTATTTGTAATCCGGAGCTGAAGGGCTCAGTTTCTGAAAAGAAAACAAGACAATCAGATGACACACTTTTAGATTAGGCTGTTGTTGCATGGAGCTACCCTGGTGATTACTCACAATACTCAAGACTGGACACAGGCTGGATGAAAATCGAGACAGCAGGTGGTTAATCTGGAGTGCCAGGAGAAGCAGGGCCCACACGATTCGCCGAGGCATCATTCCTGTTCAAGTGTGGAGCAGGGTGCTGATCCACAGGCAGATCTCTTGTTAGTGGCTTTCTCTTTGCAGTGGGGTAGTCTAGCAGGACCAGCGTGGCATAGCCAGGCTGAATGTAGATGAACACAGATTCAGTCTGATTAAGGCTGGATAAAGCTTCAGCAAGCAGAACACAAGTTCACAGTGGGGAACCAAATCACGACCCACTGTTAATACACTAGCACATTTACATATTGAGAAGATTCCATGGTACCAGCAAGCAGACAGTTCACACTGTGGGGAATCAAATAACGACCCACTTTCAATACACAGCTCATTTACATATATGGAAATTCTACTGTACTAGGCAAACCGCCTCCTGGTCACGATCACAAAGTCTCTGCACAAACCAGAGATTCAAAAGCAGGCGGAAATTCTGACAGGCCGATCGGATTCAACAAAATCTTTGGTCTTCTTCAGGTTAAAGCCTGGTCACGTCCAGTGCCTTAAACAGACAACTTGAATTCAGTCTGAATAAACTCTATTTTCCCTCTCAGGGACAGCAGGCAGACAGGCAGACCAAAACTCAGCCCTTTCCAGTTCTCCCATATAAAACTACACAGAACTGTGGCTCAAAATCACTTGAGCTCTTACTTCTTCACTTCTCAGCTCAAAACTGAAACTAGCTGCAGCAGCCTGGGAAATTCCCAAGATCCAAAGGTCGGTTGGCTGATCCTCCTGTCAGTCACAACAAAGGCTCCTCCTTCAGATGCAAAAAAAAGTACAAAAAGCCCAAAACTACAATTCCTACAGATTTTGACTCCAGACAGCTCCTGTAGTCTGGCTTCACTTTAGTCCCACCAGTACTGATTGGTCCAATTAGCAGTCCTTGATCAAGATAGTGGGATAAACAAAACAGTCCTTGCTGCAAAGAAGGCAGATTAGACAAACTACATTATCGTTATCACTCTAAATGCTTTTCAGCAAATAGTTACATCTTTCAATAGAGCTCCCTCTCAGATTACTTATGACTGCAATCCAGGCAGCTCTTAAAGAGACAGTGCACAGAGGCTATACAGGCACTCTCTGGCAATCACATTTAAACTGCTAAAATGCAGGACCCCAGCCTGGCAGTGAGCATTTAGGCAAGCTCGAGGAAGACTTTTGGGAGCCTGCATTTGTAGGGGGTTACACTTTAACCCCCATAATGATACTCCACTTCCCTGGTTAGTCTGAGCAATCTAATAAATAGTCCCTAACAGGCCCACATTGCATTGTGGGAATAAGGGGGGTCCTTTCATTAGACTAAGAGGTTGTTTCTCCTGTGATGAATGCCTGGTTACACTCCATGGGTTGTGCAAAGCTCTGTAATGTTAAGACCAAAACCCGCTTCAGTCCCAAGAATAATTGTATGGCAATGTAATTAGTAACTGAACGACCCTGGAGTATTTCTTTGAAACTTGGCTTCCTGGCCAAATGCTCTAGGGGTAACCATTGCCTCAGTGCTTGCACACAGAGGTTCTTTGTCTTTTAAATTGTTTTTGTTTTAATGGGTTCACACAACATAACCCAGATAGACCATCTTAGGGTAGGTGGTTCATTCCACTGGGGTGTCAAACAGATGAGGCATACTGATGAGTCGGGTAGGACAAAACATGTGTCTATGTCTTCTATTGGTACCCTATGCAAACTGTGTGAGAGACCTTTCGGCACCATGCATTTCTGTTTAAGTTGAATCAGCATAATATTCTGTGGTGATTTGCATATGCAGCCCATGATGCTTTGCATTGTGGGGGCATGCATTTTGTATTTCTTATTCACACAAACCCCTACCTCAGTCCATCCTCCCTCTTACCCAACAAGTAAAGGAGTCCCACAGATATTGACCAGAAATCCACTTTATGAGCCTGCATCTTACCTCGTATTAACTCCCTCTCGGACTGCGGTTGAAGGGTATGTCTTCCAGTTGAATTTCTGGATGCCAGCCCTGTTTCTTTTATTCCCAGTTGCAGCAGCTTGTAGTGTGGGCCAGGAGCCTGGGTTCACATTCTGAGGTCCTTGGGGAGATCTTCTACCTCCATTACTATTCACGGCTGCCATTGTCTCTGCTCTAGCTCCTTCAGTTGCCCTGGATTAGCTCACTGACCATAATGTTTGGTGTGGTCAAATACTTCTTGGCTTCTGGGACTGTCTAAAATCTTAGTTCCACTGTCTGAGGTAATTCTCAGTTTAGCTGGAAAGTCAATGCATGCTTTATGCCTTTAGCTCTATGTTCCTTTAGTACTGAAACCATAACTTTCTCCTTGCCATGGTTGTTAGGACATAGTTCGATTCAATGAAGAGCCTGGTGTCTCCAAAAACAATTTCTTTCATGGACCAAGACTTGCACAATACCATCTCTTTCATGCGGTACTCCAGAAATGCAATAATCGCTGAGCAGGGCCTGGCTTTTAGATCCTAGGAGGAGCCATTAAGGCTCGATGGGCTCTGATTACGTTTAACTGAACATCCGTGTCCAAATTTAGTAATTCTTTCAGCAGGCTTTCTATGTAGTTGGTCATGTTCCCGGTCTCCGTATGCTCCAGAAGCCATGTAAGCGTCTATTAATATGACGCTATCTATTTTCCAGATCTTCTATTTTATGTAGAAGAAATTGGAACCTATTGTGGAGTTGTAGTAAGGTCCCACTGTGAAGTTACAGATTTTCAGACTCTGCTGGTTAGAATCTCTTCTATCATCTGGATTGTTTGATTATGCTAGAAGTTTCGCTTTGTTATCCATGACCTCCCCTCAGATGGAATCCAAAGTGTGGGGAAGCAATGTAGTTCCCTGCAAAGCTGCCTGGAGGTGATGGTGCTGTCCTCCTCATCGGTATCTGTGCTGTCCTCGGACTCTACCTCCACAGCTTCTGGGGTCCTGATTTGCAGCTGCTCTCTGCTCTGGACCTTCAGAGGTAAGTTAAGTTTCTGTTGTTTCAGGCCACCTCCTGCACCTGATCTCGACTTTGGTCTGCTCGCCATCCTTTTAGCCATTTTCTGGGCTGCTTCTAGTAGTTAAATGCACTGATGTGGGAAGCTTTATTTGATTTTAAAATGTGGGAGTGCAGCCCTAATTCAGCATGGCTTCATAGTACAGTGACGTCACCGTAAGTCCCAAGGCATCTTTCTTGAAGAACTTGTACACTGGGAGGAGGAGGGTGTTTGTGGGTGTTAACCCATCATCTCCATATATTTGACCTCCTCCTCCTCCTCATCCTCAATGTGCTCAGCTGTGGAGATGTCTAGTGCATCTGCCATTCTCCTGACAAATGGAAAATGTGAGGAACAATCCTCAGACACCCTTGGAAGAACCAAAGTCCTGTTCAGGGGACACTTCTGGTTCTATAGGCTCTTCTCCTCACTATAATCATCACCAACATCATAAACCTGTTCCTCTAGAATGGGAGGTTGCACATTACTGCCAGTCTGGGGACCCTGAGCAGGGGCAGGAGGCTGTTGAGGAGGAGGAATGATATTTTGCAGGGTCTGAATTATTTTAAATGCCTTGGCAATCTCCTGGGCCAAAGGCATAGTCGGACCAGATGCAGAAGTCCCTGGTTTCGAGGGCATGGGTTCTGCATGCTTTAGTTTCCTTGATTTTTGAAGGAACTGGGAGTCAGACAGTTCAGTTATCCTTTTGTCCCCTTCTCATGTCTCAGGGCACAGGAAGTTATGATTGTGGGTTGAGCCACAGAAGATAAGAGTGTCGCTAGTCAGAGCCTGAGGAACCCCTTGGAAATGTTTTCATGAGCCTTTCAAGCTGTTTCTCAATGTTTTTTTCTGGAATGTCTTACATACTGTGCATTCTTCTTTAAGGTGTTCAAATCACAGACAAACAACACAAAGTGCATTTGTCTACCTTTGCAAATACTTCTCCACACTGTAAACAATTTCTAAAGCCAGGCTCACTGGTCTTCTTTTAGGTTTCTCCAACATATTGTTAAATAAGGAAAAACTCCAACTGCTAAATAAACAAGTTTTTTTTTGTTGTGCTCGGTTCCAGAACCAAGGAACCAAACCGATGGAGAAGCAAAAGAACGGTTCAGTGGTTCAGTAAGAAAAAATACTCACCTTAGTAATCTTGTTTCTTCCAATGTATTCTTCCATATTCATAACTCTCTGCAGTTAGCCTGCTCAGTAGAACTGCCGGAGAATGGAACTATATGCTAATGATGGAATCATTGGCACATGACAACATTCAAACTGCTGCCCTCATCTGCAGTGCATTCTATCAAAGTCTCAGATTTCTAGAAAGCCCACAAGGCAACCTAACTAAGTGACTCAAGCTAAAACACTGCTTGATATAGACAGCTCTGTTCTACAACTACCCTGCCACTGATACTAATGATTGTGGTATTAGACCTGCCAGAAACACCAGAATCACCTGGGAAAAAGAAAGGTAAGTATAAAGAAACAACCTCACAGGATTACAGTAAATGTGTCTGTGTTTGGGACTGTCAGGTAAGAAGACCATTCAGAGGCTCTGGTTCTGGAAGGGAGGTGGGAGGAGAGTTATGAATATGGAAGAATACATAGGAAGAAACAAGATTACTAAGGTGAGCAATTTTCTTCTAACCCATGTATTCTTCTCATATTCATAATTTCACTGCAGACTTCAAAGCAGTACCTTTGGAGGTGGGTAGAGAACCTACTTAGGAAAGAGGCTCTGTGGTACTGCTGTACCAAACCTAGCATCACCTCTGGATTGAAGTCCAGGCTGTAATGATTTGTGAAGGTGTGTACTGTTTTCCATGTAGCTGCTTTACAGATTTCCAGTAGTGGAATTTCTCTTGAAGCTGCCACTGAAGCAGCTGTGCCCCTGGTGGAGTGTGCCTCAGGCCCAGAGTTACCTGTTTACCCACCTTACTATAACAAAACTATATACATTTATTTATTTATTTAGCTTTTGTTTACTGGGTAAGTACACTAGACAAGTAGTATGCCTATTTTCAGAAACCACCTGGAGAGCACAAAACATACAGTATACATACATGGCAACATTGGAGAAACAGCATGATACAGTAAAAACAGCAATAATAATGCTTGTATAAGGGCAGAGATACTGCCACACACAGTACAAATTGTTATACAGGACATAGATAGATATTAGAATCACTGAATACATATTTCATGCCATTATCCAGTGAGCAATTGTACATTTATTTGCAGCTCTGCCCTTACCAACTTCACCATATTTGAGAAAGAGTGTGATTGACTTGTCCTGTAGGACTTGGTTCTGTCAATGTAATGGCTAAGTGCCTTTGACAGCAAGGGAATGGAGTCTCCTTTCTGGAGAACTGGAGTTGTCTGTAAAGAAGACAGGTAGAGTGATAGACTGATTCAAATGAAAATCAGATACCACCTTGGGAAGGAATTTCTGTTGGTCCTAGGACCACCTTGTCCCTGTGGAATGAGATGTAGTCCACATCTGTGCACAGGGCTTGTAATTCACTGATCCTTCTGGCTGAAGTAATGGCAACCAGGAAAACAGTTTTCCAAATGACATACTTCAAATCTGCAGTTGCCATAGGTTCAATGGTGCATCCATGAGTTTAGCACTGCAAACATTTAGATTCCAGGCCAGAACTGGTCCTTAGGGAGGGTGTAGAAGATTAAGGCCTTTTATTTTCTAAATACTGGATGAGAGGCCATGGACCTCTCCTGACCAACTGACAGGTAAGCAGAGACTGAAGCTAAGTGGACCTTGAGGGTGGAAGGCTTCAGACCTAAGGAATGTAAATGTGTAAGGTAATCTAGAATAATAGCCAAATCAGCCCTGAAAGGGCTCACACCCTTACCTGTACACCATATAGTAAATATTTTCCACTTAGAGGAATATGTTTTCTTAGTAGAATGCTTCCTGGAACCACTAAGCACTGTCAGACCCTGCTCTGATAGGTTTAGGTTAGCAAACTCTAAGTCCTCAAGAACCATGCCTTGAGTCTCAGTGATTTGAGATTGGGGTACAGGATCCTGCCCTGAGAGGAGGTTAACAGGTTGTGCCTCCTGGGCAGGTGGATTGGGAAACCACTGACAGAGACAGTAGGAGAGAGTACCAGTGCTGTCTTGCCCAATCTGAAGCCACCAGTATCATTTTTGCTGGTTGGGACCTCAATTTCAGTAGGGTCCTGAAGATCAAGGAAAGGAGGGAATGCATACAGGAACTTCCTGTCCAATCCAGGGCCATGCGTCCATGGGAATTGTGCCCCTTAGAGGAGGCCTGCAACAGTACATTGAAAGCAA
This sequence comes from Neoceratodus forsteri, assembly GCA_016271365.2. Classification (NCBI taxonomy): domain Eukaryota; kingdom Metazoa; phylum Chordata; order Ceratodontiformes; family Ceratodontidae; genus Neoceratodus; species Neoceratodus forsteri. Next base: position 185,793,994 of record JADMNL010000032.1, read on the forward strand.
GTGGTTTTCTGTGGAGGCAAAGAGATCCACCTCTGGAATGCCCCATTTCCTGAAAATTGTACTGAGTACCTGAGTATTCAGGCACCACTTGGGGTGGTCTTGACTTATCCTGCTTAGAAAGTCTGCCATCATATTGTCTTTCCCTGGAAGGTGTATGGCTGACAGGGATACTCCCATGGGTATACCAGGGACCACAGTCTCATTGCTTCTGTGCATAGCAGATCTGATCTGGTACCTCCTTGCTTGTTGATGTAATACATGGTTGTGGTGTTGTCTGTTCTGACTTGCACCACCTTGTTTTGTAGGTAAGGAGCAAATGATTTTAGAGCCAGGTAAACAGCCCTGAGCTCCAAGAGATTTATGTGCAACAGAGACTCTTGGGAGGACCAAACAATTGGTACAGCAACCCACAAGAGACAGGGCTATCCTAGATCTAGTATTGACTAACAAGGAAAGGATCACAGATCTCCAGGTAGAAGGTTACCTGGGGACCAGTGACCATCACATGGTATGGTTCAATTTGGCTACTACATCTAAATCATCCCATTCCAAGGCAAAAATATGGGACTTCAGAGGAGCTTACTTTGATAAGATGGCCAACAGAGTTAAGCTAGCCTGGCAAAAAGAAACACAGATGAGGGGTACAGGCAAAGTGGGCAAGCATTAAGGATGCAATACTTGAAGCAACATCCCATTGTGTTAGACAGAAAAGGAGTGCAAAAGAAGAAGGAAACCACTTTGGTTCTCAAATACAGTAACAGAAAAGAATACTTGTAAGAAGGCTGAGCACATACAACTCATAAAGAAAACACGTAGTATAAAAAGCTTTATTTTATACTACGGTTTCTCTTATGAGTTGTATGTGCTCAAGCCTTCTTACAAGTATTCCATTGTTGGTTTCTGGAGCACTATGTCCCAGTGCGCACTCAGTTGGTTAGTAACAGAAAAGGTCAGAGCCAAAAGGCTGGCCTTCAGGAAATATAAGGGAACACAGCGGATGAAGATAGGAAGGCATACCAAACTGCCCTAAGGGAAGCAGGGAAGGCAGTAAGGCAGGCAAAGTCCCAAACTGAGGAAACACTAGCACAAACAGTAAAAGAAGGTGACAAGACTTTCTATAGATACATTAGTGAAAGGAGAAAGTCCAGAGGAGGTATTGCTAAGCTTAATGGAGAAAAGGGAGCATGTGAGCAGAAGGACCCTGTAAAGGCATCTATCCTAAATAGATACTTTGCTCAGTATTTACTGAAGAGACGGTAGGGCAGGGCCCACAGCTCAGCATCATGGACACAGGGGAGGGAGGTGAGCACTACTCCCTTCACAAAAGAAAGGGTCCTACAAGGGCTTGCTAAGCTCAGGGTGGATAAGGCAATGGGACCTGATGGCATACATCCCAGGGTACTTAAGGAGCTAAAGGTGGAACTAGCAGAGCCATTAGCAGAACTGTTTAGTGAGTCTCTGAGCACAGGAGAGGTCCCAGAAGACTGGAGAAGGGCTCATGGATCCCGCTCCACAAGAGTGGTAGCAGGAGGAGGCGGAAACTACAGACCAGCCAGTCTTACCTCAGTAGTGGCAAGATTATGGAGGCACTCCTAAGTAAAGGATAGTGCAACACCTGGAATCCATAGAGGCACAGGATCCAAGACAGCATGGGTTTACAAAGGAAGGGCCTGTCAAACTAATCTCATAGATTTCTTTGACTGGGTAACCAGAGTGGTGAACCAAGGGGAGCAGTTGATGTCGCCTACCTTGACTTCAGCAAAGCTTTTGACACTGTTCCACATAGAAGATTGATAAATAAGCTGGGTAGGCTCGGTGGGTCAGAAGTTGGTCAACTGGGTGGCAAACTGGTTGACGGCAGAAAACAGAGAGTGGTGGTAAATTGTATACAGTCAGAAGAAATGCAAGTCACAAGTGGGGTACCTCAGGGATCAGTCCTGGGGCCAGTCCTCTTCAACATCTTCATTAGTGACCTTGCAGATGGACTAGAGCAGGGGTTCTCAAATGGTGAGGCCAGCCTCCCTAAGAGGCCCCAACCTGTTCCAGGGAGGCTCAAGCAAGTCTGAAAAAGTACTGCATTTACATTTTGAGGTTTTTATATTTTATTTGAAGAGATGACGCAAACTGAAAGAAGATTATAGTAGATAAATCTTATGTATTTACTTACTAATAGGTGACATGGGAAGGTGAATGAGCCAAGGCTCATTTTAGGTGTACCCGGGAAGGGTAGGGCTTCAATACATTTCAAAAGGTAACTGCAAAACAAACAAGAAATACACAATGAACAATAGTGCAAACACATATGAACAATAAATTAATAATGAGAGGTGGTAATTGATCAATTTGTAGCCTGATGGCAGAACAGCCCAAATACAAGGGTTGAACATAGAAGTGCTAAGAGCAATAGCAGGAAGGAGCAAAGTAATCCTCAAGTTACTTAGTAGCAGGGAAGGACAGGGAGAGGCAAAGTATGTAGGAAGGATATTTCGTATAGAGAGGAAACAGAGAAAGTAGTCTGACCCATGAAAGTACTGCAACAAGGGGTAATAATGGTTCAAGAATAAAAATTGCAGAGCAAGTAGGCTGGCCTGTGAAGGGGTTACAGGAAGCTGAATAACATTTATTTATTTTATTTATTTGTTATTTAGATAACGCCTTTGAGCACAGGAGCTTTTTTTCAAAGGCTCCACTTCAGTATAAGACAAAGAACTGAATATGAGCCAAGTACTCAAGGATTTCAATTTATTCATGGTGTACTAAGCAAAGTACAGTATGTTATTTTTTTTGGGGAGCCCAAGATTATTTCAGTTTTTGGGAGGCTCAAAATCTTTCCATGGATTTGGGGAGGCTCACTGTGACAAATTCTGAGAACTATTGGACTAGAGGGTAAGGCTTGTCTGTTTGCAGATGACACCAAGATCTGCAACAGAGTAGATGATCCAGATGGGGTGGTCAGAATGAGAAGAGATCTGGATAAACTGACAAAATAGTCAGAAGAGTGGCAACTGGGATTTAATGCAAAGAAGTGCAAAATCATGCACATAGGAAGAGAAACCCTGAAGCCACCTATAGGCTGGGAGGGAGTTGCTAGCAGTCACAAAGGAAGAAAGAGACTTGGGTATCATCATCACTGATGACCTGAAATCATCCAAGCAGACCTCTAAAGCAGTAGGTAGAGCTAGGGGGTGTTAGTGTGTATTAGTAGGGTATCAAGGTTGTAAGAGGAGGTAATAATCCCTCTTTACAAGACACTGGTTAGGCCCCATCTGGAGTACTGCATGCAGTATTGAGGCCACACCTTCACAAGGACATTAACCAAATTGAGGCAGTCCAGAGAAGGGCAACAAAATGGTGCAGGGACTGCATCAGAAGACATATGAGGACAGATTAACAGAGCTCAATATGTATACCCTGAGCAAAGGAGGGAGAGATGATATGATCGAGGCATTCAAGCACCTTAAGGGCATTAACAAGGTGAAAGAGTCTAACATGTTTAAATATAAGAAAAACAGCAGGACAAGAGGACACAGCATGAGATTAGAGGGGCCAATTAAGGGGAATGTGAGGAAATTCTTTTCACAGAAAGGGTGGTGGATGCATGGAATGGCTTACCATAAGAAGTGGTGGCTATGAATACAGTGCAAGGCTTCAAACAGGCATGGGATAGGCATAAGGGGGCAATACAAATGACTATGAATAGATAGGCCACTGACAGAGCAAAGGCGATGGCGCATTTATAAGGTAGAAAACAAATGGGCAGACTGGATGGCCTTATGGTCCTTATATGCCAACTTCTATGTTTCTATGACCATGTGCTACTTGCTGTGTGTTCTAACATGTGTGCTCCTCAACCTAGCAGAGAGGCATCTGTTGTGAGGATTACTGAGGGTTGTTCCCTTATAAAAGGTACACCCACCCTGAGGTTGTGCTCATCCAGCCACCATTGTAAAGCCTGGAATAAGCTTTTGTGCCTGGAACCAGTTTGGACATAGGATCCGTCCTTTGAGACCAATGCCATCTGAAATGGAACTGAATATCTCTCATCTGAAACCTGGAGCCCATTACCACTGCAGTGGCAGATGCCATGTGGCCCAGTAGCCTGAGAAATTTTGGCTGATTTGGTCTCCCAGACACAAAGGATTTTGCAATCTGCAGAATGCTTGCCACCCTCTCTTGTGGCAGGAGGGCTCTGCCCTGTCTGGTGTTTAGTTCTGCTCCAATAAACTCCAGCACCTGAAGTGGTACCTGCTGAGATTTCTCTTCGTTTATCAGAAATCCCAGGGACTCAGTGTAGATTTTGTTAGTGCCAGTGACTGTACTGCATGCTGCATAGACTGTCCTACTATTAACCAGTCGTCTAGGTAGGGAAAGACTGTTACACTTTGTTTTCTCAGAAACTTTACCACCACTGATAGGCACTTTGTAAAACCCTTAGTGCCAAAGTTAGTCCAAAAGGAGAGCTGCAAACTGGTAATGGCCTGAAGCCAGTCTGAATCTCAAGAATTTTCTGTGAGATCTTCTGATGGGAATGTGAAAATAAGCATCCCTTAGATCTAGGGAGGCTAGCCAGTCTCCCTTTGAAATGAGGGAATTATTATTGCAAGAGTGACCATTTTGAACCTTGGTTTCAAGATGTGCTTGTTCAGAAGTCTTAAATCCAAAACAGGTCACCAATCCCATTTTTCTTCCTTATGAGGAAGTACCTGGAATAAAACCTTTGCCCCTGCTTGTTAGAGCCACTACCTCTACTGCTTTGATTGCTAGCAGATGCTTTACCTCTGCCTGCAACAAAATTTTGTCTGCAGCTGTTGTTGGAGTAAAGGTCTTGTTCTCAGTTTTGAAATGATTTGAAACTGAGTGCCAGCCCCTGGTCACTACCTCCAACACCCACTTGTCTGTGGTGATGGCATGCCAAGTGTGAAGGTAATGAGCCAGTCTGCCACCTACTGGTGGTCCTGCAATAGGGAGTCGACCTGCACTAGCCATCAGGGCTTCTGTGTGGGCTGTGCTTGAACCTGTGGTGCAGGAGCCACTCTTCTCAATGCTCTCCTGCCCCTTCCTCTAAAATGACCTCTGGCCTGCTGCTGAGGATGAGAGGCCTGAGCCTGAAAGAAGGGTTTGGGGTAAAACCCTACCCCTACCTCCCTACTCTGGGGTCTGTAAGAGGTGGAGGGCCTATCTTTGGAATTGCTCTGATAGATGGATTTCTATTCCTCCACCTTCTTCATGTATGCCCTGTTTTATCCTCAATGAACTGTTCTCCAGGGGAAATCCATTGCTTTGGCCTGGTGTTCAAAGTCTGGTTGGTGGCTCTAAGCCACGCAAACCTCCTGAGTGAAACTGACAAAGCCATTAATCTGGATGCAGTATCATTGGCATCCACTGCCATATGAAATTGGTACTTGGTAGCATCAATGCAGCTCTTGCAGTATCCTCAAGTCTACAGCCACTTCACATGGGACCTTATCAGTCAAAGCTAGAACAGTGTTCCATAGAGCTTTTGGTACTGCACTGAATATGCCATGTAATTGGCCTGCCTAACTAATAAAGAGGCAGCCATGTACCCTTTCTTTCCCATAGCATCCATTTTCTTGAATCTTTGTTTGGTGGATGGGTAGCCAGGGATCCTGGCCTGTCACAGGCAGCAACTTGTACTACTCCTCAGGATCAGGATGAGTAAACAGAAAATCAGCTGTAGTTCTATCCAGCTGATATTTCTTGTCAGCTTTCTTATCCACACCAGGGATAGAGGTTGGTTGTAAAATCTGCACTGCAGCCTTTTTAAGATTTATGCATGGGCAGAAACAGATGTTTGTGGGTTAACCCCATCATCTCCAGAAAATCTGCCTCCTCCATATCCTCTTCGTTTCCTTTTTTTAATTTAATATACTTTATTAAATTTCAGAACACTACAGTAAAACAACCAGCATTCCAATAGCATAACAATACCAGGTGTCAAGTGCCCCCTCCTCCCTCCCAGACCACACTACTTACTTATACATTTAGAGCTCAGGGTTCATCCAGACTATCCATCTTTCCAGAGTGCCAGAAGGGCCTCAAGATTCCCCCACAATTCTGAGTAGGAAGCTAGTCTGTTCTGCATAGAGGCGATATGTCTTTCCAGTTGAAGGCGCAGTATGATCTCCTGTACCATTCCAAAGTAGTAGGGGGTTGTCGCTCAGCCAATGCCTAACAATAACCAACTTAGCCACTGCCGAGACTAGTAACATATAAGCTTTCCTAACTCTAGGTGTATCTTTGGGGAGATAATTTAGCAAACATACCTCCGAGTAAACAAAGACTCAATCCCAAAATGGGATCCAGTGTTTCTCTGATCGATTGCCAAAATTTTTGTACTTTTGGCAATTCCATAACATATGATGAAGAGAACCCATACCCTCCTTGCATTTGCCACAAAGTGGCGAGGTCAACCTTCCTATTCTGAACAATTTCATTGGCATCCAGTAGATATTATGCATAATATTAAAATGAATTAACCGCAGTCTATCCTGTTTAACATATCTGTATAGTGTCTGCCATAGACTACCCCATAGGATCGGATCTTCGGAATATTCCATTCGTTAACCCAGTAATAGCAGACCCGGATTGTAATCTGAAGTCTAATGTTTGTAAGTTTTGTAACACCTGGTAACCGGGTGGGACTGAGAGGCTACCTGTATTGTACAGCCGCTTCCCGAATCGACCAGTCTACCAGCGGAAAGAGGGCATTCAAAGTGCTAAGGGCTTTACTAACCTGAACATACCTGAAAGTATTTTTCTAGACATCCCAGTGATGCTCTGAAAATGGGCAAAAAGCAGCGGTCTCCCATTTACCCAGATATCCGAGACCTTAGAGCCATTCAATTGAGGCCAAAAGGAAGAGGATATCGGTGTCCCACCAATCCTAACTTATGGTTGCCTACAATGGGTTGGTCTACTGATTGACACCATCTTATTCCCAGATATTTTTGCATTTGCAGCAAGGCCTTAAGAGACCATCCCATAGGGTTATTCCTTATGGACCTAGGCAGATGGACCGGGAGGTATAAATCAGGGCCCCTAAAGAGCATTTAACTCACTGCCAAGTACTGCTCTATACTAAGCCAAACAGGAGTGTAGTCCGAGGGTCACGTTCTTTATACCAGAAAGCCAATTTACTCAAATGGAATGCTATATAATATAGAAAAAGGAAGGGCAGCTAGCCCTCCCTTGGACTTAGGAGCAGTCAATTTGGAATAGGACCTACGAATACTCTTCCCCTCCACAGAAACCTGTTCACTAAACTCTGAGTTTGGAGAGCCATGTTCTCGGTAGATATCCCCTAACATTCCCATTGGATATAAGATTCTCGGTAAATATTCATTTTTACCACGTTTAATCTCCCCACAATGAAAAGGGGAGCAGGCCCCATCTCCATATCTCCAGTAATCACCTTAATTACAACACCAATATTCTCTTTGATCATGGTACCCATGTCTCTAGAAACTTTAATACCCAGATATATCAGAGACTTAGCTTCCCAGGAAAGCCCATAAGGAGCCAATTCCGCTCTGTTCACTCTATTATTTAAAAGGAAAATCTTGGATTTGTATCGGTTCAATTTATAATAGGACACCTTTGCTAATATTTCTACCTCGTCCAATAAAGCAGGGATCATATACCAGGCTCTCAACATGAAATAGAATATCATCTGCATAGGTTGACAAAGCGTATCTCGAGGTTCCCATCTGATTCCTCTGATACTGGAGTTGTTCAGTAATCTGCAGCAAATGGTTCTAAGTATAAATTAAAAAGTAAAGGAGACAGGGCACCCTTGTCTTGTTCCCTAAACAGCTGAAAAAGCGGGGATAAAACACCGTTACACTTGACTTTAGCAGATGGAGCAGCATAAAGTAATTTTATCCATCTCAGAAATTCTTCAGGCATGCCAATCGGGTTAAAGTGGCATAAAGGAAATCCCAGGATACCCTATCGAATGCCTTTTCGCATCTAAGGATACTAATACCATAGGTAAATTGGCATCCTGGCAGCGGCAATAAGATGTACAATTTCTCATATGGTCCCCAGGACGACCTTCCAGCCATGAATCCCACCTGTTGGGGCCTATGAGTTTACCATTACTCTTGAAAGTCTAATGGCTAAGAGCTCATAAAATTTTAATATCTGAATTTAATAGTGAAATAGGCCGTAACTACTACATTTAAGAGGATCTTTCCGGCTTCAAGATTAATGATACCACCGCTTCATGAAAGCTGGTATCTGATATGCCATTATCATACCAATAATGAAATACATCCCTTGAATTGGACTTAAATCGGTAGATACATCTATATAAATTATTTGGGAGTCCGTCTGGACCCGGGACTTATCAACCGGTAGCAGCGGATAGTCTGCTGGATTTCGTAAAGAAATCGGCTCGCCAAGAAGGCTGCCTCCACGGTGTAATCGTAGGCAAGCTCACCGACTCGAGATAACGTCCAATCTCAGCCTTACTAGGGCTAATGCACTATGTACCGCATAGAGTTCCTGATAATATTTACCAAACGCTCTTTCGATCCTTCCGAGTCAGTACACACTGGACCCTCTTGATCTTCCTTAATTCCTGCAATAAATTGAGAGAGGACTCTAGTTGCGTAATCGTGGGGCAAAGAAGCTTGCTGACCTCTCTCTCGACTCTAAATATCTGAATTTAGTTCTACTGAGACTAATTCAGCTCTTTGGGAAATGAGTCCCGTATACTGGAGCCTGCAGCTGGTATAATCTAGCCCATGTATCTGCCAAGAATTCTTAGACAGCGTACGCTCGAGATTTGTAATAGAGGCCAGAAGAGAATCACTTTGAATCTTCTGACAGCGGGCTCTCTTTGCCGCCATTCTTATGAATTCACCCCTCAGTGAACATTTCAGTGCCCCCAGACCAGATCCAATTTAGTAACCTAACCCTGATTGTTAACCATGAAGGAAGTCAAGAAATCTTCAATATGTTTCTGGGAAGCTTGGTCTCAATAACTGAGTATTTAAATGCCATAATGGTGACCGCTACATCCTGTGTCTAGACAGTAACTCATAATGACAGGAGCATGGTCAGATAGGACCCTGGCAGAAATCTCCACTCGAGAGACCCTGCTATTGCAACAGCACTTAACAGAAAATAATCAATTCTAGAATAAGTACCATGAGCTGAAGAATAAAAGGTGCATTGTCTCTCCACAGGGTTAAGAATTCTTCACACATCCAGAAGAGCTGCCCATTAAGCAACTTTTCATGGCACGCTATTGGAGAAAGACCCCATTTGCAAGAGTCAGATCTATCAGTTCCGTCTGAAGTACTAGGTTCCAGTCCTCACCAGTACTGTTAACTCTTAAAGGGTTAGTCACCACTAAATTTAACAGGTTAACAAAAAAAGGAGAATCTATGTTAGGTCCGTAAATGGACCCAACAATATCGGCTGGGACTCTAGCAGACCATGAATCAGGACATAACGGCCCTCTGGGTCCCAGATCTCTTGCATTAATTTGAATGGAACTCCCTTAGCTAGCAAAATCACCACACCTCCTTTATTAGTTGCTCTCCCCTCCGTAGACTTGTTCCACCCAAAGCTGCTTAAAAGAGTGATGTCCTCTTCAAATGTGTTTCCTGGAGAAATACAATTCTAGCTTTCAATTGTGCCAGATGTTTTAAAATTATTTGCCTCTTAACTCTATCTTTGGCCCTTGATATTCCAGCTTAAAAACTGATATTGATTAGTCATAGCCCTGTAAAATACAGTAGATGGGAGGCCTGTAATTTCTACTCATACTAGCCGACCACTTGCTTCTGATATAACCACCACCTATAAAGGGTACAATGACCCTAAAGCCTTTCTAAACTCGTAAAAGTAAGATGTATGGTCCTGTCCCATAGTCCCCTGTCCCTCCCCCCACCCAACTTCCCAATACCTACCCTACCTTCTACAGCACCCCCTATCAGACAAACCCCAGTTCCAAATAACTGCACTCCCACCCTCTACTTGCCACATGATGTTAAAACAAAGCAGCCTGCCAGTGCCATTCGTGCCCCTAGGCTTGCCTCCCGCCTAACTGCCATTTATGTCTACACAGCCATGTAACTCTTTATCCCGATACCCTAACCTTGTCCCACAATAAACTTGCCCTAGATAATCCAAAACTAGGGGGAAAGGGATCAGGCATCGCATCAGCAATCCCACAGATGCATCTCCTCTAATGCCCCTTACATGTTCCCCATCGTAGACCATGAAAACCAAATGGAACTTTCCTTCAAAGATGAGCTATCTCACCTTGTAGAAAAAGAGAAGCAAAACCAAACTTTTCTTTCTTTTTTTCTTCTCTTCCCTCCCTTCCCTTCCCTTTCCTTCTTTCTCTTCCTTCTAACCCCCAGCAATCAGACTTGTACTGAGAGGCATTAACCAAAGTCCTTCGATCACCTCTTGAACTCTGCCAAGCAGAGCCGAGGTGACCAAACAACAAGGTTCAGTAACTTCACAACCAGGATAAAATCCAGTCTTCCACTCGTCCAGGTCTCTGATGATAAACGAACATTCAAGCTATGACCAGCCTATTCATATGTCTTCACTTGCTGAATTCCATTGTCTAAACCCCACAGTAAGCAGAAAACAAAACAGGCATGATTCTACGGTACAATGCGCTATTATCCTAGCGACAGCCGTCCGTTTCAAAAGTCTCCTCCGACAAGAACAAAAATGCACGGTTCCAGTCACCATCGCAAACATCGGTTTACTAGACTTTCCACGGTGTTCCCATGGTTCACTTTAATTCCTCACGTCGACACAAGGCAATGAGACAACGTTAGCCAGAGATACCAAATCTGTAGTCCTGTTTTTTGTTTTTTTTTTACTCTTTCAATGGTTGCACCAGGGATTCAAAGGAGTCCCATAGCAGAAACAAAACAGGCATAATTCTTGGGTTCAATGCTATTGTCCTTGGCGACAGACCCCAGTTTCAGAAAAATAAAGCACGGTTCCAGTCACCAATTAACACTTCTGGATTACTAATTTTCCCATGGTGTTACTGAGGTTCACTCTCATTCCATACAGCAATCCGAGGCAATAAAGAAACATTAGCCAGACGTACTCAAATTTAATATTCTGAGTTCGCCTCCATTCATTTAAATAGATCAGGAAGTAGACTTTTTAACTCTTCCAATGCTTTCGCCAGGAGTCAAAAGAGTGCCAGTTATCGCTCAGCTTGACCATCAGGTTGCGGGTATCGTACCGAAAGATTTTACCTGCTGCGAGTAGTTTTGAAACGATAGGATGAAACTCTTGTCTCCTCAGGCTGCATGGTGTGGTAAATCATGGGTAATCCGGATTTTTCGGTCTTCCCATAAGACTTCTTTAAGCTCTTTTGTTCTTGCTAGTACATGCTGCTTATCTTGGTAGTTTAAAAATTTCAAGATGACTGGTCGGGTGGTTGTCCACTCGCTGGCATCGGGCGTAACGCCGGTGCACCCTCTCTATTATGTAGTCTCCACGTCGTGGGATGGCCCTGCAATTTTGAGACATAGCTTTTGAATAAAAGTAATTGGCGATTCCTCCCTCCTTTTCAGGCAGACCCACAATAATTAGATTATTTCGTCTGCTACGCCCTCCAGATCCTCCAGTTTATCTTGAGCATTTTAATCCTGTGGCCAAAATCATTGTTCCTGTTTCTACTTTTTCCTGCTTTTTTCTATAGAAGAGATCCTAGTTTCTGAATCTCCCACTCTAACGGACAGTCGAAGCAACCAAGCTCTTAATCGCTTTTAAATCTTCTGATATCATGTCAACCGCTGACTGTAACGGCTGCATTAATTTATAAGCCTGTCCTCCGATAAAGCAGTCGTGGTTGCGGGCATCTTTGTGTGCTAGTAGCTTGCTGTCTAGGCCTCTTCATGCCTTGTCCTTCTCCGTGTGTGAGGGGGAGAATGCCGAGGGGCTTTTTTCACATAAGCTTCCATCCAAAACTAAACCGGGAGATTCTCATGTCTTCCCAACTAGGAAATACCCAACAATTGATGTTAGATCAGAATTTTAAAGAGAATCGTGGAAATAGCAGATGGGAGACGGAGCTCAAGGAGGAAGCTGCTGCTGCTCAAGCTGCCATCACGTGACCCCTGTTCCTCTTCTGTTTCCTGAAGAGGAAGGTTTAGGGTTCCCACCATGCTCTTAACAAAAGCATAGCGGGAGGAGTATTCCTCAGGACCCCTAGGAGGGGACCCAAAATCTTGCTCAGGGAGACCTCTGGATCTATAGGTTCCCTTGCAAGTCATCCTCCTCCTCCTCCCCATACACTTTCAGCACTTCTTGCCTTGCTGAGGTTGTAGAAGGAACTAGGGCAACTGGCAAAGGAACCGGGATTGCACCCTGTAGGCTTGTAACATTTGTAGTGCCTTAGCAATGTCCTCAGCCTAGGGCATAATGTGCTTGTCTACTGGGAACTCCTTAGCCTTTCAGCGGAGGCACGTGACATGTTTTTCTTTACACTTTTCTTTCATGGAACAGGTTCAGAACCTGTTTTCACAGCCCTTTTGTTTTACCAGTTCAGATTTATCTGAACTCCTGTCAGGATCCTTAGCTTTACCTCCATCCTTTTTGTTGGAAGAGGAAGAAGCAGAATTCTCCACATTAGAAGCAGAAGCCATCTTCTAAAATTTGGGACCTTTTCTTTAATGTTTTAGGGCAAAGGTCTTATAAATATAACACTTGGCAAATATATGACTTTACCCAAGCAAGAAATACAGAGAGGCCCAGATATTCAAAAGGGTTGCACCATGCACAACAGGGATGCGCATAGCGAAGTCCGAAAATGCGCCATTGTGCGATATTTAGTGGAGGCAGATGTGCCCTCAAATCACAATGCGCAAGAGCACAACAGTAATGAATGCATGTGCAACTGAAGGGGGAGCCATAAATAAATGGTGCAGTGCGATATTCAACAACATGCGCCATGTGCAAAAGGGAGCAAGCGGAAGTTGCGCACAGCGGAAATGAACCAAAATAAAAAGGAACAAGATAGAGGTGCAAGAACACTACAGGAAAGCCACATGTTGGTGAACTGCAAGCAGGCACACAGCAACTGTGAGCAGGACAGGGCAGGAGCAGAACAGAGCACCTGGAACCACCAGGAACAGGGAAGGAGTGGGGAGCCTGTGCCACTGCGGACAAAAGTAGGAAGTGCCACACAGCACTGAAGGCACAGACAGTGGACAGTACGGCCACTACTGGGAGGTGTTCCGGTGCAGGGGAGTAGCAGTGAGGACAGTGGGGGAATGGTAGCAACAGCACAGGGGGTAACACAAGCCAGGGACATGGCCAGTGCCACCATCCAGATGGAGGCAGTAATAGGGGAGTGAGAAGGCAGGCAGCAGGGTGTACGGCCGTGGAAGGGCCTGTCGGTATGCCCCAACAGGCAGTACCGAGCCCGCACCAGCTTTGAGCTGTACACCGACACTGAGATCGTGGGCCGTACTGTCTGAACCGGCATTCCTGAGGTGGCTCTGTGAGTTGTGCAGTGATGTGATGCAGGCACCCATATGACGGAGCCATGCTCTGTCAGTTGAGACCAAAGTGACAGCTGTCATGTGCCTGCTCACCATGGGTGCCTTCCAGAGACCAACAGGGGACATGACAGGCATAACCCAGTTGGTCGCATCACACCTTCTCACCCATCCTCAGCACACTGCTGCCACATGCCGCGGAGTACATCCATTTCCCAGCACACTGGCAGAGTGCACAGCAAACATACAGGAGTTCCACAGGGTAGCACGTATGCCTGGCGTGCTTGGAGCAATAGACTGCACCCATGTGGCCATCCACATGCCACCTGGCCCGAGGGGCCACATACATAAACCGTAAAGGGTATGCAAGCATCAACTGCCAGGTGGTGTGCGGCGCCAGGGGTGAATAATCAATGTCTGTGCTACGCACCCTGGGGGAGCACATGATGCCTTCATCTGGCACTAGTCTGCACTGTGCCACAGGTTCGAGAGTGGGGACATCCCACTGGCCACCTAGTGAGTGAGTATGCAAATCACACAGAAAGACATGGAGCTTGGGAGGCATAGTCAGAGGTGACATGGTTAGTGGCTTAGATAGCCTATGGAAGGGTGACGCTGTTCACCAAACTAATGTCCACCCTCTACACACAGGTGACAGTGGATACCCACTCCATCCTTGGCTGCTCACACCATACCTCAGCCCGCTACCCCATCGCAGCAACGCACAATGAGGCACATGCCACCACATGCAATGTCATTGATCGGTGTTCGGGATGCTGAAGGCACGTTTTCTTTGCCTGGACATGTCTGGCAGTGCCCTACAGTACAGCCCCTCAAAGGCCTGTGGGCTATTCCTGGCCTGTTGCATCCTGCACAACATGGTCAATGAATTGGGATAACCGTACAGGTCAAAGAGGGGACAGTGATGGGAATGATGAGGACATTGGTGAAGATGGTGATGGCAGCCCCCGGTCTAAGGGACCCTCACTGATCCAGATGGCACAGCTGCACTGGGACACCATCACAGATGAGCACTTCAACCAACCCAGGTAAGTCATGGGGCCATGTGCAACCACCAGTGGCAAGGGCACAACCCACAAACATGCATGGACAAACCCAGGGGTGCATGTCGTAAAGGGAATTGGTGAGCATGGAACCGCACATGCTGTCAGGGATGGGCAAGGTCTAACATGGCATGATCACACACACACACACACACACACACACCCCACAGGACATGCACAAGGGTAGGAGGCGGCATGTCGGCCCCAGCCACCACCTCTAGCCCATGCACACCACAGACCACCATGCCCAGTGCCTGTCATTGTGCGTGTGTCAGATGCTGGGCACCATTGCACAGTGGCAGACAGCACAATGCAGGCATCATCATGCACATGCCACAGTGAACAGCAGCCATGAGGGTGTGCAGATGGAACTGTGTGTGTGTGTGTGTGTGTGTGTGTGTGTGCAGGGCCGGGTACCTCACCCATGCATTTCATGTTGAACAACACACTGCACACAGGGCAGTGTCAGACAGTAGCCTTGGTGGGAGACAGGTCGTCATGTGCCACAGTGCCATGGATGCGTGCGGCCCCACTGAGACCCACCAGCAGTGACAGGCTGACCAATGGCCTCATGGGTGGCACCGACAGTCCCCCAGGGGTTCCGCTGCATGAACGCGACCGGCTTGGCGGGGGTCTCGCAGCACACCAAACATGCCTGCGCCAGACATGTTTGGGATGCCCACAGCTGAACCGTGTCAACAAGGAGGGTGTCGCATAACGCTGGGAATGGGGTGGACATTGCACTCGTGGTGTCTCGATGCATGGGCAAATAACTGTGTGCCCACTGTGGCCATGGCAGCTGTGATTGTCTGTGTCAGCCTGTCAATGGCAGTGGTCACATCCTCCTGCATCTGGTCCATCCCTGCCAGGAGCAGAGCAGTGTCTCTGCCGCACCCCTCTGCCTGGTGCAGAGCCACACTGAGTGCATCCACCGCCATCAAGGCCGTAACTGCTGATCGACTGATTCTTGGAGTATGCGGGGTGCTCTTCTAAGAGGTCATCTGCCTGACCAGCATGCTGTCCCTCATGGTGTTTGCGGCCTGATGGGCAGCACCCCTGAGAGTGGGTGCTGCACACTAGGCCATGCCTGGGCATGTCCACAGGCAGTGCACTGACATCGGCCCCAACACTGTACCCCATGGCCATTAGACAACTGCTGACACTGCCCTCCAGCTGCCACCTCCAGGGCTCAACGGTACCTGGACACACACCAGTGCTGCCCCATTGGTGCAAACAAGCACAGGTTGGGACTGTGATGTCACACAGGCCTCCACGGTGGCACCACCCACGGTCATGCCTGTGCTGTTACCTGCGTGTGGCCATCCTGCGTGCCCACACTTATCACTGTCTATGAAGTGAGCTCCATCATCATCATCAGTGATGGATCCGCACCAGTCTGAGTTTCAGCATGCTGGCATCCATGGACTCTGGCATGCTGGGACATGGACAAAGCTCCTCCGCACCTGCTCCACTAACATCTGTCCGGACAGTCGGGGGCCCACTGTCACACTGACCCTCGAACACCTGTGGAGGTGGATGGGCCCTTCTATGTCCATGGTATCGCCTCAGTGGACAAGTCCACCACCACTGACCCATGTAGATGCTCAGGAGCTGTAAGGGAACACAGTAGCATTAATGTATCTGCCCTACCCGTCTCCCCCAGTGACAGATCAGGACCTACCATGCAGTGACGGGCTACCACCCATCTGGAATCCACCACCTGGAACACCCGATGGCACAACGCTGCATGCTGCCAGCAACCCGCTCTTCTTGTGGGGTCAGGAGTTGCATGGCCAGCTGTCCCCACCAGTCGCAGCCCGGCTGCCCTGATGGCAGCCACCTTGTCCTTAACCCTCCGCCTGTCCGTGCCCACCTTCTTCTTGCACTCCTGCACAGATCACTGGTGGCTGCCATGCAGGTTGATGACACACGCCACCTCTCCCCATGCAGCAGCATGGGCCTGTGGTGTTCCCCACTGTCCGCTGAGCAGTGGCTCCTGGTCAAGGTAGGCCTCAAACAGGGATCCGTTTCTGCCTTGGTGAAGTTAGGCCTCCTCTTCCTCCACGTCTCTGTTCCTTTTCCTCCACCTCATGATTGCTCATTATTTATCCTGTGGAATGACAGGTGTTACCCGTGACTGTGCAGTCCCATGCATGTCCCACACACCACAGTCCACACTCCCAAACAGCATGCAACTCACCACAATAGACTGCAGTAACGACTATGGCCTCTGCAGCCCAATGTTGCATTTATATAGCGCAACGCATGCAAATGAGGTGAGGCGAATTTTAAGTGGATGCTAATGTGGTATCTGCGCCATTGAATAGCTGATTAGCTGATTTGCATATGCCATCTGAATATCGCTGTTGCACTTTGCGCAATTGTGCTGAACGTGCTCAGGCAAGGGCACATTTCTGTGATATGTGCAGTGGACACCAAACGATGCATGCCCAGGGTGCTGACGCCGACACCCGCCATGCTGCTAATGTGCTGTGCATGGGAGGCAATGCAAGGCACGGCCACCACTGTGCCAGTGGCGCTACTGCGCCTGTCTACATGTATGGCGCCCAGCACTGGGGTGCCGTAGCTGCACTGGGGCCACAGCTGGTAGGCCACTACAGGAAGTGGCACACAGGCGCCCTACCGTGCTAGCATGTGGTGAGTACCAATTGTGCTGTGGTGGTCCATGTGCGAGACCCTGACCCTGTGCCAACTCTTGCTCCTTAGGTGCCATGCGTCCGCATGGGTGCACCTCTATTGTGCTGTTTGGTGACAGCACGATGGGGAATGGCAGCACAGTACCGTCAGCATCCGCACATGGTGGACGGCGCTACAGAGCACCATTTTGATACTGAAACATTGCAGGATGGCACGAAACAGGCACCCATCTGGAGCCAGATGGAACTGGCCAGTCTGGTGCAGTTGGTGGAGCCCCATGCTGCTGCCCTATTTGGGAGGCACCCTGGACAGGGCCAGGAGTGCCGTGTGGGGGAGGTGGCAGTGGCCTGGAGGAAGCCACTGGCATGGAGTGGACAGCGGAGCAGTGCAGACACCGCTATGATGATCTGCAGCATCGGGACTGGGACAGGCTTGCCCACTTGCAGACATGTGCCAGGAGGGGCACGGTGCCATGCCAGGTAGGTGCCCCATCCGTACACTGATAACGCCCATATGGGTATCACGGGCATGTCCAGCACATTGAGGGGCCATCCAGTGTGGGCTGTGGTGGTGGTATGGGGTGGGGAGGATGGGTATGGCTGTGTGGCATTGCACACACACAGGAGTGGGGGACTTTGCTACCAGATTGTACTAATGTTCTCTCTCCATGTTTGCACCCTAGGCCCAGAGGAGTGCCAGCATGCCAGGGAGAGGAGGCTGCACCATGAGCCACAGCATGCGAGAGGGCAGACGGGCCAGGGCGCAGGGACCAGCCTGATGATGGTGAGTGCCTTACATCCATGATTACTTTTTCATGCTGTGTAACAGGGCGGGCATGGGGCATGGCCACCATCCATTGACACCACTGCCATGCATGCAACTTGGTACAATCAGCACTGTCCAGGGGCACTGCATGTCTGAGAGTGTGTCAATGGTGGTCCATGCGTGCACTGGTACATGGTTGTGCCACTGTTTTCAAGATCAAGATAGCCATGTCACTGAACAGCCACGGTGGTGCTGTGCAGGACTTGGCCAGTGGGTGTGTGCAGCGGTCCTCATGGCTGTGTGTGCCTGGGTGGGCAGGTCTTGTGGACACGATCACTGTGGGTGGTCACACACCATCATAGAGGCATGTCCCATGGCCGATGCCATGCACAGTGGTGGGCTGCATGGGGCTTTGCATTCACACCTATTGACTCTGCTCCCTTGTCCTAGGTGGACAGCAGCTGCAGGCAATCAGTGAGATGCTGCGGAGATCCTACTAGTTGCCAGGGCCTCCTGGAGATCCTTGAAAGGATAGACTGCCTGGGAGCACGATGGTGGCATGGTGGGAGGAGCAGCCAGAGCGGGGCTCCCGCTGAATGTTCTAATGCCCCTGATTTCTCCTACCCCTGGACCCACCCTCACACCCCTCCTTCCCTCTACCATTTGTTCACCCTTCCCTTACCCACCCCCACCTTGTTTGTGACCCTCCCCAACCTTTTGTATATATCTGTAAATAGTTTTGTTTGATGTTTTACAATACATTTGCTTTGATATGCCTACTGTGGTGGTCTCTGATTTGCAGCGGGCTATAGGTGCTCAGCTGCAGTGGTGCATGTCGGCAGGGTGGTGCAGTCATGTGCTGTGTGTGTGTCTGTGGGGAAGTGACTATGGTGTGGAAGTAGCTATCAGTCACTGTCTGTGGTGTGTGGTGTGTGTGTTGTTCTCTGTGCACTGGATGACTGTGTGCAGTGGTCCACAGTGCATGCTCTGTGTCCATGGTGCACCTGTCAGACTGTCCATGGCCTGTGCAGCTGACACCCTTGCATGTCTGTGACCTGCACAGTCCACTGGCCTGTCAGTGGCGGCTGTCCATGCTGGACAGCCTCTGTACCAACACAATGCGGGTTGCCCTGTCACTGGTGTGGTGCATGTCTACCTCAGGTGACACTGTGGCCTCCACTGTTGTCGTCCCACCTCCATGCTGTCGCTTGTGTGTGTTGCAGGGATGTGCACTGTCTTCACTTGTGCTCGGGCACATGCTGGTGGCGTGCAGCTCCACGGTGCCTGCGCGGGAGGCTGGCACTCCTGTGCCATGGAGGTGCTGGCCATGTACCACGGTTTCGTGGCCACACGCTGGGGGCTTGCTTGCCCATTACTGTGTCCCTGTTGGTGTGCCCTTGGCAAGGGTGGTGTTTGTCCGCACTGTGTTGCATCCTGTGTGGCGGATGCTTCCATGCACCACTGTGGGGTGTCTGTGCAAGCTGTTGTGGCCAGTCCTGGGTCGGGTGTGTCATTGGGAGTGCATGCAGGGTGCTGTACCACTGGTGGTGGGGTCTGGGGCATGCCCTGTCACATGTGGGTACCTCATGTGCTGACGCATTGTCATTCTCTTAGCTGTACCTCGGGGACATGTGTGGTGGCACTGTGTATGCAGTAATTGCATCACTGGTGCTGCCACCCACTGATGGGTGTTCTTGGTGGGGCTGCCTTGCATGGTTCTGTGGTGCACAGGGTTGCATTGTCACAGTGGGGGTGGTGGCATGCATGGGATGTCCTGCACTGGTGGACGCTGCTCCTGGGCAGGGTGTCTGAGGATCCGGTGAAGGGTGTACTCTGCATTGGTGGGATGGTGTGGCACAGGGTGGTTGGCCCTCCTTGTGTGCCAGTCACAGCTTGCCAGGTGGTGTGCTGGGGCACCATGCCCTGGCTGTGAGTTTGTTGCTGATATCCATGGGCTGGTGGTTATTCCAGCTTTCCACCGATTGTGCAGTGCATGGGCGATGTCTGTTCTGCTGTGTGCTCCTCTGCCCATCTGTGGCATGAGTGGTGGGCCCCTGCATCCTGTCCCTGCGCATCCCTGGTTGTGCTGTTGCACTGCTGCCCTGCTCCACTGAGCATCCCTGGTTCGCTTATGGTACATCTGGACCGCGCCACTGCACATCCCTGGTTCCGCTTATGGCGCAGGTATTGCGATATTCAGTCATGTGCCGCAGGCACATCTTGACCTGTCCAGTTTTTGAATATCACGCTTCTTGCTAATGGGCGCAGTCGCTGTTGCTGCCTGCTGTTGTGCACTTTTCGGTGCAGTTTGAATATCTGGGCCAGAGTGTCTATCTGCTTTTGCTATAAGTTGCCCACAAGACTCACAACATTTAAAACCCATGGGTCCTGTACGTTTTTAGGTTTATCTAAATGGACCTGTGACATTGATAGACAAAAATATTACTTACAATAAACCGTTATTTAAAGCACCTTGGAACCGGAGGATCTTTAAAATAACAACCGCTATGTTCCTGGAACCAATCGGTATTTGGTTCCTGAATGAAAAAGAAACTGATAAATACAGTAATTGAGCAAAAAATGAAGTGGTTCAAGATCGCTAAATATATAAAATAAAGAAAACTGACGTAAAACCTCCCAAAGATGCAGAACCCTCGGTTCAAAGGAACCTTGAGGGAACCGATGAATAGAGACAAAACTACTATAATAATACTAAACAATGTTTCTAAGGCAGTCATTTTAAATTTAAACTAAAATGAGTAATTATCCACAGATAAACTTTATTCTGAAAACAGTTCAAGGAGAGCTCCCGGATGTCCTTACTAGGCAGGGAGTAAAGACTCTGAAGCACTCAGAGTGCAGCAGTTACTAGGGCAGTAGTTTGAAAGTGACATAAGCCACTTGAGAATTCCATAATTTGCATAAAATTCCATTTCTCCGGGCAGTTCAACACTGGAGACTGACTGCATTAAGTTTAATCATAATGAGTGATTCCTGGGGTTAGAAACTTATGTAATAGGAAAATCCGCCATGAGAAAGTGGCCCACTTCCTGGACTGCCTCTCTTCCACCTGGGGACAAGGGAGAACATTTTGGGACAACATTAAGGATCCTATGGTAGACCTAACCTCCCTCCCTCTACTTAATATTGAGAGTGACACCATCCAGGACCCTCAGTTTATGGCTGATACCTTTAATTCTGCATTCTCTGACCTTCGAGTGTCCTTCTCCTGACTTCTTCAACAAAACCACAGACTGCTCTCTACTCCCCTCCCACATACATTCATTCACATATCTGGACTGACTTGTATGGTATGGGATGCAGGCCCATTGGCTCATGCTCTGAACCAATGGGCGTGCAGCCTACTGAGCTGTCAGTCGGGCGGGTGGTGGGCGACAAGCGGTGAGGTGCTGCCGCCACTGGCTGACGGGGAACGGGGTGGTGGGCGGCGGGGTGGGGCCACTAGATCACCAGGGATATCATACTTGGGGGTAAGAAACAATACCTGCAATCGGCTACCAAGCGGTCCACTGGACCACCAGGGATATTGGACTTTGGGGAGGTCTGATGCCCACGATTGGGCTACTCGGGGTGGGGGACATTTCATTTATGCCCGCGATCGGGCTAATGGGGTAGAATATCATTATGCCCGCGATCGGGCTGCTGGGGAAGAATATTGTTCTGCCCGCGATCGGGCTGGTAGGGGTGTCGGTCTCGATGGCTGCTGCCTCGCAGGCACCAGGTGTAAGTCATCGGGATCATGCAGCTGCATGCTAATGACATGCAAATGGGGCTGTAATCAGATGCAAATGGCCCCATGCACCTTTCATAAATTATGGCCCCATTTGCATGTCACCCTTGAATATCGCAGGTGCTGTGCATGGTGCAATGGAACTTGCACCACCACATCTCAATGTTCCACTCTTACCACTTGCACTGAGCGAGTTCCACTGCGCCATGCACAGTGGGTGTGACCATAGGGCAACTCCATTGAATATCACCCTGGCCACACCCCTGCACAACTATTTTGAGCGGCGTTGGGCTTGCGCCCACAAAATGGCGAGTTTGAATATCTGGGCCTCTTTGTTCTGAAGCCTGACCATGCCAAAGAAATACAGTGGCCAAAGGAATGTCAGCTAGAATCGCATTTCAGCATTAAGCATAGGCGTAGTTTGACATTGACATTTGGGGCACAGGGGGAAGAATTTTGACTAATTTAAAATTACAGAAAAACTGTCAGCCAGGGCAATCTTTTGGGGGCAATGCCCCGTCCTCCCCAAACTACACCTATGGCATTAAGATGAATTTAACTCACTGAATCTTCTGCAAATGTGGGTTTATCAGATAAAATAACCATAAAACACCTGAAAAGTTATTAACAGGGTTCTGTATAAACATCAACTGTTTAAAACCCCAGCGTAAACAACCATTCTGCACACTTTAGGTGTATTGTTTGGGGCATTAAAAGTACAAATAATTTAAACACAAGTTTAAGAAAAAACATTTACAGAGTCTTCCTCATGAATTATCTAAACTAGGTTAACATGAAGTCATTCATAACAATTGAAGTATACAAC
The DNA here is from genome assembly GCA_016271365.2 of Neoceratodus forsteri. Lineage (NCBI taxonomy): Eukaryota > Metazoa > Chordata > Ceratodontiformes > Ceratodontidae > Neoceratodus > Neoceratodus forsteri. The sequence goes on from JADMNL010000032.1 coordinate 185,816,572, forward strand.
TGCCTGGTTCTAAGAAGGTTTCTTTTCAGATATAAAACACATTGTAGAGAAAAATGTTGGCATTCCTTCCCCACTAATGCTTTTTCAAAAGCAGCAAAACTCCCCAGCAAACTCTGTTCATTCATAGATGATGTATTTGCCTCCCTGAACATTGCAGCTTCATTTGTTTTTGAACACTTGTCTGTCATGAAAGGTTACCTTTCAGTGTAGAAACAATACTTAATCTGCATACAGATTTGCTCTGAATCTGAATCCAAATCTGTCACAATCGTACTCTGCAGGTCAGGCCCTCTGCTCCCACAGTGCCAACTCTGAGTGCAACAGGTGAACAGGTAACAGACAAGGTAACCCTCTCTATCTGCTTTCAGGTCCAAATCACCTTTAGCCTCAAGTTCTGGGGATTCAAACTGTGAACCTTATGCTAGCATAGACAATTACAGGCTCAGTCAGGCATTGGTCAGACTGGCTTGCTCATCCCTTCCCTAAAATCTGGAATTCCTCCTCTGAAATATGACACTCCTCCTCCAGCTTCTCCCTTACCTCCACCCTACACAATTACCTCTCCTCACCTATTCCTGCTTTAACGCCTCCTTAATTTAGGTGTCAGCATGGCTCAGTTGGTAACATCTGCCTCCTGAACCAGAAGGTCGTGGGTTCTCGTCCCACACTGGGACTGGACTTGCACCTAAAAATCTTGGCATCCGAGTGCATTATTGGGGTGCTGTACTGTTGGGGTGTGCTGTCCTTCAGATGAGACGTTAAACCGAGGTTCCTTCTGCTCATCCTGGTGTTGTCCAGGTGGAAGTAAAGAACCCAGGGCACTTTCTCAGAAAGAGCAGGGAACGCTCCCGTGTCCAGGCCAACATTCCCTTCCCATAAACTATTTCATGCAATTACCCAGGCTGTGTGTGGGGTGATGATGTGTGATATGGCCGCACCACACATTCAGTCACTTCACTACCAGTCTAGTATTGCTTGTAAAGCGCTTTGGGATATTGTGTATGAAAAGTGCTATATAAATGCTGATTCTTCTTCTTCTTAATACCTATTCCCAGTTTCTGCCTTCCTACCCGACCTCCCCTGGTAGAGTTCTCAACATCCTGAAGGAGGAAATCAGGAAATGGCTACCCCTTCTCCTCATATTCAGTTCTTGCCTCTCCTCCTGCCCTTCTGGGTCACCCATGTGCACAAAACCTACCCCATCCTTTTACTCCAACAGCACTTGCGTACTACCTTGAGCCTGCTCCTGGTACACTCATGCACTATAATAGTTCTGTTGCATCATTACTGATTTGTACGTCTTATATGTTCTTTTGTACAATTTTGACATGTATTGTAATTTACCCAATGTTGCACTACTGTTTGTTGTACAATACCTTGTGTTCGAACTCTTGCATAATCTTACAATGTTGTATTGTTTGTTATTTTATTTGAATATAGTGAGAAATAGTCCCAGACTTGGGCAGAGGAGTGATAAAATTGACTGAATAGCAGCTCACTGAAAATGCTAAACTAGTGAGCTGGAGGGACAGCAACATATTATTTGAACAGTTTGTGTCTGCCTCTACCTATGTAACTGTGTTTTTCCACCTTTCTCTTCATTTATAAAGTAGTACTGTATTGCCTACTTTCTTCATCTTGTTTTTTTTCTGTTTTTCCCCATTCAAGACATAGAGGCCCAGATATTCAAACTGTTCCAGGCTGTGGCGCGAAGCCTGGGCGCAGCTCAACTTGGCTGCGAGGGTGTGTGGCCTGGGCGATTCAACGAGCTGCGCTGCAGCTCAGCAGCTTTGAATATCATACCCCTGGCCACCCCCACTGTGCATGGTGCAGTGGCACTGTGCCAGTGCAAGTGGCCAGAGTGGAGCATGGAGATGCGCTAAGCGCAAGTGCCATTGCACCATTCACAGCACCTGCGATATTCAAAGGGGACATGCAAATGGGGCCATAATTTATACAAGGTGCACATGGGACCATTGCATGTCATTATGGCCCCATTTGCATCCATTAGCATGCAGGTGTGCCGATCCCGGCGACTTGCGCTAAGCGCCCTGCGAGCAGCAGCCGTCAGGACCGACACCCCTGCAGCTCGATTGCGGGCATTTGTCTAAAAGACTTCCACATCAATATCCTGGTGGTCCAGTGGACCGCTATGTGCTTTCGATCGCGGGCATGTGTTATAATAAAAGAGACTTCCTAGTCCAATATCCTAGTGGTCCAATGGACCGCTATGTGATAAATCGCGGGCATGTGTTATAATAAAAATAAATCTTCATCCAATAGACCTGGTGGTCCAGTGGACCACACTCTAATCGCAGGCATCTGTAAAACATACAACATCCTATTACCCTGGTGGTCTAAGAGTACCCCTCCCACCGCCCACTAAGCCCCCACCAACTCCCCCAGTCGGCCAGCAGGCAGCAGCACCCCACCTGTCTCGAACCCAGCCACCCACTGAATGACACTGTGAGGGCTGCCGTCCGCTGGTTCACAGCATGAGCCAATGGGCAAGCAGCCCTACCGAGGTGTTAGTCAGCGGGTGGTGGGGTGGCAGGCGGGTGCGTGTGCTGCTGCCCACTGGATGACCGGGGGAGGGGCGCTAGGCTCAGTGGGGGGGAGGGGGCACCCTAGACCACCAGGGTAATAGGATGTTGTATGTTTTACAGATGCCCGCGATCGGGCAGAGTGCAGTCCACTGGACGACCAGGGATATGGGCTGGGGGTTATTTCAACAGATGCCTGTGATCAGGCAGCAATCAGTCCACTGGACCACCAGGGCTATTGGATGAGGAAGTCTCTTTATTATAACACATGCCCGCGATCAGGCACATAGCGGTCCACTGGACCACCAGGGATATTGGAGGGGGTTTATTTAAACAGATGCCTGTGATGGGGCATGGGGTGCCACCAGGTGTGGCAGGAACTCAGGTGGCCACCACATGGTGGCAGCTGCCGTGTTACACCCTGCAATGTGGCAGTTCACCTGTGGGTGGTCATTGTTTGTTCCTTTTTTTGCTTAACTTTGTGCAGCGCAGCTGTGCAGGTTATGCATGGGCATGCCCCACTTGTGCCTGCATACATTACTGATGCGCTCTGGTACATCAGGATTTGTGCAGCGCACTTTTCCCTTTGAATATTGTGCTGGGTGATCAGTGGAGTTGTGCATGGTGCAACACTGTTGCACCATGCGCAACCCTTTGAATATCTGGCCAGAATGTTTATCATGGAATGTTTACCATGGAATACAGGAATTCAAAATTCTGCTCAGTTCTGCTGGTAGAATGTTATTCTCTAACATACTGTAACACAGACAACAAGAAAAATTACTCACCTTAGTAATGTTTCTTCTAATGGAGTCTTGCTATATTATGACATATGCAGTGAGTCCCAACCTTCAACTGCTCGGAGGTGAAAGAGTTAACTTTCCATGCTAGTGCATGGAACTTTGAGCACAAGCTCGGGTTGAAAGCTCTGTCTGTTGTTCTTCAAACTCAAACTGTCAGATCTTTATGAGCAAAACTCACTAAGGTTCTGTGTGGAAGCTGTAAATCTACACTAGCCAACTGGCTACTAAATATAAGAACACATTTTTGGTCCCAAAACAAAGACTCAGGTCAGGATCAAAAAAATAAAAACACAACACCCAAACACCCCAAAAGGAGGGTGAAAACAAGGTGGCATCTACTATGCCAATACTGCACTGCCCACCCACATCCCAAAAGCAGAGGTTCTGAGAGGGGCAGGGAGGGTCATAATATAGTAAGACTCCATTAGAAGAAACAACATTACCAAGGTGAGTAATTTTTTCTTCAAACAACATGAAGTCTTGCTATATTATGACATATGCAGACTACACAGCAGTACCTCCATGGAGGAGGGACAGAACCTACTTAGGAAATAGGCTCTGAAGCACAGCTGTGTTAAACCTAGCATCACTCCTAGCCTGGATGTCCAGGGAGTAATGCTTGATAAAAGTGTGAACTGTTTTCCAGGTAGCTGCTTGACATATCTCTAAGATAGGGATGTCCCTGGCAGCAGCCAGAGATGCAGCTCTACCTCTGGTAGAGTGAGCCCTCATGCCTGAGGGAGGAACCTTACCCAGTTTTCACAGCAAAATTGGATACAAGAAACAATCCACCTGGCAATGGATCTTTTAGTAGCAGGTTTCCTTTACCAACCTCACCATAAGTGAGGAACAGTTGGCGGAGTCAAATCTGTGACCCTTGGTACGTTCTATGAAGTAACTAAGGGCTCTTTGACATCTAAACTGTGCAGTCTCCTCTCACCAGAGGAGGAATGGTCAGTGAAGTACAGGAGAGACATAGATTGATTAAGGTGGAAGTCTGAAACCGCCTTTAGGCAAGAACTTTCTGTTAGTCCTGAGGACCACCTTATCTCTATGAAAGGAGATAAAATCAGGCTCCACTGACAATGCTTTGTAATTCACTTATGCGCCTGGCAGAAGTGATAGCTACCAAAAACACAGTTTTCCAAGTCAAGTACTTAAGCTCTGCTGAAGACAAGGGCTCAAAAGGGGTCTGCATAAGCTGGGCAATGCAAATATTAAGATCCCAGGCAGGGGCAGGGTCCCTGAATGGAGGGTGGTGTGAAGCAAACCCTTGAAAAACTTGGAGAATACAGGATGAGCTGAAAGAGAAGAGGGTTTACCTGCTGATAAGAAAGCAGACACAGCTGCCAGGTGCACCTTTAGGGTAGCTGGTCTCAGCCCCAAAGTATTCAAATGCACCATATAATCCAGGACTGTGGGTAAGTCAGCAGATTCTGGGAAATGTGCTTGCCAGAGCACCATATGGAAAACTCTTCCATTTGGAATTATAAGTAGTTCTGGTGGAAGGCTTCCTAGAAGCCTTCAAGATATCCAATACACCTTGGGAAAGGTGTGGGTCAGCAAACTCTAACTCTTCAAGAGCCAGGCCTTGAGATTGAGAGATTTGAGATTCTGGTACCAAACTCTCCACTGAGCACAGGTTAACAGGTTGTGATTCCTGGGAAGACACAGGGAAGGTGGACTGCTAAGGACATAAGGAGTGGGTACCAGGGCTGTCTGGCCCAGTCTGGAGCAATCAGGATCATCTTGCAGGGTTGAGATCTGATTTTGACTAGCACCTTGAATAGAAGGGGGAGCATAGAAACTTCCTTCCCAACTGAGAAGGAAGGCATCCAGAGGGACTGAGCCCAACACTGGGGTCTGCAACAAAAAGGGAAGTTGGTGATTGTCTGGGGCTGCAAAAGATCTATCATGGGTGCCCCATCTGGCAAATACTACCTCCAGTACTAGGGATCCAGTGACCATTCGTGATGGCCCCTGGGAAATCCTGCTGAGAGCATCTGCCAGGACATTGTCCTTGCCTGGGAGGTGAACTGCCATAGGGAGGTGTTCTGGGAATAAGCCAGAGACCACAACTTCATTGCTTTGGTGCACATGGCCGTGAGACCAGTGCCTCCTTGTTGTTGATGTACCACATTGTAGTGGTGTTGTCTGTTCTGACCTGTACAACTTTGTTCTGAACAGATGTGGAAAAAGCTTGAAGTGCTAGAAAAACTGCTCTGAGTTCCAACAGGTTGATGTGGAGCAGAGATTCCTGAGGGACACAATCCCTGGGTAGTGAGGTCGCCCACGTGAGCTCCCCACCCCAAGAGGGATGCATCTGTAGTAAGGATTAAGGAGTGAGACTGAGGGTGAAGGACCCCTGTTCAGATTGCTCTGATCCTGCCACCACTGAAGGGCTTGGATCAGAGTTCGAGTCACTGGGATCAATTTGGTTAGAGGGTCTCTACTTTGAGACCAAAAGGCTCTCAAATGGAACTGGATGTCCCTCATCTGAAATCTTGCTCCCTGCACCACTGCTGTAGAAGCAGCCATGTGCCCCAGGAGCTGCAGAAATGCCTTGCTGGTCAAGAGACCTGCAGGGTGAAGGAGGAGACCAGAGAGACCAGGATCCTTGCTCTTTCCAGAGAAGGAAGGCTCTGGCCTCTTTGTGTTCAGTTCTGTGCCTATGAAGGTGAGAAGCTGGACAGGCTCTAGAACTGACTTTGGAAGATTGAGAAGGAAACCTAGAGATGTGAGCAGTTGCTGAGTTACCTGAAGGTGTAGTTTGACTTGGTCTGGGGACTGGCCGACTCCAGTCATCCAGGTAAGGAAAGATGGCAATCTTTGCCTTCTTAAGTGGCAACTGCTACTGCCAGGCATTTTGTGAATACCCTCGGCAGAGGCGAGGCCGATGGGCATTGCTCTGAACTGGTAATGGCCTGAGGGCAGTTCGAATCTGAGGTACTTTCGATGGGAGCGTCTGATAAGAACATGGAAGTAGGCATCCTTGAGGTCCAGGATGCTAGCCAGTCCCCTGGCCTTAGAGAGGGTAAAATAATTCCCACAGTCACCATTTTGAATTTTGGTTTTAAAAGGTGCTTGTTTAGGTATCTGAGATCCAGGATGGGCCGCCATTCTCCTGTCTTTTGGGGTAAGGAAGTACCTGAGTACAACCTTTGCCCTGGTGTAGAGTGGAACCCTTTCCACAGCTCTGAGAGCCAGGGGGTAGAAACTTTGTTCTAGGGCAAGTGCCTCTGATGGATTTTCAGGTGGAAAGGACCTGGTTCTCATCTTTGGAAATTTTTGAAGCTGAGAACCAGTCCCTGGCTTACTACTCTGGGACCCACTTGTCTGATGTTAAAGACTTCCAGTCCTGGACAAAGTAAGCCAGCCTGCCCCTACAGGTAGTGGAGAATCGGCCCTGGCCACCCCATCAGGGTGCCTGCTTGGCAGGGGCTTTAGGCTGAGGGGTGGAAGCAGGTCTGCTTGTACCCTGTCTGCCTCTCTCTAAAGAACCCCTCTGGGCATAAGCTGAAGAGGAGGCCTGGGCTTGGTAAAAGGCCTATGAAAAGGTCTGCCCCTGCCCCTGGAAGGCTGCCTTGAGGAGTGGCCTGCCTTTCCTTGGCCTGTGCACTCCTATAAGTGGTCCTATACTCATCCATTTTCTTCATGTAATTCTCTGTTTGTTCCCCAAACAGAGAATTACCCACAACAGGAAAATCCATGGCCTTAGTCTGGGTATCCTGTGACAGGCTAGTACATCTGAGCCAGCCATTCTGCCAAGTGCTACAGATGTAGCCATGACTCTTGATGACACATCATTAGAGTCCACTGCAGCATGGAATTGCACCTTGGATGCCTCAATACCATCAGCAGCCACCTGCTCCAGCTCCTTGGCAAGCTGGCCAGGGACCTGTTTTGCTAGAGCCATAACAGTATCCCATCTGGATTTCTCATATCTAGCAACATAAGCCATATAATTTGCCTGTCTGATTCCCAAGGATGCTGCCATGTACTGTTTCTTTGCCATAGCATCAATCCTCCTGGAGTCCTTGTCAGGGGCATGAAGCCAAGGGAATATTAGCCTTGTCACAGGCTGCAGCCTGCACTACCCCAACATGGCTGCATTTGTTGTGTAAGGAACTCCATATCAGAGCCTGACAATGTGTACCTCTTGTCCATTCTTTTATCCACAGGAGGTATAGTGAGGAGTTTTTAGAATTTTTACTGTCTGTTTCCCAAAAGATTTATGCAAAGGAATAGACAGTCTCCTAGACTCTGGGATATCCATCATTTCTACATAGTCAGGCTCCTCTTGATCATCCACAGCTTCCTCCACAGGGAGCTTGAGGGTTTCAGTCACTTTTTATAAAACATAAAATGAGAGGGGACTCAGAAAGCCTAGGGGAGACACTCCTGAAGGTCTGTCTGGGAGATGTCCAGTTCAATGGGCACATCCAGACTTTCAAATCCACATTCACTCTCCTCATACTCCTCTTCCCCTCCTCCGGTTCATAAAATTCCTCTAAATCATATTCTTGAACCGGTGGAACCGACCAACATACGCTTATTTGATGGTGCCGGTTCGTTGGAACCGGGAAAGCAACTGGACAATTTTAATCGCTTTGGCTATTTCTTCAGCGGTTGGAGATGGAAATTTTGGCTCCACACTTGCTGATTTTCTAGTCCTTTTGGCTGGAACCGACTCCTCCGAGTCGGCTCTCCTTTGCTAGGAAGTCTCGCCCTGGTCAGAGGGCACTCCTCCAGTTCAGTTACAACCGAACCGGGCTGGCCATCTGGGTCAGCGGATCTCTTGGCCTCTCTTTCCTGGAGCCCAACTCTCTTATCCAGGGTAGCTGCAGGAAAATTTTGCAAATCTGGCAGTCTGCATTGAGGTAGTCAAACCCCAGACAATAAACACAGGTGGTGTGGGGTCAGTCTTGGCAAGGCTTCCCCACAAACACTGCAGTGTTGAAACCCAGTGGGCCCGTTTTCTTTTGGGTTTCTCAGACATAGTGCCAGCCTAACCAAAACTTGCCCGTTTATGGCAATCTGCCAAACAAGACCTCTTATCGGTTCCCAACCGTGTCTTGGGTCGTGGAAACGTAATGAAATCTGTTTTTAGAACCGATAAGAACTGGGAACAGCACTCTAAAAGACAGATTTAATGAATTTTACAACAACCTGATCGGTTCAAACCAAACTGATAATACCATTTACAAGTTCCACACAGAAATAATGTAAAACCTATCTAGTACTTACTATACCACAGACAGAGCTTTAACCGACCGGTTGCAGTTTAAATTTGGTTAAAAACCAAAAATTAATACTTTAACCGACAAAATGAACCGAGCAGAAGGAAAAATCTCCAGAGCAACTATTCAGTGAGGCGGAGTAAAGAATCTGATAGTTTGAGTTTGAAGAACAACAGACAGAGCTTTCAACCGAGCTCGTGCTCAAAGTTCCATGCCTGGCATGGAAAGTTAACTCTTTCACCTCGGAGCAGTTCGAAGGTTGGGACTCACTGCATATGTCATAATATAGCAAGACTTCATGTTGTTTGAAAGGCCTGTTTTAGAGCCAGTGACTCAAGTTATCTCACGGTCCTGGCAAGCAGAAGAGATTTCCATGATGAGCAGGTAAAGACAGAAGGGGATTTTTCACTGTTAGTAAAGAAACGGTTGTAATGAAAACCAGAAACAATACTTAATGTCTCTAATTTGTTTATGTGTGTAAGAAGAGTGGGATGATCAGGGAAAAATGTTTAATTATTTTATTTTTATTTAAGGTGGTTTTATTTTAGTGCCCAGTTGAAGGTTTTACAGTGTAAAGGTAGCAGCCATGTCTGTGATGGAAAATCTGTTCTGGTTGCAGAGGGACTGATGGAAGATAGTTTTGGTTATAGGAGGACTAATTTGTTCATTGGTGATGTGGTTTAGGACCAGGGTGACCATGTATATATAGAGAATGAATGTACAGTCAGCTGATGTCTCTTGGTCAATGAGATTTCTAGATATTTTCTTGCCATTTTATAATTCTTATTATAAATAATTATATTCTTTTATAAAATGGCAAGAAAAAATCTAGAAATCTCATTGGCAGGGACATCAGCTGACTGTACATTAAATCTCTATATGCATACAGTCATCCTGGCCCTAAACCACGCCACATAATGAGTAAATCAGTTATCCTATAACTAGAACCATCTTCCATCAGTTCTTCTTCAACCAGAAGAAAAATTACTCACCTTAATTATATTATTTCTTCTAGTGTATTCTTCTATATTCATAGCTGTGTGCAGTCTGCTTCCTAAGTAGAGCTGCCGGAGAGAAAGGAACTATATGCAAATGATAGAACCTATCCTTACATGAGACACAAATTCAAACTGCTGCCTCATCTACTGCAACGTTCCATCAATGTCTCAGATTTGAAAAACAGCCTACAAGGCAGAAAACTATGTGCCTATCTAACCCTAGCTATAAATACAGAAGGGGAACAAAGTCCCACAACAAATTAAAGATACATATATGTAAACCTTATAACTATATCCCCTACTGCATTAAACTATCAGTGAAGCATATACAGCTTTATCCTGGAAAGTCAGGAAACCAAAGAAAAGAAGTCCTCCCATCAAATGAAAACAATCTAAGGTGGGTAGGTGCCCCAGAAACCCAAGATAACTACAGTAGGCAAGTGGAGGCTCTGGTTCTGGTAGGGAGGTAGGAGAGTTATGAATATAGAAGAATACACTGGAAGAAATAATATTACTAAGATGAGTAATTTTTTTATTCTAACTCCATGTATTCTTCTACAGTATATTCATAACTGTATACAGACTTCAAAGAAGTACCTTTGGAGGGGCAGAGAACCTCCTTAGGAAAGAGGCTCTGCAGGACTGCTGTTCCAAATCTGGCATCACTTCTGGACAGAACATCCAGGCTGTAATGCTTGGTGAAAGTATGTACTGTCCTCCAGGTGGCAGCTTTGCCTATGTCCAGGAGGGGTACATCTCTTGAAGCTGCATAGAAGGCTGTGCCCTGGTCAATGGGCCTACAAGTCTCAATGGCTGAGAGGGACCTGGGGTGGTGGTGGATGTCAAGATGAACAACTCTGAGACTTGTAGGAGGGCAGCAGCCAAGGCCAAGAGGATGCTGGGATGCATCGCTAGGGGATCACCTCCAGAAGGAGGGAAGTGATACCCTCTGTATAACTGCTTGGTGAGGCCGCACCTGGAGTACTGCGCAGTTTTGGAGGCCGCACTTAAAGAGGGACATTAACCTCCTGGAGAGGGTCCAGAGGAGGCAACCAAAATGATTTGGGGCTTGGGGACAGGACCTATGAGGAGAGGCTCAAAGAGCTAAATATGTACACTTTGGAAGAGAGAAGGGACCGGGGGACATGATAGAGGTCTTCAGGTACATGAAGAGGGTAAATAGGGGAGGAACAGTGAGGGTGCTTCGAAGGAAGGAGGAGGGGCCACTAGGGGGCATGGGTGGAAGCTGGAGGAAGATTCAGGGGAGAAAGGAGGAGGTGCTACTTCACTGAGAGGGTAGAGCCATGGAATGCACTACCTAGGGGGCTGGTGGAGGCAGAGACAGTGGAGGGGTTCAAGAGGGGTGGGACAGGTACAGGGAAGGGTTCAGGAAGCAAAATCCAATGCAGCAAGAATATCCAGAACTGGGAAGGGAGAAGCCAGAGAAGGCGAGGGGATAGCAAGGTCAGCACCCAGGGTGGGGGCTGACCAAACGAGCAGACACGAAAGACCATTAGACCTATTCTGCTGGCATTTTAGTATGTTAGTAAGTCCTGCTGGGGACTGTTTGCCTACTTTTGATAGCAGAATTGCATACAGTTAACTATCTAGTGAGAGACTGATCTCTTTAGTAGCTGGGGTACCTTTTTCTTACATCCCATGTGTAAGAAACAACTGTCGCTTATCTTGCCTGTGATTCTTAGGATGGGCTATGTAGGTAAGAAAGCGCTTCATATCAAGACTGTGAAGCCAACGCTGACCTGACGTAGAGTGCTCAGTGAAAAACACTGGCAGTGTAACTGATTGGTTTAAATGAAAATCTGAAACCACCTTGGGAAGAAATTTTCTATTGGTTCTTAGTACCACCTTGTCAATATGAAAAGACAGGTAGTCCCTTTCCAAAGATAGGACCTGAAACTCGCTTATCCTTCTAGCAGAAGTCATAGCCACTAAGAATACAGTTTTCCAGGTGACATACTGTAGGTGAGCTGAGGACATGGGTTCAAATGGTGGCCTCATAAGTTGAGCAATACAAATATTCAGATCCCACCCAGGGACAGGTTCCCTGATAGGTGAGTATGTGAGGCACAAACCCTTGAAAAACTTATTAAAAATAGGATCAGATGTAATGGGAGTGGGTCTTCCACTGAAATGTGAGCAGAGATAGCTGCTAGATGTACCCTTACTGAGGTATGTTTGAGGCCCTGATCATGGAGGAAGGTAAGGTACTCAAGCAGAGTTGGAATTCCTGCTGATGCAGGTTCAATGCTATGCAAGGTGCACCAAGACAGAAACCGTTTTCATTTGGCAGAATAGGTTTTCTTGGTGGAAGGTTTCTTTACCCCTTAAGAATGCTTAAAACTGCTTGGGAGATGTTCAGGTTTGCAAATTCTATGTCCTCGAGAGCCATGCCTTGAGACAGAGAGAGCTGAGGTTGGGGTACCTCAGTTTCCTCTGGTGGGAGGTTAAGAGGAAGACATATTGGTCTGGATACCAACATGGATAGGATAAGAGGATACCAATGTTGTCTGGGCCAGTCTGGGATAATGAGAATCATCGAGGCAGAGTGAGACCCAAGCTTGATCAAGACTCTGAGAATGAGAGGAAGGGGAAGCATAAAGACTTCTCCCTGACCAGTCCAGTAGCATGACATCCACTGGGATTGTGCCCTTGATTGGAGGCCTGCAGCAAAACAGTGGTAGCTTGTGGTTCTCTGAGTTGCAAACAGGTCCACCTCTGGGTGCCCCACCTTCTGAATACTGAATTTATCATTTGAGTGTGCAATGGCCACTCAGGATGGCCTTGACTGATCCTGGTGAGGGCATCTACTAAAATGTTGTCCTTCCTGGGACATGGACAGCCTGCAGAGTTACCTTTAGGGATTATGCAAGATCCAACAGTTTCATCGTCTCTGTGCAGAGAGGGTCCGATCTGGTGCCCTTTGCTTGTTTATGTAGTATATTGTTGTGGTGCTGCCTGTCCTGACCTGTACCACCCTGCCTGATACTAGGTGAGCGAAAGCCCTTAGAGCCGGAAGCACAGCTCAGAGCTCCAATAGATTTATGTGTAAAGGGATTCTACCTCTGGCCAAATCCATGAATGATGTGATCCCCATGTGGGCACCCCATCCCCAAAGAGAGGCATCTGTTGTGAGCACCAAAGAGGTTTTCCTTTGAAAGGGACACATTGCCCTAAGTTGTCTGAATTTTTCTACCACTGTAAGGCTTGAATGACAGCCTGTGTTACTGGGATGAGTTTTGATATCTTGTCCCTTCTCTGTGACCAGTGGGATTGAGATGAAACTGCAAATATCTCATTCTGTGTCTTGCTAAAGCGACTGTACCCATTGCTGCAGCAATGTGGCCCAGAATCTGTAGATAATGCCTTGCTGGGCATGGTTGATTTAACTTGAAGGAGGAAGCCAGGTCAAAATACTTTGCACCCTGTTCTGAGGAGTAAAGCCTTCCTGAACAGTATCCAACTCTGCCCCTATGAATTGAAGCACTTGAGTGGGGTAAGAATGGATTTTCCTGATTTATCAGGAACCCCAGGGATGTAAGGAGATTCACTGCAGCTTCTAGGTGTTCTGAGACCTGCTGTGGGATTTTCCCACCAGAAGCCAGTCATCCAAATAAGGGAAGACTAGGATGCCAGACTTCATTAGGTGTGCCACTACCACAGCTAGGCACTCTGTGAAAACCCTTGGGGCTGAGGTTAGGCCGAGGGAAGGGAAGCGACTGTAATGACCTGAAGTGAGTTTGGACCTGAGGTATTTTCTGTGAGACTGCCTTACTGGGTTGTGAAAATAGGCATCTTTTAATCCAGAGAGGCTAACCAATCTCCTCACTGGATAGCTGGTAGAATGGACAGCAAAGTGACCATCTTGAATCTTGGTTTCACTAGAAACCTGTTGAGGGACCTGAGGTCCAGGATAGGTCACCAGTCCCCATTTTTCTTTTTGTTAGGAAATAACGGAATAGGAACCCTTCCTCTGAGGTGTGCTGGCACAGGTTCCACTGCTTTCATGTGGATCAAATTCTACACCTCTCTTCCAAGAGTTTGCCCTCTGTGAGGGAAACTGTCCTGAAGACTCTCAGTTTCAGAGGAAGAAAGGATTTGAAACATAGGGGCAAACCCTGACCTACCACCTCAGAACCCACTTGTCTGTGGTAATGGAAGCCCAATTCTGGAGAAAATAGGTTAGCCTGCCCCCTACTGGCAGCGGGAGGTGACCGGGATCAACTGGTCAGGATTTTGCTTTGGGGTTGCTGGGTCTGGGCAGATTGGGAGCCCTTCTGAACCCCTCCTGCCCCAGGATCTGAAGTACCCAGTCTGCTGTGGTTAGGGTTGATGCTGAAAGGCAGCTTGACCTGATAAAAAGGTCTCCATAATGAGACCTTCCCCTGACCCCTTCCATGAGGCCTATAGGAAGAGGTAAGCCTGTCCCTGGAGGAGTTACTTTTGTAGGTAGCCTTATACTCATCTACCTTTTCATGAGTTCCTCAGTATGTTTTCCAAACAGGGAGTAATTCTCCACAGGAAAATCCATGGCTTTTGTCTGGGTATCCTGGGTGAGACAAGTGGGCTAAGCCAAGCCAGTCTTCATAGGGACCACCGACAGGCGCCATCCACCTGGCGGCATTATTATTAACATCAGCCACCATCTGGAACTAGTATTTAGCAGCTTCCAGACCAAATCTAGCTGTCTCTGCCAGGTCATCAGAGAGAGAGGCGAGGGCCTCTCTGCCACAGCCAACACTGATTGCCACAGTACCATCTGATACTGTACTGCATAAGCCTGGTAATTAGCCTGGCTCATGCCTAAGGATGCAGCTAAATACCCCTCTTAGACATACCATCTATTTTTCTGGAATCCTTCTCAGGAGGGTGGGAGAGAGAGGACCCTCGCCTTTCACAGGCTGCCTGTTGGTCTATGCCCTAGTGATCAGGGTGGGAGTACAAAAACTCTGCTCCCTCCCTGTACAGTTGATATTTTTCTTAGACTTCTTGTCAATAGGTGGAACAGAGTTAGGAGTCTGTAAGATTCTGAACTAGTCTCTCTTGAAAAACTTGTTGATAGGCAAATATACCTTTTTGTGGGGTTAACCCCATCATCTCAAGGTATTCAGCTTCCTCCTCATCATCAATGACCTCAGTGGTAGCCAAATCAAGAGCCTCCACTATTTTTCGCACAAATGAGAAGTGAGAGGAAAATTCTTTAGGTCGAGGAGGAGACCCAAACTCCTGCTCAGGGGAAATCTCAGACTCTATTGGTTCATCCTGTTCAGGATCCAATACTTCAAAATCATCCCTTCTAGTTCCTGTGATCCAGAAACAGGAGCAGGAGCCCTAGGAGGAGCAGGCTGAGCAGGCAGGACCCTGCAAAGCCTGCAGGACCTTCACAGCCTGAACTAACTCCTCTGCAGATGGCAGGCTGAGCAGGCAGGACCCCCGCAAAGCCTGCAGGACCTTCATAGCCTGAGCTATCTCCTCTGCAGATGGCAGGCTGTGAGGCAGGACCCCCACAAAGCCTGCAGGACCTTCATAGCCTGAACTATCTCCTCTGCAGATGGCAGGCTGTGAGGCAGGACCCCCGTAAAGCCTGCAGGACCTTCATAGCCTGAACTATCTCCTCTGCAGATGGCAGGCTGTGAGGCAGGACCCCGCAAAGCCTGCAGGACCTTCAGAGCCTGAACTAACTCCTCTGCAGATGGCAGGCTGAGCAGGCAGGACCCCCGCAAAGCCTGCAGGACCTTCAGAGCCTGAACTATCTCCTCTGCAGATGGCAGGCTGTGAGGCACAGTAGAGACCCCTTGAGGTGCAGAAGCCTGGGGCTCTAAGTGCTTAGTTTTCTTGGATGGGCCGGAGAGACAGCTGGACCACCTCCCTTTTAACATGCCAGAAACACCCTTATAAGGGGTGGTGACAGTGGATAAAGTGGTTTCACTCGCTGTATTTTGTGGCTGATTAGAGCCCAAGGGTGCACTGTCCAGTTTCTTTCCAAGCCTTTCCTCCTTTTCTCAATAGTTTTAGGAGGGAAGGTTTACAAATGGCACAGCCTGCTGTAAAATTATCAAGTCCCAAGCAGACTAAATATAGGTCATGTTTGTCAGCTTTAGCAAACACCTCCCACACTTAGTGCAATTTTTAAAACCTGGGGACCAGTCTTTTCTTTGTTTTCTATTAATTCCATTTCCAGGAGGAAAACCAAAACTGTATATTAGTATTCAAACTAACATTTTTTTTGTCTGTTCAGGAACCAGTCAGAGATCCGAGAAAGAACCGAATATAGTATAAACCTAACGGGTCAGGGTTCACAGAAACTGGAATATCAGTTCAAATGAACTGACCTCTCGGTTTCAAGTAAAAACTTTTAAACACAGAAAAAGAGAAAATATATATATATAATAACTAAACTATAGCGAAATAGTTAAAACAATAAGAACAAAACCCGGTTCTCCAGCGTTACACGAAAACGTGAATAACTAAGAAATAACACAAATTTACCGCTAAACTAATATTACGTGAAAAGTAATAAAAACTAAATGAACACAATAAATAAAGGCAGCAGTTAAAAATATATTAAAGGGATACTTATAAACAGGAATCAGCTCGACTGACAGAGAAAAGATCTCCAGGCGCCTGACTTGTCAGGCAGAGTAGAAATCTGAGATGTTGATGGAACGTTGCAGTAGACGAGGGCAGCAGTTTGAATTTGTGTCTCATGCAATGATAGGTTCTATCATTTGCATATAGCTCCATTCTCTCTGGGCAGCTCTGCTTAATACAGTTATGAAGATAGAAGAATACATGGGGTTAGGAACTATCTTCCATCACAAACATGGCTGCTACCTTTACACTGTAAAACCTTCAACTGGGCCCTAAAATAAAACTACCTTAAATAAAAAATAAACCAAATTAATTAAACATTGTTCCCTGATCATCACACTCTCCTTACACATATAAACAAATTAGAAACATTAATATTGCTTATCATTTTCATTCCAACTGTTTCTTTACTAACAGTGCAAAATCCCTTCTGTCTTTACCTGCTCATCATGGAAATCTTCTGCTTGCCCTGACCATGAGATAATTGAGTCACTGGCTCTAAAACAGGCCTTTGTTGTCCATGTGTACAGTATGTTAGAGAGTAACATTCTACCAGCAGAATTGAGCAGAATTTTGAATCCCTGTATTCCATGTTAAACATTCCATGATAAACATTCTATGTCTTTTGAATGAGGGGACAACAGAAAAAAAAAACAGGATGAAGAAAATAGGCACTTGAGTAATACTTTATAAACAAAGAGAAAGGTGGGAAACCACAGTTACAGAGGCAGACCCAAACTGCTCAAATATAACATTGCTGTCCCTCCAACTCACTGATTTAGCATTTTCAGTGAGCTGCTATTCAACCAATGTTATCACTCCTCTGCCCAAGTCTGGGGACAATTTTTCACCATATTATTAAATCTTTAATACTGAGCCCAGAGTTTTGCTTGTTATAGAAATAGCGGTTACCTATTTTATAAGAGCAATAAGACACTGCAGGGTGTGAGTGGTTGCTTGATAAGAGCACTACCCAGCTGCAGTAGTCACTTGGAGTAAGCACCTCATGCCTAACTCACCTGGGAGCATGCTCTTATCAATCACCAACCCATACCCTGTCGTATTATTGCTTCATACCTCGTTCTTCTATTTAAAGCCATGGCTTGTACAGTATTAGCAAATATTGTATTTACTGTGCGGCTTTAGATCAAGGGCGGTCTATGTTAAGGGTGGCTTGTATTTCAGAAAAATACAGTTTCAAATTGGCAATTACGAACACCTGTTCTTAGAAGTTTAAGAGAACACCTTTACATTCATACTTTGAGGGGAGCAATAGATGTGAGAGAGTGAATAAGAGGAGCCAGCTATTGATGACAAAATGCTGAAAAGAAAAGCATTTGATTTAGAATTGAAAACTGCTGCAGCAAAGCGTGCTGAAAAGGAGGCAATCACCCTGTAGCTGCAGCCCGACATACAGACAAGAAGCAACTGAGAGAGTGGAAAGAAGCTTTGAATCTGGAGAGAATGTCTCTATACTGGGCTTTGTGAATGAAAATCTGTGCATCGAGAGTACTACGATACTTGGCTATCAATTGAGGAGTGAGCAGACAGCAGCAAGCAACCTCAAGCACCTGGTAAAGAGCGGATCATTCAGTGGCTCAAGCAAAGCATGGAACTCAGTTACCAATGATGTTATCATTAAATCCTTGAGGTACGGTACCACTATTACTGCCCAAAACAACATGTCTTAATGAAAACAAATTTAACAACACTCTAGTTGTTTTTCAGGTCTGTGCCATCACAAGTACTGACCCGATATTATCAGCTGCACCAAAGAGGAGGAGGCATATAGTGTTCATGGGAGTTGATAAAAAATGTGGCTTCAAGTTAAATCAGTACCCACTGGCCTTGATTTGGACTGCAGCTAAACATTGCTTCCTGAAATGACATGACGACCCAGTCAGCTGCTTGAAAATGAGCTAGGATCTGACTCTAGACTGAGTAACCTGAACACGCTAGCATTATAGGAGCACGTTAGAGCCAGCACTTTTACTTGTTTACTTGTTTTATTCAAATTCAATCTAAAATAAAATAAATTTGATGGATTACTTGTTCGTTGTGGTGCCTCCACTCCATTAACATGGTTACTTCCTGCTTAGCGAGTCAGTTAGTGTGTTATTGTGTTAGCGTTTAGCATCGCAGCATGTCCATTGAAAATTTGAGCAATTGGCAGCAAGTAGAGGTGAATAACATAGTTGTTTTAATTTCTGGTATTGAAACTAAAATATATAGTACAGGTCAGTCATATACTAAGTAGCACAGGCCCATCATATACGCTAGAAAACCACGCTGTGTGACCGACATTTGCAAATATTTGTTACCGAGCCTGCTATTCTCCAGACTGGGTGAGATTAGTGAGGTGACTCCTGCTTGTGAAGGTACATCCGACATTCCATTTTAACTGATTGTTTGTACATACAGCATGTTATAACGCCTATTCGATAGGCTTACCGTGTTTATATATTTTGTCTGCCAATGTTTTGACCTTTATTCGAGGGTGTTTTTCAATTAGAAGTCAAGACATAATTAGTGGCTACAGATCGATGGCAGCTATTAAAGGAGGGCAGCTTCTGATCGAAGAAATACGGTATAGCAAGTAGTTTATGAAGATGAGGCATGTCCCTTGAGGAAAGGGATGGAAAGGAAAACTTACTCATCTTAGTAATTGTGTTTCTTCTAATGGAGTCTTGCTGTATTCTGACTTATTGTAGTTAGCCCAGCACTTGAACTACTCCATAGAGGATAGAGTTAAATTTTCTGCAGGGCATAGAATGTTGAGCTCAAGCTTGGTTCAGACCTCTATCTGCTGCACTTTGAAGTGTAACTGTCAGATTCTTACGAGCTAATACTAACTAATTAAACCCACTATGTGGAAATTGTAAAGTTTTACTAGCCAAATGGTAACCAAATATTTTGGATCCCCAAAGACTCAAGTCAAGAAATCCAAAATCAAGAACCAGGAAGTGAACAACTTATGACTATCAAAATAATAAAACATAACCCACTCTGCTCTCTAAAAGAGGGAGTTCCAAATGCACCACTGGGGTACAACACTGCACCTGCCAGACCACTTCCCAAAAACCAGGTTCTGAGAGAGGAGGTAGGTCAAAATACAGCAAGACTCCATTAGAAAAAATACAATTACTAAGGTGAGTAATATTTTCTTCAAACAACATGAAGTCTTGCTGTTTTCTGACTATTGCAGACTACTACAATACCTCCATGGATGAGGGCTTTGAACCTATTTTGGAAATAGGCTCTGCGTATTGTTGTGTCAAACTGAGCATCACTCCTAGCCTGGATATCCAGAGAGTAATGCTTGGTGAATGTATGGACTGTTTTCCAGGTGGCTGCTTTGCATGCCTCTAGTAAGGAATATCCCTGGTAGCAGCTAGGAAGCAGCTGTACCTCTAGTCAAATGGGTAGTATTTGCCTAGCTTTTCATAGCAGAATTGTATACAAGAGACAATCCACCTGGCAAATAGTTCTCTTAGTGGCAGGTTTGCCCCTTCCCCACTTCCCCATAAGAGAGAAACAAATTGGAGGAGTCGAACCTGTGCGCCTTTAGCATGCTTAATGTAGTAGCTAAGGGCCCTTAACATCCAAACTGTGTAATCTTCTCTCCTGAAGAAAAAGAACAGTGAAGAACACAAGGAGAGGCATGGATCGATTTAAATGAAAATATGAAACCACTTTAGGTAAGAACCTCTATTGGTTCTAAGGAACGCCTTATCTCTATGGAATGAGATAAAATCAGGCTCCACTGACAGAGCTTGCAATTCACTGATACATCTAGCAAAGGTAATAGCTACAAGGAACACAGTTTTCCAAGTCAAGTACTTAAGCTGTGCTAAGGACAAAGGTTCAAAAGGGTTGCATAAGCTGAGCATTGCAAATATTAAGGTCCCAAGCAGGAGTAGGATCCCTATAGGGGGCTGATATGAAGCAACCTTTGAAAACTTGCAAAACAGGGTGAGATGTCAGTGAGGAGGGCTTCTACTGACAGAAAAGCAGAAACAGCTGACAAGTGTTCTTTGAGGGTAGCTGGTCTGAGGCCTAGGCCATTAAGATGAACCATGTAATCCAGAACTGTAGACAAGTCAGCAGTATCTGGGGATATATGTTCTTGAACACCAAATGCTGAATCTTTCCATTTGGAGTCATAAGTCTTTCTGATGGTAGGTTTTCAAGAGGCTGTGAGAATGTCCAGAACCCTTGAGACAGATGCAAATTTGCATATTCTAACTCTTCAAGAGTTACTGCCTTGAGATTGAGAGACTGAAGGTTGGATATCAAACCTTCCTGGGAGGAGGGATAACAGACTGTAATTCATGGGAAGATAGGGATGATGGACTGCTAGGGACAGCAACAGTGGATACCAAGAGCTGCCTGGCCCAGTCTGGAGCAATCAGGGTCACTTTGCAAGATTGTGACCTTATCTTGACCAGGACCTTGAACTGTAGAGGAAAAGGAGAGAAGGCATCAGAAATCTCCCTTCCCAATCCAAAATTGGAGCATCCAGAGGGACTGAGCCCAAGACTGGGGCCTGCAATAGAAGAGAGGAAGTTGGTGATTGTCCAGGGCTGCAAAGAGATCCATCTCTGGAGTGTCCCATCTTGAAAAATCACTTTAACACTAGGGATCCAGGGACCATTCGCTGATGGCCCTGGAAATTCTGCTCAGTGAATTCCATAGCACATTGTTCTTCTTAGGAGGTGGACTGCTACCAGAGAGGTCTGTATGAATAAGCCAGGGACCATAATTTCATGGCTTCCGTGCACAAGGCCAAAGACCGAGTGCCTCCCTGCTCATTGATATACCACATGGTTGTGGTGCTGTCTGAACTAACCTGAACCACCTTGTTCTGTATTGATTGTGAGAAGGCTTGCAGGGCCAGGTAAACTGCCCAGAGTTCCAGAAAGTCAATGTGAGAAGAGACTCCTAAGTGGACCACACTCCTTAGTTGTGAGAGTCCCCAGGTGAGCTCCCACCCAGGAGAGAAGCATCTGTGATTAGAATCACAGATTGTGACTGAGTGATGAATGGGACTCTTGTTTGAGATTGTCCATGATCCTGCTACCATTGAAGAGCCTGATCAGGGTCTGAGTTACTAAAACAAGTTTGGTTAAAGGATCTTTTTCTGAGACCAAAAGCCATCAGATGAAACTGAATGTCTCTCATCTGAAATCTGGTTCCCTGGACCACCGCAGTGGAATCTGACATGTGGCCCAGGAGCTGAAGAAAGTGCCTTGCTGGTCAAGAAACCAGCAGGCAGAAGGAAGAAGCCAGCTGCATGATGGCCTTTACTCCTGCCAAGGGAGAAATGCTCTTGCTTTGACAGTGCCCAGCCTCTACCCCATGAAAGTCAACAGTTGTACAGGCTCGAGAACTGATTGGGAAGGTTGAGAAGGAAACCTAGGGAACTGAGCACTTGCTGGGTCACTTTCAAGTCTGACTTGGAGACTGACCCGCTATGAGCCAGTCATTCAGATATGGGAATATGGAGATATTTTTCTCCTTAGGAATGCCACTACTATTGCTAGGCATTTTGTGAACACCCTTGAGCTGAAGTTAGCCAAAGGGCATTGTTTTGAACTGGTAATGGCTTGAAGGCAGTTTGAACCTGAGTACTTTCTTGGGAGCACCTGATGGGAATGTGAAAGTAGGCACCCTTTAGGTCCAGGGAGGCTAGCCAGTCCCCTGGCCTTAGAGAGGGAAGGATTATTCCCAGAGTCACCATTTTGAACTTTGACTTTAGAATATGTTTGTTTAGGTATCTTAAGTCTAGGATGGGCCACCACTCCCTGTTTTTGGGGTAAGGAAGTCGTGGTCTACAGCTTTTTGCCCCTGTGTGTGTAGGAACTCTCTCTATAGCTACATTAAGGCCAGTAGCGATGAAGCCTCTGCCTCTAGGGCAGTAGTTTTGGAGATGCTTGCAGGTGGGAAAGATCTGGCTCTCAGCTTTGGGAATTATTTGAAGCTGGAGAATTAGTCCTTGGCTTACTACCCCTGGATCCACTTGTCTGAGGTAATAGGACTTCCAGTCCTTGAAGTAGTGTTTCAGTCTGCCTCCTACAGGAATGGGGGGGTCGACTGGGCTGATACAATCAGGGTGTCTGCTTTGCAGGGCCATCAGCTAAGAGGTGGATGCAGCCTGCTCATCCCCCTTCTGCCTCTCCTCTGAAGAACCTCCTCTAGGGAAAAAGGAGAGGATGGCTGTGTTTGGTGAAAGGCCTTTGAAAAGGCCTGCCCCTAGTTTGTTGCCTTTGAGGAGTTGCCTGCCTTTCCTCGGCCTGTGCACTCCTGTGGGTGGTCCTGTATTCATCTATCTTTTCATGTAATTCTCTGTCTGCTCCCCAAACAAAGAATTACCCACCACTGGGAAATCCATGGCTTTAGCCTGGGCGTCCCTGTGAGAGGCCAGTACATCTGAGCAAGCTTATTCTCCAAGAGCCACAGATGTAGCCATGTCTCATGATAACATCATTGGAGTCCAGCAGGCATGAAACTGGATCTTTGATGCCTCAATCCCATCAGCAGCCACTTCCTCCAGTTCCTTGGCAAGCTGGGGGAGGCCTGCTTGAACAGTGCCAGTACAGTGTCCCACCTGGACTTCTGGTACCTGGCTGGCTGTATAGGCATGTAATTCGCCTGCCTGAGTCCCAAAGAAGATGCCATGTACTGCTTCTTTGCCATGGCATCAATCTTCCTGGAGTCCCTGTCAGTGGGTGTGAAGCCAGAGAATATTTGCCTTCACAGGCAGCCTGCACTACCCCAACATGGCTGCATTGCTGATATAAGAACCCATGTCTGAGCCTGAGAGACCATGTCATTAGCTCTATCTGAGTCCCAAGGAGGATGCCACATACTGTTTTTCGCCATGACATCCAGCTTCCTGGAGTCTTTATCTGGGGATGTGAAGCCAGGTATGTTAGCCTTATCACAGGCTGCAGCCTGCACAACCCCAACATGGCTGCATTGCTGGTACAAGTACTCCGTGCCTGGGCCTGACAGCATGTCTCTTGTCCATCCTTCTGTCTACAGGAGGTTAAAGAATTTGAGTTTTTAACAGGATTTTGCTATTTCCAAAAAGACTTATGAAGGAACAGACAACCTCTTGACTCTGGGATGTCCATCATCTTCACATAATCAGGCTCTTCTTGTTCTCAATGGGTTCTCCAAGGGAGCTGAGGGTTTCTGCAACTTTCCAAAACATAAAGTGGAAGGGACTCAGAAAGCCTGAGAGGAAACACCAGAAGGTCTGTCTGGGGAGATGTCATGTTCAATGGGTCATGCAGACCTTCCATTCCATCATCTTCATCATCACCTTCAACTAACTAAATATAGAAATAGTTTTCTAAATTTTTTCAAAAGCAAAGGCAACAATAATTGGGTCCTAAAGACTCAAGTCAAGAACCCAATAAGAAATCTCTGTAGATAGTGATAAATATACAAAATTAAATAACCAAAGTGCCCAACCTAGCCAGGATGGGCACATGGTACACCTCTGGGTGCAACATTGCACATGCCCACCCATATCCCAAAACAGGATCTGAGAGGGGAGGCAGGAGGAGGTTGAATACAGCAACTTCATTAGAAGAAACAACATTACTATGGTGAGTAAGTTTTCTTCAAACAACATGAAGTCTTGCTGTATTCTGACTTATTGCAGACTTCAAGCAGTACCTCCTGGAGGAGGGAACCACAGAACCTACTTAGAAAAACAAGATCTGCAGCACTGCTGTGCCAAACCTAATATCACTTCTGGCCTGAGTATCCTGACTAATAAAGACTGGTGAATGTATGAACCATTTTCCAGGTAGCTGCTTTCAGATTTCCAGCAGAGGAATATTCTCAGCTGCTCAGTGAGGTAGCTTATACCTGTTAGAGTGAGCCCTCAGGCCTGAGGAGGCTTTTACCCAGTTTTGTGTAGTAGTAGACCTGAATACATGAGACACTCCACCTGTCAATAGTTCTTTTAGTGGTAGGCTTCCTTCTCCCACTTCCCACAAGTGAAAACAACTGGAACAGCCATCTCTATAGACCTTGTATGGTCTATATAGTAGCTTAATGCCCTTTATATCCAGACTGTGCAGTCTTCGCCACCTGAAGATGAATGATCAGTGAAAAACACAGGCAGAGACATGGACTGGTTAAGATGAAAATCTGAAACCACTTTAGGAAGAAATTTTCTATTTGTCCAGAGGACCACCTTATCCTTGTGAAAGGCAATAAAGTCAGGTTCTACTGGCTGGGCCTGTACTCACTGGATTCTCCTGGCAAAAGTCATTTCTACCAGGAATACAGTCTTCCAAGCCAAGTACTTAAGCTCAGCTGAGGATAAAAGTTCAAAAGGGGCTGCATGAGCTGTGCAATACAGACATTTAAGTCCCAAGCAGGAGTAGGCTCCTAAAGGGAGGCTTGAGATGAACCAGACCTTGAAAAACCTACTGAAGACAGGTTGAGAGGCTAGTGAAGATCCTGTCCCTGCAGAAAGGAAAGCAGAGACAGCTGCAAGATGAACTTTAAGAGTAGTAGGCCAAAGGCCTAAACTAGTCATATGAACCTAAATAGTCCAACACTGCAGAAATGCCAGCAGAATCTGGTTGTTATCTTTTGTAGTGTACCAAATGCTGAATCTTTTCCATTTGGAATTGTAGGTTCTCTAGTGGAAGGTTTTCAGAGACTTTCAGGACATCCAGCTCTGAGAGCGTTACAGTCTTCCATACTGTAACTCTTCAAGAGCCAGGCCTTGAGTCTGAGAGACTGGAGATTGAGTACCAAATCCTCCCTGAGAGGAAGACAGGAGGTCATGCCTCTTGGGAAGGCAAGAGGAATTGTCACTGCTAGAGAGAGCAACAGAGAATACCAAGGTTGCTCTGGCCCAATCTGGAGCCACCAGAATCACTGTGCATAGGGCAGAGACCTGATTTTATCAGAACTCTGAAAAATCAGTAGTAAAGGGAGGAATGGCATACAGGAAACCAGTTTGTCCAAATCTACAGGAGGGCGTGCTGAGGAACAGACCCCAGCAAAGGAGGTCTGCAACAGAACAGAGGAAGCTGATGACTGTCTGGGGCTGCAAACAGATCTATTCTGGAGTGCCCCATCTCTTGAAATGATCTGAAGAACTTAGAATTCAGGGACCACCTGTAGGCCCAGAGAAATTCTGTTGAGTGTATCTCCGCATTGTCTTTCCCTGGAAGAGGCACTGCTATCGAGAGGTCTGAAGAGAATAGGCCAATGACCATACTCTTCATGGCTTCTGTGCACAAGGCCGTGGACAGAGTGCCCTCACTTGTTTGTGTACCACATTGTGGTGGTGTTGTCATGTCCTGACCCGCACTACTTTCTCCTGAATTGATATTGAGAATGCCTGAAGGGCTAGAAACACAGCCCTGCATTCCTGAAGACTGATATGAAGGAGAGACCTGCTGTGATCATGTGCCCAAAGCAGTGAGGTTCCCCAGATGGGCTCCCCAACCCAGAAGAGATGCATCTGTTGTAAGAATAACTGAAGAGGCCTGGCAAAGAAAGGAACTGCCTGTCTGAGATTATCCTCCTCCAACCACCACTGGAGAGCCTGGACAAGGGTCTGAAATACTGGAATCAGCTTGGTTAGTGGGTCCTGTTTCTGAGACCAGAAGACCCTTGAGGTGAAACTGAATGTCCTTTATTTGAACCTGGCCCACTGGACCACTGCAGTGGAAGCTGCCATGTCCTAGAAGCTGAAAAATGCCTGGCTGACCAAGACACCAGGAGGTTTGAAGGAGGCTGCCAGGGTAATGAGGGCCTGCACCCTTGACAGAGGGAGAAAAGTATTTGTCTGCACGGTATCCATCTCTACCCCTGTGAAGGTAAGTAGCTGAACTGGTTCTAGAACTGACTTTGAAAGATTGGAGAAGAAATCCCAGGGACTCCAGAAGCCTCTTGATAACAGCCAGAGATGACGATTTGGTTCTGAAGACTGGCCTACTTAAGCATAGTCGCCCAGGTAGGAATACACAATATTTTGTCTTTTGAGGAAGGCTACCACAACTGCTAGGGTATTTTGTAAACACCCTTGGAGCAGATGTTAGGCCCAAGGGCATTGTCTGAACTGGTAATGACCTGAAGGCAACTCGAACCTGAGGTATTTTCTGTGGGAGCATCTGATGGATGCAGAACTAGGCATCCTTGAGATCCAGGGAGTAGCCAGTCTCCTGGTCTCAGAGAGGAAGAATTATTCCCAGAGAGACCATTTTGAATTTTGGCTTGGTAAGATGTTTGTTCAGATATCTTAAGTCTAGGATGGGTCCATCCTCCCTGTCTTTTTTGTGGGTAAGGAAGTATCTTGAATACAACCTTTCCTCCTGTGCAACAGAGGTACTTGCTCGACAGCTTTTAGGAGCAATTAAGGAAGACATCTCTGCTTCCAGATTGCTGTTTCCAGAGGTGTGACGGGCTTGAAGGACCTTGCTCTTAGTTTGGGAAATCTTTTGAAGTTGAGAGCCAGTCCCTGGCTTACTACTTATAGGACCCATTTGTCTGAAGTAAAGACTTCATGCCTGGAAGTAATAAGCTAGTCTGCCTCCGAACAGAGGAGGTGACACGGTCTGAGACATCAAGGTGTCTGTTTGGCAGAAGTTCTCTAAATGAGAAGTAGATGCAGCCCCTGTCATCCCTCTTCAAGCTTCTCCTCTGAAAACCTCTGCTGAAAAGTAGAGGAGGCCTGGGATTGGCAAAAGAGCCGTGAAAAGGCCTGCTCCTGCCAGCCTTAGATTACTACTTTGAGGAGTAGCTTGGCTTCCTTGGCCACTGCACTCCCGTAGGTGGTCCTGTATCATCCATCTTTCATGTATGCCCTGTTTGTGCCCCCAAACAGAGAGTTCTTGGGTGTCAGGAAAATCTCATAGTCTTAGCCTGGGTATTCTGTGACAGGCTAGCACACCTGAGCCAAGCAAACCTCCCAAGGAGAGAGATCTAGCCATGACTCTTGATACCACATCATTGAGTGCACAGCAGCATGGAACTGTACCTTGGATGCCTCAGTGCCATCTGCAGCCACTGTTCCACCCCTTGGCAAGCTGGGAGAGGCATTCTAAGCTAGTTCCAGAACTGTATCCCTACCTCGACTTCTTGTACCTAGCAGCATAGGCCATGTAAGAGGCCTGCCTGAGTCCCAAGGATACTGCTAGCACTGTTTCAGCCATAGCATCAACCTTTTGAATCCTTCTGGGGGTGTGAAGCCAAGGAAATATTAGCCTTGTCACTGGCTGCAACCTGCACTACCCCAACATGGCTGCACAAGAATTCGGTACCAGAACCTGATAGCATGTACCTCCTGTCCATTTTCTTATCCACAGGAGGTATAGAAGAAGGAAGTTGTAAGATTGTTTTAGTCTGTTTCCCAAAGATGTATGCAAGGGAATAGACCGGCCTTTCTGACTTTGGGACATCCATCATCTTCACA
Source organism: Neoceratodus forsteri (assembly GCA_016271365.2). Classification (NCBI taxonomy): domain Eukaryota; kingdom Metazoa; phylum Chordata; order Ceratodontiformes; family Ceratodontidae; genus Neoceratodus; species Neoceratodus forsteri. The sequence goes on from JADMNL010000032.1 coordinate 185,844,217, forward strand.
AAGTCAGGTTCTTCTTCTTCCCAGCAGCTTCCACAATTGGTAGCTGAAGAGTGTCTACCACCTTTTGTAAAACAAAATGTGGGAGGGGACTTAGAAAGTCTGGGAGGAGAAACATTAGAAGGCCTGTCTGAAGAGATGTCAGGCCCTACTGGCTCATATAAGCTTCCAAATCATCATCTTCATCGTCACTAGATTCTTCTCCTCCTCCCATTCAGTTTCATAAAAGGCCTCTGATCATAGTCCAAAAGACCTGAACCAGTTCAACTGATCGCTTCCTGAGGTAGTTGGTTCGCTTTGAGGGACGAGGTGATTGAATAATAGCTATCGCTTTCATGATTTCCTCAGTGGTTGGGATCTGCAGTTTAGGATCCAAACCACCAGATTTCTTTTTCCTCTTTGACGGAACCGGCCTTCCAAGTTGGATTTCCTTTTCCCAAGGAAGTATCATCTGCGTGTCAGCAGACACCTCTTCAGGTTTGTTTGACCTGAACTGGGCTGGCTATCTGGATCAACAGAGTTCTTGGCCATTTTTTCCTTTTAGCCTACTTAACCTTTTTCCAAAGTGGCTTTGGGAAAATTCTCAAATTGGCAGTCTGTTTTGAGGTTGTCAAACCCCAGACAATTAACACACACATGAGGTGGTGTCAGCCTTAGCAAAGCCTCCCCACACTCAGTACAGTGTTGAAACCCTGTGGGACCAGTTTTCTTCCTGGGTTTCTCATAGGCCTTGTTTTTTTTAGTTACCCTTAACAACATTCTAGCCGTTCAATGGTTGTGGAAAATGGAAAATTCAACTTTTTGAAACTGAAAAGTATCGGACACCACACACTAAAACAAGAAACAGGAAAAAATGACAATAAACCAGAATTAGTTTGATTCCTCACTGGACTGACCCCTATGAGGAACTGAAGAAAGACAATTTCTCTCACTGTCTACCTAATTACACTACCTGTGTACCTTGTGAGACACAGATTAATCAAACACACAGTTGGACACAACTAACCAAATACTAGAACTGAAACCGAAGCAGCAAAGAGAAGTCTCTGCAGCATCTTCACAGTTCAGCGGAGTAAAAAATCTGACAAGTTACATCAGAGTGTAGCAGGGACAGATTTAAAAAACCGAGTCGAAATCAGCATTCTATGCTCCTGCATAGAGTTAACTCTTTCCTCTTTGGGGCAGTTCAAGTGCTGGGGCTAACTGCAATAAGTCAGAATACAGCAAGACTTCATGTTGTTTGAAGGAGTCAGCTACTACCAGGAAAGATGGCAATGAGACAGTGGTTGAGCAAGCAGTGGTGGGTATGACTGGGAATATCCAAAATAAACCACAAGGCACGGTGATAGAGGATGTCTAGTTTATATAATGCCTGATTTGAATAGAGGCTATAAAGAATGTCTGCATAATCGAGCAGAGGAATAAAAGTTTTAAGGACCAGTGTCTTTCTGGCTTCTAATGTGAGGAGGTGTCTTATGCGATAAAGGATACCTAGACATTGTCTTAGCTTTATTGATAGCTCATTCAGATGTACCATAAAATTAAACCGGTTATCCAACCAGACACCCATGTACTTAAACTTATCCACTATTTCCAGAGGTTCACCTAATAAGGTGTAAATCAAACGGTTCGATGGTGGCCCTTAGTTAAGAGCGGCAAGTGGAGGTAAGATCATTGCCTTGTTTTTTTTTTGTGTTGAGCAGTAGTTTGTGCTTTAGTAAACTGGGTTGGAGGGTGACAAAAGTCATGTTGTAGCTGTAGTAAACGATGTCCAAGGATGAGTTAATAGTGTCTGAGAACTGTATCATCAGCTAATAGATGTATGTAGCCTGAGCGTATGTGAGAGTTGATGTGGTTTATGTATAAAGTAATAGGATGGGGCCCAGGATGGAGCCTGTTGCACACCCAAAGAAGGGTTTTGAATGGAGACAGTTCCCTTGAGCTTTAATCTGTTGCAGTCTGTTGAAAGATAACATTCAAACCACTTTAGGGCAGTACTGTTCAGGCCAAAGCTGTTCAGGATGTTAAGCAGAAGGCTATGATCCACGGTATCAAAGGCCTTACTAAGGTCCAGAAAGAGGGTATATCACGTGTTTTGTCATATCCAAAGCATTTTGCCAGTCATTGGAGACTTTAAGAGGGCAGTTATAGTGCTGTGCTTGGGGTCTAAAACCTGATTGGGCCGGGTTCAGGAGGTTCTTGGATTCTAGATAATCCCTCATTGGTAATTGACAATTTTCCCAGGATTTTGACAGGGTAGGAAGCAGCGAAATAGTATGGTAGTTGTTCAGGTCAGCTGGATCTCCAGACTTGAAAAGGAGAATGACGCGCTTGTTTTCCAAAGAGGAGGAAATTCACCCTGAATTAGGGAACTACTAAATAGGTGGGTGATTTGGGCAGTCAGATGGTAAAAGCCTGTTTTCAAGAAAAATGGTTCTATAAGATCAGCACTCCACATTCTTTGTGTCCAGAGATATTAGAAGGTCCTCCTCCTGTTTGAATGTAACTGGTTGAAAGTAGAAGGAGGAGTGTCTCAGGTTTGTGGCAACGCCAGAGGATAAACCATCAGTGGCATTGCAGCTGACATTTAGCTTGCTGAGGGGCTAATCATCGAAAGCAAGGCCTGCTGTGGCAAAATGATTGCTGAGTTGTTCAAGAATGTCAGCTCTGGTCATGTAAGAAATGTTACCTGCCATTCTTCTAGCGGGCGGAGGGAGGGTGACCTTCAACCTCTTTAGGAACATTCCAAAAACTGGCAGAGCAATTTTTATTTTCTTCCAGGGCAGTCAGAAATAACGTGATTTTTCTGCCCTTATTAACTTGGTGCAGGCATTCCTAGCCACCCAAAAGGCAAGCCAGTTGGCTTCTAACTTTGTTTTTATGGCTCTTTTCCACAGTACATCCCTGTCCTGGAGGGCTTTCTTCAAGGTAGGTGAGAACCAGTCATGGGACCTTTTCCTTGTTTTGATCCTCCTAAGTGGAGCATGTTTATTTATCAATCCCACTAGTAGGTTTTGAAAAATATTGAAAGCCTCAGTAAAAGAGGGCAGATATAAATTCTGCCAGTTGATGCATATGCATAGTTCTGAATTGGTAGTGGCCTGTAGGCAGTCAAAATCTGAGATATTTTCTGTGAGACTGTCTGACAGGGATGTGGGAAGTAAGCATCATTTAGGTCCAGGGATGCCAGCCAGTCCCCTTGCTTGACAGTAAGTAGGGTTATCATTTTGAACTTTGGCTTTGTAAGATGCCTGTTTAGGAATCTGAGATTCAGGATGGGCCGCCACTCCCATTTTTCTTTGGTGCCAGGAAGTACCTTAAATACAACCCTTTGCCCTGTGCTGATAAGATACAGGCTCCACTGCTTTGAGTGTAGAAGCATGGAAACCTCTGCCTCCAACATGGCTATTTCTGTAGGGCTGGAAGGTCTGAAAGCTCTTGCTGACAGTTTTGGGATCAGCTTGAGCTGAGAGCAAAACCCTGACCTATTATCTCCAGGACCCATTTGTCTGAAGTGATGGATTGCCACGCTTGGAGATAGTAGGTCAGCCAGCCTCCTACAGATGAAGGGAGGTGGCCCAGACAGACCTCTCAGTGTGTCTGTTTAGCTGGGGTAGCAGACTGGTGGATGGAAGCGGCCCTACCAGCACGCCTCCTGCCCCTCCCCTAAAGAACCCCCTAGGTTGCTGGTAAGAGGAAAAGCTTGGGCCTGATGGAAAGGCCTGGGGTAAGGTCTACCCGGCCTGCTGCTTTTGAGGAGTGTCAGCTTGTTTTGATGAAGCACTCCTGTACGCCACTCTGTACTTGTTCATCTTCCTCATGCATGCCTCAGTCTGTTCCCAAAACAGAGAATTACGGACAAGGGTAAAATCAATGGCATTATTTCTGTGTGTCCTGGGACAGGGTAGTGCACCTGAGCCAGGAGAAATGCCTGAGGGATACAGCAGAAGCCATAGCCCTGGACGCTGCATCATTAAAGTCCACAGCCATGTGGAACTGGGACTTTGATGCTTGTACCCCTTGTTGACCAACTCCTGAGATCAGCAGAAAGCTCAGAAAGGGCTTTTAGTAAGTTGTTCCACAGCTTCCAAAGGGACTTTTGGTAACTGGAGGCATAACCCATATAGGAGGCTTGCCTAATACCTAAAGAAGATGCCAGGTATGCTTTCTTGGCAAGAGAATCCACTTTTCTGGAATCCTTGTCAGGTGGATGAGAGGCCAGGGGATGTCAGCCTTCTCACAGGCTGCAGTTTGTATCACCTCTACATGGCTACAATGGCTGGATAGAAAGTCAGTGCCATTGTCAGCCAGGATATATTTTCTGTCCATTTTCTTATCTACAGGAGGGACAGAACTAGGGGTTTGGAGGATCTTTAAAGTCTGCTTTTAAGGGACTTATGAATGGGAATTGAAAGTCCCTGGGACACAGGAAGAACCATCATCTCCTGTAATCCTCTTCTTCATCCCATCTTCCTACTGCCTGGCCTCCTGTACAGAGAGCTGCAAGGTCTCAGCCACCTGCCTCATAAACGCAAAATGGGAGGTGCCTCAGAGACAGGCCTGGGAAGGGATTCATTCTGGGATGGTCAGGGCAGACCTCTGTGTCAATGGGTTCACCCTCATCCTGCTCCTCCTCCTCCTCATCATAGTCAGAAAATGTTACTCCTCAGGATCAATGTGTTCTGAAGGAGCTGAACCAGTATCTAGAACCTTTGGTTGCCCAGATGGTTCACCAAACCCAGATTGCAAAGACTGCAGTATCCAAATGGCTTTTACAATTTCGTCCACAGTTAGAACCAAGACCGAGTGTTTGTGCGGTTCTGAACTGGAGCATTTGGCTTTCTTTGATGGTGCGGGTTCAGAAACTGACTCAAACATCTTTTACCCATTGACAGTACACCGTGGGTTGAGAAATCAGTTGTCAGATCCGAAGGTTTGGTTATACTGGAACCGCCCCTGCAGTCTTTTCCATCCTTTCCTTCAGTTTACTGAGGCGCCTGTCTAAAGTAGACTGAGGGAAATTCTTACAAATATCACAGTCTGTTTGTAAGTGGTCAAAACCCAAACAGTACAGACAGACCAAGTGCGGATCAGCTTTTGCAAATTGCTCCCGCACTTGGTACAATCTTGAAATACAGTGGGACCAGTTTTCTCTTGAGTTTCTGTGACATAACTCTAAAATTTGGTGCTTAACCCAGTGGCTTAGTTGAAGGGGTTAAGCAAAAATCAAATATCTAACTTTATCCAAATTGGCTTAGTTAGGCCTGGATAAAGAAATTAAGCAAATTACCCTAAAGGCTTAGTTAGGCTGGGTAATAGAGAACAAAGTCCAAACCATCCAATGATTTAGCGTCAGCCAAAAGGAACCGAGAGAAAAGCCCTGGTTCTGATCAGGACTTTGCACCGATCCCAATACAATGAAAATTGACACAGAAAGGGGAAAAGAGGTTCAGTCCTCTCACGGAGTGGAACTGATTGGAAACTGAACACTTACCAGCCTAGGAACATACATGATACCAAGACAGCGGTTTGAGTATGTTTTAAAACAAAAATAATAAAGCGACACCGAGTACCTCTTGCCATCCCATCTCTGTTATCCCGGGTTTGAGGTGGCACCCCCAGGGGTGGGTTGGGGGAGGGCAAGAGGGGTTTAAGGGCTAGTTTGTTTAGTTGGTGTTTCCTTTTTGGTTGTGTATATTTAGGCATACACCACATCTAGCTCCCTGTTGTTACACTGGTTATATGCCTTTTGTCTCGCTACAGTATGTGATACTGTCTGTACATCATGCTTTGCTGTTACTAAAATTCAATAAAGAATTTGAATTTAAAAAAAATAATAAAGCGGTTGTGAAATGAACCAAGCGTACCTCAGCTAGACCGAGGCAGCAAGGAGAAATGTCCGAGGTGTCTTCACTGGTAAGCGGAGTAAAGAATCTGATCAGTTACTAGAACGTGCAGAGGACAGTGGTTTGAAAACCGAGCTCGAGCTCAATGTTCTATACATTTACATAGAGTAAACTCTTTGTTCTCCAGGGCAGTTGAACGGTCGGCCTAACTGCATATTGTTAGAATACAGCAAGACTTCATGTTGTTTGAATCCCTACACATTTTAATCTATGTATAATATATTCAACAATGACAGTTATGAAAGAACATTCAGTGCATTAAAGTTTTTTCTAAGCATTATAAAATCCTTTCCTGGTTCACACAGAATATCCAGTGTTCTAATACTTAGGCAACACTGGCTTATAAAGTCCATGGTCAAATATAATCCTTTGAAAGAGATGTTTTATTATTTTCTTTTTTAATTTTTGTTCATATAGTTTATAAAAATAAGAAATAGTAGGAAATTCAGGATTTGTGGGTTTTGTTGGTTTTAAAGGAGACTTGCAAACTCTGTCGCCCAGACGACATCCATTAAGGGCAGAGATTGCTGTGGCAGCTTCATCATAGTTGGCCATGGTGACAAAGCCAAATCCTTTGCACTTGTTAGTGTTGAAGTCGCGGATCACCTTGACATGTCTGACTGCACCAAAGGAACCAAAAGCTGCCACAAAATGCTCTCATCCGAATCAGGTGACAAATTGTAAACAAATATGGACCAGCTGGTTCCAGTGCGGCCAGGGACGTTCATTCCAACACGTCTTGCCATGCCGTCCATTGGGACTGGAGCAAATCTGCCAAACAAATAAAAGAGGTTATTTAGAATATATCTGTTGGCAGTGAAACACATAACTGTACTCAAGACTCAAATAGAACTTTAAAGGCTCCTATTAAAATCCTTATAAAGCTTTCTGCAACACGGCAATCACCTGCAATCTCAGTTTGCATATAAATTTAAAGTGTACCATTCCCTGAAACATGAAGAGGAGCTCCTAAGAAACGATTTTATGGAAGCAGATGGGAATGATAATTCTATAAATAAACTAAAGATGTACCAGTGCAATACAGGGCCCAGTCACTAATACTGCTGGCGTGCATCTGAATCCTTGGTAAATGTAGCATGATGTTCTCATTATAGTGTTACACTACCCCTATACTAATGTGGCAATAACTAGCCACACCAGTTTATCTGGTTCATGAGCCAGTACGGGAGACGTAAATGGCGACACGCTGATCACTAAAGGAATGGCGGGTAGGGACGTTGGAGCATGCATAGTTTACTTTCTCTTAAGGTTGTTCTAAAATAGATGGATGTTTCATCTGAAAACAAAACTTTCACCTGATGACATCTTGATCTGGCATTTCAAGCCAACTAAACAATTTTGAAGGAAAACAAAATTCCATCTGAATGCTGACTTTAAAAATATCTAGTGGGTTTCGCAGAGAAAACATTGACGGAGTAATCTGCAAAGAAATGATGATGCAGTTTTCTCACCTGACAATTATTTTCTGTTATCTGTTCAAGAACTGATTTGGACCATAAAGTCTTCCTTCTAGCCAGCAGATACATAGATACATAGACAGTGTCGGCAGATAAGGGCCTATGGCCCACCCAGTCTGCCCATTTAAGTTTGTAAGTTCAGTTTATGTTTTCCAGGAAGTCTGTTGCCCTCACCCCTGACCTCCAGAATTCCTTTATGTCTATCCCATGCATTCTTAAATTCCGTGATTGTTTCAGCCCCCACCACTTCCTCTGGCAGGGTGTTCCACTTGTCCACCACCCGTTATGTGAAGAAATTCTTCCTCACGCTTTCCTCTGAATCGTCCCTCCCTCCAACTTCATCCCATGCCCTTAGTCCTGGAACATCTTTTCGCTAAAAATAGTGCATTCCTGCACCCTGTTCCTCCCTGTAAGATACTTGTATGTCTCTATCATATCCCCTCTCCCTCCTCTCCTCCAGGGAGTACATGTTCAGTGCCTTCAACCTGTCCTCATAGGACTTGTGATGCAATCCATGCACCATCTTTGTTGCCCTCCTCTGAACCTTCTCACCCTGTCTATGTCCTTATGTAGGTAAGGTCTCCAGAACTGCACAGTGTACTCAGGTGCGGCCCTCACTAGTGTCTTGTATAGTGGAATTATGGCCTCTTTCCTGCTGGTGATGCCCCTGCCTATGCATCCCAGCATCCTATTTGCTTTACCTGCTGCCTTGTCACACTGTTTCCTGCCTTGAGGTCATCAGGGATGATAACTCCAAGATCCCTTTCCTGCTTGGTGCATGCTATATCCTCACCCCCAACTGATATATTGTGCCAGGGTTTTTGTGCCCTATATGCATTATCTTGCACTTCCTTGCATTGAATTTCAACTGCCAAACCCTGACCATTCTTCAAGTTTCTGCAGGTCCCTTCTCATTCTGTCTACACCCTCTGGTGTGTCTACTCTGTTACAGAGCTTTGTGTCATCAGCGAACAGTGAAATTCTGCCTTCTAGGTCCTGTGCAATGTCACTGATGAAGATATTGAATAGTACCGGTCCCAGCACTGATCCCTGTGGTACCCCACTGGTCACTCTTCCCTCTGTGGAGTGACAGCCATTTACCACCACCCTCTGTGTCCTGCTGCCCAGCCAGTTACCTACCCACTGCACTACTGTCCTGCCCACACCCATATTCCCAGTTTGTGCAATAGTCTTCTATGTGGCACAGTGTCAAAGGCCTTACTGAAGTCCAGATAGGCCATGTCCACTGCCCTCCCTGATCCACCTCCCTAGTCACCCAGTCAAAAATTCAATGAGGTTGGTCTGACATGACCTTCCCTGGTGAAACCATGCTGCCTTGGGTCCTGTAGTCCATTGACAACCAGATGTTCCACCAATCTCTCCTTCAGTAGTGCTTCCATGATCTTCCCCACTACCGAGGTGAGGCTGACTGGTCTGTAGTTCCCCACTTCCTCTTTGTTCCCACTTTTGTATAAGGTGACTACATCTGCTATCCTCCAGTCTTTGGGTACCTCCTGTTTCTAGTGATCGGCTAAACAGGATAGCAAGAGGTTCAGCCACCACCTCTCTTAGTTCTTTAAGGACCCTGGAGATGGAGTTCAAACACTGAACTTTGAATGTTTATGCTGTCACTGCAATAAAAGACTGGATCACCCACATTACTTTAGATTATATTAATTTTTCAGCAATCAGGGTGCAAAGGAAAACAGAAAAAGACTGTGCAAAGTCAAAACCAAAATAATACCACAAACCTAAATGAACAGGCTAGCCTGTATTGAACACCGATAAAAAGCATACTAAAAGTAATAGCCACGTAAGAACTTTCATAATCTCCTGAGAGTAGATCTTAAGAAAAGCTTTGCAGCAGGCACAACCATTAGGACTATACCGCCAGGCACTAGGACCACAGAGAAAATTCTATATAGCAGTCTAAGGTGAGGACCACCTCAACTTTGGCCCCACCCCATGATGTTGCCCATGGTATAAAGGGGCTGTCCCCTGGCACCATCTCAGTTTGCTCGCTGGAGACCCAGCTGCATGAAGGATGGGGAACTGAGGAAGTTCTGACATATCAAAGGGAGAAGAAATTAAGTCTGACAAATGAGGTGAAGGAGGGAGGAAAGCATGCCTGCTGCAAGAGCTGTTCTCAAGCTCTACTGTTATGGTAAGTTTTATGTAATTGTACAATCTCACTTCAAGATAGAGCTCTTGTAGCAGGTTATAACCATTAGGACAGTCCCACGCAGTACAAGGATACAGTCCAGGTCAGCTGGGTGGAGGTTACAGAGAATCACTGAGGCTCTTAAGAGAGCAGTCCCTGAAGAACAGCAAGGCGAAGCATATCCTTCTTCTGGAGCGATGTCCAAACTGTAGTGTTTGATGACAGTATGGACAGAACTCAAGTGGCTGCTGTGCAGGGATCTGCTGCTGACACACTCTGTAGGGATGTGAAAAAGTAGCAATACCCTTAGGGCCAGATATTCAAAGCCTTGAGCTGGGCGCAAATTGGTAGCACGAAATTGCACCTCATTTGTGCCCGGCTGCAATATTCAAAAGCCCAGTTATCACTGGCACAACCTGTTAGCACCAGCACTAAAAACTGATGTATTCAGGAGCGCCAAGAGGCAGGGACAGGAATACCAGCTCAATTGTATTCAAAAGATAGCACTGCGCCTATAGCTGGTAGCGCAACCTGTAGCACAGTGCCAAATACCGCCAAAAGCATATGGTAACACGCCAAAGTGCAGTGGGGGAGTCATGGACACAGCAACATCACATGCTGCACTGAGCACCTGAAGGATGCAACCTGGGGTCTAGTGCCCTTTTCTCCTAAATCTCCATCCATAAAACATTGCCACAGTCCCCTGTCATTAATGGTTCAGTGCCCCCTGCACCCTGATAGCCTTGTTCATTATCCTTGAATCACATACACACACACCACCCTTTTGTCAAAACTGAAGACCACACCCCTGTTATTGGTGGCTAAGGAAAAATTACTCACCTTAGTAATGTTGTTTCTTCTAATGGAGTCTTGCTATATTATGACATATGCAGTGAGTCCCAACCTTCAACTGCTCAGAGGTGAAAGATTAACTTTCCATGCCAGGCATGGAACCTTGAGTGAGCTCAGTTGAAAACTCTGTCTGTTGTTGCTCAAACTCAAACTGTCAGATCTTTACGAGCAAAACTCACCAAGGTTCTGTGTGGAAGCTAAACCCACACTAGCCCACTGGCTACTAACTACAAAAACACATTTTGTTCTTGATCCCAAAACAAAGACTCAAGTCAGGGGATTCAAGAAAGAAAATAAAACATAACACCCAAGCACCTAAGAAAGGGTGAAAATAAAGTGGGCATCTAAGAAGTGCCAACATTGCACTGTCCACCCACATCCCAAAGTAGAGGTTCTGAGAGGGGCAGGCTGGGGTTTATAATATATAGAAGACTCCATTAGAAGAAACAACACTACTAAGGTGAGTAATTTTTCTTCAAACAACATGAAGTCTTGCTATATTATGACATATGCAGATTACACAGCAGTACCTCCATGGAGAAGGGACAGAACCTACTTAGGAAATAGGCTCTGAAGCACAGCTGTGCCAAATCGAGCATCACTCCTAGCCTGGATGTCCAGGAGTAATGCGTAGTAAAAGTGTGAACTGTTTTCCAGGTAACTGCCTGACATATCTCTAGGATAGGGATGTCCCTGGCAGCAGCCAGAGATGCAGCTGTACCTCTGGTAGAGTGAGCCCTCATGCCTGAGGGAGGAACCGTACCCAGTTTTCATAGCAAAATTGGATACATGAGACAATCCACCTGGCAATGGATCTTTAGTGGCAGGTTTTCCTTTACCAACCTCACCATAAGTGAGGAACAATTAGAGGAGTCAAACCTGTGACCCTTGTACGTTCTATATAGTAACTAAGGGCTCTTTTGACATCTAAACTGTGCAATCTCCTCTCGCCAGAGGAGGAATGGTCAGTGAAGTACACAGGAAGAGACATGGATTGATTAAGGTGGAAGTCTGAAACCACCTTAGGCAAAAACTTTCTGTTAGTCCTGAGGACCACCTTATCTCTGTGAAAGGAGATAAAATCAGACTCCTCTGACAATGCCTGCAGCTCACTTATGTGCCTGACAGAAGTGATGGCTACCAAAACACAGTTTTCCAAGTCAAGTTCTTAAGCTCTGCTGAAGACAAGGGCTCAAAGGGGTTGCATAAGCTGGGCAATGCAAATATTAAGATCCCAAGCAGGGGCAGGGTCCCTGAATGGAGGGTTGGTGTAAAGCAACCCTTTAAAAAACTTAGAGAATACAGGGTGAGCTGAAAAAGAAGAGGGTTTACCTGCTGATAAGAAAACAGACACGGCTGCCAGGTGCACTTTTAGGTAGCTGGTCTCAGCCCCAAAGAATTCAAATGCACCAAATAATCCAGGATCGTGGGCACGTCAGCAGATTCTGGGGGAATATGCTTGCCAGAGCACCATATGGAAAATCTCTTCCATTTGGAATTATAAGTAGCCCTGGTGGAAGGCTTTCTAGAGGCCTTCAAGATATCCAATACACCTTGGGAGAGGTGTAGGTCAGCAAACTCTAACTCTTCAAGAGTCAGACCTTGAGATTGAGAGATTTGAGGTTGATTCAAACTCTCCCTGGGCACAGGTTAACAGGTTGTGATTCCTGGGAAGACACAGGGAAGGTGGACTGCTAAGGACATGAGGAGTGGGTACCAGGGCTGTCTGGCCCAATCTGGAGCAATCAGGATCATCTTGCAGGGTTGAGATCTGATTTTGACTAGCACTGAAGAGAAGGGAAGGGGAAAAGCATAGAAAACTTCCTTCCCAACTGAGAAGAGGGACTGAGCCCAACATTGGGGCCTGCAGCAAAAAGGGAAGTTGGTGATTGTCTGGGCTGCAAAAGATCTATCTGAGGGTGTCCCATCTGGCAAATACTACCTCCAGTACTAGGGGATCCAGTGCCCATTAGTGATGGCCCTGGGAAATCCTGCTGAGAGCATCTTCTAGGGCATTGTCCTTGCCTGGGAGGTGAACTGCTGTAAGGGAGGCATTCAGGGAATAAGCCAGAGACCACAACTTCATCGGCTTTGGTGCACAAGGCGTAGATCGAGTGCCTCCTTGCTTGTTGCTGTACCACATTGTAGTGGTATTGTCTGTTCTGACCTGTACAACCTTGTTCTGAACAGATGTGGAAAAAACCTGGAGTGCTAGAAAAACTGCTCTGAGTTCTAACAAATTGATGTGGAGCAGAGATTCCTGTGGGGACCACAATCCCTGGGTAGCGAGGTCGCCCATGAGAGCTCCCCACCCCAAGAGGGATGCATCGTAGTAAGGATCAAGGAGTGAGACTGGGGGTGAAGGAACCCCTGTTTCAGATTGCTCTGATCCTGCCACCACTGAAGGGCCTGGATCAGGGTCGAGTCACTGGGATCAATTTGGTTAGAGGCTCTCCTTTGAGACCAAAAAGGCTCTCAAATGGAACTGGACATCCCTCATCTGAAATCTTGCTCCTGCACTACTGCTGTAGAAGCAGCCATGTGCCCCAGGAGCTGTAGAAAATGCCTTGCTGGTCGAGAGACCTGCAGAGTAAAGAGGAGGCCAGAGAGACCAAGGTCCTTGCTCTTTCCAGAGGGAGGAAGGCTCTGGCCTCTTTGTTGTTCAGTTTTGCCTATGAAGGTGAGAAGCTGGACAGGCTCTAGAACTGACTTTGGAAGATTGAGAAGGAAACCTAGAGATGTGAGCAGTTGCTGAGTTACCTGAAGGTGTAGTTTGACCTGGTCTGGGGACTGGCCTACATGAGCTAGTCGTCCAGATAAGGAAAGATGGCAATCTTTGTCTTCTTAAGTGAGCAACTACTGCTGCAGGCATTTTGTGAATACCCTCGGGCGAGGTGAGGCCAAAGGGCATTGCTCTGAACTGGTAATGGCCTGAGGGCAGTTCAAATCTAGGTACTTTCGATGGGAGCGTCTGATAAGAACATGGAAGTAGGTATCCTTGAGGTCCAGGGACGCCAGCCAGTCCCTGGCCTTAGAGAGGTAAAATAATCCCACAGTCACCATTTTGAATTTTGTTTTAAAAGGTGCTTCTTTAAATACCTGAGATCCAGGATGGGCCACCATTCTCCTGTCTTTTTGGGATAAGGAAGTACCTGGAGTACAACCCTTTGCTCTGGTGTAGGGGTGGAACCCTTTCCACAGCTCTGAGAGCCAGGAGGGTAGAAACTTCTGTTTCTAGGGCAAGTGCCTCTGATGGATTTGCAGGTGGAAAGGATCTGGTTCTCATCTTTGGAAATTTTTGAAGCTGAGAACCAGTCCCTGGCTTACTACTTCCAGGACCCACTTGTCTGATGTTAAAGATTTCCAGTCCTGGACAAAGTAAGCCAGCCTGCCCCTACCGGTAGTGGAGAATCGGCCCTGGCCACCCCATCAGGGAGCCTGCTTGGTAGGGGCTTTGGGCTGAGGGGTAGAAGCAGGCTTACTTGTACCCGTGCCTCTCCTCTCCCTCTAAAGAACCCCCTCTGGGCATAAGCAGAAGAGGAGGCCTGTACTTGGTAAAAGGCCTATGAAAGCCTGCCCTGCCCCAACATGCTGCCTTTGAGGTGGCTTGCCTTTCTTTGGCCTGTACACTCCTATAGGTGGTCCTATATTCATCCATTTTCTTCATATAATTCTCTGTCTGCTCCCCAAACAGAGAATTGCCTAACAGGAAATCCATAGCCTTAGACTGGGTATCCTGTGACAGGGTAGTACATCTGAGCCAAGCCATTCTGCTAGGGGGCCTGTTTTGCTAGGGCCAGCACAGTATCCCATCTGGATTTCTGGTACCTAGCAGGATAAGCCATATAGTTTGCCTGTCTGAGTCCTAAAGATGCTGCCATGTACTGTTTCTTTGCCATGGCATCCATCTTCCTGGAGTCCTTTTCAGGAGGGTGAGAGGCTAGAGGAATATTTGCCTTGTCACAGGTAGCAGCCTGCACTACGCCCACATGGCTGCATTGCTGAGTGAGGAACTCCGTATCAGAGCCTGATAAAGCATACCTCTTGTCCATCCTTTATCCATAAGGAGGATAGAATGAGGAGTTTTAGAATTCTTACTGTCTGGTTCCTAAAAGATTTGTGCAATGGAATAGACAATCTCCTAGACTCTGGAATATCCATCATTTCTACATAATCAGGCTCTTCTTGAGCATCAACAGCTTCCTCAACAGGGAGTTGGAGATCAACAACTTTCTTATAGAACATAATATGAGAAGGGACTCAGATAGCCTGGGGAACCTCAACGGTCTGTCTGGAGAGATGTCCAGTTCAATGGGCACATCAGACCTTCAAAATTACATTCACTATCCTCATACTCCTCCTTCCCTTCCTCCGGTTCATAAAAATCTCAAAATCAAAATCTTGAACTGATGGAACGGCCAAACCGAACGCTTCCTGATGGTGTCGGTTGGACGGAACGGGAAAGAGACTGGACAATTTGAATTGCTTTAGCTATTTCCTCAGCGGTTGAGAAAGAACTTTGGCTCCACACTAGCTGACTTTCTAGTCCTTTTAGTTGGAACCGGCTCCTCAGAGCTGGCTCTTCGTTGCAATCTCGCTGGTCAGAGGCACTCCCTCCGGTCCGGTTGGAACGAACCGGCTGACCATCTGGGTCAAAGGACTTTTGGCCTCCTTTCCTGAGCCTACCAACTCTCTTTTCCACGGTGGCAGCAGGAAAATTCTTACAAATCTGGCAGTCTGCATTGAGGTGGTCAAACCCCAGACAATATACACACAGGTGGTGTGTGGGTCAGCCTTAGCAAAGGCTTCCCCACAAGAGCCACAGTGCTGAAACCAGTGGGCCCAGTTTTTCTTTTGGGTTTCTCAGACATAGTGCCAGCCTAACCAAACTTGCCCATTAGCCAAAGCAAGACTCTCTTATCAGTTCCCAACCGTGTCACGGGTTGTGGAAAAACCGTAATGAAATCCGTTTTTAGAACTGATAAGAACCGGAACCGCACTCTAAAGGACTAGAAAGTTATTTTCAAAACAACCTGATCGGGTTCAAACCGAACCGAAAAAGACGTTACAAGTTCCACACAGAAGAAATAAATGTAGCCTATCTATTACTTACAATACCACAGACAGAGCTGGAACCGACTGATTGCGGTTTAATTTCGGTCAAGAAACCAAAAAATAAGACTTTTAACCGACAAACGAACCAAGCAGAAGGAGAAATCTCGGAGTGACTGTTCAGTGAGGTAGAGTAAAGAATCTGACAGTTTGAGTTTGAGCAACAACAGACAGAGCTTTCAACCGAGCTTGTGCTCAAAGTTCCATGCCTGGCATGGAAAGTTAACTCTTTCACCTCCGGAGCAGTTCGAAGGTTGGGACTCACTGCATATGTCATAATATAGCAAGACTTCATGTTGTTTGAAGTGTCCTTCCACACTGTCACCCCAGCAGAATGGTCCCCACCACCCCACCCCCCATTCCCCATGCCGAAACAGGGCAACTGTACCAGGCCTGGGTCTCAGTGAGGAGCCCGGCTGGCTGGCTGGCCCATCCTGCTGTGCTGTGCTGATGACCGTCAATGTTTTACATTTGTTACATCTGTCGACTGTCTGTCTGTGCTTGCCCAACCGCAGCCTGCCCCCCATTGATAGGTATGTAATGGAGGTTAGGTACGCCTGTCTGTGCCCCTCCTGCCCCACTGGCTCTGGCTCAGTTTCAGCATGGGGGAAGGATGGTGGGAATGACCTGTTGAGGGTGAGGGGTACATGGCCACTAATGCGACAGTGTGCACTTCAGTTTTGGCAAAGGGAATTCATAATTGGGAAGGGGGACCACTGGACCACTAGTGACAGGGGTTGCATTCACAGTTGTGGCAACAGGAAATCATGATTAGGGAGGAGGGCCACTGAACCACTAATGTATATATTGTTTCATCAATATAAATTGTAGTGTGATGACAAACATGACGATTATAATGATAACCCAACAAGCAACATTAATGGACATAAGATTAATCGTGAAAACAGTTCTTAGCATGAATATAATATTTAACCTGGTTATACAGTGTTACAAACGAGGATGTTGAAGTTCGACGGCTACTGTGACATCAATGACTGGGGAACTTCATATGTGTACAGTGGGGACAATGGGAGTACACTAGATTACCAAGGTTAACAGCTAATATCTATCTATCTATATATAAATATATTTATATCTGCATATCTGTATCTATATTCTTTGCAAAAACATTGTTAATGCATCAGTTAGGGTTGTTCCACAGCGACAAAAGTGAGGAAATTTGTTGTTAAGGTTACCACCCCTACCAACAGGCATTAGGGTGTGCGCTGGGATCGTTGGACTAACTCTCACCCCATTCCATGTGTAAAGAAGCTGAGGTGGTGCAATATAGGACAATGAGGTGAGAGTAAGACAATCGACTCCCAACGACACACCCTGATGCTGTTGGTGGGGGTGGGGTGGTAGGGTGATAACCCTAATAGTAAATTTCCTTGCTTTTGGCGCTGTGGAAATGTTTCAGAGGGATGAATGGTGAAGACTGACACAGATAAGATCTGTACTATTTTACCATTTAAGTTGGAGCTTTTGCAGCAGGAAATAACTGTTAGAACTGAGTCCCAAGCAATAAATGGATAAGGACAAGGAAAGTCAGGAGGAGGCTGAAAATTGCCAACGAAGATTCAGGCGAGGAGACCCTGGAGAACCACCAGGCCAAACTCAGTGCTATGTTTGGAAGCCACATCCAAGCTGTAATGCTTGCCAAAGATATGAACACAGCTCCAGATAGCCACTGCACAAATGTCTGCTGTTGAAATGTTTCAGAGAGAGGAGAAGGAGGTAGCCATCCCTGCTGGAATGGCCTCTTACTGGACCTGGTAAGGGCTTATTGTACTTGCATCAAAGACAATGTAGTTATCCAGCCATTTAGACCAGGTCTGCTTGGTGACTGGTGCATCTTGAGTTCTGGGAGCAAAGAAAACAAACAAGTGATCCATTTTCCTAACGGAAGCCATACAGGTCAAATAGTAATGAAGCATCCCATGGATGTCAAGAGTACACAACAACGCCACCGCCCCCAATTAGAGCACTCAGGAAAGAGTAAACTGGCAGGTTGATGTCCTGATTTAAGGTAAACTCAGACACCACCATAGGCAAAATGTAGGATTTGTACATAAGGACACCCTGTCCTTATGAAAAGACAAATGGGCTCTTTACACATCAGAGACTAAAGCTCCGAGATTCTTTGGGTGGAAAGTAACTGCAACTAAAAACAATGCTTTCCAGGACAGGAACATAGCTGCAATCCATGGCTGGTTCAAAAAGTGGTAGTGTGAGCTCCTCCAACACTAAAAGTAGATCCCATGGAGGATGGGATCTCAGATATGAGCTTTAGGTTGCAAAATGGCCCTCAGAAAGGTACAGGACACATCCAGCTGAGAGAGTTTGTTTTCCTCCACTGGTGCATGAAACACAAAGATGGCGGAAAGATGCTCCTTGATGGAGAAGTAGCTCAGACTCTGCTCAAATAGAGAGAGAAGATACTCAGAGCTGGAGTTCCAAGGGCAAGAAAAGGCATTAAGCTGGCATGAGGTAGCCCACAGGCAAAACCTTTCCATTTTGTAGCATACATTGATATAGTGGAGGTTTTCTGACCACCACCAAGACAACCACCAGCTTTTGGAAAACCCTTATCTAGCCCTTGCTAGGTCTGAAGAAGCCTCATATGAAGATGCAGGAATGTGAGATCCAGATGGATCAGATTGCCCCAGTCCTGGGAGAGCAAGCATGAGCTCAGAGGCAAGAGAATTGGGGGTTCCACTGCCAGCTGCTGAAGAAGAGGAAGCAAATCTGCCTCAGCCAAAAGGAGCAATGAGAATCATCTGTGCTCCCTCCATCTGTAACTTCAGAGGCACCCTCTAAAGAATGGAAAGAGAAGGAAGGCATAGAGAAACCTTCCCATCCAACAGAAGGACAATGTGTCTCGCCAGAAAACTCTAGGACCTGGATCTAATGAGCATGAACTGGGCAATTTGGCATTGAATGGGGATGCAAAAGGTCCAACTCTGGTCAGACCCATCTGCCAAATAGCTAGTCTGCTACCAATTGAAGGAGCTCCCACTCGTGAGCCTCGAACCAAGACCTGCTTAAGCTGTCAGCCAAGTTGTTTTGATGCCTGGAACATGAACAGCGGTGAGTTCAAGGTGATGTTCCAGCACCCAATACCAGACCCTCATTGCCTCCCTGCAGAGAGGGTAGGAATAAGAACATAAGAAAAATGTTGGCAGATGGGGACCGCATGGTCCATCTAGTCTGGAAAATTACCCTCACGTTGCCTGAAACCTAACTTGTCACAATGCCTATCCTATGCAAGTTTGAACTCTCTAATCATATTTAATGCCACCAGCTCCTGGGGCAGACTTTTCAATAGGTCCACCACTCTCTCTGTGAAGAAGTACTTCCTGAGGTTGTTTTGAACCTACCTCCACCAAGTTCAAATGATGGCCCTTGTATATGTTGTGCTGAAATAACACCTGCCTGAGTTGTGTTTAGCCTCTTCACCTACTTAAAAGTTTTGATTATGTCACCTCTGTTTCTTCTTTGCTTGAGGAGTATAAATTTAACCCTGAGTCACACCTCATACATCTCGTGGTGTAAATCTTGTACCATTTTAGTAGCTCATCTTTGCACCGTCTCCAAACAGTCAATGTCCTTCCTGAGGTGAGGTCTCCAGAACTGACTGGAATTAGTCCCCCTTGCTTGTTGATGTAAAGACTATGGACACATCCATCTGAATGAGAAGAGAGCCAGAAATAAGTCCACTTGAAATGCCTGTAAGGTGTTCAGGACTGTTCTCATCTGCAGAACACTGATTTAGAGCAATTGCTTGCCTGGTGACCAGGTCACCTGGGTCTGCCTGTTCTCCAGATGAGCACCCCAACAAGATTCGAGACATCCATGTCTCGGGGCTCTTCCAGAAGGGATATCCATCCACCAGGTAAGCGTCCTGTGAACTGGGTTGGAGACCAGGACCACCTGCTCCAGGTCATCTGACCTCTGGTCTCATTGAACCCTGAGCATCCACTGAGGGACCCTCATATGGAGGCAAGCCATGGGAGCCATTGGGATGGCTGCTACCATATGATCGGGAACCTTAGATAGGTTCTGGCTGGGACATGAGGAGCTGATATACCATTCGGCCTGATCCAAAGGTGACCCAACCCAATGTCTATGGGGAGGAAGGCCTTGCCCAGAACCATATCCAGGACTGCCCGATGAACTGGAGTCTCTGACTGGGCCATAGGGATGACTTGGGTATGTTCAGGGTGATCCCTAGCTCTTGGAAGAGCATATAGATGTCTCAAGAGTGCAGACCAGCTGTTCTCATGAGGGAGTTGCCAGAATCCAGTTGTCTAGGTAGGGAAAGACGTAATGGTGCTGGCACTGCAGAGCTGCAGACACCACCACTAGACACTTGGTGAAGACTCTGGGAGATGGAGGAGGCTGAATGGAAGAGGAAACATGTGGGGTGGAAAAATCAGAATGCTTGAGTATGCATCCTGCATATCTAGAAACAAAGCCAGTCCCCTGATGCAGGATGGGACTCAGACCTGGTAATGTGACCATCCTGAACCTTTTGTATTCGATGAACTTGTTCAGGAGCTGAGGTCAGGATGAGTTGAAAGTCCCGATCTTTTGGGAACTTGTGAAAAATGGGAATAATACCCTGTTCCCCATTCAGCTGGGAGACTGGCTCTATAGCCCATTTTGCAGGAGGCCTGAATTTCCTCTTCGATTATGGGGACATGAGAATGAGGATAACAGGAGGACACTGGTGGAGTATTTGGAGGTATTTGTTCGAACTCCAGCGTATGACCCCTCTCTGAGTTGTAAAATCCAGAGGTCTGATGTGATTGTACTCCAGCCCTCAAGGTGGAGGAGAAGTGACTCCATCTTCCCCACTGACTCCGTTGGAGGAGGGTCTGGCAGGGAGTCATTGGGTTGTTCTGGGACTAGGCAGAAGGGCCTGGGAGGACTTTGAGACTTGGAAGGCAGAGAGATGGCCTTTCTTTTGAAGCCACCCATCTGCTGAGGCTGGTTTACATACTAAGATACCAATTGCAAGCAGATTAGGCCTTACAGTCTACTGAGTCTGCTCGAACCTCAAATCCCTAGTTGGGTGCCGAGACCCTCCCCTTGTGTTCCAGAAACCCCTATCATCCATCCCCACCCCGCTGGGCAGGCCATCATCTGATACATCCGCTTTCTGTGTCTGTCCCACCCTCTCTTGAAGCCCTCCACTGTGGATCTCTGAACCAGCTTGCCAGGCAGCGCATTCAAGGTCCACCACCCTCTCAGTGAAAACCTCTTCCTCTTCCCCCTCACCCTTCCACCTTACAACTTTAAACCATGCCCTCTGGTGATACTTCCCTGCTTTAGTCTAAAGATCCCTCCATTTTTACCCTATTAATTCCTTTGAGGTACTTGAAGACCTCAATCATGTCCCCACTGTCCCTCCTCTCCTCCAATGAAAACAGGCAGAGCTCCTCAAGTCTTTTTTTATTTAGTTGTTTAACCAGGTATAGCACACTAAGCTGAAAGCTTTTACAGGAAGCGACCTGGGAGCACAAGGAGGTTAAGTGACTTGCTCAGGGTCACACAGTATGCAAGTGGAAGCTGTGGGATTCAAACCCAGGTCTGGTCTGCTGGATGTCACCAGATTTGCAGCTCAGAGCCTTAGACCACTGCTCTATACTGCCTCCTGTCCTCATACATCAAATCCCTAGTCCTCAGTCATCTTTTTTTGCCCTCTTCTGTACCCTCTCCAGGAGCTGTATGTCCCTCTTCAAGTGTGGTCTCCAGTACTGTACACAGTACTCAAGTGTGGTCTAACCAGTCCATTGTACAGTGACAGAATCACTTCCCTGCTCCAAGAGGTGATCCCCCTTACGATGCATCCCACAATCCTGTTTGCCTTGCTAGCCGCTCTTCTGCACTGCTCAGAGTTATTCATACATGCATCAACCATGACCCCTAGGTCTTTTTCCCTATCGAGGCCTCCAGCGCCTCCCTCCTAAGGTGAACCTGTGTTTAGGGTTTCCCGCCCAGATGCAACACCTTGCACTTGGTGATATTGAAATTTAATTTCCATGTGAGCCCAGCTTTCCAGATGTGTCCAGTTTCCTTGCAGGGCCAACCTCCTCTTCCCCTCAACTACTGCTCCCATCTTGGAGTCATCACGAAGAGACTCATTTCACACCCTTTACCCTCCTTGATGTCTGATATGTATGCATTAAACAGGATCGGACCCAGGACCGAGCCCTACGGTGCCCATTACTGACCTCCCTAGGGTTCGAGAGTTCCCACCAGCCACTACTCTCTGGGTGCGTCCAGGTAGCCAGTTTTCAATCCATCTGACCATCAAAGGGCTTACTCCCAACCCGTCAGTTTCTCCACCAGATCATCGTGGGGAACAGAGTCAAAGCGCCTTGCTGAAGTCCAAGAATAATTCGTGCACAGGCTTTCCCCTGTCCAGTTCTGATGTCACCCATTAGTAGAACTCCACAAGATTGGTTTGACATGATCTACCTGGCACAAACCCATGTTGCCGACTATCCAGACCTCCCACCTCCTCCAAGTAAACCCCAATCGTTCCTTTAGTATACTGTCCATCAATTTTCCCACCACGAGGTCAAACTGATGGGTCTATAGTTACCTGGTACTTCCCTCGACTCCCCTTTATGGATTGGCACCACATGTGCTCTCGTCAATCTAGGTACCTCCCTGTCTCAAGTGACCTGTTGAAGAGCTCCACCAGGGGTGCAGCCAGTATGTCCGCAATTCCCATAGTACTCTCGGATGAATGCCATCTGGCCCAGGAGATTTATCTTTCTTTAGGGCCTTGAGGCTAACCACACCCTTTCGGTGGTGATAGCATCATCCATCCCTCCACCTTACTGGCCTTTTATCCTTATCCTGATGTGACAGCCCTGAGGGTACCTATCCCTCCGTCTTGCTCCATTTTGTTGCTCCCCTGATCCACTCACTACGCTTCTAGCCCCATCGTGCCTTGCTTTGTAGATATCCCATTCCCTCCCTAGTGAACACAGAGGCAAAGTACTTGTTTAATACCTCTGCCTGGTCCTCGCCTCTTCACCCACCCTCCTTTTGATCTCAATCTGCTGAGATGGCCCTTGTTTTCTCCAGCTCCCCAATGTATCGGAAGAACCCTTTTTCCCCTCCATGTATCCCCTGTGCCAGCCGTGCTCTTTAACTGGACTTTGCCCCCTCACCATCTGGGTGACTTTTCTAGATGCAAGATGGTACATTTCCTTTTCCCTATACCCTCTTGTTGTTTTATATTTTTTGTAGGCTGCCTTCTTTTCTCTGACAGCTATCTGAACCTCACTGGACCACCATCATGGATTATGTGACTTTGCTCCGTTACATTTCACCTTAGCGCAGGCCCTGAGCTGCCTCATGAAGTCCCGTTTTATGACCTCTCATCTCTTTCCACATTTGTCATTGATGTAATCCCTTGATCCTTGAGAATATTTCCCATGCCCAAGTCTGCCCCCCCTAGAGTCCACTGCCAGTGTCCTAGATCTCTCCCCAACCCCATTCTTATTTGAAACCAGACAGTATTGTGGTCACTCCCAGTCAGGAGATCCTTTACAATCAGGTTCCTTACAGATCCCCATCTTCAGAACCACGTCCAGGACATGCCCCTCCCTTGTGGGTCCATCACATGCTGTGTTAAGAACACATCCTGGAAGCAGTCCAGCAGCCTCCTGCTCCTTGGCCACCTTAGAGGACATGGTTCCCCAGTTTGTACCTGGCATGTTCAGGTCTCTCATCATCACACTCCTTCCCCTTTTGGTCCCACACTGGGCAATGATGTTGTCCAACAAACCATCCTCAGAACATCACTCATCCCAGGGGGTCTATACTCACCCAGCTTGACCTTACCTCTGACTGGGGTTCGTAGGGTGACCCATAAGGCCTCCATGTTTCTCTCCCTTTTCTACCCTAGCAATTTCTACATCATCTCCTAATGAACATAGCCACCCACCCCTCTGTCCTCCTTTCTATCCTTCCTAAGCATAGTGTACCCCCGCACTTTTAGGTCCCAGTCATGGTTTTGTTGGCCTACGTTTCCGTGACCGCCACATCCACCCCCTCGAACAGCATAGCCTGGAACTCTGGCAACTTGTTTCCCAAGCTCCTGGCATTTACCAACACCACCCCCCACCTCTTATCCCTGATATCCTTTGTCAAACCCACCCAGGTTCCTTATACTTCCATCCTCCCTCTGCTCCTCCTGAAATCTCCCTTCCCCCCCTTGGGTTTAAGGCTACTCCCTCATCTGAGGAGGGCTTCTGAGTCACCCTTCCTTATTTTGGGTTAGGGCTTCTGAAATGGTTACTTTCTGAAAGGCTTTTGTCCCCTTTATATATTTTTGGACAGACCAAATGGACTTCCCTGGACTCTTGGGAGGCGATTAATCAGTTTTGGATCTCGTCTCCAAAAGGGCCTAACCTTTAACGGGAGGACCAAGATGTCAACTGCAGATCCTGGGAGAATCTTAAAATCCTAATCAGGCATGGCACCTGAGACACTCCAACTCTAGCTCCCCAGTGAATAGCACATAGTGGAATTGACCATCGGATCCACTAAAATAAAATCCATGTGTGTTGCTTCTATAACCCCTTTTAGGAAGCACTGAATCTCACCAACCACCTCGAAGGGTTGGGTAGATTCTGCCAACTAAGTTACACTATCCTTCTTGGGTTTTAATCTCTAAACTGGCTCAGGCTCAGGAGCCTGACTACACAAATCAACTAAAACTCACAGTCTTGTCCAAATTATTACCATCCCCACAAGGCTCAACTCCCATGCCCAAAACCACACTCTGAGGGTACAGAGAAGGGCAACCAAGATGGTGCAGGGTATGCAAGGCAAGACATATGAGCAGAGACTGTCAGCAGCTGGATCTGTACAAGCTGGAGACTAGAAGGGAGAGAGGGACATGACTGAAACTTTTAAATATAAAGGGGCTCAACAAAGTAAGGAAGGGTGTTTATAAGAAGAAGAAGAAGAAGAAGAGGGCTAGAACTGAGGGCATAGCCTCAGACTGCAATGAAATAGATACAGAGGCAGTGCGAGAGAGAATCTTCACAACAGGCGGTGGAGCCCTGGAACAGACTACCAGAAGAAGTGGTGGGAGCTAAATCAGTGGAGGGATTCAAGAGGGCATGGAATGGACATATGGGGCTGAGTAGCTGGGAAGGGGCAGAGCTGGGAGAGTATAGAAGCAGTGAAATAGGGCAGACTAGATGGGCCGATGTGGTCCTTTTCTGCTGTCAAGCATCTGTGATTCTATGATTCTCTCTCTCCTTGACTTGGTTATCACCAACAGGGAAAAGGTGCTCTATCAGGGATGCTATCGGATGCCATCAGCAACCATTCCCCACCTACATGGTCTGAGCCATAAAGACCAATGCCTACCTGTCCTAAATCTACCCGTGGTACACATCACTGTCATCTATACCAGGTTTCAGGATGGACCTCACTGTCAACTAGGAGAAAGGAATGCTCTCCTCGGTTTTCAGAGCACTATCTGATAACCTCCCTGTATACATCTCAAACCTCTTCAAAGGGCTAAAGTTCCTATGGCCTGAGGCGCTTCTCCATAATCTGCTTCTAGATTCCTAGAGTGAAAACTACCTTGGCTCAGCAGCAATCAACTTCTCACTTCCATCACTTTGGAACACTATGCAAGACTCAATAAAATTATCCTCACTTCCAAGCATTCTCACATTCAAAGCTCTATTAATGGATTATCTGAAGGAATCATGCAACTGTTTCAGATGCCTATGACCCCTAAGCCCCAGGTGCCACTCTCAAATCCTACAACTAAGTATCTCATCACCCACATTCCTAACAACAGAAACCTAGGACCTACAAGCCTAGTTCCCTTTATCCAAAGATGGCCCTGCCTATTCTCTACCTTTTACCTATTCTGGCCTCCCTCTTGGCTGCCTACTCTTTCACCCCAATTTCTACTCTATTCCTTAATACCTCCTTATTTCTTATCCTTTAGGTATGAGCTCTTACTCAGTGGAGACTTTACAGGATTGTTGTCTCTTCTCATTCCAGTAAAGCTTATCATTATGTACCTTTGCATATTAATTGTGTTGACTGGTATGTATAGGCCCATATTGACCAGGCACCTTCACAATGTTTTTTTTATTTTGCACCACAGTCCACCGTAATTGTAAACTTATGAAGTGTACTGTACTGTATTAGATGCCCAGGACCAGCTTGAAAATGAGCTTGCTCAATCGTGTTTAAGGCCTAGTTAAATAAAGTGATTGATTGATTGAAGGGAGACCCCTAGGATCTGGATGGTCTGAGACTGAAGACGCAAACTGCTGTCCACTGAAGAGAAGGCAAACTGCTAGAGCACTGTTGGCTATGGGACTGGCGATGGCTTGGGGACTGGCACCGGTGTGAAAGGCTGGCAATGGTGGTGACTTGATGAGCAGGAGCACCTGCAGTGATGCTGCTTTTGTGCCAGGGTCTACCGTGGTGATCCTTAGGCACAAAGTATAGCTCTTAGGGAGGAGCTGGTTGTAAGCTCCTGACACATGCCAAGGTCTGGCTCCAGCTCGGCTCTGGTTCTGGTTCAATGATGACCACATTTTGGGAGGCAGAGTCCCATTTGACTTGATTCCACCAAAGGAGACGAGCTCCTGGATCTAATCTTTAGAAAATTGTGGGGCTGATGGGCCAGCTGGCGCTGCGGAGCTGGCGTCAGTTTATCCGGTGTCGGAACACCCAGCATCAGGGTGTCCAGTGTCAGAGGAGGTGGCAGAGACATGGACCCAATGGGCAGTTAGTTGCCTTGTCCACCCCAAATCTTCAACTAGTGAAGAGTGGCCCGGGAGGAGGAAGACACCCAGTTTGGCGTCTGAGAGGGCATGCCCACAGTGGATGGCAGCTTAGTGGTGTCCAATGGGGAAGCAGCTAATGGCTTGGATGGAGCCTGGGGTGGGGGCGCCCAGTCTGACACCTGCCCTGACAATGGAATGTCTCGTCAAGGCCTTGGACGAGACCATCATCGGATCATTTTGGCGGGAGCTTGAGCCTCACTGCATTTCTTCTGGTCAGTCCAAATCCCTCAGGTGGACGGTGACCCTGCTGGTGTGACCTTTACCTAGAGGGGTGTCAGGGTAGGGCTGCAGACCCAGACCCTGATTTAACTCTGCCTGATGCCAGGATGACATTGAGAGGTTTGGATGCTGGCTGCCCAGAGAATTGGGCAGGACAGGAAGAGTGGTCTAAGCCCTGTGGGACGAGGACGACGAAGATTTTTGTACAGCGAAAACCTGGAACAAAGTGACCTTGGGACTTTTCCCAGTACTTGTCCTGGTATTTGTGCTTCCTGAATCCTTCTTCTTCTCCTTGTGTACCTTAGACATGGGGAGGTGAAAACTGATGAGGAGAAGAAAGACTCTTCCCTGTTGACTGTCTTTGCATCTCAGCAAACTACTTTTCTAGGAAGTGCACCTTGAAGAGCCACCAACGCCTAAGAAGAACTTTGAAAAACATAGTATTTGCATTCAGAGCAGCTTTAAATGTCTCATTAACTTTATTTCTTATCTCTGTTATTTATAACAGGTCACGTGCATAAAACAGGACTGCTGTTCCTTCAGGGTTCATCAGCTCATATTGCTTCTTCACAATCTGATGTCATACTACTCTGCTTGTGACAGCACAGTTATTTCCATGGCAACAGATTGTGATGTCACAACAGAGCATTATAATTTCAAGAAGTGAATATGTCATAAAGACAGGTGAACTCTCTGGGATACAGATCTTGTTTTTGCTGGATTTTCTTCATTATTAAATAAAGAAGAGGAGAAATCAGTAGAAATATATAGAAGATATAAGAAATAACACCTGACCCGTGTCTGAAAATAATGTTTTTAAAGTTTTCCCAAAGGTGTCAGCAACTCTTTCAGGGCCTTCTGGCAGTGGATCCCAGTCCAGGAGTTGAATGCCCTGCAGTGTTCACAGGCTGCTGGAGTCATGGTTCAGGCCTAGGTAGAAAAGGCAGGCACCGGCCGCCGCAGAGTCACGCGGTTCAGGCCTAGGTAGAAAAGGCAGGCCTCATGGCTGTCCTTTGACAGGAGCTGCTTGGCACAGGTGCACTTGAATTTTCTGTGATCCATTGATGAAACTGATGATGCGGAGAAGAAGAAATGCAGGCGGAAATCAATTTTAATATTTTAGTTAAAAATCAAAGAAAACACAGAAGGCACGAAGTGGTTGAACTGTTGCGAGAAGGTGTCCGAGGACCGATGCAAACAGATCAAGAACTGGGTGGGGCTGGGGACCGCCCATTTTATACCACTGGCTTACACTGGGTGAAGTTGATGTCGGGCGGTCCCACAATGAAGACTGCTAACTAGAAGATTTCTGTGGGGTTTTGGTGCCTGGTGGGTGTCTTAGTCCTAAGGGTTATTGCCTGCTGCAAGAGCTCCAACTCAAAGTAAGATCTTCTTATACTGGATGCAGGAAATCAGGTTTCTCAGATGAAGGATGGGCCATATATTCCCTGTGGATCTGAGGACTAGAAGGAAGTGGGAACAGAACCCCTGTTCCTCTGATCCTCAGGACAGGCTCGGTGGCCTTTTCTGCAATATTGTGCAAATTTCCTCCCAGCAGCACTGGAATGTGGTCTGGAGGATAGTTTGAATGAACTGGAGGTAGAGATGTAGACCACTCCAGGAATTCTAAAGTGTGGCCTTGTTCTATGAGCTGCAAGACCCAAGCACTTGTAGCGATCTTCTCTCCACCCATCTAGGTGGAGGGAAAAATTACCCCTACCACTGCCTCCAGTAGTGCTGGAAGGTGGGAGTCTGTCAAGTAGTGAGGCTGAGGTAGCACGGTGACCCAGGCTGTACCACCTCCTCTGGGAGCCTTCCCAATGGTGGAGGTAGGAGTAAACAGGGTTGTTGCTGCCCAATGCTTGCCCTGGGGGTGGAGCCCTGCTTAGGCCTATGGGAGGCCTGACAAAGGGCACCTTTTGGTCACTTTTGGCAGGGTGTGGTATAGAGAGTGTACTGACCACAGAGTTCTGCCCAAGGACTGTAGGTCAGAAAGTATGCTCTGTATGTCTGCCCCAAAGAGCTTATAGCCTCTGAAAAGGTATTCAGGATGGACTGCTGTACATCAGTAGGAAACCAGACACCCTGACCCTAGAATTCCATCTCAGGCAGATGCCCATCACAGCAGCTCTAGTGGAGGCATCTGTGGCATCATCGGCAGACTTCAAAATGTGTCTGCTGGGCTGGTCCAGTGGTGTGAGGGCTGAGGCACTGTCCGCCTTACCTCTCACCATGTGAATGACCCATGTTCGAGAATGAGCACAGGTTGCTGGGGAGTAGACAGAGCAGCGCCAGGCAGCTCTCCTCTTCTGGATTGGGAGGTAGGGCTCCTGGCTTTGGCTGCCACCAGATGGTGACTCAATGGTGGTAGTTGGGGGGGCAGCTGGCACTAGGCCAAGTGGGAGGATTGTGACTTTTGTTGGTGACAGCATGTTGGCTGAAGCCCGGGAAATGAAAGGAGAAAATCAGCAGAAAAAACAACCCAGATGTTGGATGAAGACCGATCCCTGCAGGCTCCTTGCCAGTGGATGGGCTGACGCCACAGTCCTGTGGCAGAGGACCATTGGGAAGTGTAATTCAGAACCCTGATGGACAACGTAGCAGAGGCAAAGGCCCTTTTCATATCAGATCCAGCTTTCTGGACTCCTTATCAGGAAAGAGAGCTGACATACTTAGTCTCTTGGACCTGTCATGGGCAGCTTTGTCACCTCTGTATCTGCCTGCAGTTGCTCTGCAAAGTATGGGTTCCCTGAGAGAGCTGGTACAATTTATCCACCTTTCTGGGCATGGCAGAAAAAATTCAGCCTCTACCAGGCAGCCATGGTGCCCTCCTCAAAGCCACTATTAGGGAGAAATGATGGGGGATGAGAATCTGTCAGTTTCAGGTAGTCAGTCAGGTTTCTCCCAAAAAGCCTACTCCTCAGCATCAACCCCATAGCAGTTTGTAACTGCCACATCACTGAGGTCAAGAGGGGTCATAAGGAGGGGACCTCGGATATACTTGGTGGAGTCCTCACCCTCTGAGGGAGCAGGTGGAGGTAGAGTGGGAGGAGCTACCAGCCCCACCTCATCATCATGGGGGAGATCAGGATGATAGTCCTCCTCATAGTCTGGCTTTGAAATGGGCATTGATGGTGTCCAGGATCAAGGATGAGCAGGGTGTAGTGCCATGGCAGGCATCTTGCAGGAGCAGGCCTAGTAGGCTCTGGTGTTGCAGGCCAGGGGAGTCAAGGAGTGAATAAACCCTCCCGAAAAGAGTATAGCATGCCCAGGACATATAGGCGCTGGAAAACCTTGTTGTGCCAGCGGGAGAGCTTGGGTCTTGGCATTGGTGGTTTGGCCTGTGGCATCAGCGGAGAGGATAAGGCCCTGGTGTCGACATGATGGCCTGGAGTGTTATCAGGGTAGGCTGAGACCTGATATCAACATGGTGGCCTGGGGTGGTGATGGGAAGTAGAATCCTGATGTTGAAGCAGAGGCTAGGTTCCCAAGAATAAGGGAAATAGTAAGGGAGGTTGGAGGAAAACTGACTTTAGCCATACATTTGGGAACCAGATTTTTTTCATATTTTTACTTTCTGCCAGCAACTCGTCTCTCATGGATATACCTTGTTCACAGGGGTATACTGTAATCAGGCTGAACCCAGCATCATTCAGTTGGCTACTGGTTTTCTCCAACATTCTTTTCCCTCCCATCTCCCTGGTGGAGGTAGAAGCTCCATCAGCCTCACATAGCCACAGATTACCCTGTAGGAGGAGTAAGTTCCCTGGCCTAGCCATAGAGGTCGCAGTGTTGGTGGAATCTGCCACCATCCCTCCCTGACCAAGATGCACTGCCAAGCAGCATCTGTCTCGGCCATGGCATGCCTCCTGACATGACTTCCTGAGCTAGCTTCGAACCTGGGTCTTCAGCATAGCAGCGTGATGCTCAGTTGCTGGGCAATGGGGAGGCCTCAAGGCCTAATATTCAGGCTCAACAAGCCTAATAAAATTGGTGATATTCCGTTCTCTAGTTCTAAAGTGTTATGGATTTAAAATTCTGCAGTTTACATAACCGTAAAATATAATTTTAAAATAAGTGACTGATTGGAAGCTTATACAGTAATTCAGTCATCTATAAGAACAGCGATAGAAAGCTTGGCACACTTTTGTACAGACAGTGGACAAATCACCATGCCAAGCGTGATGCAATTTGGAGAAAAACTTAAAATTAGGTGAAAATCACTGAAATCTCAATTTTGGTGAAATTTGCTGAACACCCTTAGGTAGCTTTAGCACAGGAAGCCCCTCCCAGTGCAGAAGGCAACTGATGCAACCACCCTTCTCCATGGCCATCCACCTTCTTGTGAATGAAAGCACTCCCATGCTTGCTCGCTTAGTAAAAGAGTTTTACTATGCGAAAGCATAGGGAGCTCTATAATCTACAAGAAGGCATCTGGCCATGGAGAAGGGGTGGTTGTGTCAATTGCCTTTCCACACCTCTGGGGAGGCTTCTAGTAAGGAAATGTGGGTGCTGGGGAGAAGGTTGCGAGCTGGGCACTGC
This sequence comes from Neoceratodus forsteri, assembly GCA_016271365.2. Taxonomy (NCBI): domain Eukaryota; kingdom Metazoa; phylum Chordata; order Ceratodontiformes; family Ceratodontidae; genus Neoceratodus; species Neoceratodus forsteri. Next base: position 185,875,337 of record JADMNL010000032.1, read on the forward strand.
TGCCAGGGAATGGGTCGGGGGTATTTCTTTCCAGTTAACTCATTCACACCACAAGAGCTCTGTGAGACTTCTGCCACTTGTGCCCTGTATACTCTTAGCACTGCATCCTGGGCCTTTCTAAGCAAAATCAAGCCATAATCAGCATGCCACAAACAAATGCGAATACCTCTTGAACCGTGCGCTGCACACAAAGTATGAGTGGCAAAGTTGTTCAGCACAACGTTACCTTTCCAGTGGTGCTATGCAATCAGTTGTAATCAATTTAGTTTTTATTTTATACTAGCTGAAATACCAAACAACTCATTTTTCTGATTTTTTCAAGGTGCTTAGGTGACTCACGAGAGACAAATGTCAGCCATGCACACCATACCCTAAACAAATGCAAATAACTCCTAAAGTGTATGTGGTAGACACAAAGTATCAGGGGCAAAATTGTTCAGCACACAATAACCTTTCTAATGGTGCTATGCAATCAATTGTAATCCATTTCATTTTTATGTTATAGTAGCTGAAATACCAACAACTGTTTTTTTTTCAGATTTATTCAAGGTGCTTAGGTGAGGCTTGAGAGACAAATGTTAGTCATGCATACCATACCTTAAACAAATATGAATAACTCCTAAAGTATACATGATAGACATAGAGAATCTGCAACAAAATTGTTCAGAGCAAATTGCCTTTCTAACGGTGCTATGCATTCAATTCTAAGCAATTCAGTTTGTTTAACAGTTAAGTAAAACTGCTGACTTCCTCAGACGTTTCTAGGCCTGAGTGAAAGTCAGTTGAGTACTTCTACAGGCGTTATTGTCCTGAGTGGCTATGCTTTCAGACACACGCCTACAGGCGTCTCTAGGCCTGAATGAGTTAAGTCCTACATAAAACAAGTTCTAGCCAGAGCCAATACAGCTGTGGTGAGCTTGAAGGAGCACTGAGGAACAAAGTGCCGCCAAATGCCATTAACAAGATGGCAGCAGCTGCCAAACTGTGCATTCATGGCACTGGCATGCGCAGTTATGTTAAATAACATACTGCCATTCCCAAGATGGTGGTGCCAATGAGAAATGTGCATGTGCAGCTGCGAGCATGTACAGTTCTGTTCTGGAATGCGAAGTGGCAGCCAAGCCAAAATAGCGTGTCCTTACCTGTATAGCGAGCAGCAGTGGTGGACTGTTTCAAGCTGTTTTGTAGATTTAGAAGGATCATGCGAAACTCAAAACAGGCGTGCCACGGTCACTCATTTTCTGGCGATTGCAAAACAACTGCAGCTCCACCCACGCAGTCACAAAAGGGCAAAAGCGCTACAAGACACTGTAGTCAGTCATGGAGATGGGTGGGTTGTGCCAGTCGCCTTACGGGATCTTTGTGGTGCTGAGAGGGAGAGAGTGAGTAGGGTGATAGCGGTTGCATATCTTTAAACAACTGGGCTGCAAAGGAGGGCAGCTGTGCTGTTTTTATATTATTCTCCAAATATGAATAATAGTGCTACTATTCACTATTTGTATCCGAATAGGAACAGTGCATTTTTCGTGATATTTGGGATATACTATTCATCCCTCAAGCACCCTTCCACCCCTCATGATCAGGATGGGAACAGAGGTACTCAACCTGCTGTCTGCCACCTATAGCTTTTCTTAACATTTTGTCAATGCCAGCAGTCGAGGTGATTGATGACATGACTTTGCTAGTGGATTTTTGAGGGCTTTGTGAATGGGAAGAAGCAACCTCCTTGTGGGATCTAGTCCCATCCTATCCATGAATTCCACTTCCTCGATTTCACTGGACAAGATGTTGAAGGAGTTTACCAAGTGCCTTACAAAGGTATAGTGAGGGAGTACTCCACTGAAGACCTAGGAGGTCTGCTAAATTCTTTCTTAGGAGAACCATCTAGTTCCAAGTGTTCTCCTTCCTCTTCACTGTCATAATAGATTTCAACCTCCTCCAGCATCTGCATTGGGAATGGAACTGGAGCCTGGGGAAGGGGTAGGCATATTAGAAAAATTACTCACCTTAGTAATGTTGTTTCTTCTAATGGAGTCATGCTGTATTCTGACATATGCAGTTAGGTCCTGCCTTTCAACTGCCCCAGAGAACAAAGAGTTAAACTTTCCATGGCCAGCATGGAATGTTCACCGTGAGCTCGGTTGAAGCTCCTGTCTGCTGTTGTTTAAACTCCAACCGTCAGATCTTCTGAGCAATACTCACTAGAAGTTCTGTGTGGAAACTGTAAACTCAACTAGCCAACTGGCAACTAAATTTATAAAAAGGGTTTTTGGTTTCAAAGCAAAGACTCAAGTCAGGAAACCCAAAACAAAACACATTCCAAACACAACGCTCACTCAAAATAAAGGAGGATGAAAAAGGGACACCCCTAGGGTGTCAACACTGCTCCTGCCCACCCACATTCCAAAACCAGGTTCTGAGAGGGAGGCGGAGGGGTTAGAATACAGCAAGACTCCATTAGAAGAAACAACAGTACGAAGGGGTAATTTTTCTTCAAACAACATGAAGTCTTGCTGTATTCTGACAATTCTGAACTACCAAGCAGTACCTCCATGGAGGAGGACAGAACCTACTTTGAAACAGGCTCTGAAGTACTGCTGTGCCAAACCAAGCAGTACTCCTAGTCTGGATATCCAGAGAGTAATGCTTGGTGAATGTATGGACTGTTTTCCAGGTGGCTGCTTGACAAATTTCTAAGATAGGAATATCATTGGCGCAGCCAGGGAAGCAGCTGTACCTCTAGTACAGTGAGCCCTCAGGTCTGAGGGTGGAGTTCTACCCACTTTTCATAGCAGAATTGTATACAAGAAACAATCCACCTGGCAATAGCTGTCTTAGTGGCAGGTTTGCCCTTAACAACCTCTCCATATATGAGTAACAATTGGAGGACTCAAACATGTGACCCTTGGTGCGGCCCACTTAGTAGCTGAGGGCTCTTTTCACATCCAAGCTGTGCAGCCTCTTCTCTCAGAGGAGGAATGGTCAGTGAAGAAACGGGAGAGATAGACTGGTTAAGGTGGAAATCTGAAACCACCTTAGGTAAAAACTTCCTGTTAGTTCTTAGGACCACTTTATCTCTATGGAAAGAGATGAAATCAGGTTTCACTGACTGGGCTTGCAATTTACTGATATGCCTGGCAGAGGTAATGGCTACCAAAAATACAGTTTTCCAAGTCAAGTACTTATGCTCTGCAGAGGACAAAGGCTCAAAGGGTGGTTGCATAAGCTGAGCAATGCAAACATTAAGGTCCCAAGCAGGAGCAGGGTCCCTAAAGGGGATTGATGTGCAGCAATCCCTTGAAGAACTTACAGAACACAGAATGGGCTGACAGAGGAGAGGCTTGCCTACTGACAGGAAGGCAGAAACAGCTATCAAGTGCACTTTAAATGTAGCTGGCCTAAGGCCTAGGCCATTGAGATGGACCATATAGTCCAGAACGTAGGCAACCCAGCAGATTCTGGAGAAATATTCTTATTAGAGCACCAAATAGTAAACCTTTTCCATTTGGAATGGTAAGTCTTTCTGGTGGAAGGCTTTCAAGAAGCCTTAAGGATATCAAGAACCCTTGGGAAAGATGCAGATCAGCAAACTCTAACTCTTCAAGAGCCATGCCTTGAGATTGAGAGACCTGAGGTTGGTACCAAATCCTCCCTGAGAGGATGTCAACAGGTTGTAATTCCTGGGAAGAGACAGGAGAAGGTAGACTGCTAAGGACAGCAACAGGGGTACCAGGGCTGTCTGGCCCAATCTGGAGCAATCAGAATCCCTTCCCAATTCAGGATCAGAGCATCCAGGGGACTGAGCCCAAGACTGGGGTCTGCAACAAAGAGAGGAAGTTGGTGATTGTCTGGGGCTGCAAAAGATCTATCTGTGGAGTGCCCCATCTTGAGAAAATCACTTTCAAAACTAGGGATCTAGGGTCCATTGTGATGGCCCTGGGATATCTGCTGATAACATCTGCTAGGACATTGTCCTTCCCTGGGAGGTGAACAGCTATCAGAGAGGTTTGCAGGGAATAGGCCAGGGACCACAGTTTCATTGCTTCTGTGCACAAGGCCGTAGACCGAGTGCCTCCTTGCTTGTTGATGTACCACATTGTGGTGGTGGTGGTGTTTGTTCTGACCTGGACCACCTTGTTCTGTACAGATTTGGAGAAAGATTGCAGTGCCAGAAACACTACTCTGAGTTCCAAGAGATTGATGTGAAGCAGAGATTCCTGAGGTGACCACAGCCCTTTGGTTGTAAAATCCCCAGGTGAGCTCCCCAGCGCAGCAGGAAGCATCTGTGGTGAGTATCAATGAAAGAGACTGAGTGACAAAAGGAACTCCTTGTCTCAAATTGTCCTGATCCTGCCACCATTGCAGGCCTGGATCAGGGTTCGAGTCACTGGGGCTAGTTTGGTGAGGAATCCTTTCTTTGGGACCAGAAGGCTTTTAAGTGGAACTGAATGTCCCTCATCTGGAATTTTGCTCCCTTGACCACTGCTGTGGAAGCTGCCATGTGGCCCAGAAGCTGAAGAAAATGCCTTGCTGGTCGAGACACCTGTAGGGTGAATGAAGAGGCCAGTTCCATAAGGGTCCTTGCCCTGTCCAGGGAAGGAAGACTTTGCCTTTACTGTATCCAGCTCTGCCCCATGAAGGTGAGGAGCTCTACTGGCTCAAGAACTGACTTTGCCTTATCACAGGCAGCAGCCTGCACTACTAACATGGCTGCATTGCTGAGAAAGGAACTCCGTGTCTCAGCCTGAAAGAGTATACCTCTTGTCCATTCATCTGTCCACAGGAGATATGGAGTTAGGAGTCTTAAGAATTTTATTTGTCTGTTTCCCAAAAGATTTATGGAGGGTAATAGACTGTCTCCTGGACTCTGGGATGTCCATCATTTCAACAAAATCAAGCTCCTCCTGAACTCTACTGCTTCTTCCATAGGAAGCTGGAGGTTTCAGCCACTTTGTAAAACATAAAGTGGGAAGGGGACTCAAAAGCCTAGGAGGAGAAACACCTGAAGGTCTGTCTGGGGAGATGTCCGGGTCAATAAGCACATCCAGACTTTCATAATCACCATCAGCATCCTCATCCTCTCCCTCCTCCTCATCCGGTTCATAAAATTCTTCTAAGGTGTAATCCGGAACGGGGAACCGACGAACGAACCCCTGCCAGATGGTTCCAGTTCGCCGGAACCAAATAGCGATTGCACTATTCTTAGCACCTTGACTGTCTCATCAGCAGTCAGAGTATGAATTTCTGGATCCGAACTGGATGATTTATCTTTTCTTTTCTTTTAACGGAACGACTCTCAGAATCAGCTCTCTTTTGCCCGAAGTATCGCCCTGGTCAGAGGCACTCCTTCTGAGATTCGAGTGAGAACCGAACTGGGCTGACCATCTGGGTCAGCGGACTTCGGCCTCCTTTCCCTCAGTCTACCTAATCTTTTTCCAGGGTAGCTTTGGGAAAATTCTTACAAATCTGGCAGTCTGAATCGAGGTGGTCAAACCCCAGACAATAAATACAGGTGGTGTGGGATCAGCCTTAGAAAGACTTCCCACACATACTGCAGTGTTGAAACCAGTGGGCCTGGTTTTTTCTTGGGTTTCTCAGACATGGCCAATCCTATCCAAAACTTACCCTTTTTCTAGCAATCCACCAGGCAAGACTCCCTTATCAGTTCCTGACCATGTTACAGGTCTTGGAAAAAAACATAATAAAAATCCATTTTTTAGACCAATACGGACCAGTTACGCACTCTAAATAAATTCACAAACTTTTTACCTGAACTGATTGGTTCAGCTGAACTGATCCACAGTTTACAAGTTCCACACAGAAACTAAATAGAAAACCTATCCAGTACTCACGGTACCACAGACAGAGACTTAAAAGCGACAGATTCGGTAGAAGCAATTCGGAAGAAACCAAGCGAAAATGACACTTTAACTTTTTGAACCGAGCAAAGGAGAAAATCTCTGGGCGACTGTTCAGTGGAGTCAAGAATCTGATGGTTGGAGTTTAAACAACAGCAGACAGGGCTTCAACCGAGCTCGCGGTGAACATTCCATACTAGCCATGGAACGTTTAACTCTTTGTTCTCCGGGGCAGTTAAAAGGCAGAACCTAACTGCATATGTCAGAATACAGCAAGACTTCATGTTGTTTGAAACAATATTTCAAAGCTTGGAAAAATTGCCTTACATTGCTGAGGGCATTTCTTTGAGTCAGCTGGTGGCTCCTTTCCCTTTTCTTTTAGGAGAAGGAGCAGAGACATGCTTTTCTGCTTGTTATGGCTACATAGGCAGAGCCATGCTAATATATATTGCTATTACATAACAGAACAAGCATCTGTCAGTGCTGAATGTTGTCTTGCTGGCATTGGCATTGGTAGTGCAGGAGTTAGAAAAATGCATATTAGGAATGGCAGTGAAGTATGGAACTGACAACAACCCCTCCCACCCTGCAGAAACTGACAGGCATTGAGGTGTGCCTTTGGGTCCTCAGCCACAATACTCGTGCCATTTCACCTCACTCTACCCTAGGACTCTAACAAGTGTTGCGTTGTGCCTTGAGGTTGTCAAGCCTTATGCTCACCCATTTCATAAGGAAATATGTTGAGATGGGTGCAGTATAGGAGAATGGGTGAACTTTGGGACCAAGAGTCCAAGACCCACCTTGATGCCTGTCACTGACTGCAGTGGGGGGGGGTGGGGTGGAATGGCATGAGCACTACAGCCGACTATCCAAAGTCACACCCTGATGCCTGTCAGTCTCGACAGGGCTGGAAGTTGTGGTTAGAAACCCAAACGTCCAGGCATTTGTTGGTAGCTGCACTCCAAATTTTCAATGGGCTTTTGTGACCCCACCTCATAAAAGCATCAGAGACCTCTGCTCATGAACAGTGTCACTGTGATTTTGTTAATCTGTCCCAAGCATTGATTTCCCACAGTGACTGTGCCATTCTGTGTCAGATGTGCGAAAACACATTTCATGCAGGATGTGAAAATGACAGCTGTTCCATTCATAAGGAGGTTAAGTTTTAGATTATGCAGTTTGTCTATGTCTGTATTCGCCATCTAAGCTAAGTTAAGTTGTTTTGACTTTGTATTACACAGTTTTCACCTGTCATGCACAAACTATTATGTCTTGTTACTGAATATGTCCTATGTGTCCAGGACCTTCTTTAAAATAGAGCCTGCTCAATTATGTAACTGCCTGGTTAAATAAAGTTTGATTGATTGATTGAAGAAATGGTAATGTTGAAAATCTGGAGTGAAAATATAAAAATTCTCACAGTTATGAGCATGTGGAAACTGCACAATGCGCTTCATTAACACAGTCATTTTTCAAAAATTTTCACCAGATTTGCATATAGGCTTTGAAACCCTCCTCATGAACAGCGACACTGTTGTTTAATATCGATCCCAAAAGGTGATTCTGCAGTGAACAAAAACACTTTTGGGGCCAAATAATGAAATGACAGTGACTGAGTTCATGAGGTGGAATCAAGAATCCCATGTTGAAATTTGAGCCAAAAGTCACAAAAATGGCCAAGATATCCACCTAAGTTGAAACCGCAAATTGATGCCATTCTACAGCTTACTGTGATTTTCTTCAGATCGCGATCAGCTTTTGTAGAATTCAGATGCCTCTGGCATACCAAAGATCATCCCTGGAGCTCTGGAGGTAAGTATGGGGTGCTGGGAGTACAGGGAAGTGGGGTGCGAAGAGGGTGGGTGCAAGTTGGGGAGGGGCATCGTGACCACGAGGACCATTTTCTGTTTACAGGGAACAAAAAGAAAAGGGACATCATGGGAAGGTTTTATTTACAGGTTTGCTTTGGGTACACTGGGGTGCACTTCCAGTGAGTCACCTGTGTTTTTGTTTTGTTCCAACTCTGTTTCTAGCTCCCACTTACTGGGCCATCTCCGGACATCACTCTTAGCTCCATGGCTCCACTGCCCGCCTGAACCACTCCTCCGATCACTCCATCGGTATCAGGACTCTGGGCTCTCCTGGCCTGATAGAGGCCCCAGAGCCCCCAGGGGGATAGACAGAGGAAACTGTCAACATTGGGCATGTGGCTGGGGCCACTGGTGGTTGCTGTCACCTCACCCGAAGTGGGGATTTTCTCCGTTAAGTCCCTCATCTGGAGTGCGACATGCAATGACATCTGCGCCAGCTGCTGGCAGGCATCTGCTGCACTCCACCCTCATGTTCTTTCAGCTGGTGCACCTGCAGTTCCCTGATTTCCACTGGGGATGTTAAGGCACTGAGCTTCCCTGGAACCCACCCCAGGGAAAGGAGGCTATCCTCCAGATTCTCAATTCTGTCCCTCTCCTGCGACCCCCAGTGACGAATCCGCTCCGAACCCAGGTCACCAGCATGGCATGAGGTGTGGTGTCCAGTGCCTCAACCTTCAGTATCACGGGTTTGTCGCCACCTGTGTTTTTGGGGAGGGGACTGAAGCTGATGAGGATTGGATCCCCTATTGGCAAAGAAACATGTCTGTGTTTGGAAGGCATGATGCTGTGGGGGATTGGGTGTCCCTCGGGAGACAAAACAAGGGAACATTATGCTGAAGAGGATTGGGCTCCCCATTGGCAAATTAACTGGGAGGGAGCATGCCAATGGGATTGGGCACCCCTCTATGTCGACTTTGTAGGGACTGTGAGAGTCAAATGGCGAGAGCAAGCTGCAGTGTTTATTGAAATGTTTCCCAGGGTGCATAATGGAAGCGTGTGAGATCTGCCTCTGCAATGATGAGCCTGTCTCTCGCCCAGTGGTGGATTTCTTTCAAGTCGGGGCATGCTTCTCAAGTGCTGTCATAGACCAGCCCAAAGAAGCAGTGGCACCATTGGCCACAACACAGACGCCTCCACAACCTGCTACTCCAGCAAAGCTGTCACAAAATGTTGCTTGCACTGCATGTGCAGGACAACATAAAAGGGTCTCTGGAAGCACATGATTGGATGCCTAGACTGTGTCCTTTCACAGTGGAATTGAAGTACATGTGGGTCTCTTCATTCATCACAGTGCATTCCTTTATGTCTCTTCACACCCCACCACATTGGGTCTATTTTTGTAGTGGCTGCTGGTAGTGCGGGCCCTTATCATTTCCTGTAGATTTCTTGGGGGTTCTTTTGATTCTTTACCTCAAAAATGATAAACAGCTCTGTGCCACACCATGCCTGTTCCACTGACCTCATTCCTTCAGCTCTATCCTATCTTTATCTATCAGGAGGTTCACGTTACATTCTGCTCATCTGAGTCTGCAATGATTTGGTCCTATCTTCTTTTATCTTAACCTTTTCAGGACTGATCTAATTCTTAGTGGCATTCTATTCAGTTTGTTTTCTGCAAAGGTAGCTGCTAAGGCATTGTTTGTGAGGCAGGCTGCATGCACTGACTCCAGCTGCTTGTACATATTTGAATATCTGGGATTTTTGCTGATTTGTACACCTTTATATTCAAATAGTCACTCTGCAGCTTTTGTAGGCTAGGGACATTGTGTTTAAGAATCTCTGGTGGTGCCAGCCCATTGGCGCAGCAGTTAGAATTCTGCTTGTGATGCCAGCAACCTGGGTTCAGGAACAGACCCTGGTTGTCAGAAGGCCACCCGGGGAGAAGGATGGAGCATCCGGAGGACTGTCCTCCTGTGTGAGAAGGCAGGGTGTGTGTCCAGCACTTGTCAGACCCCTGACTGAGGCTGGGGTACCACAGTGATCAGTGCCTACAAGTTCAGGGGACAGGGTGGATGCTGAATGTCATTGTATGTCTTCGCCCCCAAGAAAACTCAGAAAATGCTGGCTCCAGCATGATGGCTTCTCTGGCTCTGCTGCCCACTGTCACTGATGCATGCTGGGAGGGGCCTACTCTCATGCCCCCAAACCGGGGGGCACTCAGGGCTTGCCACAATGTCCTTAGGGGTAAGCCAAGCATGGGAGTAGTGGGCAGATGAGCACTGAAGAAAAAAAAGGAGCTGGAACAAAAATAGAAAAGAAAAAAACAAATCTCTGGTGGTGCACATTCTGTATCGCTGTGCAATGCTGCAGACCAGTGAAAGCACCTCCCTCTCCTCACTGACATTCCTATGGCAAATACTTTCAAGCAGATCACGGAAATCAATGAGGACAACGCAAAAAGGGTCTACAATCAAAGACCTAAAAAACAATGAGTTCAGCTGAGATTTCTTTTTTCAGAGTCCTTACTTTGCCTTTCAAAGTGAAGCCCCAATGGTTCCTTGTGTAGAAGGACACCTCCTGGAGTGGGTCTTACCATTCCACTAACTTATTGTCTCCATTTCAGTATTTTATTTTCACTACTGTGTGCTCCTGATTTTCACTCTATCCTTTCTATGCTGATGTAACCATAATTACCCACTATTCCGAAATGCAGGCTTACTGGAGCCTTGTAAACATTTTATTCTGAAGACCTGATCAGCAGCAGACAGTAAATAAGTAAAATATTCATTCATACAAAATATATGAACTAGGATAAACTTGACTGAGCTGCTGCTCATTTACAATGAGGTCCTAGTGGTTATCATACAGTCATTCAATACAATAAAAGACAAGCAATAAACATTGAGCAGCGAATAAACAGATGAACAGACTCAATTTACAATAAACACCCATTCAAAACACAGGCAGGTAATAATCATAAAACATATCTTAAAGTTTTCCATATGTACAACATTGTCTAGAACTAATGTCAGCTTCCTAAACCAAGACTTAATCCTTGTGCAAGACAGTCTCCCCTACGAATCTTAATGTTTGCTGGTATTTGATTCCACTCAAGGAAACTCTTATAAAGAAGAGAATTCGACCAATTTCTAGTTTGCATTTGGGAACTTCAAATTCTGGGGCATTAGCTACTCTTACTGAGCTCAATTTATCTCATTTGTTACCCTGCAGCAATGTATGGGGTAGAATGCCCACCAGCACTTATACATAAATGCAAGAAGGTGTTCCTGTCTATATTCTGAAAGTCTCAGCCAATTCAAATGGTTAACTAAAAATGCTTGTCGTAAGGCAGGGGAGGCATCCCAAATAAATCTAGCAAATCTACCATGGCACACCTCCAGCCTCTCAGATCCATTTTCTACCACTAGCATCAATAAAATCCTGTAGTTCAACACAGGATTATCATCGAGTTGAAAACCTTCCCTCTTACCTCAGGGTTCATACAATCTCTAACCCTATGCAAGGCACCCAATTTTTTCCTTATGTTATTGATTATGTTGTTTATGTGAACACGCCCAGTTGAAAGGCTCATTGACCATAGGCCCAAGTATTCATAGGACTGGACCTGCTGGATCAGGGATCCCTCAAGGTGTCCACCCTCAGTGTCAAATTTTTCTGGGCAGTCGAGAATTGGTGGAATAGCAGTGATTGTGTTTTGGGGATTTAAGACTAAACTGCTGTCCCTAAAGAAAATCTGCATCTCATTAAAGCCTTCTGTAACTTAATCTGAGTTTTGTTTATTGTAAGATCTGAAGTGTAAATAATAGTATCGTCAGCATATAAGTGGAAAAAAGTTGAATCTGAAAATTTTAACTCATTAACATAAACATTAAACAATAATGAGCCAAGATGGAACCCTAGGGACCCCCAATCCAACAGAAACAACACCTAAGTCCAACCTCCCATGGTGACCATCTAAGTTCTAGTGATCAAATAGGAGGTAAGCCATTGCCAGCTAGGTCCCACAATCCCCAGGAGGCTGCTCTGGATAGCAGGACACCGTCATTCAAAGAGTCAAAAGCTTTTGATTATACACAAAATTGCACCTACCAGTGACCTCTCATCCAGAGTAGCCTGTATATCCCAGTAACCTTAACCAGAGCTGATATGGTGCTGTATGATTTCCTAAAGCCTGACTGCATACCATTCAACATGTTCTGAGATTCCAGGTGTCCAACAATCTGAGCAGCTGTAATCCTTTCAAAATCTTTGAAACCTAAAGCAAGAAGGAAATGGACGATCGTTGCCAAACTCAATTTTATTGCCCCTTGAAGATAAGCACAAAGATTCGGTTGTTTCCAAGCATTGGGAAATTCTCCTGTCTTAATACAAAGGTTGAATATATATGCTAATGGGTATGCAACCTCCATCGAGGCAAACTTCAATAAACTGGAGGATACCATCCAGGCTCATAGCTTTAGGTGTTTAATTTAAACAGCTCCACCAGAACCCTATATGCTGATATCTCCGAAATGGAGAACTTGTGCATTAAACCACCATCTGTACCTGACTGTACTATGTATGTCCCTGCTTACTCTTGATCTAATTTTACCAAAAAATTATTAAACTTATCTACAGCTACTTGTGACATAGGAACCGTCTGCGCATCAATACAGCAATACTGCTTTCAGAGTAAATCGTTATTCAGACTTACTTGTCAGTTTTGGTGTTTTCCATGACAATGTCTGGATTTGTTTTCCTTGGTTAGGTTTTCTCAGCAGCAAATGGATTTTCAGTTAGAAATGATGTGCTATGGACTGGTTTTCTAAATATAGAGAAAAGACAACAGCAGAAAAAATATTGGTCCATGCAATTTTCCATTAAAACCCTAATAAACCCATGACCTACTGTGGGTTCTGACCCACAATATCCACACCATGCTACCTTCCAAACAGCTACCACCCTCAGTGACTATTAAGCCCTTTACTGTGTCCCAGCACTGCTTGAAAGCCATTAGCTTATAGCACAGTGGTTAAGAACACTGAGCTATAAACCTGGAGACCTGGGTTTGAATCCCATCAGCCCCCACTTGTACTGTGTGACCCTGAGCAAGTCACTTAATGTCCTTGTGCTTCCAGGTCACACCTGAAACAAGATCAGCTTTAGTGTGCCTTTCTTGGTTAAACAATCACACCCTCTCCCCCAGTTAAAGTTGTGACATCCACCACATCATCTGGCAGATGGATCTATGGCCTCAGCACCCTTTCTGCAAAATGAAACATTCTCATTTCCCTCTTGACCCCCAAGCCTCATAAGAGCTGCCTTGCTGTCTCTACATTCAATTCAATGTTATTGTTACACTGGAAAGTATGTAAGCAAAAATGTCCATTTCACAAATGTCAGTGGTACAGAAAATTGATGATAGAGAAAAGGTAAAACAAAATTTGTAAAATGTTACAGTATTTACAATAGGGACACTGTATATGACCGTATCTTCTAGATTAGAAACAAAAATACAGAGCACACAACAAGAGAGCCAATAAACAGATACAGATCAACTCTAAGGTCACTCAGGGGTTGGGGGACACTCAGAGGTTGCCTACTGGGGCAGACACAAGTGTTTGATTGGAGGAGGTGGTCCTTGAGGGAGGAGGAGAATGAGCCAATTGAACAAAAGGTCTGAAAGTTCAGGGATCGATTTATTGTCAAACTTAGGGCCCTTATACGTGATTGAGTTCTGTGCATACTTTGTGCGTTTAAAAGGGGTGTCGAAGGTGTGACAGTTGACCCCTCTTGTACTGCACTTGGGAACTGATAGGGGAAAAGGGAGTTAACACTGGCTGACAGCAGGTTAAGGTGAACTTTGTGTAGGAAAGAGCATTTTAAGCTGGAACCTGCCTTCAGGGTGAGCCAGTCGAGGGAGCATAGAGGGTACAGTGATGGGTTATCCAGGAGGCCGATCATGAAGCATGCAATATTATGCATGTAGTCTTGAGTTTAGAGAAAGGGGGCATGTGTTGGGGAGACAATAGAGCCATAATCAAGGAGGGGCAGGAGAAGGCGTAGGCTAGAGACCGAGATAAGAAAAATCATTTTGGTCACCGTAAATTGCCCTATCTCCAGCCTGTCCTCATCTTTCCTTCCACTCCAGAACTGAGCACAGTACTCCAGGTGGGGCCTCACAAGTGATGTATAGAATAGAAGAAATACCTCCTTCCTGCTGCCATCTATACTCCTTCCGATCCCCCAAATCCTGTTTGCCTTGTTACACTGGAATTGGTTGTGTTAAGCAGTAACTAACGATGGATCGTAGGTCTCTTTCCTCACAGTTACTGCCAAGCTTTACCCAATCGCTCCCGCCCCACATCCAGTACTCTGTCATGGGGCTCTTGTCCCCTATGTGTGTCACCTTGCACTTTTGGCATTGATTTCAACTGCCAAACCTTTGCCACCTCCCTAGCCTTTATATATATTGAAAAGGACTGGACCCAGGACCATCCTTAAGTGCTGATCTTCTGGAAAGTGGGTACTATTCTGTTGCAATTTTATTTAATGGTCGGTGCCAATACTTACACAGTTCAGTACCTGGCTTATGCCATTCACCCTGTCCGCCTCCCCATCAACCTTTCCTTCATAATCCCTCCATGGTCCCATGGTTTCCCTTTGTGCCTATCCCATGCCATCTTAAACTGCCATTGTCTTCACTGAGATCACCTTTCTAGCAGTGCTTCCATGTATCCACCACCTCTCTATAAAAAAATTGCTTTGTAACATCCCTCTTAAACCTCTCCCCACCAACTTCAATCTGTGCTCCCATGGGGGTGCTGTGGATCCGAGTAAAATGGCTCTTAATGATAATGCTCTGCAATCTAGATGGCAATTTTGATCAAAATTCATACATTTATGAGAAGCATAATACAACTAACTTACACAGAATGTCACTGGAAGATTCCAAGTTGGAGATGGGAAACCCACAGAAAGATCACCCCATGGTTCTGGAGCTGTATCCAAATCAGCTCTGTCAGCTCCTACAACACGGTTGGCGCATGGCTGTGCAGATGACATCCTGTCTGAGCCCGGGAAGAAACTCTTCAAACAATAGTGCTAAAATGAATTGATTAATAAGCACTGTGGCTGGACTCTCAGATAAGTTTGATGGCCTGACAAATCAGTGGTTAACCGGGAGACCACTTTGGAAATGATTCAGCCCACCATAGTGGAAACTACCAAAAGAGCTGATGTGGCCAGAGGAGCAGTATTAGCTGTGATTCAGGAGAACACCCACATTAAAACCAGGCTTGAAACACCAGAAAATCAAATAAGAGCTGTCAGTATTCCAATCATCAGAATACATGAAGGTGCAGAGGAGACCATCTGCTCCTCTTTCTGCAGGATTGGTTAATGCAACAACTCAGAGAAGATGTGGCCTACAATGTTCCTGCCTCACAAAAGCATATAAAATTATACTGCGAGGTCACCAGGAGGATCCAGGAACCCCTTGGACAATAGTATTAGTCACAGGCGGAATGGGCACACGAGACCCTGTGCTGGCAGTGGCATGACAAAGGGATCTTTTCTCTATGATGGACAACAAATCTGCATGTATGCAGACATCAGCTATACCATGAGGCAAAATGGAAAAATCTGATGGAGTTTGAGCTGCATTGACGGAGGCCCAAATTCCTCATGGGGTGATATTTCCAGCACGACTGAGGATTGTCCATGAGGGCAAGATTGACCTGTTTTCAGATCCAGCCGATGCACTTAAATGGAGCCAGAAGAACATTCATCTGGTGAGTGGAGGGGCCACATATAAACAATTTCTCAGAAGATGAAGAGACCTGAGGAGGTAATCTCCTATTACTAACATAACACCAGCAATTAAGTGGGTGATTGCTCAAATTTGAGGGTGGATCGGGACATCAAGCATGAAAGCTTGGTTCTAGAACTTTTCTCACCCAGAGCTACGAGAAACCCATCCAAGGAGTCTCAAGTGAGTCTCAGTTTCTTCTCTATTGAACTTCTATTTACCTAATATAGTTTGTGAATACTGCTTTGTTAACTGTATATGTCAGATTGCTAAGTTTGAGGTGCTCTAACTGAAAATTTGTTTTAACAGTAAGATGACAGTTTTAGTATAGGTAAGGTTTAAGGGGCATATCTGATGGATGTTATAATTATTAAAACTTCAGGACCGCCTTGTTTAGCTTGCCAAATAACGGTTTTCTATACATGTTGCAGGTGCATATATTGTTAGCAAAGTTTAACCACAGATAGCACCCTCTAGTGCATAACTGAGGGATAGCATGGTGTTTCCCTCACCTTACGGTGGGCACATTTTAGGACACTTAATGACATTTCAAGTTTTTGATTATTTTTACCATGCTGCTCACGGGCTTGATAACAGCCTAGGTGGATTTATTTACTGTTGTAAACTAATAAAGTAAGCTCCAAAGTCATACCAATAAAAATGGGATGTATTAACTGTGTGTATCAAGAGGAATGGTGCCCTCAATGTTTTTAAGATGCACTCTAATGTCCTACTTCATAATATATACATTTATAAAATGGGCAAAGGATTTCAAGCAATCTGATTATTAGTACGGCATTAGAAGTGTCTAATGCACAGCTAAAACTAAAACACCCATTGTGTCTTATTGCTTACATATATAGTTTGACACAATCAATGTCAGGCTGTGAGTTTCCTATATCATTCCTGAGTCAGCACCCCATGTTAATTTTTTCAGTACTGTGGCACCGCCCTGACTCAGGGATCAATTAAAGAGGTCCATGAGTGGTCCTGCAAGCTTTTCTGCTAGCTCTTTCAGTACCATTGGGTGTATGCCATCTGGTTCTGGGGACTTGTCAGCTTTAAGTGCTAGAAGCCCCTCTCTCCCTCTATCCACCCTATTACCATGTCTGTGGCCCTCCACCCCTTCTTCCTTTCCCCATGTGGCACTGGCACATCTTTTCCCTAGTAATGGGGTGGGGTGTATTAGTAGGGGTATCACAAGTCAGAAGAGGAGGTAATAATCCATCTTTACATGACACTGGTTAGGCCCCATCTGAGTACTGCATGCAGTGCTGAAGGCCACACCTTACAAAGACATTAACCAAATTGAGGCAGTCCAGAGAAGGGCAACCAAAGTGTTGCAGAAACTGCATCAGAAAACATATGAGGACAGATTAACGGAGCTCCATATATACCCTACAGCAAAGGAGGGAGAAAGGTGATATGATTGAAACTTTCAACCATCTTAAGGGCATTAACAAGGTGAAAGAGTCTAACATGTTTCAATATAAGAAAATAGAAGAACATGAGGACACAGCATGCGATTAGAGGGAGGCTGATTAAGGGGTAATGTGAGAAGTTCTTTTACACAGAAAGGCTGGTGGATGCATGGAACAGCCTACCTCAGGAAGTGGTGGATATGCAGATGAGTATGAATAGGTAGGCCATTGACAGAGCAAGGCCAATGGCACTTTCATAAGATAGAAAAGAAATGGGCAGACTGGATGGGCCTTGCAGTCCTTATTTGCCTCTAACGTCTATGTTTCTTTGTAAACATACAGCAGAAGAACTCATTCAGTACCTCTGGCTTGCTCACTGCATCCTCCACTGATCCATTCCTTTCCTTAGATTACCTGTCTCTTCCTTCTTGCCCTCTTCTTGCTTATGTAGTGAAAGAAGGCCTTCTCCTAGTCTTTATCCGTTCTCCTAGTTACAGTTTTCTGTACCTTTGCTTGCTGCTCCCCTTGCCTGACACTTTAGCTAACCTCATGTATTCTTTCTTATCTGCTTCACTCACAAACCTCCTGTATCTCTTGTAGGCTGCTTTCTTGTCCCTCACTGCCCTGGCAACCTCAGAGTTGAATCAGATGGGTGATCTGATCCCCAGTTTCTTCCCCTAAGCATAGCATAATCCTCTGTGGCTGTTAGTATTCCATCCTTGATGATGCCCGTTATTGGTCCACTCCATATGCGCTAAGATGCTCTCTAGTTTCTTCCTTAGCACCTCACTAATTTTCTGAAATCCACTCTCCTGAAGTCCAGGGTTTTGGTCTTGTGGTGAAGTTTTCCCTTCCATATTCAAACTGAACCACATTGTGCTGTGGTCGCATCCTCAAGGGTTTCTTGACCATTATCTCTTGTATATGCTCCCATTTGTGGTCAAGGATAACCCCTTCTCTGGTGGGCTCCATAACTCCTGGTTATGACCCTCCTGTATAAAATCCAGGATCACTTGGCACCTGGAAGAGGATGTGGCTTGTACGTCAGTCCAGCTTAGGCAGATTAAAGTCCCCTACCAATATCACCTCCTTTTCTCCTGTCACTTCCTAGGAATTCTGTATTTAGTTCTTTGTCTCTTTCTTCCTCTTGGTTGGGTGGTCTGTAGACCACCTCCAGGCTAACCTTCCTCCCCAATTTGTCAGGATCTGGATCCATAATGATTCCATTTTCCCCTTTTCATTCTCCTCCCTAATGCATGGTACCCCCTTCCTGTAGTATGCCGCCATCCCTAACTTTGTCTAACACTCTGTCCCTTCTGTACAGCTTGTCCCCAGGACTGAGAGGTCCCAATTACAGTGTGCTGTAGCCCTGGTCTTGGTAACTGCTGCTACATCTGCCTTTCTCTCCGCTAAGAGGGCTTGCATGTCAGCCATTTTGTTACCAACACTGTGAGCACGGCACCATCCTCCACCTCAACTCCGTGACTCCCTGCCTAGTTTCTGTATTATTCTTGACCTGCCTATCTCCTATTCTCCCCTCACCCCTGTCCTCGGATGCCTCCTTGCCCCTTCGCCTCCCTCCTGATTGCTACTACTTGTGTGTGGGGAGGTAGACAGACCTCCCTGTCTCTTAGTTTCTGTTCCTGTTGGCCACCTTTGCCCTCAATAGTTTAAACTCAGATTTCTTTCTATGTATTCCCTCAGCTTGTCTGTGAGTGCTTTCAATTCCTCTCAGTTAAGGTGCAGTCTGTCTGCTGAACATAATCCCCTGCCCGTACATTTACCTCTCCAATCCCCAATACAGTGGAACTCTTCCACCTTGCATCAGCTTCTCAGCCAATCATTAAACTCCTCAAGTCCTTTTAGGAGTCTGATTAAGATGGTATATAAATTATGTGACTATATAAGCAGAATGTAAATATGTTGTGACATTCTACTACTTATAGCTTAAATTACTACTGTCTGAATTTTAGTTCTAAGGATTAACAAATTGAATAGTCATAAGATGCTAGAGATATTTTTTTAGTTTGTTAGAGTCATTTTAATAATAGTATAAAGGAACTTGTAATGATTATATTTTATGTACAAGATCTGATCTTTTAAGCTGGGTTGTATACTTAAACATTCATTTCTTTAAAATATTTGTAATAGACATTGAAACTACATAATAAAAATAATATATTGAAACAAACCCTCAAACCTCCTCTTTGTGTCTGTTCTAGCTCTAGGGACTGGAATAACCTCTAAAAGGAAAAATACTCTCTCCAAATCCTTACAGTTCTTGCAAACTTTATAATCTGGTTTTTCATACACCCCACCTCTTCCCCTATTAGCTCATTAGTTACCAGGTGGATAACCAAGTGGGCTTTCCACCCAATCCCCTTACAACTTCCCTAATCCTTGGTTCTACCTCCCCACCTCAATCCCTGGTATACAAACAACCACTCTTCTACTCCTTGGGTCCCCTTCCTCCCCAGTGGATCTTTTTATTACAGAATCCCCAGTGATGATCACCTTTTATCCTCCACACATTTCTCATTAGACCTCCAGTCCAGTCATGGAAGAGTTCTCCATGTCGGGTCTCATTAGTGATCTACAGAACAGAAATACAGGTATGTTAAACAGTGTTTAAAAAATTAACAGAATTTTTAGTGTTGCAGCTAGGCAGAGCCCAGCTCTCTTGCATTAGCTCTAAAATCGGTTTACCATGGAACTTCCATTTTGGATTTCTGGATGTATCTGCCCACATCTGCAAAACAGTGCATTCCCCTCTGATTTTTGCTATTTGCAGCTTGTGTTATTGGCATCTGAAGGGGTAGGGTGCTTCTGTGCCTCCCAACTTCTCAGAAAATAAACAAAAACAACAACATTTGAAGCATAAACAAAAAAAACCCTTTCAAACTGCTGTTATGTAAAGCCTCAATTTAACCCTTGCAGGGCTGCAGACTCAGCATCTGTTCGGCTCAATCAAATAGATCAATAGTTCTTAGACTTTGTCACAGTGAGCCTCCCCAAATCCATGGAAAGATTTTGAGCCTCCTCCCAATAACTGAAATAATCTTGGGCCTCCCAAAGAAAAATAACATACTGTACTGTGCAGTACACCATGAAAAATTGAAACCCCTTTGAGTACTTGGCTCACATTCAGTTCTTTGTCTTATACTGACATGGAACCTTTGAAAAAGAGCTCATGTGTTTCAAAGGTGTTATCTGAATAACAAATAAATAAAATAAACAAATATTATTATTCAGCTTATTGTAACTCCTCCCTTCAACAGACCAGCCTACTTGCTCCGCTGTTTTCATTCTTGAACCATTGTTATCCCTTGTTACAGTGCCTTCATGGATCAGACTACTTTCTCTGTTTCCTCTCTAAATGAAATAACCTTCCTACATACTTTGCCTCTCCTGCTCCTTTCCTGCTCCTAAGCAACTTCTTGGGGATTACTTTGCTCCTTCCTGCTGTTGCTCTTAGCACTTCTATGTTCAACCCTTATATTTGGTCTGTTTTGCTATCAGTCTACAAATTGATCAATTACCACCACTCATTATTAGTTTATTGTTCATATTTGTTTGCACTATTGTTTACCGTGTATTTCTTGATTGTTCTGCAGTTACCTTTTGAAATGTATTCACTCCTACTCTTCCCCAGATACACCTGAAATGAGCCTTGATTCATTCACCTTCCCTTGTCACCTATTTAGTAAATAAATACATAAAATTCACCTACTCTTATACTCTTTCAGTTTGCTTCATCTCTGCACACAAAATATATAAAACTCAAAATTTAAATACAGTACTTTTCACACTTGCTTGAGCCTCCCCTGGAACAGGTTGGAGCCTCCCAGGGAGGCTGGCCTCACCATTTGAGAACCCCTGAAATAGATTAATTCTAGTTCTTTCAGCAACCTAAGGGTTAATTCATTATCACAAAGCATACTGGAATCTCCCTTATTGAAGCACTAAAGCAGTAGGGTGTCATTAAACAGACTACAATGTCAAACTACAGACAGTCCAGCAGGGATCCAAGACCATTTTCTTCTGTTTTTTTATATTTTTCTATTCAACTTGCTATCCAGTGCAAGAGGAAGGTGAGGACTTACAACAACTCTGTTTATCCATAGAATCAGGTTCACTGCTGACTTTTCCACTGTGATGTATTTAATGTTCATAAAATTACAGCTCAGACAGCACTGGACCATAAACCAAAGCTCTTTGTTTATCCACAGGGATAGGCTAGTGCAGGCTTCTCCCCACCCACTCACCCACACTGTGATGGATTTAGTGCAGGTAAAAGTGGATAAAGCCCTCAGTTTATCCATAGGTACCATGTGGGGCAGGCTCAGTGCAAACTTACCAACACAGTGATGGATTTAATGTTGGTAAGAGGTGAGAACTGACTAATCCACAGAGCCAGCTACAGTGTGGGGCAGGGACAGTGGTTGGTTTCCACACTGTCTGCATTAAGTCCTGGTAAATGATGAGGGACTGCCAGAACTGGGGACTAAAGCCTTTTGTTTCTCTACAGTGACAGGTATAGTATGTGACTGGTGAACAGTAAGGGACTGGCACCACTGGAGATTGAAGCCCTCTTTAAATCCAAAGGGGCAGATGCAGTGTAGAACAGACAGTCCAGGGTTCTGCACTGTGATAGACCTAGTGCTGATGAAGTGTGGAAGACTGACAGCACTAGAGGCTGAAGCCCTCTATCCACATGGGTAGGTACAGCATGGGCAGGGAAAGTGCAGGGTCTCACACTGATGGTGTCAGTGCTGGCAAAAGTTAAGGGATGGGCAACACTGGGGACCACTCTACTGTCTTCATGTCTGCAGTCTCTAGTGGCAGGTCATTTTAGAAGGCCTCTGCCTTCTGGGACAAAATATGCTTCCTAATGTTACCCCTAAACTTGCCATCTGTGACCTTCAGAGCATATCCTGTGTCCTGCAGGAGAACATATCCATATGTTCAATCCTGCCTGTACCCCTGAGAATGGGAAGACTGATGTCATGTCCCATCTCAGCCTGCTGCTCTACAGGTGGAAGACAGTAACAACTACTAGTAAATGTAAACGTGAATATTATCTGTTGGAGCCTTTCAGTATCCCTGTTTTGGAAATGTGGCTTCTCCTTAACAGTGATATCTAAACAGAAAGCCCACCAGCAAATTTGTTTTAGTACTGAACACATTGTCTTTACTGCTGCAGTAAATGTAAACACTGGAGGAAATATGAATAAACTTATAGAGGGACCTTACAAAGAATATCAGCAGGCATTTTATGCAACTCTACAGTACAAATTAAAAAACATGCTACATAAATTCACTGCCACTAAACAAGTGACAGACAGGCGAGGGGGAGGGTATTTGTCAACACAAAGGGGCTTGGTCTGCACTCACAGAGGAGTGAGGTCATCAGTTTTCCTATGTGGGACAGTGTCTCACAGGGTGTAAAAGTTTTGGTTACTGAAAACATGATGGATCATAATGGAGCCCATTTTCTTAAAGCAGCAGTTTTGTCATCAAGGAAGAAAAAAGGTGGGTCGTAATTGAAAACCATCTAACATTTCTCACAATCCCCTAGCAGTGCATTCCCTGTGCTTGAATAAATTCAATATTGGGTGGTATTATACTTTGTACATTCTTGTGTTCTATGATTCTGATACATTCATCTATTAAATTATGAGGCTATGTTGAATTTTGAAAATGTAGGCTCATAAGAAGAAATACTCACTGCAGTAATCTTCTTTCTTCCAAGGGTCCTTAGCACCAGTAACTTTTTGCACTTAGCTGGCTGGGTACAACTGCACCAGTGTGTGCCTTTAAGAGATATTTAAATGAGCTTAGGGCCAAGACAATCAAACAACAGGAGGGATGTGAGTTGAGTGAGAGTTGTGTAAGGCTTTGGAATTTTTGAGGAAAAACGAGACAAATGCCCTGAAAAGAATCAAAGGATTCAAAAACATGCAAATGTTCACAAAAGTGGAAATAGAAACAACAGCAACACGAGCTAAAACTATAAGAAACTACAAATTTGGTAAAGGTGACATAAGGCGCTTCTCTGACAGGTGAACTGGGTGGAAGGGTCAGAGCTTACGGATGAGTAAAGGAACTCTTGGAAGAAAGAAGATTACTGTGGTGAGTAATTTTTCTTCTTACCCCAGGAGTCCTTTAGCATCAGTAACTTTTTGCAGACTACCGCTCAATACCAAGTTGGAGGTGGGTAGAGGAGAAAAATTACTCACCTTAGTAATTGTGTTTCTTCTAATGAGTCTTGCTGTATTCTGACATTATGCAGTTAGCCCCAGCACTTGAACTGCTCAGAGGGAATGAGTTAACTCTATGCCACAGCATAGAATGTTGAAGCTTGAGCTCGGTTCAAACCTCTGTCTGCTGCACTTTGAAGTGTAACCGTCAGATTCTTATGAGCTAACACTAACTAACTACACCCACTATGTGGAAATTGTACAATTTATACTAGCCAAAAGGCAGCTAAATATTTTGGATCCCCAAAGACTCATGTCGAGAAATCAAAAACAAAAGCTAGGTAGTGAACAAAATAATTGCCAAAACATATAAATAACCCTCCCCTGTCTAAAGAGGGAGAGTGCAAATACACCCTCAGGTGCAACACTGTACCTGCCAGCCCACTTTCCCAAAACCAGGATCTGAGAGGCGAGGTAGGAGGGAGGTCAGAATACAGCAAGACTCCATTAGAAGAAGCATTACTACTAAGATGAGTAATTTTTTCTTCAAACAACATGAAGTCTTGCTGTATTCTTCATCTCTAAACTACCAAGTAGTACCTCCATGGAGGAGGGTATCAAACCTATTTTGGGAATAGGCTCTGCAGTACTGCTGTACCAAACCTAGCATCACTCCTAGCCTGGATATCCAGAGAGTAATGCTTGGTGAATATATGGACTGTTTTCCTGGTGGCTGCTTTGCATATCTCTAATAAGGGTATATATCTGGTAGTAGCCAGAGAAGCAGCTGTACCTCTAATCGAATGAGCCCTTAGGCCTGAGAGGGCACTTGACTAGCTTTTATAACAGAATTGTATACAAGGGACAATCCACCTGGCAATAGTTCTCTTAGTAGCAGGTTTGCCTTTCCCACTTCACCATAAGTGAGGAACAACTGGAAGGAGTCAAACCTAAGAGCCTTAGCATGCTCAGTGTAGTAGCTAACAGCCCTTTAACATTCAAGCTGTGTAATCTTCTCTCTCCTACAGAAGAATGATCAGTGAAGAATACAGGAAGAGACATGGATTGGTTCAGATGAAAATCTGAAACTACTTTGGGTAAGAACCTTCTGTTGGTTCTAAGGACCACCTTATCTCTGTGGAATGAGATAAAATCTGGCTTTACTGACAGAGCTTGCAAATCACTGATACCCTTGGCAGAGGTAATGGCTACCAGGAACAATTTTCCATATCAATGCTTAAGCTCTGCTGAGAACAAATGCTCAAATGGGGTTGCATAAGCTGAGCAATGCAAATATGAAGATCCCAAGCAGGGTAGGATCCCTAAAGGGGACTGGTATAAAGCAATCCTTTGAAGAATTTACAGAAAACAGGGTGAGATGCCAGTGAGGAGGGCTTTCCCACTGACAGAAAAGCAGAAACAGCTGACAAGTGTACTTTGAGGGTAGCTGGACTGAGGCCTAGGCCATTAGGATGAACCATGTAATCCAGAACTGTAGACAAGTCAACAGTATCTTAGGATATATGCTTCTTGGAACACCAAATGCTGAATCATTTCCATTTGGAGTTGTACATTTTCTGGTGGCAGGTTTTGAGAGGCTTTGAAAATGTCCAGAACACCTTGAGACAGATGCAAAATTTGCATATTCTAGCTCTTCAAGAGCCATGCCTTGAGAATGAGAGACTGAAGGTTGGGTACCAGATCCTCCCTGAGAGGAGGTTAACACGTTGTGATTCCTGGGAAGAGATAGGGGAAGATGGACTGCTAGAACAGCAACAGGAGGCTGTCTGGCCCAGTCTGGAGCAATCAGGATCACTTTGCAAGACTGTGACCTTATCTTGACCAGGACTTTGAGCAGTAGAGGAAGGGAGGAATGCATACAGAAATTTACCTTCCCAATCCAGAATCAGAGCATCCAGAGGGACTGAACCCAAGATTGGAGGTCTGCAACAAAGAAGAGGAAGTTGGTGATTGTCTGGGTCTGCAAAGAGATCTATCTCTGGAATGCCCCACCTTGAAAAGATCACTTTAACACTAGGGGTTCAGGGACCATTATGTGATGGCCCTGGGAAATCCTAGCTCAATGCATTTGCTAGCACACTGTCCTTCCGTGGAAGGTGGACTGCTACCAGAGAGGCCTGTAGAGAATAAGCCAGGGACCATAGTTTCATTGCTTCCGTATGTAACCCCCAGGTGGCACTATCCCAAGGGCTACTACCTCTGCCTGCTGGACTACCAACAAGTTGAGGGGCCTAGGTTCTAGCAGGTGCCTCCACCCGGAGGTCAGGGTTTGTAATGGTTGGTCTACTTTGGTCACAGCCTCTGGGACACTGAGACCCTCTTCTAATTCCTCTAATGACCCACACAGTGCACAGGAATTACAGTACCAATGCACACATGTACACATGGTTCAATCATATAGTACCACTTACCCTCGAGACTGATTCTGAAGTTCGTCTCTGAGGACCCCTGTAAAATAAGGTTAATCAACATGCACAAACCAATGCAATGCCTGCTATATAGGTACTACACTTCAGACAGTTTAAAGTCAACAACATGAAATCCAGTTTATTTAGGGTTAATGAAACACGGAGGAGATCAAGTTGATTGGCAGAATTAAATCACAGTACTGTGCACTCATGCAGGTCTTCAAAGTCACACTCTGGGTACCCAGGTTGAGGGCTAGTCAGGTCCGTTGCCCTGGGTTGGCCAGCAGGTGCAGATGGCTAGGGCCCTGTAGAAAAATGTATGCACAACAGCCTATTGTAATCTGGAGCCAGAAGGCTCAGTCCTTGAAGAAATGAAATGAAGAAAATTAGACGACACACTGGTGATTGTTAACAGGTCGCAGGAGAATGCCCTGATTTGTACTCACACTACCCAAAGCTGAGAACCTGATGAAGATGGTGTTCTGGATTGCCAGACAAACAAGGCATGGAGATGAGATTCTACTGGCCAGGCTCAACTGCTTTGACTAGCAAACGGATTTAGTCCAATTGAAAGAGAATTGGAATAGCTGTCCCTCACAGGCATTCAATACATTTATATGAAAGGAAATTACTATACCAGGCAGCAGTTCCTAGGTCCGATTGCACTTACTGCAAATACCAGGAGATCACACAGCAGCTTCAGTTCCTGACAGACTGAGCGCGATTCAGCAATTTCTCCAGTCCTCTACAGGGTGAGCCTGGTTTCCACTTTTCAGCCTTCTTTACTTTCAGTCACCTCGTATTCAGTCCGATTTAAGCTTTGCAACAGCAACAGGCCAACTTCAGGGCCTCTCCGTGCTTCCACGTGAAACTATACACCCTAGAAGCACAGAGCTCCTTCTCTCCTCCACGGTCACAACTGATCTGACCTCCCAGTCACAAGGCAGAGCATTCCTTGGGCGCCACCTGGTCCAGTTGGTGGACTCAGCTGCCAATCATTCCAAAGCTCTCTCAGTTGGTGCAAAAAGGTGCCAAGGTCCAAAACTACACTTCCCAGAATTACTAGCTATACATTCCCTTGTAAGTTCCCAGGAGAGTCCAAATTCTGGTTGGTCTTAACAGTCTCCATTTAATAGCTCCCCAATCCCATTGGCCCAGCACAGCAGTTTAGGTCCAAAATGGAGGGCAACACACACAAAATCCCATCTGCAATAAAGGCAGGTTAGACAAACTACAGTATTACTAATGCTTTAACTAATTATAGGCTAACAGTTGTATCTTTCAGATGGGCTCCTTTCGCCTTCAGCGACCATAAAACAGAGCTATTACTCTCAAGTTCAGGCGGGATTAGCAGAGAAATACCAGCCCCGGAAAAAGCATTAGTTATGTTTGCAGGCAGACAGCTCTTAAGAGACAGTAATTAGGCTCTACCAGCACTTACAGTGCCATTCTAATGGCTTAAATGCTGAATGCCAGCAGGCAGGGAAACACTTAAGCAAGCTTCTAGGTGGCTTTAGGACCCCACATTTGTAGGGGGTTCACACATGCACAGGGTCGTGAGACAGGTGCTTCTCTGCTTGTTGATGTACCACATGGTGGTGATGTTGTCTGTTCTGACCTGAACCACCTTGTTCTGTACTGATGTACATCGCCCAAGATTGGACCATGGAGGGAGGTTGGTCTGTTTCAAGACCGAATTGGGCCTAACTAGTATACCAGCTGGAGGCCAGATCATTTCAGTGTACCATGGTAGCTGGTGTAGGGTGCAGGATACTTCTCATTTATCATCCACCAGGTGATGAGAAGCTATTCCTGCAGAAATAACAGACTTAGCTGTCAGCATGGCTTTGGAGTCACCCAGTCTGATGGTTCTGGGTGACTTCAATGCCAAGTCAACGACAAATCTTCACTTTTGGTCAACATTTCCTTCAGGTGATGACAGCTCTGGGCTTCTCACAGGTTGTTGCCTCAGCTTCCCATAAGGATGGACACTCTCTTGATTTGGTTTTCCTCCTGGTGATCGAGACCACTGAGTTAGTGGTGGAACCAGTCGTTGGTCTGACCACTACACAGTTGGGTTTAATATTTCTGCCCCATGGGTGGGTTGGCCCTCTGTGGAATTGGTCAGGTACTGCCATTTGCAGTATGAGGTCCTTGAAGACCTGATGGTGGTAATTGACCTCTCATTGTTGGATGAGACTAGCACAGATCCGAGCAGTTGGTTGCAGCCTATAATGGGGCGTATCCTCAGCCCTCAATTTGATTGCTCCTATCCATGTTCACCTCCCACATCACCCTGGGGCCTCTTGGTTTGATGGGGCTCTCAGGAGTTGCGGAGATTGGGGCATAGGTTAATACGTCATTGGAGGAAGACTGCCTCTGATGCCGACCACCTTATTTTGTTAGAACATTACAAATTCTACCAAACAGAAATTTCCCCATAAGAAGGCAGAATTCCTGTCCAGGAAATAGCTGTCACACAAATTGACTGGCTCAACTCTTCAGAACTGTTGACAGGCTGTGCAACCCCAGCCTGTCAGCAGTTCTAGATTTTCACAGAATGATTGTGATGAGATTGCTCGCTTCTTTGCGATTAGGTGGCTGACATCAGGGGAGTGCCACCAACTTCATTCTAAGGGGTCGCTGTTGATTGGTGCTTTGTCACAGTGCCCAGAATTTCCTGGAGTACCTTTGACCTGCCAAATTTCGTAGATATTATGAGAACTGTCTGAGAGATGCATCCACGTGCTGTGGTTTAGACCCAGGCCCTACTTCCCTGATTTTGGGTTGTGTGATATTATCAGCCCAGTCTTAGCTCAGATTGTCCAGTGCTCTTTGGAGTTGGGTGAGTTCCCTAGCTCCCTGAAGGAGGGTGGTGACCCCCTTCTGAAAAACTTCTTTAGACCAGAGAACCTAGCAAACTACAGGCCCATCACTAACCTCCTTTAATGGGGAAGGTTATTGAGAAAATCATGGCTACTCAACTGGATAACCATTTAACCATCCATAATTTATACAAACCTCTCCAATCGGGTTTTCATAAGAGGCATAGTACTGAGACTACTCTGGTTCAGGTGCTCAATGATCTCCTGATGGCGAGAGATCGAGACACTGTTCCATCTTGGTTCTTCTGGATTTATCATCAGCTTTTGATACTGTGGATCATGGGATTCTGCTTGAACATCTGAAGTTTGTCTGTGGGCTGTCTGGTAGAGTCCTCAAATGGTTTCATCTTTCCTCACTGGTAGACCATAGAGAGTTGTCTCAGGTCTATTTTCTTCTGGGACTTTCTCTCTCTGCCCCTGCAGTACCTCAGGGTTAGGTGCTGTCCCCATGTTATTCTCAGCCTATATGCCGCCCCTCGGAGACATTGTAAGGCGGTATGGGCTGAGGTTTCATTGCTATGCTGATGATACCCAGCTCTACCTGTCTTTACTCCCAAACAGATTAGTGCTGTCTCAGTACTGAACAGCTGCCTCATAGAAATCCAAGACTGGATGAATACCAGCGGTCTAAGTTGAACCCAGGAAAGATTGAGGTCTTGGTTGTGGACCCAGGTCATAGGGCCGAGGGTTGAGGACTGGGCTCCCTTCTGGTTTAGTCCTGGAGGAGACCCGGATTCTCACCTCTGAATGGGTGCGTAACCTAGGAGTGGTGCTTGACGGCGGTCTGTCTCTTCATCATCAGGTTTCAGCAGTCATCAAGCTAGCCTTTTACCATCTTAGGAACATCGCTAGGATTAGGCACCTTGTTTCACCCAGTGACCTACCTATCTTGGTCCATGCCTTTGTGACATCACACCTTGATTACTGCAACTTCCTTTACCTAGGGCTTTCTGGGGTTGTCATCCGCAGCTTGCAGCTAGTGCAGAATCGCGGCAGCACATTTGTTAATGGGGCTTCTAGAAGATCTTATATCACCCCTGGCTGCACGATCTGCACTGGCTGCCTATTCAATAGGGGAATCATCCATCAAGGTAGGTCTTTTGACTTACAAAGCCCTACATGGTTTGGGTCCTGACTACTTGAAAGAGCTCCTGGTTCCTTACACCCCACGTGACAGTTCCGCTCGGCTGATAAGGGATTGCTGGAGATTCCGAGGTCAATCTAAAGTCATCTGGTGCACATGCTTTTGGATTTGTGGCAACCCTCTGGAATTCTCGGCCCGCCAGCTTCAGGAGTGCAGGATGGTGGGGAGTTTCAACAGGCACTTAAGATTTTTATGAAAGCTTTTCCAGTATTTTCCTGATTTCAACTTGTATTTATTATGTTTTGTTTATGTGTACTGTACAGTGCTTTGGAATTTTGTAGAAGCTCAACAAATACATTTTATTATTATTATATTCCCAGAGTCACCATTTTGAATTTTGGCTTTCGTAGGTGCTTGTTTAGGTATCTTAAGTCTAGGATGGGCTGCCACTCCCTGTTTTTGGAGGGTAAGAAAGTATCTGGAATACAGACCATTGCCCTGTGAAGTGTAGGAACTCTCTCTATGGCTCTGAGAGCCAACAGAGATGAAACCTCTGCCTCTGGGGCAATGGTTTCAGAGATGTTTGCAGGTGGAAAGGACCTGACCCTCAGTTTTGAAATTATTTGAAGTTGAGGGCCAGTCCCTGGCTTACTACCTCCAGGACCCATTTGTCTGAAGTAACAGACTTCCAGTCCTGGAAGTAGTAAGCCAGCCTGCCTCCTACAGGAATTGGGGAGTAGACCTGGGCTGACACATCAGGGTGTCTGCTTGGCAGGACCCTTAGGCTGAGAGGAGGATGCAGCCTGCTCATCCCCCTCTGCCTCTCCTCAGAAGAACCCCTCTGGGGAAAAAGGAGAGAGGCCTGTGCTTGGTAGAAAGGCCTGTGAGAAGGCTTGCCCCTGTCCCTAGCCTGCTGTTTCTGAGGAGTTGTCTGCCTTTTCTTGGCCTGTGCACTCCTGTAGATGGTTCTGTACTCATCCATCTTTTTCATATAATTCTCTGTCTGCTCCCAAACAGACAATTCTTAACAACAGGGGAATCCATGACCTTAGCCTGGGTGTCCTGTGATAGGCTAGAACATCTGAGCCAAGCCAGCCTCCAAGAGCCACAGACGTAGCCATGACTCTTGATGGCATATGATTAGAGTCCACAGCAGCATGAAATTGCATTTTGGTGCCTCAGTCCCATCAGCAGCCACCTCCTCCAGCTCCTTGGCAAGCTGGGGAAGCCTGTTAGCAAGTTCCAGAACAGTATCCCATCTGGACTTCTGGTATCTGGCTGTGTAGGCCATATAGTTAACCTGCCTGAGTCCCAAGGATTATGCCAGGTACTGTTTCTTTGCCATGGCATCCAGCTTCTTGGAGTCTTTATCTGGGGGTGAAGCTAAGGGTATGTTAGCCTTATCACAGGCTGCAGCCTGCACAACTCCAACATGGCTGCATTGCTGGTACAAGTACTCCGTACCTGGGCCTGACAACACATACCTCTTGTCCATTCGCCTGCCCACAGCAGGTAAAGAATTTGGAGTCTTAAGTAACTTCTGTGTCTGTTTCCCAAAGGATTTGTGAAAGGAATGACTATCTCTTGGACTCTGGGATGTCCATCATCTCCCACATAGCCGGGCTCCTCTTGCTCCTCAAAGCTTCATCCAGAGGGGCTGGAGGTTTCTGCCACTTTTTGTAGAACATAAAGTGGGAAGGGGACTCAGAAAGCCTAGGTGGGGAAACACCAGAAAGGCCCGTCTGGGGAGATGTCCAGTTCTATGGGCTCATCCAAACCTTCACCATCATCATCATCATCACAATCTTCATCCCCTCCAAGTCTGGTTCATAACAGTCTTCGGGGAATAATCCTGAACCAGAGGAACTGACCGAACGAACACCTACGGGAGGTGTCGGATCACTTGGAACTGAACGGATCGATTCAACTATACTAATCACCCTGTCAATTTCTTGCAGGTTGGACAATGCGGTTCTGGATCCAAACTGGCCAATTTCTTTCTTTTTCTTTTGCTGGAACTGAACCCTTAGGATCGGCTCTCCATTTGCCCAAGGAGTCTCTCCCAGGTCAGTGGGCACTCCCTCAGGTTCGGTTAGAACTGAACGGCTGTCCATCTGGGTCAGCAGACTTCTTGGCCTCCTTTTCCCTAAGCCTGCCCAATGTTTTATCCAGGGTGGCTTTAGGAAATTTTACATATTTGGCAGTCTGACTCCAGGTGGTCAAAACCCAGACAATAGACACAGGTGGTGTGGGGATCAGCCTTAGCAAGGCTTCCCACATTCACTGCAGTGTTGAAACAAAGTGTGCATGGTTTTCTCTTGGGTTTCTCAGATGAAGCCATCCTCTAACTTACCCTTTTATGGCAACAGCCAGGCAAGATCCACTTATCAGTTCCTAACCGTGTTATGGGGTTGGAAAAAACAATGAAATACATTTTTTAGAAGCGACAACCGACAAGGACTGGTACCTCACACTAAATTCAGCTAAAAGAAAAGACACAGACAAAATACAGATAACCAGTTCAGCCAAACTGGTTGAAATGCAGTTTTACAATTTCCACAAAAAAATTCAGCACTAGTCCACTACCTATGTACTTATTCTACCACAAACAGGGATCTGAACTGAAATAAAGAAAAAATAGCATTATAAACTGGCGTTTTTAACGGACCGAACCGTTAGTGAAGGAGAAATCTCCATAGCGACTGTTCAGTTAAGCGGAGTAAAGAATCTGATGGTTACACTTCAAAGTGCAGCAGACAGAGGTTTGAACCAAGCTCGAGCTCCATGTTCTATGCTCTGGCATAGAGTTAACTCTTTGCTCTCTGGAACAGTTCAAGTGCTGGGGCTAACTGCATAATGTCAGAACACAGCAAGACTTCATGTTGTTTGAACCTACTTAGGACTAAGAGGATCTGCAGAACTGTCCTGCCAAATTTGGCATTAGATCTGGTCTGCACATCCAAACTGTACTGTTTCACAAAGGTGTGCACAGATTTCCAGGTAGCTGCTTTGCAGACATTCAGTAGGGAATGTCCCTTGCTGCTGCAAGTGAGGCTGCAGTGTCCCTGGTGAAGTGGGCCCTGAGCCCCACTGGAAGTTGTTGACCAGCTTTCTCAAAGAGAATCTAATTCAAGAGACCAACCAAGAGAAACAGTTCTGTTGGTAGCTGGTCTTCCTCTGTCTCGTCCCTGTAGGTGAGGAACAACTGAGTGGAAGAGCCTCTGGACTGTCTAGTATGCTCTAGGTAGTGAAAGATGGCTCTTTTGATATCCAAGCTGTGGAGCTTTTGCTTACCAGGAATGGATGGCACAGTAATGCAGACAGGCAGAGTAATGGACGGTTCAACTGAAACTCTTGAACCACCTTTGGCAACATTTCCTATTTGTCCTGAGCTTGACTTTATCGTTGTGAGGGATGATATAATTAAGCAATAAGGCATGACAAGGTGTGTGTTGTACGTGTAATAACATCACTTCTGGGGTGGATTGAAGCACAGGCGAGCGAGTGCTTCCATCAAGGAGTGACGTGATAATACGATAACAACACTGGAGATGCTCTTATTGCAATTATAATAATGCGATGTTATAGAAAATAAAAATGAAAATGTTTTTAGTAGATTTTAGTGAGGCAGCATATCTTTGTTTCTGAAAAAAAAGGTGCAAGATCCATAAAATCCACACAGTGATGTTATTGTGTAATATCATCACTGTCTCAGCAACACTGACCAATCAGAGTCCAGGAAATTTTCTTGCCATTGTATAATTTGACTTAGTGTACAGGGCCTGCAGCTCTGAAATCCTCCTGGCAGACATAATGGCTACCAGAAAGACAGTCTTCAAGTTACAAACTTGATGTGGGCCATGGATATAGGCTCGAAGGGTGGATACATGAGCCCATCTATGCAAAGGCTCAGGCTCCAAGGAGGAACAGGCTTCCTGGTTGGAGACTGGAGGTCCTGAAGGCCTTTGAAAAACTGTTTAAAAATTTCATGGGAAAAAATGATTTCTTCTTTCCCACCGAAAGGTAGGCAGAAATTGTCACCAGGTGTAGCTTAGTGAAGATGGTTTCAAGCCTGACACCTGTAGGTGTATCAGGTAGTCTAGCAGCTGAGGGTCTGAAGCTGATAGGGTTCAACCTTTTCGCTGTTGCACCATAGGAAAACCTTTTCCATTTGGCTGCATAAGTCTTCTGGTGTTAATTTTTTAGCCATCCTCAGTATCTAAGGTCCTGTTCAGATTACTGTAAGGATGGAAACTCCAACTTTCAAGAACCAGGCCTTGAGGTGAACAGAGTGCATGTCTGGGTACTGCACTCCCATTTGAGAAGGGTCTGCAGGGAGTGAGTTAGAGGCAGGCACATGGGCCTGCTTCAGGATATCGAGAAGGAGAGGGTACCAGGCTTGCCTGGAGCCAGTCTGGAGCCACCAGGATCATCAATGCAGGCTGCTGTCTAAGTTTCAACAAAACCTGAATATCAGGGAAAGGAAGGAAATGTGTACAGGAACCTCCCTTACCAGTCCAGAATCAGGGCATCCAGAGGAAGTGTTCCGAGAACTGGGGGTCTGCAACAGTACTGAGGAAGCTGAAAATTGAGAGGAGAGGCAAACAGATCCACGTCTGGTGTGCCCCACCACCTGAACACTGTGGCTAGTACTTGCTTGTTCAGTGTCCATTCGCTCTGACCTTGACTGCTGAGGTTACAACATCCACCAGAGTACTGAGTTTGCCTGGGAGGTGAATAGCCAAGAGGCTGACTCCCAGGAGAATACTAGAGACTAGAGCTTCAGACCTTCCAAATAGTATTCCTGATCTGCTACCACCCTACTTGTTTATGTAGAACATTGCAGTGGTGTGGTCTGTTCAAATTGAACCACCTGCCCTTCTATGCTGGGAGTGAAAGCTTTAAGAGCTAGTAAGACTGTTCTGAGTTCAGAAGATTTGTGTGCAACTCTGATTCTTTGGGAGTCCAGTTGCTGCTTACTGAGGCACTGTCCAAATAGAGATCCAAAGCCAAAAGAGACATCTGTGGTGATCACCTTTGTGGGAAGAGGAGCTTGAAAGGAACCCCTGCCTGCAAATTTGCAGGGTTCTTCTGCCACAAGTTTTGGAGGAACTGCTCCGACACGGATATCAACTTTGAAAATTTGTTGCTTCTCTGAGATCAGTGAGCTTTGAGGCAGGCTTGCAGGAGTCTCATCCTGTACCTGACCACTGAGAACTACTGCAGTCATAGAGGCCATATGTCCCAGAAATTTGAGAAAATGTCTGGCTGGTCTTGGCTGTCCCCAGGCAAAGAATCTGCCACTGAAAGAAACTGAATTCCTTTCTGTGGGAGGAACTTATATCCCTTCTGAGTAACCAGTTGGACCCCTATGAAGGAGAGCAGTTGGGTGGGTTCTGGGTGATATTTCTTTAGGCAAGGCAAGGCAAAGTTTATTTAAAGATGCCCAATCCCGAGGCTCTGGGCCGTACAAAATTTTTAAAACAGCCATATATAAATAACAGATATACAATTAATACATAATAAAACACAAAATCAGAGCTGGAAACATTTCCATAAATGTCAATTCAAACCTCAAATGCTTTAAAAAGAAAGAATTTACCAGGAAACCCAGATACTCCAGAGTGCATTCTGTGAGTGAAAGAGATTCCTTGACCTGGCAAGAGACTTTGTTACTATGAGCCAGTCACCCAGATAGGTGAAGAGTGACACCCAGTCTCCTGAAATGTGCTGCTACCACTGCAAGACACTTGGTAAAGACTCTTGGGGGTGAGGACATACCAAAGGACACTGATGGTGAACTGATAGTGACCGAAGGAAGTTTGAACCAGAGAAACTTCCTGTGAGATCTCCTGAGGTATGTGGAAGTAGGCATCCTTTAAGTCTACAGAGGTTAGCCATTCTCCCTGCTGAAAGGACTGTGTGGCCAGTGACAGAGTGACCATTTTGAATTTGTTTTTCAGATGTTTGTTTAAATATCTATGACCTAAGATAGGTGCCACTTCCCAGTTTTCTTTTGTGCCAGAAAATACCTGGAGTAGAGGCCGTTGCCCTTCTCATGGGCAGGGACCCTCTCCACTGCTTGTAAAGCCAGAATGTTTTGTACCTCCTTTCAAACAGCGGTATCTGTGTTGGGGACAGAAGTCTTGACACTTGGGTACACTTGAGGTCTGGCCTCTGCTTGAACTGTAATGACAGACCCTTCTCCACTATCTCCAGCACCCACTTGCCCAACGTGATGAGGGACCAGTGCTGAAGATAGTGGGAGAATCTCCTCAATTGGAAGTTGGGTAGTGACCTGGACACTCACATCAGGACTTAGACTGAGAGGCAGATGGCTGGGTAGAGGTGGCTCTTCTTTGGCCCCTTCTGCCCCTGCCTCTGAAAGCCCCCTGTACTGGAAGAAGTCAGATTGGGGACAGGGAGTGTAAAGCCTGGGAACAAAACTTCTGCCCCTATCACCCCAGGACAGAATCTCTGAGGGTGGCAGGCATAGGCTTGGATGAGTGGCTCTGCCAGAGAGGCCTTGTATTCATTGACTTTTTCATTTAGTCAGTAGTTCTGCAATCAAACAACATATTTTGATCTCAGGGAAAATCCATGGCCTAGTTCTGGGTGTCTGTGGTCAGACTGGTTGTTCTAAGCCAGGCAAAGTGTCTCAGAGAGATGGCATGGGCCATCACCCCAGCGACTGCATCATTGTTGTCATCTGCCATGTAAAACTGGTACATAGTAGCTTTCAGGGCAGTTTCTGATGTATCCACCAGCTCCTGCACCATAGCATCTGATCCCTCGTGGGTGATAGGCTGGACAGATTTCCAAAGGCTTTCTGATATTTGTCTGTGAATGCCATGTAAGAAGAAAGTCTGAGAAGCAGGGAAGTTGTGACATACATTTCTTTGCCATAAAGTAAATTTTCTTGGAATCCTTGTCAGGAGGAGAGAGGGGACAAGGAGACTCCAGCTTTCTCATAAGCTGCCTGCTGCACTATACTTTTGTGGCTAGGGTGTGCAGACAGCAACTTGGTATCATTTTTAGATGATTTATATTTTCTCTCAAGCTGCTTATTAGTAAGTAAGTAACATTTCTTTTTAAGTGCTTTCGAAAACCAAAGCTCTGTACAGATAACATTTTAAATAACAAGCATTAAAACAATAAAATCATTCACCATAAGCTTTTAAAAATAGAAATGTTTTAACTTTGCTTTAAAGTTCTCGATGGTCAGGCAGCTTTGTATCCGACGAGGTAGAGAATTCCACAGGGCAGGGCAGGATAAGAAAATGCACGTGCCCCAGATGTCTTCAAATGAACTCTGGGAATCTCTAGCAATTCCTCTTTGGTGGATTGGAGTGGCGAGAGGGGCAGTAGGAAGTAAGGAGATCTTGCAGATACTGCGGTCCCTGTTCATCCAGGGCTTTATAGATCAGTAATCCAACCTTGAAGGTGATCCGCCATTGAACTGGCAGTCAGTGCAGCCAACACAGGACAGGCATAATGACTATTTCTAGATGTCCCAGTCAAAAGCCTGGCTGCTACGTTCTGCACTAGCTGCAGATGGCAGATATCAACCCCTGGTAGCCGAGTGCAGGGCATTGCAATAATCAAGGCAGGCGGTCATGAAGACGTGGACCAAGGTAGAGAGGTCAGCCAGAGGAGCCAGGTGTTTCACCAGGGTGATATTCCTAAAATGGTAAAAGAGGACTTGACAACGGCCGACAGCTGAGATTTTAAGGTCAGACCATCGTCAATAATAATGCCCAGATTACACACCTGACCTGAGGGTTGAGAGCTGGACACCATCAAGCCAAAGACCAATGATGTCCCAGCCCTCGGCCCATCTCAAGGTGACCGGGTCCACAACCAACACCTTGGTCTTATCTGAGTTTAACCTCAGTCAGCTGGGATTCATCCAGTCTTTAATTGCTAGACAGCTGTTAGCAGAGAGACTGCATCATCCTGTCCGGGAATGAAGGACAGATACAGCTGGGTATCATCTGTGTAGCAGTGAAAACCCAGACTGTAACACTAATGATATCTCCTAATGGCAGCATATAAACTACGAACAATATGGGCACCAAGATGGAGCCTACGGCACCCACAGGACAGAGAGATGGAGTCAGAAGAATAAATTTCAGTGACAACCCTCTGAGTGTGGCCTGTGAGGAAAGATCGAAACCAATGGAGAACTGTACCAGACAGTCCACAAAAAGCCATGAGCGCCAACAACACCATGGTCCACAGTATCAAATGCTGCAGAGAGATCAGAAGGACTAGAATAGTGAGCCTTTCAATCTCTCAAATTAGGAGATCATTAAGACCCAGATGAGAGCAGTCTCCGTGCTATGTCCTTTCCTAAACCCTGACTGGAGAGCATCATAGATATTGTGATTTGTGAGATGGACATCTAGCTATAATGCAACCACCTTCTTAATAACCTTACCCTCAAAGGGCAGGTTAGAGATAGGTCTATAGTTAGCTAGACAGTCTGGGTTCAGAGAAGATTTTTAAGGAGTGGTCATGACCGCCTCCTTTAGGGATCAGGAAAACCCCTCATCTCTAAAAACCTCAGACAATTTCAGCAAGGATTGGGCAGATAACATCTCGCGGCCCAATAATAGTGGCATAGAGTCCAGATCCAAACTACAGCTGGTTGGTCATACAGTCTGAACAATCCTCACAACATCCATGAATTCCGACCTACTAAAGTCAGACCAGGTAGCATGAGGTTTGCTTCCTCTCACCAATCATTGCAATTCCTTAAGAGGAGCAAAACTGATGCCCAACCTGATGCTGGTAATCTTATCTCGAAGAATTGAGCAAGCTCATCATACTTTATTTGTGAAAAATCTCTTCCAGACTGTAGACAGAGTGGATTGCACAATCTGTCTACAGTCTGAAAAGCTGAGCTGAGTCGGTTCTGCGTGGCAGCAATCTCCCTGGACAGAAATTCTGCCTTCTTACGGGTGATTGCTGATTGATAGACACTATAATGGTCCATCAATCTAAGCCTGTCAGCATCCAGGCCAGATTTCTGACAGCCTCTCTAGCCTTCTCCCCTCTCCTCAGCTCCTTCAGAGACCCATAAAACTATGGAGATCTTGGGCGCTGACTGAGTGGGTGAACTGAACAGGAGCAATTTGATCCAGGGCCTCGCCCACAGCCTTATTATAGGCAAGAACAAAATCCCTTGGACCCATGCACTCACTCGAAATACCCGATAGGTCCAATACGCCAGTAGGCCTTCTGGGGTAATTCCTTAAGGACAATACTGAACCATCTCCATAGGGGCAGGCCTGTTTGAGGTGCCCGAAGCTGAATCTAATGGTATGACGGTCTGTCCACACATTTGGTTCCACCCCAAATCGAGACTCCCCTGATATTGAAGTGGGTGTTGAAGCACCTTCATGTATTTTTCTAAAAGCATTATAGACAGGGACGACCAAGGTCTTTGAGGATAAAAGACCCTTCATCTCCCTATAATCTTCATCTTCATCAATATCGTGGTTGGGCTTCTGCATAGGAGGTCCAGGCTGTCAGCATATTTTGTATAAATGTAAACTTAGAGGAAGGATCCTCGTGGTCACCTAGGGATCCCCAAGATGAGGTTGGGGACTCCTGGGCTCAAGGCCCTCAAAATTCATGTCAGGGCATCATAAAATTGATTATCATTTGCGTCACTGTCACAGTCCAGAAAAGAGAACTGTCGAAGACTGCTTGCCAGTCCTAGTAAATCGAGGACCCATCTTTTGAAGGGTCTGAAACAGCTACCATGCTTTTTCCATACATGGCACTGATGGTATTTGTCTTGACAGAGTTTCTTTTAGCCACTTCATCATTCAGAGAAGGATCAAACTTCCTTTTCACTTCACTCTTATTATTTTTCAATTTGTGTTGAAGAACTTCATCTTTGGAAATTTTATTTTTTGGCTGGGATCTGGAGGTTCCTCCTCACCTCTGCTTTTGGTATTAGTACTTTTGAATGGCCCCTCATCAGAAGCCTTTGATTTATCCTCAGCCATAATAATCAAAGGTTTGTCTGCTATGTTTGCCAATTTAAGCAAAGCAAACCAGTCCTGGACCTACAAACTGAGTGCAGGTTTCTGTGAAAATGCCACCGTCAGTCCTGCCCCAGTCAATAAACTATTACTGGTGCCTTTTTTGGTTGTAGAACTGGGATCTATACCAGTGCCAGTCTTAATAGAAACCCAGTAATACTCAACTGCTAACGGCCCGGTGGCACTGAGGGTTGAGCGCTGGACACCAAACTTCACACCATGCGGTGACCTGCGTTCAGGAATGGACTCGAGCCACGAGGGGATCGGCAGGGGAGAGGACAGATTGAGCATCCCAGTGCTCTCCTCCTTCTTGGGTGGGCAAGGAAAGCACGTCACCCTGTAGCAACCCCTGGTGATGACCAGGGGCAGCACATTACAGTACACAGTAGGGAGGACGCACGGCAAAACATCAGCTAATGCACTGTATGCCATTGCACTGCCAGCTCCTAGGGACAATTGGAGGAAAATGATAGGGCATGACCATGCAGCTTGATGGCCTCACTCCCGCCAACCCGGAGGACTGTCACGGGAACATGCTGGGGATCTGGTCCAGCCCAGCTCGGAGAGGCATGGGAGGCCTTCCAGTGGGTTGGGGCAGCCACACCAGACCCCTGTCATGCAAGAGAGTCTCCTGCTGTCCAGGTCAGTGGGGCCAGTGGCTGGATGTCCCATCTGTAGCGCCGCTGAGGCATATCAAGAAGGAGGTGATAAAACAAGTAATGCTCAACTGTGCACAGGTGGCTGATGGACCCTTATGGACAGTCCTGATACAGATGATAGCATGGTCCAGTAATATAACAAAAAGGTTTCTTCATAATTGTCAATCTAGAGAGAAAATCTTCAGGCACTGTCCCAAATTCGATGTTTCCCACAAGAATTTGCCCAAAATGAAGGAAACCATCAACACTAAACACTTGTGATAAAATAATGCTTCAAACTAAATAATTGCGGTAAAATATAAAGTCAAAATAAGCGGAGGCAGGCTAAAAAATACAAAATTTACATGCGCTAATGAAAAGTTAAACTTTTCACTCAGCACACAAAGGAAATAATTTATGAGAAAACTTTATGCAGACAAGTACTAGGAGGCTGTCAACAAGGAAAGCTGGGAGACACGTCAGAGCAATATTGCTCAGTCCAGCAGAGAAAAATTCTGAAGCCTTCAACAGCTCTCCCTCTGGTCTTTTAATTGGCTTGGGCCAAGCTTATTCAAATATCTCTTAAGGCACACTGCCGGGCAGTTGCACCTAGCCAGCTAAGTGCAAAAAGTTACTGATGCTAAATGACTCCTGGGGTAAGAACTTTGGTAAGATTCAATATTTTTACCACTAGTTTTCAACATAGCCATTTCAGTACTTAGTGCTGGTAAGAGGAGAGGACTGACTAATACATAGAGACAGCTACAGCGTGGGGGAAGGGACAGTGCTTTGTTTCCACTGTCTCCATTTAGTCCTGGTGAATGGCGATTAAGAAAAAACTCACCTGTAGTAATCTTGTTTCTTCCAATGGGATCCACTAATATTATTACTTCTTGAGTGCTCCTTTAAGCCAGCACTGCCTCCGGAGCCAAATGGAATGCTAT
The DNA here is from genome assembly GCA_016271365.2 of Neoceratodus forsteri. NCBI lineage: Eukaryota > Metazoa > Chordata > Ceratodontiformes > Ceratodontidae > Neoceratodus > Neoceratodus forsteri. The sequence continues at coordinate 185,916,472 of JADMNL010000032.1, forward strand.
GCTAATGATGGAATCTTTAGCTCATGCATCCAGTTCAAAACTGCCATTATAATTACCTACATTCTAACCTCAGACTGGGGTGAACTTTGGGGCCAAATACTCCAAGGCACACCTTAATGCCTGTCATTGGATGGGGTGGGGATGGAATGGCGTGAGCATTACAGCCAAAATCCCAAGTCACACCCGATGCCTGTCGGTCTCCACAGGGTGAGGTGGTTACGATTGAAATCCTAATGCCTGGGCGTTTGTTGGTATCCAAATTTTCAACATGGGCTTTGTGACCCCACCTCATGAACAGTGGTACGATCAGTCCATTACCTGAAAGGTGATTTTGCTAGCGACTGCACCATTTGGTGCCACAGGTGCAAAATGGAAATTACGTACCTACCGTAATTCTGATCTTTCTGTATATCTTCACCATTCATCACATTTGGGTACTTGGCCGAGGTCATGACCCACAGAACTTTTTTGGATGGGCAGAGTTGGCGCACCATCTGCACTGCCCTCAAGGCTGATGCACTGCCTGGCGCGTGGGCTGCCCATTAGGTGTTGTCGACTCACCTCCCACCAGTTCTGAGTCACCACAGAGGTGAGAAAAAGGGTTGGAAGGGTGGAACAAAAGAGATCAAGGCCAGACAAAGGAAAAGATATATAAACTAAAAGGAGAAATAACTGACTGAGAGGACAGAAGAAGTTTGAAAGACAAACGGATTGGGTAGGGCCCCAATCTCTGGAAGTAGAAAAGGAAGAGGGTGGGTTAAGATTTAAGAAATAAGGATAAGAGTGGGGAAACAGGAAAAACATACCCTGGAACCTTTTTCTGTCTCCAGTTTGTATAGGAACTGCGAAGGAGTAGCTAAGAGGCTAACTACCAGAATTCAAGGCACTGAATCACTGTAATAACTCCAACAAAAGCAGAATCAGCTATTCTTGAAGAAAGACAGGATACAGGGATCTCCCCCTCTCTAAAGAAAATTTTGGTGCAAGAAACCTAGTTTCTTAAATTAATTGAGGTTATGTCAAAGGACAAAGAAATCAGAGGACTGATGGGAGAAGAGGAGAAGGAAAGAAAGGAGGGCAACTGCCAACCCCCATCCCACAGGGGTGGAGCTGAAACACTGGAGAAGAGTGCCCCATCCTTACCACTCTGCCCCTAAAGAAAATTATTCCCCTATGTCCCCAGTTAACTCCACTCCTGACTAACAGAAAGGAGGAGGGGCGAGGATGGGCACAGAGAGGAGGGACAGAGACTGAGGCCCCAAGGGATGAAGGCAGGATTGTGATGAATGGTGAAGATACACAGAAAGATCACAATTATGGTAAATACATAATTTCCATATCTTATCTGTGTCAATCTTCACCATTCATCACCTTGAGGTTCTGAGCCTCCCCGAAGAGGGCTTTAACCCTAAGGGGCTGAGTCCTTAGCTCTCAGTGTGTGACACACTAAGAGGAGAACCTTCATGTGTCTGGAGGCCGAAGTGGGAAGAGTGAGATGGGGACCCCTGGAGGTAGGAAGTTGCCCTGACAGATGCCGTTTCACCCTACAGGAGAAAAGGTAGGTTCTCTCATGGCGGCGTTAATCACCCTATGCTGGGCCAAGGGTGACAACCAGGAGAGGCACAGCCATGCCGTCTGCCTAATGCAGATCGCTGTCCTACCACCCTGGTAGCTACCTCACTAGTGTCCACGATGCCCTTTCTTGTTGCCTTGCTAGCTCCAGGCCACGTGCAGTGAGTGCCATGGTTTGTCTGGTTTCCTCCGTGTCAGGCATCGAGGCTAGGCGCTGACCAAGCCTGAACAACAGAAACCTGTCATAGGTGGCATAGTGGGCCTGATGTGCTGTGATAGAGAGCAACAACTGTGCCAAGCAGAACGTCCTCCTCCCCAGAAGTCAAAATCCATGGAATCTTGATCTGGGGACGGTCATGGTCAGGGGGCGTGAAGCCCATCAGAGTGTCCAGTTGCATCAATCCTGACAGGGAAGAGGCATGGAACCTGGAGACTCGGGGGCCAATATCACTGGCAGAGATCCCTAGGGACTGGGACTCCAGAAAGGGTCTCTGCCAGAAATGCCTCCTGAAGGGAGCAGGCCAGGGGACACCACAATGGTGTCACAATGAGAAATGCCAGAAAGGCATGCATCGAGTGCTTCTGATTGTGTTAAGTGGGTGGGTGATGCATGGGTCCTCCAACATCCTCATGAGAATCACTGACATTCAGCCAGATCAGCAGCTGGAGATATATAGACAGACAGATTTTCTCCTCCAGAAGAGGGGATGAGGAGTTAGAGGACCTCGGATGTTCAGTAGCTGACTGCTCAGGGAGGTTGAAAAACTTGTTTGCTCATAGCCCTAATGTAAGAGAAATTGAGCATCCACCGTTCTGAACTGCTCCCAGGAGAGAAAATGCTAGGACCAAAAATACCTGGGAGCTCAGGAGAATGTGGCAGAGGGAGGGGCAAAGCTGACAACAGGAATCGACTGACCTCCGCCTGGGCTAGGAGCACACCAGAGCCCTAGGGAAGAAGGAGCTCTGGAAAACTCCACAGCTGACAGCTGATCAACCAAACTGGAACTGCCTAGGCTGCACCCTGAAGAATTCCCCATGAGGTGACCGGGCAATGTAGGTCCAGAAGGACGGTCCCTACTTCCAAAGAATGGGGCCCTCTTGAAGAGACTGAAACGGAAAGGTGCTATGGCTTCTCCCAGAGCCGGGTGGATTCGGAAAAAGGCGCCGCTTGGACCCCATACCTCTCGACCCCTCGAAATCTGAGAGTGCCTTCCCTCTTGATAGCCAACATAGGCAGCTGGCAGCCCTGGGCGGCCCCGAAGAGGCTATCCAGGGAGCAGCACCCTCCCTAAGGTGGGTGCTCGATCGCCCCAAAGTTGGGTGATTCAGGCACACCACCTGAGGGAGTACCACCACTGAGGGGTCAGAGAACCCTCCAAGACCAGGCTGCAGAGCAATGGAGGCCTGCACCACTGCCTGCTGGTCAGCACACCTGACCCCAGGAGTCACTGTCCACTCACCAGAAGGAGGCTGGCCCCAGTCTGTCGAGAATTCTACCAAAGGTGTCCACGTGAGCAGCCAACTCCAAGGAGTCAGACTGCCTGTCTGACTCAGAATCTAACTCCTCCTCTGAAGAGGTGGAGACTGAAGTTATGTGCCAAACAGTGCATGGATGCCCACTGACATTCTGACTGAAAAGGGCACCAGAACCAGAGACTGCACCAGGTGGCAGACGCCCCCAGCTGCACAGCGAATGGTGCCAGAAGAAGACATTGCTCCAATGATGGCAGCAGTCTTGGGCCGAGCCTGCCATGGTGCTGTCCCAGCCTGTGGCACCACAAGTAACACTGAGACCAGAGACAGAGCTGACGAGCGGCTCCAACAGCACTCTCAGTGCTGCGAATGGCACCGAGGTCAGAAACACCCATGGCGCAGACCCACCCCACGGTGCTGCGAACAGCACCGAGGACAGAAATAGCACTAATGATGGCCCGACTGCACGCTCAGTGCTGTGGATGGCACCAAGCTCCAAAACTCTCATGGTGCTGTGTCTTTCACTCAGAGCCACGAGCAGGTCCAGAGCTGCACATGGCACTTTGCTCAACCACTGCGCTGCAGATGGCACCAGGGCAAGGGACAGTCAGGGTGGTGCCATAGATCCTCCCACAGTGCTGCCAGCACCATCAGCACTGCAAACAGAGCCAACAGCAGCCACGGTGCCGAGTGATGGACCGGCACTGATGATAGTGCCATCAGGGCCCACGGCACCACAAACAGCACCAAGGCCCAAGATGGCGCCGACCGACAGCATCAAGGATGGTGCCGACCCAGGCCTTCTGAGCTGAGGATTCGTCACTGGGGATTCTTCACCCTGGAAGGGGCAATTGCCACAGTGGTGCCTCCACCCATCCCCAGGGGACAGAATGGGACTCCTGCACACAAGTGGCTACAAGAGGTAGAAGCTCCCTACTCCTCGGTCCATTTAGAACTGGGAGAGGACCTGGAGGAAAGGCTGAGAGAACACAGCTTGGTCCAATGAGTGAGCGCCCATCCCCAAAAGTCAGCGGAGATCATCCAACTTTCCACCGTGTTGTTCGACGACACGATGGTCCTGGAGAAGCAGGCATTGCACTAATCCATATCACGAAGTGGGCCAAGACACGTGAGGCAGCGGTCATGCTGGTCAGTGATGGATTACTTTCAGCTGCATGGGCACCTGACGCATGGAGGGCCGTCCATCTTAGAAGTCTTCTTGTGCTCCAACCGAGACATGACCTCGGGAAAAAGAACATTAAGACAAGACCCGATGTTGCAAAATAAAATAAGGAATAGTCTTACCAGGTGACGTCGAGTGGAGCGAACAGAACAGGCTGGATAATTCGAGTCAACAGACTATAACATGACACGGGTCAATAAACTGCATAGCGACAGCTGTGTAGTGGCTGAAGGCTTCAACAGCAGAGGTAGGCCTCTAAAGATTCTTCTTCTGAGCTTCCTATGAGGTGACCTTGATGGCGGGAGATGAAGAGCTTGCTGGAGGGCAGAGTCGACAACACCTAATGGCCAACCTACGAGCGCCACACAGTGCGTCAGTCTCGAGGGTTGTGCCGATGATGCGCCAACTCCACCCATCACAAAAAAGACTCCTGTGGGGTCATGAGCTCCAGGCAATCTTTTATAGTGTATGGGAACTCATTCTTGGCAAACACTGTCCCCAAAATAATTTTTAACATCCTTACTATGGCACATTGCTCCAGGGCTGGTAACTTCCTTCCTTCCCTCACCAATGGCCCTCTATCGTGCATTAGTGACTATGTTCGATTTTGTTATGCTGCACTGGTGATGTACTCAGTGCAGCATAACAACATCCATGATGTATCCAAGACAGCACAACAATGCTGTTCTGAGCATGGATTTCCATGCTGAACAACTTTCTCCATACGCTGTAATTCATTTACATAGGATGCAACGTCTCCTCAGTGGTGACTGCTTCTTCCCATTTCCACAGCTGGGTATACTAGAGCTCTGAAAGGTTAAAATAATTGCTTAAAATCTAACAATGATTATTTGGCTCTGCCTGATAATCTCCTGGTTCTCCACCTTGTGCTTTAACATTTGGCCCACCCTTCTGTCTCTGAAGGGACTTATTAGTCAAAGAGTATGGTCTAGTGGTTAGAGCACTGACTGAATGTGAACCAAAGGATCCCAGGGGTTAAATCAAAACTGAAAGGAAGGAAAAAGTCGGTTTGGTCTACTTACCTTCATTAATTTATTTCTCACCTCCTCCTCACTCAGAAGCCTCTGGACTGGGGCAGGCAGCATGCAAACCGTGCTGTAGTGGCTGCTCTTCAGACTCTGAGTCTCTGACTCTGCTGCCTGGCCCTACTCAAGTTCCCCGGTGGCCAGCTGGTCCACACCTCCTCGTCGGTGACTGACTGACGACAGTCCCAGTTCACAGCTCCTCCACCATCCACAGCAAACACAGGCTAGAAGCCAGGCCAGCAGGGTAGAGCCTACTTCAAAATGGCCTGGCCTGGGACTGAAATGGCTCCCCTTTGAGTGGAGCCCCTCTCCTCTCCTTGCTGACTGTTGCTAGCCTGCTTGGGGCCTGGGGTTAAGTACGTCATACAAGGAGGTGATGGTATGATACATGACAAGACATTGCAGCTGCTTTTTTAACTAGCCAGGGCTGCTCAACCATCCTCCTGATACAATATCAATTTTGTTCCTCCTGACTGCTCCTTCAGTTCCTCTCATGGTTCACCAAGGTCCAGTTCAGTTGCCTCACTGGCTCACTCTCACCCTACTACCCTTCCCTTCTCCTACTCCTACTCCTATCCTGATGGTGAGTTGACACCTAGTCCCTCCTGCGACCTGTTCTGTTCCAATCCTTCTGAGACTCTGAGAGTCACAGGCCATCACCTCACTGCACCAAATCCACCATGTCCTTGACCAAGACTAGTTAGTCCCTAGGCAGCATGAGCCTGCACAGTCAGTGTAGTACAAGCACTCCTGTCTCCTCCTCCAACCTCCGATTCGAGTTCCGACCCTGAGACTGGCTGCACAGTAGGGCTAGAAATAATAGTCTTAGCCAGGAACTGCTTGTAATGGTGGAGGTGGGAATGGCAATGAGCGCCATAACTAACTGTCTACTGCTGATCATGCACACACATGCATGGTTCAGGTTCCCGTTCTTGCAAGTGCTGCAACATGGGATTGGCTGGGGGTTTTGGGCAGCACTGCAGCAACCAACCAAAATTAAGGCGCATTTCACCAAAACACAAACAAAAGAAAATACATATTTTTATTTCCCACTCATCCCTGACTCGATGACTGACCGACCAAGTCATGATCCTCCTGACACTCAGGCTGGCTCCATGGGAGTTCCACCTCGGGAAAGAAAACAAATGTCCTGAAAAATGTTGCTGCTGGTTTGTGTGTGTATGGGGGATAGGAATCTGGGATCGGTAATTTTCTCAGTAGCTCTGTAGACCAGTCCAGCCTGTGCATTTTGTGGCTGATCGGATACCTGCACTGCTCTTATCCTCCTTTGTGCAATGTACAGCAGCCCTGCACTTCCTATCTGAGAAGCTGGCTTCACCAAACTTGTAGAGAGCCCACCCACGGCAGACAATTCTAACATAAAGGCTTTGCCCAATGGCCTGTTGTCATCTGCCTGACTGCCTCCCAGAAGCCATCGGAGGGGAAGAGACAGAGAGTGATGTCTTGCTATCACACGGAGTTAGGTTATGAGAGTGAAAGGGCTAATGATTATTCCTGACTCCTATTTCATTTCTGGATATCTAGCATGAGGGACCCGCTATATCCTCCAACCCATTTGCCCCTCCCCATACAGGGCTACTATCAACACAGAAACTTTACAACAGCAGTAAACAAACTTGATCTAGAAATAAATAACAATTTAAAATGTTTACCTTGTCCGTGTCCATCTGTGTTCAATTCCGTCTGTATGCATGGGCTGCTCCCTGAAGTTACAAACAAAACAAGTGGTTACAAATGAGTATAACGAAGATGTTGGCACGTCCCCTGAGTGACACCTGGGCAGGGTGGAGGCACATGAGTACTGCCAGAAGGAGCAGGAGGGGCAGGGAGGGGCTGGGAGGTGTTCCCAGGGGATGATGCAGGCAGAGGCCAAGAGAGAGAGCAATGCCCTATGTAAGGCTGGGGCAAGAGGGTGTTCCCTCTTTTCCTGCTCTCTCATCAAGCAAAAAACACCCTTATAAAATGGGTCACTAAAATGCCTTAAACTGATTGGCTGAAAGGACCTTTCACCCATGTACTTATCATTCTATATCTATACCAACCGGCACTTTTCTTCTCTGGGCGACCTCACAACATGAAGCGTCAATAACCTGTGATAGCTTCAAACTGCTTTCACTAGCAAGCAAACTTATATCGGGACCTGTACTGGCCTGGCTGAACTGCACCCCCAAACCATGCACAAATGAACCCAACTAAAACATTAAAAGAAAGCCTGATCTGTAGTACTCAAAGTTTTAAATTAAAGCCACTGCAATCCCACTTCAAGATGAGCCGTCAGCGATCCACTAAGCATTATCGCATCTCGAAACAAATTCCTTTTAAATTAAAATTGACACTCACGCCTCCACAAGTCTTGTCACCACAAGTATTAGAAATACTCATTTAATTGCAGATAGTGAACACACTCGGGAACAACTCTAGCCACCGTCTCTGTCAGAAAACCACAATAGGAACAAAACTGCTCTCTATGGAAGCTGCTAAGGTACATGCTCACTCATGATCCAACTGCCGACAAGTAAATACTGTAAACACAAAAAGCAGTGTGTAATTTCACAGCACGCCAAAAACAAAAAGAGAAACTCTAGGCAGACAAAGACAATTAATATACTGTATATGTGTCTGAGTGGCTGAGAAGCATGGTACTAAAATATAAACTCATGATAGGCAGACACATTCCTCTCACTGCCAGCTGTGCCAGCCACTGCACGACCACTGGAAGCGACTAGATAAAATGAGAACATGGAAAACAAATAAAGCTAGGAAAAGAACTGTGGAAGGGAACAAAAATACAAAGGTGTGTGTGTGTGTGTGTGTGTGTGTCTCTGTGACTTTACATATGTTTTGCAGTTCAAATGCTGGGACTATTTTTTCCACTTTTCTTAACCTAATTTTTACAACTTATCAGACTTCTTTCATTTATTAACTTAATTTTCAGGGTAAAGTATTTAGTAGGGACCCATTTTATAAAGCGCCAATAAGACACTCTGAGGTGCGGGTTACTCCTGATAAGAGCAAGCCCAGGTGCATAAGGCACTCGGCACAAGCGCCTCATGCCTAACAACGCACCTGGCGTGCTCTTATCAGGAGATAACACACCTCATCATGTCTTATTGCTTGTGACCCACCCTCATAAAAGCAGAGGTGAACAGCTGGTAGGTAGGAGCCCACTGTCCCACTGGGGAGGACCACGATAGAGTCCAGGAGGAATTGTTCTCATTTTTCCCCACAGGATTTTCCAGGTATTTCACCTTCTCCAGTGAGATCAGGCTAGGGTAGATAGAAGGTTAGGATGATCACAGTCATGAAATGGAAGCTATGGTGATCTTGGATAGTGCAAGTTCATTGGTATTGCATTGGTTGGCTGGTTGATGCAGAGGTGGTAATGGGGGTTATGATCTCATGCAAACAGACCACCTGGAGGCTGACAGGCATGGTGGGACATCAGGTTGGGCTCACCTATTTATCAGTAAATCAATCAATCTTCTATTCATACAGTGCAACTGTTCAAGAATCAAAGTGCTTTACAACAAATAAATATCAAAATAAATTAACAGAAAATATTTCATAACAATTATACTGTATTATTAAAATCCTTACATTTAAAATCCATCAGGGAAGGCCTGACTAAATAAAAACATTTCAAGTTCAGCTTTAAAATGGCAGAAGGTCTAGCACTCTCTAAATTATTTATTTAACAGTTTTACCAGGAAGGTACACTGAGCAGACAACTGCTTGATTGCAGATGTGTCCGGGTCTGAGTTGTTTATTTAACAGTTTTACCAGGAGGCACAGTGAGCAGACAACTGCTCGATTCCAGATGTGTCGGGGCGTGGAGATAGCACGTATACCATATAATATACAGCAAGTAGAGGAACAGCACATGTCACAAACAGAGACACAACAGTAGCAAATGACTTATGATACAATACAGCCTTCTCAGGCGATGCTACCTCTGGCCTGTCTGACTCCCCAATCCCCTCTAATCAGTCTTGCTGTAAATACGTACTAATTTGATGTGTATAAGTTAAAATTTTACTACTACCGCCTGAGTATATGCTTCAATGTTTCTTGTTCTGTAAACCTTGTAATTTTGTAAAGTTTGTTCAACACTGACATGGAACCTTTGAAAATGAGTCCTTGACACAAAGGTATTAATCCCAAACTGAAATAAATAAATGTTATCAACAGTCCCTCTATAATGCAGCCAGTAGATTCAAACCAACAGCATGAACTGGCATCCTTGCCAGACAAGGGTTAGTAAGTGCTCAGGCCTAAGTCAGGAGAAAAAGGAGAAGCAGAAGTGGGCTTTGAGGAGGAGGTGAGGTAGTGTGGAGGAAGCATGATGAATGTCCAAGGAGTACATTCCACAGTTTAGGCATGCAGTATGAAAGGCTGCTTCACCTGCGGTGGTGGACTTACACAGGACAGTAAAGGAATGGGCATCATAATGCCTTTGGAAGCGTGGGGCAAGAATAGGGCTGAGGACAGGTATGGGGCAGGGACTGGGTCCAGTACTTGGCTGTAAGCATAGCGCGATGGGACAGCCTCTATCCTGGAGAGAGGAGGCACACAGATTTGAGAGAACACAGTGGTGGGTACTTGGAGGGCAGTCAAGGGTGAAATGGCAGAAAGAGTGGAAGAGGGTATCCAGTCTGGTCAAGGAAGTTTTGAGAGTGGCACTGTAGACTGATCTGATGAAGTAGAGAAATTCCACAGGGACAGGGCTGCAAAGCAAACATGTGGGCCCCATATATCTTTAATGTCTCCTAGAAATCTGTAGCAATCCCTCATTAGTGGAGTAGAGTGGAAGGGAGGAAAGTAGGGGCGCAGACTGGTCTTGCAGGCAGCTAGGTCCCTGGTTGTAGGGGCTTTAAAGGTCAGCAAACCCTACCTTGAAGGTGATCCACCAGTTTATTCACAGCCAGTACAGATAGTGGAGCACAGGTGTGACATGGCAAGATCTTTATAAATCAGTACCCTAAGTATAGGGTTATTTTTATTTTTTTTTTATTTAGCTTTTGTTGACGGGTAAATTCACTAGACAAATCCTGCCTATTTTCAGGCACGACCGGGGAGAGGGATACAGATGAATGCCAACTGACCTTGAACCAGATTAAGCTGTTGGTGGTATTTTTAGTGAATGAGGGAATTAATAAGACACCGGGAAATTCCTACTCCTTCTGATAAGTGCCATGGGATCTTTAACATCCACCTGAACTACCACCAATCCAGACAGATGGGACCTCGGTTTAACGTCTCATCCGAAGATGGCACCTCAGAAGTGCAGCACCCTCTCATGCTGCACTATAGTGTCAGTACTGGGATATTAACCAAAGTGCCAGATGTGGGAACTGAACCCACAGCCCTCTGATCTCCCGGCCTCAGAGCGAGTGTGCTACCTACTGAGCCACTGACACTGCATTGTTAGGTGAGAGGTCAAAGGCATGAACCAAAGTTGGCATGTCTCCAGGGAGATCAGGTGTTTGATTCATGTGATGTTTCTCAGATGGTAAAATTAGGCCTTTACAGTGGCCGACACCTGTGATTTTAGTGTCACATCACTTTCAAGCACACCACCCAAATTTCTCATGAGATCAGAGGTCAGCAGCTGGGAGTCCCAGCCAAATCCCTGAGGTCTGACCAACTTGCTCCCTCATGCTCTGGTGACCAGAATCCAATATCAATAATTCAGCCTTATCTGGGTTTAATTTCAGCCACTTGGCCCTCATCTAGTCTTGGGTCTCTGAGAGGCAGCTGTTAAAACCACGAGATTGCCTCTTCTTGTCTGGGTGTGAAGGACATGTAGAGTGGAGTATCATCTGCATAGCAGTGAAAACTCAGCCCATACCACCTAATAATATCTCAGAATGGCAGCATGCACACTGCAAACAACATGGGGATAATACAGAGCCCTGCAGGACCCCACAGGACAGAGGCAGAGCAGTTGAGGAAAAATATGCCCTTTTTCACGCTAAACAGAAATACTGGGAGTCAGGAGAAAAGTTGGGCAAGCTGCTCTTTTGACTAAAGAAAATTAATAACAAAACTCAATTCTAGGGATTAAGGGGTGATTCTGGGTGGTCTCATTTTTTAAACTTAGTTTTATTATGTTTTGCAGGATTCAGCAATATATACATACACACAGTTTAGTACATTGGGAATATGTGTACAACAGAAACTTTTTAACATAACAATATTTATCACCACCTCCACGGACCTGGTAGGGAGCTACAACCCCCTGCTTCTGGAGAGGTACATCCTCCGACCCATTGGGACCATGTCCTGCAGGTCCCAGTATTACCTCCCCGCACCCGTGTAATTGCTACAGCAGCTGTCTCACCTCCGTGGAGGCAGCCAAACACCTGGGTGCAGTCTGAACCACTCTTGTTGTTGTGCTGACACTTGTAGCACAAACCCCCTCCACAAGGAAGGAGCAGTCCTTTGGATGCTCAATCCTAACTCCCCGGCAGACCCCAAAATTACTTGAATCCATTCCCAAACCCGGGTTGCCAGCATGGCATGGTGTGGCATCCAGCGCCTCAACCCCAGTGCCACCAGGCCAGGAAAAAGCTGATTAAAATGTTGAGATCCAGAGCATATTATACATTCTTGTATGCTTTCATTCAGGATAAGTTCCAAATATTGTATTCTGTTTCTATAGAATAAAGAGGAGAGGGCCCAGTCCTGTTTTTCCTATCACATTCTAATCTTCAGAGATTGGATCTTTCCCACTATAACTCTTTTTAGTAACAAGGGAAAGAAGAAAAAGGAAGAAGAAAAGGAGAAAGAAAAAGGGTTTGTATTATTGTGGCTGAACCACGGGACCAGTGTCTGCACTCCAATCCCTATTTTGCTCATGGAACAAAGGTGGGTCTGCGATTCAATATGTACATCAACCATGTAGTTCATCTGTTCATTAGTAATGGGTTTGTGTTATGTAGAGAGGTGGGCATTGCTTCCGTCTGTATATATCATAGACAGTATCTTCCCACTTTTCAGTGGATGGAGCTGTTAGTTGCAACCAGAACTGTATTATTACTTTCTTTGCTGCTGGGAGCAAAATGCTTACTAAGTACATGTGGTGCTTCTGTTTTAAAATGGTAGGAAAGTGTAATAATAGAACTAATTCAGGAGTCAATGTTCCTAAAGAGGAATAACTCAAAGGAGGAACCACCACTTCCCAGAAAGGGGATAAAACAGGGCAAAACCAAAAGTATGAGCATGGTTTGCCATCTCACATCAGCATTGTCTCCAACAACATGAACCTCCATGATAGAGAATTCTGCCATGATCTGTGGGTTTGGAAATAATGGATTGCTACTTTCCAACTGAACTCTCTCCAGCTATAACAGCATGTCACCTTGTGTTGTCTTTGTCAAATCTTAATCCAGTCTTTTGGAATGAGAGTCACTACCATACTCCTAGGTATTCTGGATACCCTCCAGCAATAGCATTATTGAGGAAAGGAGCTTTATTGCCTCAGAAATCTCTGGAGATCACTGACATAGGGTGGAACTAGTCAGTTGGTCTGACCATCACACCATAGGTTTCAGTTTGGAGCCCCCTAAATGGACCTACCCCTTTGGAGATGGTCTGGTACCGCCCTTAAGAGGAGTTACCCCAGATGGTCTATCGGTGGTGCTGGACCTCTCCAGGTTGCTGGGTGAAGCATAAGTCCAAGGGACCTTGTACTAGCCTATAATAAGGCAGTGGGAAAGGCCCTGGACTTGATTACTCCTGTTCATGTTCGCACATTCACTCTTCGCCCAAGTTCCCTTAGTACGATGGGTCCTTGAAAAGAGTTGGAGACAGGTTGTTTGAAGATTGGAGAGAGCATGGCGGAAGTCCAGCCTGGATGCTGACAGGCTTAGATTGATGGAACATTATAAGGGCTATCAATCAGAAATCAACCATAAGCAGGCAGAGTTCCTGTCCAGGAGATTTCTGCTGTGCAGAACCGACTAGCTCAACTTTTTAACTGTTGACAGATTGTGCAATCAAATCTGTCTCCAGTCAGGAAGAGTTTTTCACAAATTGAGTGTGATGGACTAGCTGGTTCTTCTTGAGATAAGGTTGCCAGCATCAGGTGCAGAATCGGCCCGGCTCTCTCTATAAAGGGTTGCGGAGGTTGATGGGAGGTAGTGAATGCCCGTGTGTCTGGACGGATTTCAGCTGACCAGAATTCACAGACATTGTGAAGATTTTCCAGACCTTGAGCCCAACCTGCTGTAGTTTGGATCCAGGCCCTATACTCCTTTTAGTGGGTTGTGAAGATATCATCTGCCCGATCCCAGCTGAAATTGTATAGAGATCCTTGGAGAATGGAATCTATCCAGATCTCCTAAAGGAGGTGGTCATTTGACCACTCCTTAAAAAGGTCCTGGATCCTGTCGATCCAGTTAACTACTGACCTGTCTCTAACCTTCCCTTTGTGGGGTAGGTTATCGAGAAGAGTGGTTGTGCTGCAACTAGACAATCACCTTGCAACTCACAATGTCTATGAAGCTCTCCAGTCTGGTTTCAGGAAGAAGCATAGCATGGAGACTGACCTTGTTCGGGTATTAAATGACCTCCTACTGGATAGCGATCGAAGCTCGTACCATCTTGGTCCTTCTTGATCTCTCCACAGCTTTTGACACTGTGGACCATGAGGTGCATTTTGGAGACCCTGCAGTTCCTTTGTGGACTGTCAGACACAGTCCTCAAATGGTTTCGCTCTTTCTCATAGGCAGGTCTCAGGCGTGGTCATTGGAATTTATTGATCTGACCCCTCCCCTGTCCTGCGGGGTGCCGCAGGAGTTCCATCTGAGCATCCATGTTGTTTGCAGTGTATATGCTGCCATTAGAAGATATCATCAGGTGATACAGCTTGAGTTTTCACTGCTATGCGGATGATACTCAGCTGTATATGTCCTTTGTGCCTGGACAGGATGATGCAGCCCCTGTGCTAAACAGCTGCCTCTCGGAGATCAAAGACTGGATGAGCTTGAGTTGGTTGAAATTAAATCTGAATAAGACTGAGGTGTTGGTGGTAGATCCGGGCCACCTGGAGGTGGGTTCTGGAGCTGGGCTCATGTCAGGCCTATGGCTTGATGGTATCCAGCTCTCTACCTCAGATCAAATCGTAATCTGAGCATTATTTTTGATGATGACTTGACCTGAAGTTTCAGGTGTCAGCAATGATCAAATCCTCATTTTACTATCTGAGAAATATTGCTCAGGTGAAACACTTGATTCTTCTGGGCGACCTTCCAACATTGCTCCATGCCTTCATTAATACCCATCTTGACTACTGCAATGCCCTCTACCTAGGGCTGTCTGGGATTTGATATCCCCCACTTGCGAGATTGTGCAAAATGCTGCAGCCAGGCTATTGACTGGTACCTCCAGGGCCAGTCATATTCGCCTGTGCTGCACAGACTACGATGGCTGCCAGTTCGGTAGGCGGATCACTTATAAGGTGGGCTTGCTTACCTTTAAAGCCCTACATGAACAGGGACCTGACTACCTGAAAGATCTCCTGACTACCTACTTCCCCAATCGCCCTTTCCGATCCTCCGACAAGGGATTGCTAGAGATTCCCAGATTTCATCTTAAGTCATCTGGAGCTCATGCATTTTCATTTGCAGCACAAACCCTGTGGAATTCTCTACCTAGTCAGTTAAGAGAATGTCTGACAATCAGCAGTTTTAAATCAATGCTGAAAACATATTTATTCTCCTTGGCTTTCCCTAAGTGTTTATTTTTTGAGTGATTTTAAAATGTTATCATATTACTGTTTCATTATAGCTTATATTGTGTACAGCGCCTTGATTATGAAATGCCCTACAGTATATAATAAAGCTTGCTTGCTAATAAAAACATGGTTTCTTTGTGTCTTGATTACTGTAATGCTCTACATCTAGGGTTGCCAGGGGTGGATCTCTGCCGCCTGCAGCTGGTGCAGAATGCAGCAGCCAGGTTGTTGACTGGATTGGGAAGATCGTGCCACATCACTCCTGTGCTGCACTAGCTGCACTGGCTGCTGGTGCAGCGGAGAATCACCTTCAAGGTTGAGTTGCTGACCTATGAGACCCTACATGGTCAGGGCTGGGCTACTTGCAAGATCTCTGTCAACCCTACCTCCCTCTCCGCTCCACTGATGAGGATTGCTAGAGATTCCAGGTCCGTCTTCAGGCATCTGGGGTCAGAGCTTCTGCTTTTATAGCCCTGACCCTGTGGAACTCTCTACCTTGTCGGATTCGAGTGCCTGTCCACAGAACCCTTTAAGGCAGCATTAAAAACCTATTTGTTTGAACAAGCTTTTATTGGATAGCTCATTCTTTTTATTGTTTTTAAGTTTATGTTTATATTGCTGATTATTTTACTATATATGTGCGCGTTGATTATTGAAGAGCCCAATATAAATAATTCTGATTTGATTTGAAATTGAGATTTTTAAGGAATTCTTCACCCGAATCTATACACACAATAGTATTCTAACAAATGAAATCAGCCCTTTTTAAGACAACCCTTTCCCCAAAGTTCCTCCAGATACTGAGGTACAGTAAAGTCAATATATTTCTACAGAAGAAATCTCTTGTGCAATCAAATTACTGCCCACAGGAAAGCCCCAGGTTTAGACGGATTCCCTGAAGAATTTTTAAACTTTTGGAACCCAAATCTCTCCTCACTTTTCTCAATGTATATGGGTCCCTGCAGATCTCTGGCCTGCACCCTGTCTCTACCCCAACCCCCAAACAGTCTGCTGTGCTCCTGTCCCTGGCCACTTCTTTGTTCTCTTTGTGCTAATGGAACAAGTTTCCTCTTCCAGCCTTTAAAAAGCTAGTTTTCTACTTTATTTCAGGGATCCAATGAGCCCTGACTGAGCCAAGGACCCATCAATTTCTGGAACTAAACAATTTTTCAGAAACCCTCCATGAGCTACAGCTCAGCTGATACTGCATGGTACTAGCCCTGACACTTGGATTTTGGTACCAGTCTAAGCTGATAAATACACTTATAATCCTACTATACAGTACACAGCAAAACAGGGTCAATGAAGATCAATTTTCTCCGCAGTACTAAATTCCGTCAGTTAAAATCATTAAGAAGCTAAATGTCTATTTCTCAGGAGTAAAGGAAGGAGGATCAAACTTTTTCAAAGAAGTCTAGCTTATTACTTGCTAGTGTGGCAATTCTTTCATTATTATCTTCATGCCTGCACTGTTAACCCGTTCAGTAACTATAGGAGGAACAGAGGATTTCCAGCTAAATAGCAATATCCTTTTCAGGCAGAGCTGCTAGTATCCAAAATTTCTGTGAACTACTTATGAGAGGAATCCCTGACTCTACACGAAAAAAAATGCTAACTAGAATAATGTAATTTAGCGTTAGCTACCTTCTCAAACACATCATGTGCCTTACCCAAATATTTTTGATGACTGGACAGCTCCATAACATATGCATGAGATCTGCATGTTTTGAATGGCACCGCCAGCAAAGCCCATCTTACAAATAGTTCATTTCTTCTAGTTTTTTTGGGAAAACTAATAATAATGAAAATGTTAAATTGAATTGTCCTGCCTTGCAGCTCAAATGTGCATTTCTCCAGGCTTTTACCTTATCCTCCTCTGTCAGAGATTCCCCAGCTGTGCTTTCCTCTTCATCCTGGATGCTTTTGAATGTGAAATAATATTTTTAGTATTGGAAATTAGTTTATAACACATAACAGCACCTTTTCTTAATGATGTTAGCCTCATTATCTGCACCCACTAATCACTTTGGGTAGTGTATAATCCAGCACAAGTATAGAATCTTGCAGTGCCTTTCTAATCTGAAGATACCTTGCAAACTGGAATTTTGGCAGCTTAAACTTTTTCTTATTTCCGTAAATGAGAAGTAACATTTGATCTCCCTCCTTATTAAATCCCCTATATTTGTTATTCCTACCTCAACCAGTCCTCTTCATTTAAGGGTCTGCGCCCACTTACTATATTTACACTGTCCAAATTGCAATTAGCGTAACAAGAAATTTTGTAAGCCCAAGAATCTTTTAACCTCTTCAATCATGGAAATCAAGGAAATTATACAGGGGTTGTCTTTAACCAGCGAGCCACTTGACCAGGCCAAGGACCCCTCAATTTCTTGCACCTAAACAGTTTTCAAGAAATCCTCCATGAGATACAGCTCAGCTGATACTGCTGGATTCAGCTGACCTTGACAGGCCAGGGACTCCTCAATTTCTGGAACCTAAACAGTTTTTCAGAAATCCTCCATGAGCTACAACTCAGCTGATACTGCAAGGAACCCAGTGAGCCTTGAGCAGGCCAGGAACCCCTCAATTTCTGGAACCTAAACAGTTTTCAGAAATCCTCCATGAGCTACAGCTCAGCTGATACTACAAGATACTAACCCTCAGATTTGGATTTTGGTACCAGTGGAAGCTGATTTCCAAGTGCCCACAATATCTCCTGCTGAACACATCTCTAACTACTGTATCTCGATCTGTCTCTCTAGTTGAATTTATGTGCCAGGGTTTAATCATTTATTACCTTACAGTAATTTAAACTTCTGAGTTGATATTAGTAGTGAATTTTGAGCCTTGACTGGGTAAATCCTTCTGCTCTCTGGCCTGCACTCTGTCTAATCCTCAAACCCCAAACAGTCTGCTATGCTCCTGCCCCTGGTCACTTCTTTGTTCTCTTTGTGCTAATGGAACAAGCCTCCTCTTCCAGCTTTTAAAAGTCTGCTTTTCTACTTCATTTCAGGGATCCAGTGAGCCTTGACCAGGCAAAGGACTCTTCAATTTCTGGAACCTAAACAGTTTTTCAGAAATCCTCCATGAGCTACAACTCAGCGGATACTGCATGGTACTAGCCCTGACATTTGGATTTTGTACTAGTGGAAGCTGATAAATACAGTTACACTTCATACTATACAGTACACAGTAGAACAGGGTCAATGTAGATCAATTTTCTCCACAGTACTAAATTCTCTCAGCTAAAACCATTATGAAGCTAAATGTCTATACCATACCTACGTAAGGACATAGACAGGGTAGAGAAGGTTCAGAGGAGGGCAGCAAAGATGGTGCATGGATTGCATCACAAGTCCTATGAAGACAGGTTGAAGAACTGAATATACTCCCTGGAGGGAGGAGAGAGAGAGAGAGAGGGATATGATAGAGACATACAAGTATCTTACAGGGAGGAACAGGGTGCAGGAAAACACTATTTTAAGCGAAAAGATGTTCCAGGACTAGAGGGCATGGGATGAAGTTGGAGGGAGGATGATTCAGAGAAACATGAGAAGAATTTCTTCACAGAACGAAGTGGTGGACAAAGTGGAACACCCTGCCAGAGGAAGTGGTGGAGGCTGAAACAATCATGGGATTTAATAATGCATGGGATAGACATAAAGGAATTCTGGAGGTCAGGGTAAGGTGCAACAGACTACAGGAAAACAAACTGAACTTACAAGCTCAAATGGGCAGACTGGGTGGGCCATAGGCCCTTATCTGCCGCAGCTGTCTATGTATCTATGTCTATTTCTAAGGAGTAAAAGGAAGGGGGATCAAACTTTTCAAAGAAATCTAGCTTATTACTTGCAAGTGTGGCAATTCTTTCATTATTATCTACCATGCCTGCACTGTTAATCCATTCAGTAACTATGGAGGAACGGAGATTTCCAGCTAGACAGCAATATCCTTTCAGGCAAGGGAAGTTGTAGTATCCAAAGTTTCTATGAACTACTTATGAGAGGAATCATTGACTCTATACCGAAAATAAAATGCTTACTAGAATACGGTAATCTAACGTTAGCTACCTTCCTACACTTCATGTAACTTACCTAAAATATTTTTGATGACTGGACAGCTCCATAAAATATGCATGAGATCCACATGTTTTGAATGGCACAGCCAGCAAAGCCCATCTTACAAATACTTCATTTCTTGTAGGTTTTTTTGGAAAAATAATAATATTGAAGAATTTTAAATTGAATTGTCCTACCTTTCACGCTCTGCAGCACAAATTTGCATGTCTTTAGCGTTTAACCTAATCCTCCTCTGTCACAAATTCCTTCAGTTGTGCTTTCCTCTTCATCTTGGATGCTTGTGAATATGAAATAATATTTTAGTACTGGAAATTAGTTTATAATAACCAGCATGTCCTTTTCCCATAGGAAAACCATGGCGTAATTAGCCATTATAAAGGAGTGTTTATAACAGCTAACACAAGCCCAGTTTCCCTAGAATGCGCAGGCGCTCTCGCCTCTGACAGTCTTCCTCCCAGCCACTGTACACCTCATCTTTCCCCCTCTGGACCGCTACTCTAACTGCGTGTAAGTGCTGGAGCAGAAATGAATCAAAATGAAATACCTCAAAATGAAAAAAAAAAAAAAAAAAAAAAAAGAACGACCGACAAACATAGAGCATTAGCTCACAGGTAACCAGACTGCGCGATCGCACAAGAACATCTTTTTTTTATTTTTATATATAGTTATGGGGAAAAGGGACAGCCCGGCAATTATATAAAAATAAAGAATGGTTCTGGGTGAGTGTAAACTCGATTTACACACACCCACGGGGTTAGATGCGATGCATAAACCCCTCGGTGTGTGTAAATTCTTGTTATACACCCAGACCCATACTTTATTCTCTATATAACACATACCAGCACCTTATCTTAATGACGTTAGCCTTATTATCTGCACCCACTCATCATGTTTGGGTAGTGTATAATCTGGCACCAGTATAGAATCTTGCAGTGCCTTTCTAATCTGAAGATATCTTGCAAACTGAATTTTGGCAGTTTAAACTTTTTCTTATTTCTGTAAATGAGAGTAACATTTGATCTCCCTCCTTAATAAATTCCATATATTTGTTATTCCTACCCTCAACCAGTCCTCTTCATTTAAGCGTTTGCCACCACTTACTATATTTACACTGTCCAAATTGCAATTTGCGTAACAAGAAATTTTGTAAGCCCAAGAATATTTTAACCTTTTCAGTCATGCAAATCAAGGAAATTATACAGTGGTTCTCTTTAACCAGTGAGCCTTGACCAGGTCAAGGACCCCTTAATTTCTGGAACCTAAACAGTTTTTCAGAAATCCTCCATGAAATACAGCTCAACTGATAGTGCTGGGATCCAACGAGCCTTAACCAGGCCAGGAACCCCAATTTCTGGAACCTAAACAGTTTTCAGAAATCCTCCATGACATACAGCTCAGCTGATACTGCTGGGATCCAGTGAGCCTTGACCAGGCCAGAGACCCTCAATTTCTGGAAACTAAACAGTTTTTCAGAAATCCTCCATGAGCTACAGCTCAGCTGATACTACATGGTACTAACCCTCTCAAATTTGGATTTTGGTACCAGTGGAAGCTGATTTCCAAGTGGCCCACACTATCTCCTGCTGAACACACCTCTAACTACTGCATCTCGATCTGTCTGCTAGTTAAATTTATGTGGCAGGATTTAATCATTTGTTTAATCCTTACAATAATTTAAACTTCTGAGTTGATATTAGTAGTGAATTTTGAGCACTGTCTGGGTAAATCCTTCTGCTCTCTGGCCTGCATTCTGTCTCTACCCCATCCCCCAAACAGTCTGCTGTGCCCCTGCCCCTGGCCACTTCTTTGTTCTCTTTGTGCTAATGGAACAAGCTTCCTCGTCCAGCCCTTAAAAGTCTGTTTTCTACTTTATTTCAGGGATCCAGCGAGCCTTAGACCAGGCAAGGACCCCTCAATTTCTGGAACCAAAACAGTTTTTCAGAAATCCTCCATTAGCTACAGCTCAGTGGATACTGCATGGTACTAGCCCTGACATTTGGATTTTGTACTAGTGGGAGCTGATAAATACCGTACACATCATACTATACAGTACACAGTCAAACAGGGTCAATGTAGATCAATTTTCTCTGCAGTACTAAATTCTGTCAGCTAAAATCATTATGAAGCTAAATGTCTATTTCTCAGTAGTGAAAGGAAGGGGATCAAACTTTTCAAAGAAATCTAGCTTATCACTTGCTAGTGGGGCAATTCTTTCATTATTATCTATCATACCTGCACTGTTAATCCATTCAGTATCTATGGGAGGAACGGAGATTTCCAGCTAGATAGCAATATCCTTTTCAGGCAAGGGAAGTTGTAAGGATCCAAAGTTTATGTGAACTACTTATGAGAGAAATCCCTGACTCTACACGAAAATAAAATGCTTACTAGAATATGGTAATCTAACATTAGCTACCTTCTCATACACTTCATGTAACTTACCCCAAATATTTTTGATGACTGGACAGCTCCATAACATATGCATGAGATCAGTATGTTTTGAATGGCACTGCCAGCAAAGTCCATCTTACAAATAGTTCATTTCTTGTAGGTTTTTTGGAAAATAATAATAATGAAAATTTTAAATTGAACTGTCCTAACTTGCAGCGCTCTGCAGCTCAAATTTGCATGTCTGTTGCTTTTCACCTAATACTCCCCTGTCACCGATTCCCCCAGCTGAGCATTCCTCTTCATCTTGGATGCTTGTAAATACAAAATAATACTTTTAGAATTGGAAATTAGTTTATAATAACCAGCATGTCCTTTTTCCATAGGAAACATTGGCATAATTCGCCACTATAAAGGAGGCGTTTATAAGAGTGAACACGTGCCGGTTTCCCTCACAATGCGAGGTGCCCTCACCTCTGACAATCTTCCTCCGAGCCACTGTCCACCTCATCTTCCCCTCTGGACTGCTACTCTAACTGCAGTAAGTGCTCGTGAGGCAGAAATGAATCAAAGTGAGGAAATACCCTCAAAATGAAATAAAAAAATAAAAAGCGGCGACCGACAAATGTACAGCACCACAGCTAAACAGACTGCCACAGTCGCACAGGAACGATTTTTTTTATTTTATATAGCTTCTGTGGAGAAAAGGACATCCTAGGAATTATGACAAAATAAAGTATAAGCTTCTGGGTGTGTGTGTAAACTCGAATTTAGACATTACCCACGGGGTTAGATGTTATGCATAAACCCCCTCGTTGTGCGAAATTCTCATTACACACCCAGACCCGTACTTTATTCTCTATATAACACATACCAGCACCTTATCTTAATGACGTTAGCCTTATTATCTGCACCCACTAATCATGTTTGGGTAGTGTATAATCCAGCACAAGTATAGACTCTTGCAGTGCCTTTCTAATTTGAAGATATCTTGCAAACTGGAATTTTGGCAGTTTAAACTTTTTCTTTTTCCATAAGTGAGAGTAACATTTGATATTGCTCCATTATTAAACCCCTATATTTGTTATTCCAACCCTCAATCAGTTCTCTTCAGTTAAGGGTTTGCCTCCACTTACTATATTTACACTGTCCAAATTGCAACTAGAATAACAAGAAATTTTATAAGCCCAAGAATCTTTTTAACTTCTTCAATCATGCAAATCAAGGAAATTATACTGGGGTTGTCTTTAACCAGCGAGCCTTGACCAGGTCAAGGACCCTCAATTTCAGGAACTGAAACTGTTTTTCAGAAATCCTCCATGTCATACAGCTCGGCTGATAGTGCTGGGATCCAGCGAGCCTTGACCAAGCCAGGGACCCCTCAATTTCTGGAACCTAAACTGTTTTTCAGAAATCCTCCATGTCATACAGCTCGGCTGATAGTGCTGGGATCCAGCGAGCCTTGACCAGGCCAGGGACCATTCAATTTCTGGAAGCGAAACAGTTTTCAGAAATCCTCCATGAGCTACAGCTCAGCTGATACTGCATGGTACTAATCCTCAAATTTGGATTTTGGTACCAGTGGAAGCTGATTTCCAAGTGGCCCACACTATCTCCTGCTGAACACATCTCTAATTACTATATCTTGATCTGTCTCACTAGTTGAATTTATGTGGCAGGGTTTAATCATTTGTTTAATCCCAACAGTAATTTAAACTTCTGAGTTGATATTAGTAGTGAATTTTGAGCACTGACTGGGTAAATCCTTCTGCTCTCTGGCCTGCATTCTGTCTCTACCCCACCCCCAAACAGTCTGCTGTGCTCCCTGTCCCTGGCCACTGCTTTGTTCTCTTTGTGCTAAGGGAACCAGCCTCCTCTTCCAGCTTTTAAAAGCCTGTTTTCTACTTTATTTCAGGGATCCAGTGAGCCCTTAACCAGGCCAGGGACCCCTCAATTTCTGGAACCTAAACAGTTTTCAGAAATCCTCCATGAGCTACAACTCAGCAGATACCGCATGGTACTAGCCCTGACATTTGGATTTTGTACTAGTGGGAGCTGATAAATACACTTACACTTCATACTATACAGTACACAGTAAAACAGGGTCAATGTAGATCAATTTTCTCCTCAGTACTAAATTCTGTCAGCTAAAATCATTATGAAGCTAAATGTCTATTTCTCAGGAGTAAAAGGAAGGGGATCAAACTTTTTCAAAGAAATCTAGCTGATTACTTGCTAGTGGGGCAATTGTTTCATTATTATGTACCACACCTGCACTGTTAATCTATTCAGCATCTATGGGAGGAACAGGAGATTTCAGCTAGATAGAAATATCCTTTTCAGGCAAGGGAAGCTGCTAGTAACCAAGTTTCTGTGAACTACTTATGAGAGAAATCCCTGACTCTACACGAAAATAAA
Source organism: Neoceratodus forsteri (assembly GCA_016271365.2). Classification (NCBI taxonomy): domain Eukaryota; kingdom Metazoa; phylum Chordata; order Ceratodontiformes; family Ceratodontidae; genus Neoceratodus; species Neoceratodus forsteri. Next base: position 185,940,388 of record JADMNL010000032.1, read on the forward strand.
ATGCATACTAGAATAAGGTAATCTAATGTTAGCTACCTTCTCATACACTTCATGTACTTACCCCAAATATTTTTGATGACTGGACAGCTCCATAACATATGCATGAGATCCATGAAGTTTTGAATGGCACTCAGCAAAGCCCATCTAACAAACAGTTAATTTCTTGTAGGTTTTTGGGAAAATAATAATGATGAAGAATTTTAAATTGGATTGTCCTACCTTGCAACGCTTTGCAGCTCAAATTTGCAAGTTGATATTAGTAGTGAATTTTGAGCACTGACTGGGTAAATCCCTAAACAGTCTGCTGTGCTCCCTGTCCTAGCCACTTCTTTGTTCTCTTTGTACTAATGGAACAAGCCTCCTCTTCCAGCCTTTAAAAGCCTGTTTTCTACTTCATTTCAGGGATCCAGTGAGCCTTGATCCAGGCCAGGACCCCTCAATTTCTGGAACCTAAACAGTTTTTCAGAAATCCTCCATGAGCTACAACTCAGCGGATACCGCATGGTACTAGCCCTGACATTTGGATTTTGTACTAGTGGGAGCTGATAAATACACTTACACTTCATACTATACATTACACAGTAAAAAGGGTTCAGTGTAGAGCAATTTTCTCTGCAGTGCTAAATTCTGTCAGCTAAAATCATTACAAAACTAAATGTCTATGTCTCAGGAGTAAAAGGAAGGGGATCAAACTTTTTCAAAAAATCTAGCTTATTACTTGCTAGTGGGGCAATTGTTTCATTATTATCTATCATACCTGCACTGTTAATCCATTCAGTTTCTATAGGGAGATTTCCAGCTAGATAGCAATATCCTTTTCAGGCAAGGGAAGTTGCTTAGGATCCAAAGTTTCTCGAACTACTTATGAGAGAAATCCCTGAGTCTACACGAAAATAAAATGCTTACTAAAATAAGGTAATCTAACGTTAGCTACCTTCTCATACACTTCATGTAACTTACCCCAAATATTTCTGATGACTGGACAGCTCCATAACATATGCATGAGATCCGATGTTTTGAATGGCACGCAAAGCCCATCTATCAAATAGTTCATTTCTTGTAGGTTCTTTCTGGAAAAATTATAATAATGAAGAATTTTAAATTGAATTGTCCTACCTTGCAATGCTCTGCAGCTCAAATTTGCATGTCTCTTGCTTTTCACCTAATCCTTCTGTGTCACAAATTCCCAGCTGTGCTTTCCTCTTCATCTTGGATGCTTGTGAATATGAAATAATATTTTTAGTATTGGAAATTAGTTTATAATAACTGGCATGTCCTTTTTCCCATAGGAAACGTGGCATAATTTGCTGTTATTATAAGGGCGTTTATAACAGCGAACACGCCAGTTTCCCTCACAATCATATCTTCCCTCACCTCTGACAGTCTTCCTCCCAGCACCTGTCCACCTCATCTTCCCCTCTGGACCGCTACTCTAACTGCAGGTAAGTGCTGGCAGGCAGAAATGAATCAAAGTGAGGAAATATCTTCAAAATGAAATAAAAAATAGAAAGCAAGTGACCAACAAGCGAGAGCATGCGCTCACAGATAACCAGACTGCCGGGTCACACAAGAATGTCTTTTTTATTTTATATAGCTTCTGTGGGGAGAAAGGACATCTCAGGAATCACATAAAATAAAGTATGATTCTGGTGTGTGTAAACACGAATTTACACACACCCACAGGGTTAGATGCTATGCATAAACCCCTCGGGTGTGTGTAAATTCTCGTTATACACCCAGACCCGTACTTTATTCTCTACATAACACATGCCAGCACCTTATCTTAATGACATTAGCCTTATTATCTGCACCCACTAATCATGTTTGGGTAGTGTATAATCCAGCACAAGTATAGAATCTTGCAGAGCCTTTCTAATTTGAAGATATCTTGCAAACTGGAATTTTGGCAGTTTAAACTTTTTCTTATTTCCGTAAGTGAGAGTAACATTTGATCTCCTCCTTATTAAATCCCCTATATTTGTTATTCCTACCCTCAATCAGTCCTCTTCATTTAAGGTTTGCCTCCACTTACACTACTTACACTGTCCAAATTGCAATTAGCATAACGAGAAATTTTGTAAGCGCAAGAATCTCTTTAACGTCTTCAATCATGCAAATCAAGGAAATTATACAGGGGTTGTCTTTAACCAGTGAGCCTTGACCTGGTCAGGGACCCCTCAATTTCTGGAACCTAAACTGTTTTTCAGAAATCCTCCATGACACACAGCTCAGCTGATACTGCTGGGATCCAAGCCTTGACCAAGCCAGGGACCCGTCAATTTCTGGAAACTAAACAGTTTTCAGAAATCCTCCATGAGCTACAGCTCAGCTGATACTGCATAGTACTAACCCTCAAATTTGGATTTTGGTACCAGTGGAAGCTGATTTCCAAGTGGCCCACACTATCTCCTGCTGAACACATCTCTAACTACTATATCTCGATCTGTCTTAGTTGAATTTATGTGGCAGGGTTTAATCATTTGTGTAATCCTTACAGTAACTTAAACTTCTGAGTTGATATTATTAGTGAATTTTGAGCACTGACTGGGTAAATCCTTCTGCTCTCTGGCCTGCATCCTGTCTCTACCCCAACCCCTAAACAGTCTGCTGTGCTCCTGTCCCTGGCCACTATTTTGTTCTCTTTGTGCTAATGGAACAAGACTCCTCTTCCAAGCCTTATAAAAGCCTGTTTTTCTACTTCATTTCAGGGATCCAGCAAGCCTTGAACCAGGCCAGGGACCCCTCAATTTCTGGAACCTAAACAGTCTTACAGATATCCTCCATGAGCTACAACTCAGCAGATACTGCATGGTACTAGCCCTGACATTTGGATTTTGTACCAGTGGAAACTGATAAATACACTTACACTTCATACTATACAGTACACAGTAAAACAGGGTCAGTGTAGATCAGTTTCTCTGCAGTACTAAATTCTGTCAGCTAAAATCATTATGAAACTAAATGTCTATTTCTCAGGAGTAAAAGGAAGGAGGATCAAACTTTTCAAAGAAATCTAGCTTATTGCTTGCTAGTGGGGCAATTGTTTCATTATTATCTACCATACCTGCACTGTTAATCCATTCAGTATCTACGGGAGGAACGGAGATTTCAGCTAGATAGCAATATCCTTTTCAGGCAAGGGAAGTTGTAAGGATAAAGAGTTTATGTGAACTACTTATGAGAGAAATCCTGACTCTACACGAAAATAAAATGCTTACTAAAATAAGGTAATCTAACGTTAGCTACTCTCAATTCATTCATGTACCTTACCCCAAATATTTCTGATGACTGGACAGCTCCATAACATATGCATGAGATCCACATGTATTGAATGGCACTGCCAACAAAGCCCATCTTATACATAGTTCATTTCTTGTAGGTTTTTGGAAAAATAATAATAATGAAGAATTTTAAATTGAATTGTCCTACCTTGCAATGCTCTGCAGCTCAAATTTGCATGTCTCTTGCTTTTCACCTAATCCTCCTCTGTCACCAATTCTCCCAGCTCTGCTTTCCTCTTCATCTTGGATGCTTGTGAATGTGAACTAATATTTTTTTAGTATTGGAAATTAGTTTATAATAACTGGCATGTCCTTTTCCAGTAGAAACTGTGGCATAATTCACCATTATAAAGGGCGTTTATAACGTGAACATGGGCCGGTTTTCCCTCACAATGCATGGCGCCCTCACCTCTAACAGTCTTCCCTCCAGCCACTGTCCACCTCATCTTTCCACCTCTGGACTGCTACTCTAACTGTGGTAAGTGCTGGCAGGCAGAAATGAATCAAAGTGGAAATTCCTTCAAAATGAAATAAAAAATACAAAGCGAGCGACCGACAAGCGTAGAGAATGCACTCAAGCTAACCAGACTGCCAGGATACGAGAATGTCTTTTTTTATTTTATGTAGCTTCTGTGGGGAAAAGGACATCCCAGGAATTTACATAAAATAAAGTATGGTTCTGGGTGTGTGTAAACTCAAATTTACACACACCCACAGGGATTAGATGCTATGCATAAACCCCTCGGTGTATGTAAATTCTTGTTACACACCCAGACCCGTACTTTATTCTCTATATAACACATACCAGCACCTTAGCTTAATGATGTTAGCCTTATTATCTGCACCCACTAATCATGTTTGGGTAGTGTATAATCCAGCACAAGTATAGAATCTTGCAGTGCCTTTCTAATTTGAAGATATCTTGCAAACTGGAATTTTGGCAGTTTAAACTTTTCTTTTTCCATAAGTGAGAGAACATTTGATATTGCTCCATTATTAAACCCCTATATTTGTTATTCCTACCCTCAATCAGTCCTCTACATTTAAGGGTTTGCCTCCACTTACTATATTTACATGTCCAAATTGCAATTAATATAACGAGAAATTTTGTATGTGCAAGAATCTGATTAACCTCTTCAATCATGCAAATCAAGGAAATTATACAAGGGTTGTCTTTAACCAGTGAGCCTTGGCCAGGTCAATGACCCCTCGTTTTCTGGAACCTAAACTGTTTTTCAGAAATCCTCCATGACATACAGCTCAGCTGATACTGCTGGGATCCAGCAAGCCTTGACCAGGCCAGGGACCCCTCAATTTCTGGAAACTAGCAGTTTTCAGAAATCCTCCATGAGCTACAGCTCAGCTGATACTGCATGGTACAAACCCTCAAATTTGGATTTGGTACCAGTGGAAGCTGATTTCCAAGTGGCCCACACTATCTCCTGCAGAACACATCTCTAACTACTATATCTCGATCTGTCTCTCTAGTTGAATTTATGTGGCAGGGCTTAATCATACATTTAATCCTACAGTAATTTAAACTTCTGAGTTGATATTAGTAGTGCATTTTGAGTACTGACTGGGTAAATCCTTCTGCTCTCTGGCCTGCACTCTGTCTCTACCCCAACCCTCAAACAATCTGCTGTGCTCCCTGTCCCTGGCCACTTCTTTGTTCTCTTTGTGCTAATGGAACAAGCCTCCTCTTTCAGCCTTTAAAAAGCCTGTTTTCTGCTTTATTTCAGGGATCAGTGAGCCTTGAACCAGGCCAAGGGACCCCTCAATTTCTGGAACCTAAACAGTTTTTCAGAAATCCTCCATGAGCTACAACTCGCTGGATACTGCATGGTACTAGCCCCAACATTTGGATTTTGTGCTAGTGAAGCTGATAAATACACTTACACTTCATACTGTATAGTACTCAGTAAAGCGGGTCAGTGTAGATCAATTTTCTCTGCAGTACTAAATTCTGTCAGCTAAAATCTTTATGAAGCTAAATGTCTATTTCTCAGGAGTAAAGGAAGTGGGATCAAACTTTTCAAAGAAATCTAGTTTATTACTTGCTAGTGGGCATTGTTTCATTATTATCTACATACTGCACTGTTAATCCATTCAGTATCTATGGAGGAATGGGTGATTTCCAGCTAGATAGCAATATCCTTTTCAGGCAGGGAAGCTGCTAGTATCCAAAGTTTCTGTGAACCACTTATGAGAGAAATCCTGACTCTACACGAAAATAAAATGCTTATTAGAATAAGGTAATCTAATGTTAGCTACCTTCTCATACACTTCATGTAAATTACCCCAAATATTTTTGATGACTGGACAGCTCCATTACATATGCATGAGATCCGCTTGTTTTGATATCGCACCGCCAGCAAAGCCCATCTTACAAATAGTTCATTTCTTGTAGTTTTTTTTTGAAAATAATAATAATGAAGAATTTTAAATTGAACTGTCCTACCTTGCAATGCTCTGCAGCTCAAATTTGCATGTCTGTTGCTTTTCACCTAATCCTCCTCTGTCACCGATTCCCCAGCTGTGCTTTCTCTTCATCTTGGATGCTTGTAAATATGAAATAATATTTTTAGTATTGGAAATCAGTTTATAACACATACCAGCACCTTATCTTAATGACGTTAGCCTTATTCTCTGCACCCACTCATCATGTTTGGGTAGTGTGTAATCCAGCACCAGTATAGAATCGTGCAGTGCCTTTTCTAATTGCAGATATCTTGCAAACTGGAATTTTATCAGTTTACACTTTTTCTTATTTCAGTAAATGAGGTAACATTTGATCTCCTCCTTATTAAATCCCCTATATTTGTTATTCCTACCATAACCAATTCCTCTTCATTTAAGGGTTTGCCTCCACTTACTACATTTACACTGTCCAAATTGCAATTAGCGAACGAGAAATTTTGTAAGCCCAAGAATCTTTTTAACCTCTTCAATCATGCAAATCAAGGAAATTATACAGTGGTTCTCTTTAACCAGCGAGCCTTGACCAGGCCAAGGACCCCTAATTTGTGGAACCTAAACTGTTTTTCAGAGATCCTCCATGAGCTACAGCTCAGCTGATACTGCAAGGGATCCAATGAGCCTTGACCAGGCCAAGGACCCTCAATTTCTGAAAACTAAACAGTTTTCAGAAATCCTCCATGAGCTACAGCTCAGCTGATACTGCAAGGTACTAGCCCTGACATTGGGATTTTGGTACCAGTGGATGCTGATTTCAAGTGGCCACTATCTCCTGCTGAACACATCTCTAACTACTGTATCCCCTCTGTTCTCTAGATGAATTTGTGTGCCAGGTTTAATCATTTGTTTAATCCTTACACTCATTTTAAGCACTGAGTTGATATTAGAGGTGAATTTTGAGCCTTGACTGTATAAATCCTTCTGCTCTCTGGCCTGCACGCTGTCTCTACCCCAACCCCAAACAGTCTGCTGTGCTCTTTGTCCCTGCCCACTTCTTTGTTCTCTTTGTGCTAATGGAACACGACTCCTCTTCAAGCCTTTAAAAAGCCTGTTTTCTACTTTATTTCAGGGATCCAGTGAGATTTGACCAGGCCAGGGACCCCTCAATTTCTGGAGCCTAAACAGTTTTCAGAAATCCTCTATGAGCTACTGGCTCAGCTGATACTGCAAGGTACTAGCCCTGATGTTTGGATTTTGGTACCAGTGGAAGCTCATTTCCAAGTGGCCCACACTATCTCTTGCTGAACACATCTCTAACTCCTATATCTCCTCTGTCTCTCTAGATGAATTTATGTGCCAAGGTTTAAAATGTGTTTAATCCTTATAGTCATTTTACATTCTGAGTTGATAATAGAAGGAATTTGGGGCCTTGACTGTGTAAATCCTTTTGCTCTCTGGCCTGCACTCTGTCTCTAACTCAACCCCAAACAGTCTGCTGTGCTCCCTGTCCCTGCCCTTCTTTGTTCTCTTTGTTCTAATGGAACAAGCCTCCCCTTCCAGCCTTTAAAAGCCTGTTTTCTACTTTATTTTAGGGATCCAGTGAGCCTTGACCAGGCAAGGACCCCTCAATTTCTGGAACCTAAACAGTTTTCAGAACTCCTCCATGAGCTACAGCTCAGCAGATACTGCAAAGTACTAGCCCTGACATTTGGATTTTTTCCAGTGGAAGCTGATAAATACACTTACACTTCATATTCTACAGTACACAGTAAAACAGGCTCAATGTAGATCAATTTTCTCTGCAGTACTAAATTATGTTAGCTTAAATCATTATGAAGCTAAATGTCTATTTCTCAGGAGTAAAGTGAATGGGGCACAAACTTTTCAAAGACATCTAGCTTATTACTTGCTAGTGTGGCACTTCTTTCATTATTATCTACCATGCCTGCACTGTTAACCCATTCAGTAACTATGGGAGGAATAGGAGATTTCCACCTGGATAGCAATATCCTTTTCAAGGCAAGGGAATCTGCTAGTATCCGATGTTTCTGTGAACTACTTATGAGAGAAATCCTGAGTCTATACCCAAAATAAACAGCTTACTAGAATAAGGTAATCTAGCGTTACCTACCATCTCACAAACTTAATGTACCTTACCCCAAATATTTCTGATGACTGGACAGCTCCATAACATATGCATGAGATCCACATATTTTGAATGGCACCACCAGCAAAGCCCATATTACAAATTAATTTCTTCTAGGTGTTTGGGTGAAAAATTATAATAATGATAATACTGGCATATTAGAAGCTAAAATGTTTGAGGTCTGGGTTTGCGCCACACAACTGAGACCATAATCGTTAACTAACAGACAGGCCTGAGATTATAACTCAATAACCCTTGCAGTGCAACTCAACATTAATCGGGTAAAAGGGCTTCATAGGGATCATGACATAGTTACTAACTGCAGGACTCTGGCTACAACTTGAACATTTAGGAGGCACAAAAGTAAGCCCATCCTCCTAGTTAACCAAATTGACTTGTAGTGCAGTACGGCCTGAAGTGGGTGGCAAGAGGAAGAACACAAAGTCCCTGACCTGCCATTATAGGCCACTTCCAAGTGTTGTGGGCCAGGAGCCCTCACCCCAAATTGCCTCCCTCCCTCCCTGTGCCATTCCCATCACCAGCAACAAATTGTAAAGTTAGCTATTATAAATGTTGTAGTCCACTGTAACATTCAGCATGCCTCTGGTGGTTGTTTTGGGCTGGGCTTCCATGTCCTTCCTCTCTGAGGTATTTGGACACTGTTGCTGGATCCATAAATGCTTTCTGCTTTTTCCTCGGAGGCTGTATCATAAGTCAAGCAGGATAGACCAGTGAAAATGGTCAATTAAGACCATGAAGCATTCGTTTGACTTCATTGAAAGCTTGTCTCCTGTTCTGGAGGGCCGGGAATAATTGGGTAAAATGCTGATGTAAGTGTTGTTCTGTGTGACTGGCCTTGCTTTCTGGACTGCCTTCAGGACCAGTGGTGGTCCTGGTATCTCAAGAATTTCACCAGCATATGTCAAGTTCTCTGGTCAGGCTGGGGTCTCACCTCAGGTGAACAATGTGCCCTCTGGATTTCAAGGCTGCAGTCCGGAGGTATAGAGAAGGTCATTCTTAGCCATGATTGTAGATACTCTGCACAATCTCTCCCTCCTGATCCTTGGGGAGCACCATGATGCAGACATCTTCCGCCACTCCCAGTTTTCGTGGTCATCAATAGAGTCCTTTAACTGCTTGATTTCCTGAGGGCTCACCTGAGATCAGCTGAGATATTGGAAGAACAGTTGTCATGAGCACTAAAGTGGACCTCCACCTCCATAAGTCACTCCTCATGGGTTTTGACAATTTCTGAAAATGAATTGAATGATTGCTGCATATGTTTCAGCTGAGCAGTGAGGTAATGAAGCCAGCCTGCATCTTGGTGTCCAGATCACATTTAAGGTTAGCGATAAGGTGTTCAAGAGTTAAGTATTCCATCCTAGCATTAGCTATGTCAAGTTCATGGCTTCAAGGCCTGTTCTACTGGGGTAGTTGTGAGGCTTGTGAGAGCAGTTCACCCAGGCCCAAATTGTTCTTCTGATGCTGTGTGCTAGAAAACCAGAGTTTGGTTTGTTTTTGCTGGATTTCAAAATGGCAGACATTAGTGAGCTGTAGAGTTTAATAGCTGGTTCTGGTGTCTATTAATTGCAGGATGGGTTAGATTTTCAGTGGATCCATACAGAGCTCCCCATTTAAACCTCTGCCATATTTGCCAGCTGGGCACACCCCCAAAAAGACAAGTTGCTTCTAAAATCAAATTTGATGTAGTGTGGTTACTCTCTTTCTGGAAAAAGTTCTGCAATTTTAGTGTAAGGGGTGCATCTTTTTTGCAGACGAGTCGTGTGGAAGAGCTCAATATATATATATATATATATATATGTATATGTGTATATATATATATGTATGTAGAACGTCAATAAAACAGCAGTGGTTAACTGTGGTGTTGCCTGTGCCTGAGCTTTATATGTTAAAATGGATTCAGGTGCTTCCAAAACAAGAGACATACTAACTGCAGTAAGAGGTATTTCAGAGTTAATTGTCTCCTGTCTTGCCTTGTCAACTGGGTACTAGCAGCTACTTGAGAGTACTTTTAATGTGTTTTCAGTTTAATAATTACTTGGGTCACAAGGGAATACAGTTCAGTTAAATATTCTACTGTATTATTCAGATGGCAACACCATGCACAGTAAATGAGTTTCAGTTTGCTCCAGAATTTTAAAAGCTGCAGAGAGTATTTGAATATTACCACTTGGTGGGGCACCTTGTCTAGGCAGAATGCTATAGGGATAGGGGAACAAGTGACACAATCCTATTCCCACTAGGCAGTTCATGCTTGTTGAGTTGGGAAGCATCTTTGATGTTACTGCCAGTAATAAGACATCCCTGCCGCTATGGAAAACTTGTTTCCCTGGAATGAAAGGAGGTAAGATGTAACAAAGTGTTTTATTTGTGTTTTATGTGCTTACTGTTCTAAACTTGTGTAAGGTACCCAGAGCACATGGGATTCAACACCAGGAAAATAAACTTCTCTTGCTTTGCCACATTTCAGTCATGGGGTGTATGAGTAAAATGCAGGACATTACTTATTAATTCTGGACCTTGACAGACTCCTCATTTTAAGCCCCTACCATTATTCCTCAGAACACAAAAATATTGGTAAAGTAGATGGGAAGTTAGCGGCTTCATTAATAAAATAATTCTCTCTGGCTTGGTGGTGCTGAGGTTGAAGTGCTGAGCGCCACACCTCGTGTCATGCTGGCGATCCTGCTTCAGGAACAGACCTGGGCAGCCAGGGTTGGCTGGGGAAGAGACTGAGCATCTGAGGACTGCTCTCTCTTCCCCAGGGAGAGGCTAAGGCAATGACAGCTCAATGAGCAACCTCCGGTGGAGGCTGGGAGTAGCCAAAAGTAGCATTGTGGCGTATCCCAGGAGTGGAGCTGCAGCAGTGCATTGTCTTGGTAGCTGGGTTCCACAGGGGCATAACAACACGTAAGAAAAAATCTCACTGCCGATAGGTGAAGGTGCCTCCTCCACAGACCACACTCCCAGATATGGACTCGGCTCCCTCAGGCTGTTCCCTCTTTTCTGGCCCAATGTCTCAACACTATAAGAAAGAGGTCCCTGGAGGGTAGACCAGGGGATGCCTGGCGCTGGAGAGAGCTAGTGTGGTAAGTTGGGCCACATGGGAGGTAGAGTCTGCGGTTCCAGGATGTCACTGAGAGAGTTCGGATGTAGGGTGAAAAATAGAATTCAAAAAATATTACAAATAAATAAATAAATGCATTTTCATGTTGATTATGCACACATGTGCAAGAAACATATTGCAGCAGCTTGTCAGAAGCAGGTTGTGGAAGGCACAGTGCTGTTGTGGCCAGTGCCCCACAGCCTTTTAAAGGCTTGGCCTGCTTCAAATGGGATGGCACACTGCTGCTGACACTAGTTCAGCCAGCATGCCACCACCTTGAAACATTTCTGCCACTGTAATCAGTGCCTGCCTCATCATTGCAGTGTCAGTCATTCTCTGCAATGAGGGAGTGACCCATCATTGCAGGGCGGAACGTTGGCACTGTAATATTGTTTTGAACATGGTGGTGACTTGTTGCCCTGTTCACAAACAATATTTGTGAGCCCCCAGTGCCAAGGGGTGCCCAATCCCCCCAGCATCATGTGCCCCTCATTAACATTTTTGCCAATGGGGCCCCAACTCACTGGCCTCCTAGTGAAAAGTTGCTGATGGGGAGCCCACTCCCCATCAGCTATGCTCCCTCCCAGTTTGTTTTGCTGATGGGGGAGCCCTCTCCATCAGCATAATGCCACACCCAAAACCCAGTAGATGTATGCCAATGGGGTTCCCAGTCCCCTCTGCTCTTGCACCACCTTTTGTGGTGATGGGGGCTATAATCCCCATCGGCTACTGTTGCCCCCAAACATTTACTGCATGCTGGGAGCCCACCCCAGCATGCCACATGCCCTGTAAAAATAAGTCCTGCAATGATTATTTTTTGTAACCTGTGAAAAGAAAATGGTCCTCACAGTCTCCCTGCCCCTCCTACAACCCACGCCCACCCACTGCGCACCCTACCTGCCCACATCTCCTCACCCCATACTTACCTCCGAGCCTGGCATGACAATCTTCGTGGACCAGGAACACATCTGCACACAAAGCCGACTTAACTGAAGAAATGCCAGTAAGCTGTATAGTTGTTGAAATAGGGTTTTTCAACTTTGATGCATATCTTGGGCATTTTTGGAATTTTGGCACCAAATTTTTACATGGGTTTTGGGACCTTCCTCATAATTCAGGCACTGTCATGCCATTATTCTGTCCCAAAGGTGATTTTGTGGCCACTGCACAGAATCACCTTTCAGGACCGATTAACGAAATAACAGTGACTCTGTTCATAAGGTAAGGTCTCAAAAGTGTATGTTGCAAATTTGGTGGGGAGAAATGACTATTTTACGAGCTGTATCATGCAGTTGCTATGCACACCTAACTTCACCAATCTGCAATATTTTCACTCCAGATTTTCAACATTGCCATTTTTACACAGCTCCTTATAAACAGTAGAGCTGTCATTTTGACATCCTGGCCAAAATGTGTTTTCACTCTTCTGGTCCAGAATGAGTGAGGGGGAAGAGGACCGAGCTCAACTGAGCTCTGTCGGACTGCTGCAGATTTCTTTGTGGGCAGAAAAGATGCCAGTGCAAGCAGAAGACCAGTACAAAAGGCAACCTTCAGCACCAGGAGAAAAGAACAAGAGAGTGAGACGGGAAGAGTGCGAGCTCAACGGAACTCTATCGTGACTGCCAGTGGATTTTGCTAGGGCAGAAAAAGGCTACGCAGGCAGGAGCCCAGTACAAAAGGCCAGCCTGCAGCCCTGGCAGAAACGGAATGAGGGAGTGAGAGGGGGAGTGAGCGAGCTCAACAGAGATGTGTTGGGACTGCTGCAGATTTTTGTGGGCAGAAAAGCCAACAACAGAGGCAGGAGCCCAGTACAAAAGGGCAGCCTGCAGCACCAGGAGAAACAGAATGAGCGAGTGGGGAGGTGCCACCTCAACAGAGCTCTGTTGGGACAGCTGTGGATTTCTTTGTTGGCAGAAAAAGGTGCCAATGCAGGCAGGAGCCCAGTACAAGAGGGCAGCCTGCAGCACTGGGAGAAACAGAATGAGCGAGTGACAGAGGGCCAGTGAGCGACCTCAATGGACCTAAGCAATCAACATTTGACATTGCTGAAAGCTTGTTTGATCTGTAGTACATGCACCAGTCACCTTATTTTTGTGCCCCAGAACTTTGCCCACTGCCACAGAAGTAGGCTTAATGCTGCCACAGAAGAAAAAATATACTCACCTTAGTAATTATATTTTTCTAATGGAGTCTTGCTGTATTCTAACAATTGCAGTGATTCCCAACCTTTGAACTGTCTCAGAGAACTAAGGATTAACTTTCCATGCAGGGCATGGAACGCTGAGCTCGAGCACAGCTGAAGTCTATGTCTGGAGTGATTTGAACTAAAACCGTCAGATTCTACGAGCCCAACTAAACTAAAAATTCTATGTGAAATTGTAAAATTCTACTAGCCAATTGGTTGAAAAGTTTTGGATTCCCAAGGAAGTCTCAAGTCAGGAAACCCAAAAACTAAACCCAAAAATAACAATAATAAATAAGCACCAAACAAAAGGGAGGAGGGTGCTAGTAGGCACACCCTGGGTGCACACTGCACCTGCCCACCCACTTCCCAAAACAGGTTCTGAGGGGAGGCAGGATGGAGGATGAATACAGCAAGACTCCATTAAAAGAAATATAATTACTAAGGTGAGTAATTTTTCTTCAAACAACATGAAGTCTTCTGTATTCTGACAATTGCAGACTACAGCAGTACCTCCAGGAGGAGGGACAGAACCTACTTTGGGAATAGGCTCTGAAGTACTGCTGTGTTAAACCGAGCATCACTCCTAGCCTGGATATCCAGAGAGTAATGCTTGGTAAGGTATGGACTGTTTTCCAGGTGGCTGCTTGACAAATTTCTAGTATTAGGGATATCCCTGGCCACAGCCAGGAAGCAGCTATACCTCTTGGGAATGAGCCCTCAGGCCTGAGGGTGAAGTTTTTCCCAGTTTTTCATAGCAGAATTGTATACAAGACACGATCCACTTGGCAATAGATCTTTTGTGGCAGGTTTTCCTTTCCCACTTCTCTATAAGTGAGGAACAACTGGAGGAGTCAAACCTGTGACACTTGGTACACTCTATGCAGTAACTAAGGGCTCTTTTGACATCTAAACTGTGTAGCCTCTCTCCTGAGGAAGAATGATCAGTGAAGAAAACAAGGAGAGACATAGACTGGTTTAAATGGAAGTCTGAAACCACTTTGGGCAAGAACCTTTATTGGTTCTAAGGACCACTTTATCCCTATGAAAGGAGATAAAATCAGGTTCCACTGACAGGGCTTGCAATTCACTGATATGCCTGGCAGAGGTAATGGCTACCAAGAACACAGTTTTCTAAGTCAAGTACTTAAGCTCTGCTGAAGACATAGGCTCAAGCGGGGTTGCATAAGCTGAGCAATGCAAACATTCAAATCCCAGGCAGGGGCAGGGTCTCTAACAGGGATTGGTGTGAAGCAATCCTTTAAAGAATTTACAGAACACAGGGTGGGAAGATAGTGATAAAGGCTTCCCACAGACAAAAATGCAGAAACAGCTGACAAGTGTACCTTTGAGAGTAGCTGGTCTGAGGCCTAGGCCATTAAGATGGACCATATAATCCAGAGCTGTAGGCAATTCAGAAGTGACTGGGGAAATATTCTTCTTAGAACACCAAATGCTAAATCTTTTCCATTTGGAGTTATAAGTCTTTCTGGCGGAGGGCTTTGAGAAGCCTTGAGGATGTCCAGGACTGCTTGGGAAAGATGCAGATCTGCAAACTCTAACTCTTCAACAGCCACTTGAGATTGAGAGACTGAAGATTGGGATACCAAATTCTCCCTGAGAGGATGTTAACAGGTTGTAATTCCTGGGAAGTGACAGGGGAAGATGGACTGCTAGGGACAGCAACAGGGGTACTAGGGCTGTCTGGCCCAATCTGGAGCAACCAGAATCACCTTGCAAGGCTGAGACCTTATTTTGACTAAAATTTTGAACAGGAGGGGAAAGGGGAAGGCATACAGAAACTTCCCTTCCCAATTCAGAATCAGGGTGTCCAGGGGACTGAGCCCAAGACTGGAGGTCTTCAACAAAAGAGAGGAGTTGGTGATTGTCTGGGGCTGCAAAGAGATCATCTCTGGAGTGCTCCACCTTGAAAAATCACTTTCAACACCTGAGGTCCAGGGACCATTCCGGATGGCCCTGAGAAATCCTGCTCAGTGCATCTGCTAGCACATTGACCTTGCCTGGAAGGTGAACTGCTACAAGAGAGGCTTGCAGAGAATAAACCAGGGACCACAACTTCATGGCTTCTGTGCACAAGGTTGTGACCAAGTGCCTCCCTGCTTATTGATGTACCACATGGTAGTGTTGTCTGTTCTGACTTGAACCGCCTTGTTCTGGACTGACTGTGAGAACACTTTTAGAGCTAGAAAAACTGCTCTGAGCTGTAGAAGATTGATGTGGAGAAGGAATTCATGGAGGGACCACAGGCCCTGGGCAGTAATGGACCTAGGTGGGCTCCCAGCCCAGAAGAGAAGCATACATGGTAAGGACCACTGAACAAGGCTGAGCAACAAAAGGAACACTTTGCCTTAAATTGTCATGATCCTGCCACCACTGGAGGGCCCAGATCAAGGTCGGAGTCACTGGAATCAGCTCGTAAGGGAGTTCTTTCTCTGAGACCAGAAAGCTCTCAGGTGGAACTGAATATCCCTCATCTGGATCTTGCTCCTTGGACCACTGCTGTTGAAGCTGCCATGTGGCCCAAGAGCTCGAGGAAATACTTTGCTAGTCGAGATACCTGAAGGCTGAAGGAAGAAGCTAGTTCCATGAGAGCCCTTACCCTTTCTAGAGGAAGAAAGGCTCTTGCTTTGAGTGTGTCCAGTTCTGCCCCTATAAAGGTAAGGAGCTGGACTGGTTCGAGAACTGATTGGGAAGGCTGAGAAGAAATCCTAGGAAGTGAGCACTTGTTGGGTCACTTGCAGGTGAGACTTGACTTGGTCTGGAGACTGACCTACTAATAGTCAATTGTCCAGATAAGGAAATATGGAAATCTTGCCTTCTTAGAAAGGCAACTACTACTGCCAGGCATTTTGTGAAAACCCTTGAGCTGAGGTTAGGCCAAAGGCATTGCTCTGAACTGGTAGTGGCCTGAGGGCAACTCGAACCTGAGGTACTTTCTATGGGAGCACCTGATGGGAATGTGAAAGTATGCATCTTGAGGTCCATGGAGGCTAGCCAGTCCCCTGGCCTTAGAGAGGGAAGAATTATTCCCAGAGTTACCATCTTGAACCTTGGTTTTAAAAGATGTTTGTTCAGACATCTTAGGTCCAGGATGGGTCAATACTCCCTGTCTTTTGGGGTCAGAAAGTACCTGGAGTACAGTCCTTTGCCTCAGTGTAGGGTAGGTACTCTCTCTAGCTCTTAAAGTTAGGAGAGAAGAAACCTCTGCCTCTAGGGCAAGGGTTTCTGAAAGATTCACAGTGAAAAGATCTGGCTCTCATCTTTGGACATTTTTTGAAGCTGAGAACCAGTCCTGGCTTACTACTTCCAGGACCCACGTGTCTGATGTAATAGACATCCAGTCCTGACAAAGTAAGCCAGCCTGCCCACTACTGGAATAGGAGAGTCACCCGGCAGACCCATCAGGGTGTCTGCTTGGCAGGGCTTTAGGATGAGGGTGGATGCAGGCCTGCTCATCCCCTTTCTGCCTCTCCTCTGAAGAACCCCCTACAAAAAGGAAGAAGAGGCCTGTGCTTGGTAAAAGGCATTTGAAAAGGCCTGCCCTGCCCCTGGACTGCTGCCTTTGAGGAGTTGCCTGCCTTTCCTTGGCATGAGCACTCCTGTAAGTGCCCTGTACTCATCCATTTTCTTCATATAATTTCTGTCTGCTCCCCAAACAGAGAATTACCCACTACAGAAAAATCCATAACCTTAGCCTGGGTGTCCCATGAGAGGTTAGGACATCTGAGCCAAGCCATCCTCTGAAGAGCCACAGATGTAGCCATGACTCTTAATGAGACATCATTAGAGTCCACAGCAGCATGAAACTGAACCCTAGATGCCTCAATCCCATCTGCAGCTACCACCTCCAGCCCTTGGCTAGCTGGGGAGGCCTGTTTAGCCAATGCCAGTACAGTATCCCACCTTGACTTCTGGTACCTGGCTGTATAGGCAGTGTAATTCGCCTGCCTGAGTCTCAAAGAAGATGCCATGTACTGCTTCTTTGCCATGGCATCAATCTTCCTGGAGTCCCTGTCAGGGGTGTAAGCTAAGGAATATTTGCCTTCACAGGCAGCAGCCTGCACTACCCCAACATGGCTGCATTGCTGATATAAGAACTCTGTGTCTCAGCCTGACAGTGTATACCTTTGTCCATTCTTCTATCCACAGGAGGTATAGTGTTAGGAGATTTTAAGATTTTGTCTGTTTCCAAAAGATTTATGGAGGAATTGACAGTCTCCTGGATTCTGGGATATCCATCATCTCTACATAATCAGACTCTTCTTGATCTTCCACAGCCTCCTCCATAGGAAGCTGGAGGGTTTCAGCCACTTTTCTGTAAAACATAAATTGGGAAGGGGACTCAGAAAGCCTAGGAGGGAAACACCTGATGGTCTGTCTGGGGGATGTACGGTTCCACAGGCACATCCAGACCTTCACTTACTTCTTCATCCTCAAATTCCTCTTCTTCAAACTCTGGTTCATAAAAATCTTCAAGGGCATACTTGAACTGGGGAACAACCAACCTAGCCCCTGCCAGAAGGAGCCGGATCGGTCGGAACCGGACGGAGCGATTCCACAATCTGAATCACCCTGGCTATTTCTTCAGCGGTCAGAACATGAACCTCTGAACAGAACCGGTCAATTTATCTTTGTGCTTTTTTTGTCTGAACCGATCCTCAAAATCGGCTCTCCTTTTGTCCAAAGAAGTATCGCCCTGGTCAGAGGGCACCCTGGTTCGGTCAGCGAACTTCTCGGCCTCCTTTTCCCTCAGTCTACCTAATTTCTCGTCACGGGTAGATTTGGGAACATTTTTACATATTTGGCAGTCTGAATCGAGGTGGTCAAACCCAGACAATAAACACAGGTGGTGTGGGGTAGGCCTTGACAAAGACCTCCCACACTCACTGCAGTGTTGAAACCCAGTGGGCTCGTTTTTTGGTTTCTCAGACATGACCAACCTAACCAAACTTACCCTTTTTCGGCAACTGCCAGCAAGACTTTCTTATCAGTTCCTAACCGTGTCACGGGTATTGGAAAAAACAGTTAAAACACATTTTTAGAACCGATAAGAATCGGTAACCACACACTAAATATAACAAAATTCACAATCAAATGGTCGGTTCGGCCAAATCGTCCCACTTTACAAGTTCCACAAAGAAATAAAGAGCACCACAGACAGAGACTGAACTGATTATGCAGAATTTTTTTCAGTTTAAACTGAAGAAAACTGCAAACTTTAACTGACTTCAACCGAGCTGAAGGAGAAATCCCTGAAGCGACCTGCTCAGTGAGGCAGAGTAAAGAATCTGATGGTTTTAGTTCAAATCACTCCGGACAGAGACTTCAGCCAGCTCGAGCTCAGCGCTCCATGCCTTGCATGAGAAGTTAACCCTGGGACTCCGGGACAGTTCAAAGGTTGGGAATCACTGCAATTGTCAGAATACAGCAAGACTTCATGTTGTTTGAACTTCATAGTCCCTGCGCAGAAGTTAGGTCTACTGTGCCACAGAGAACAGGGACCTTGCATATAAACCCAAGGTAAGATAAGAGAGTCCGCAGCAGTCAGCCCAGCCTGGGAAGTGCCCTCCCTGTCAGAAAAAACTTCCACTTCCCAGCATCCCCAACCTCTTCTCCCCGCATTGCCCTTTTATTAATACCACATTTTCTCTTCACCTGTCCAGGACTGCCATTACCTGCAGCCTGGCAGCCCAAAAGTAAGGATATGTTGCCACGAGAGTCAGGAGGGGCCACTTTGTCAGTCACCCTGCTGCTCAAGAGGCCCTCTTAGAGGCCAGTTAAATGGGTTACAGTATCTGTTGTTAAGAACATGTCAGTGTAGAACTTCATTCACCCCTGGGAAGCTGGAACCAGTTGACCTAAAGTGAACCTTACTATTAGATGGGCCTGCAGAGGTCGAACGGTCACGCTTGTCGGAACCCGAAGCCCTGGACCACAACTCTTCCCTGCTCACTAGGTCTTGCCTCAGCAGATGGTCTGGTCCGAAAATCGGAGGGATTCCCAGTCTCAGGAGTATTTGTTTAGCCTCCTAGAGACTGGAAGAATTACAGACCCTACAGCAAAATACTCTTGAGCTGGCAGGTGCAATGAGGTGCATCCGAATGTTCTTGGTGGCTAGACTTTTCTTGATCTCCAGTGCAATGCCCCAAAGTTGGGGCATCCCAGAAAAAACTAGAATCAGTAAATATACTGGGGTTTACAGGTGCTCAGGGTGCCTGCTGTAGGTGTAGGCAGGAACAATGATAGGGGCCCCTAAAGTAAAGATTCCTTCCTTATAAAGGGAACTGTAAAATAATATAGAAAAGTGCCTTGTGCACTAAAAACCTGGTCAAAAAGCAAATTTAATTACAGCACATGTCACATGAGCTTGATGGAATGCTGTGCTGAGTTGCTCATGCACAACATTCCAGTCCAAACACTCTAGAACCTGAGAGTTTGTTTTTAAAAATTTAACAGTTTTTGAGAGTTCCTGCTGGCTGTGGAGCAGAGAGGACGCAGATGGTTAAGGGGAACCAGTAGAGAGCTTACCTGGTGGTTGAAGCTGTTCCCGAGGACCAGTCTGTGTGCCTGCTCTGCCTCCAGCCAGTGAAGATTCCCCAAGAGCTCTGTTTTGGTCTGCGGTGCCATCGGGGCACCAGAAGAAAGTGACTGGCCGTTGCTGTGATTTGGTTGGCTGTGTAGCCCGTCGGTTTATTGTTTTAACCCCCCTTTCATTTTAAAGTTTAAATTTCGGTCCCCTGTCGGCAACCCTGACAGCAGCATTGCACCGCTCGTCCTGTCAGCCGCCTTAGGCCCCCATCAACCCCTAGCTGCCTGCACATTCCCTCCCACTGCCAGCATACCTTCCACCTCCAACAGCATGGCAACCTCCAGAGGACGGTAGAGTGAGGAGTCAAGGCAGCACTTGGAAGGCACACCGCCTGTAAAGGGAGATTTTTTTTTTTTAGTTAAGAAGTGCACGGAAGGTGCTTAGAAGAGCAGCTGAGTGCCGTAGGGAAAGAGGGTCATCAGGATCTGAAATTAATTATGCAGAGGGAGGTGGGGCATAGCGACACCCAGGAGGGGCCAGGGTCTCAAGGCCAAGCAAAGGCCTATAAATATTCATTAGGGGTGGGATTAAAGGCCGCAACCTGCTGAATGAGTGACAGCAGCCTCGGGAGCCTGAGTAATTAAAGGGGGCCTGCCACTCTTGGCCATTTCTAGATTTAAAGGAGCAATTCAGGCCCAATTTCAGAGAGGGCGCAGAGGCCCATTTCAGGAAGGCTACCAGGCCCATTTCAGAGAGGCACCAGGCCCAATATAAAGTGGGGCACCAGGCACAATGTAAAATGGGGCAATCCGGCCCACTGTGTTTAGGGCATCCGCCCAAGTCTTAGTAGGGTGTTAGGCCCGAGGTAAATGTAGGCATTAGCCCAAGGTAAAGCAGGGTTCATAGGAGGCCCCGGCCTAGTGTAATAGGGCAAGCCAGCCTAGTGGTACTAAAGGAGGCCCCGGCCTAGTGTAATAGGGTAAGCCACCTAGTGGTACTAAAGGCTTCCTTAGGCAAAACGCTCAGGGTAGCCAGATCCTATTCAGGAAGACTCTACATTTAGGGAAGGGGTTCATCCAAGAGTGCTCAGTTCACCTATACTGTGAAGCTACTGTAACAACTGTACTGCTTATCCAATGGTTATTGCTAAAGCACCTGAACTATTGCCCTAAGTACTTGAACTATTGCCCTAAGCATCTGAACTATTGCCCTAAGCACCTGAACTATTGCCTAAGCATCTGAACTATTGCCCTAAGCATCTGAACTATTTCTCTAAGCATCTGAACTATTGCCCTAAGTATCTGAACTATTGCTCTAAGCACCTGACATTGGCCCTGCCGGTAATAATTACCCTAAATTTGTAAGTTGCCCTTCCCCGCAAATTATTGTATCATTCTACAGTTCCCTGGGCATCTTTCAGTTATATGGTTACTACTGTATGAAGACAGTCTCAATCTTCTACCACACTGCAGTCCCATAGTGTGGTCTGTTTCTCTACTCAGAAGAAGACGACTTCTCGCACTCTTCACTCCTGTGGGATCATCCATCAGCTCATCACGCCCATCTGTGTCGTCCGCCAAAGTTGAGTCCTCCGCCAGTCGTATCCTCCGCTTTGTTTTCACAACTCAAGGTACATCCGCCAAATGCATCACGACAGCCATGCCAGTGTTGTTCTGTATGGTTCTTGTTCCAGATGTCCTGATGTTGGTCGCCTCTAAAGAAGAGTGTGCTTATCCTGGAGAACCTGGTCTGTGCCCTTCCTGGTCGTCTCGTCTAAAGTCGAGTCAGTCGAAGCCCAGTATGGGACCATCCTACCGCTTTGTTTTTGTGTTAGTTTCTGATCGTAGGATTGCAGAATCAACCATCATCTCTTCAGATTCTTCTGGTTCCTGGTCCTGTCAGAGTTCCTTCTGAGTTTAGCTGGCCCTTGGAGTGCCGCAGCATCAGTCAGGTCGTGGTAGTCCTCCATTGGATCTGTCAGCCACGAGGTCCTGATCTCTTTGTCCTTGGCAACCCTGGAAGTGGGTTATTTCAGGAACCAGTTGCTCTGGTTCTTCATTCCGGCAGCCTTGGAGAGAGTGGGCTTTTGCTGAAGAAACATATGGTCTGTTTACCAAACCTCTCACCACCCCAGCGGCCTTAACCAGGTCCTTGATGGAATTGTGATTAGGGTTCTACAGTTCTGTTTTACTTCCTTGTAGCTACCAACAAGAATGACAGTGTACACGAAGATGCCAGATCCCTGGACTACTGTAATATCTAGACTCTGATGGAAATGTGTGATGATAATTACCTAGTACAGTTCTGAGTGGCTTATGTCATCTGATCCTCATCTAAGAGTATCGAAGTGTAGAATAATTTCAGAATAAGAGTGGCAGTAGGCCTATAGTCTATTCTTGTGGTAATAATCTTGGTAGTCAAAGATAAAGTATTTCTCTGTTTATTGCCCTATTGTTCTCGGGCAACCCCTCCTTCCTCTTGTGAATGTGTCTCTACTCTTGGTACAAAATAAATGCTCTGCGGCATTGAAGCACCAGGTCACTCCTGCCTCTCCTTGTCTGGGTAACGGTTATCCTATCCACATAATTCGGACCTTGGTGCCTCACTCATCTCTTTTCACCACCTTTAGAGTAGAATACTTCACAGAGCATTTCTAGCCATCACACCAGAACACCTCTCAGTTTGCCCAGTACTACTGCATGGTGCACAGCCCACCTTTTGGTCAGAATGGCAGTACAGGCTGAGCGCTGCAGGCTAAGGCGTGCTCACAGCATTCCCTGCTGGTCAGAATGGCAGTACAGGCTGCGCTGCAGGCTAAGGCGTGCTCACAGCATTCCCTGTTGGTCGGAATGGCAGTATAGCTGCACGCTGCAGGCTAAGGCGTGGCTCACAGCACTCCCTGTTGGCTGGAATGGCAGTACAGGCTGAACGCTGCAGGCTAAGGCGTGCTCACAGCATTCCCTGTTGGCTGGAATGGCAGTACAGGCTGCAGCTGCAGGCTAAGGCATGCTCACAGCATTCCCTGTTGGTCGGAATGGCAGTACAGGCTGCACGCTGCAGGCTAAGGCGGTTTGCCAGCATTCCTGTTGGTTGGAATGGAAGTGCAGGCTATATAGCAATAACTGTGTGTTGGCAGTACAAGCAGTGCATGCAACATACTCATGCAGCACTGCAAGCAGTACATAATGATATATATATATATATATATATGTAGATCTGTATCTATCTATAAATATAGATACACACACACATACATAACACACAGATATATACAGTATGTAGGTAGATCGCTACACACACAGATATATAGATAGCCATACACACACACACACACACCACCTGTGGCCACACGTGCCCTGGATGATGCCCCCACCCCACACCAGCAGAGGCTGCCCACAGCAGGTCTGGGTGGAACACAGTGTGGGGACACAAGTATGCATGGGGCAGGCATAAGGCAAACCTGTTGGGGGGGGGATGTCAGCTGTAGGTCACTGGGCTGTGCAGCACAGCCATCCAATATATAGGGACCTGGGCAACAGGCTAGGCCAGGCAGCCCTTCTCAGCCATCATGGTCCCTGTTCAGACGTGTATCAGTTCCGTTCAGTTCTGGTAGTCCAGTGACCCCCCCAGCATTTTTGGTAACCCCGTGACACTAGAAATGTATTATTTCCAGGGTGGTCTAGTGATCCCACCACCCCGCCCTCATCATGGTCCCTGACCCTGCTGCCACAATAGATAACATTGTCCCTGCATACCTCTCAACCTCTGCCTCATAAATCAGGGACAGGGCTTAACAAAATCAGGGACAAAGACCCCAAATCAGGAATAAATCTTAAGTTATAGTATCCACCCAGATAGCTGACAGAATAAGGAGTTAGTTTAAGCTGCATTTTCTGAAGAACAATAGGTCTGCAACCTTAATGTTTGACATTATATTATGCTTACAATCTCCACTGTTCAGTCATACAATCACACATTTTATGAGGGACAGAGGAAGGTCTGAGGCAATGTCAGGAAGTCCCTGAAAATCAGGGACAGTTGAGAGGTATGTTTCCTGATAGTCTAGTGGCCCCCACCCCATCACAGTCCCCGCCCCCATTGCCACCATATGAGTATATTTTCAGTGGTGGTCTAGTGTTTCCACCCCCATCATGGTCCTTGACCCCTGCCACCATAAGATAACATTGTCCCTCCCTGGTAGTCTAGTGGTCCTCCCACCCCATCACGATCCCCATCCCAACTCACAATAATCCCTGGTGGTCCAGTGATCCAGTGCCCTCCCACCTGGCAGTGATGACTCCCACTCCTGCCGAACACCTCTAAGGAAATGAGCCAGTGACCAGCTCAGCCCACCTCTCACCTCAACATTTCACCCAACTGTAAGACTACAATTGCCAGTGAACTCAATCATGAGAACTAGCGCCACTGTCTCACGCACACCTGTTCTGCTTATGATTTTCTTGCGCAAGCAGCGGTGGTCCGATGTTCTCCAATATCGCCCAAAAGATTCAGACATGGCAATTAATAATTTTCTATAATCTGTAAATGTCATATTAAAACAAGAATAAACTAGGGTAAGAACCTCGTTAACCTGACATTTTTGATCCTTTAGAGAGAACCTGAAAACGAACTCGGTTACACAGATGAAATAATAAATTCAACTTATAATCAACTGGAAAAGATACTCAAGCACAATATTGCTAATCATGTTCTCTCTCTGCTGGATGCTACTGATTATCACAATATTCTATTTATACTACTGTGACAATTCCCCACAGTACCCTGAGTATGATCTCACTGGTGCCTGGTAAAATTTGATTCTGAGGACTCAATCAGAGGCAGACAGTTATACTACTTTCAGAGTACTTGTGTCATTTTGACTTACCTGACCAATGTTGGGGTGTTTGGTGGACAGCTGTAGAAAAGCTTTTTCTTGAATTTCTTATGGGCTACTCCCAGGCTTTGAGGCACAGACTGTGCTGAAGGAGTAGCTGATTTTGCTCTAAATCTTTTCCTTCTCCTCCAACCACAGCAACCCTCTTCTGGTTCTGTTTGCCCACCCAGCTATATCTGCCGCCATATTTTTATTGTTGTAGTTCACCAAAGTATAACACTTCAAAAGAGGAGTAGAACTAAGTACTGATTTGCTAGAAACTTGCAGTGTAAATAATACAAGTGAACTAAAAATACTTCAGAACCCAGTTCTGTTTTGTAGCATCTTCTTTTTTTACCATAGCGATACAGTTATTACCTCATAGATGTAATGACATCATAGAAAGGGCACAACCGGAGTTCAGAACACTGACTACATCATGTTAGCAACAGGCAGCTCCTTGACAGGTCTTTTCATTTGTTTGTTTCTGGAACCAACATTTGCAATGGAAATAGCTGCTTCTACCAATGAATTTTATTTTGTGTTGGAGTGGAGCACTCCACTGTTTACTTTAGGGAAATCGTAAAGTACATTCCCATCCCAGGTATTCGGGCCTGTTATCAATAATTATTGATTGATTGATTTGAAATTTGGTAACCAGGAAAGGCACACTGAGCCAAATCCCATTTCCAGGAGAAGGAACAAAGGGTAGGAAGTGACCTTCTGCTCCTTGTTTAACACAAACAATGGGCTTCCTCAATATGTGTTTTGTGTACTCACTCTCAACAGTGTCTTGTGAGTTCCTATGTCTTGCACTTATTTACACTCCATCACGTATCCTGCTGTAGATAATGTACAGTTCGTTTTCTGATTATCTTGATGAACTGATGTGTTTGTTATGAGTTGAACAGCCTCTCCATCTTGCTCTTCTCCTATGTACCTTACTTTGTCCGCCAGAGATGTCTGTTCAGGAACTAGCTCGTAGTCATTGTATAATACATGTCTCCTCCTGTACTGCCACCATCTGTGGCCCGGTTGTACCTGAAAAGGGTCCCCTGCATCAGTGCACTTACCCACTTATCAAAGACTTAAATAAATAAATAAAAATAATGAATGGATTTAGAATGGCAGAAGAACACCAGCATACGGGCTGCACATTTTTTTTGTTTTTCCTATGGGGATGTTTCTTCCGGCCATGGAGGTTGATCAGGTATCCACCCTGGTCCAGGGATATACCCTGTTCAGGCCTGTGACTTCTTGTTCCCCAGGCCACCTCCCCTAAGGTAGTACACCATGGAACAAGGATAAAGTGCAACCGGCACAAGGAAACAGGGGAGCCCAGAGATAGCAGTAGGATTTTCTCCACTTTTCTGCCCCCCGCAACAAGAGCAAAGTCTTCTGTCAGGCTCACACGCATGCCTCAGGTCCACTGTCACAGGAGCACACTCCCAGTCCCAGACACAGGGGTCACTGTGATGCTGGAACTCACCTGTGTCAATCTGAGGCCACTGCCCTGCAACAGCTAAAGTAGACCAGCCTGTCCACTGACACAGCGACCGCATTCACTACCAAACCTAACCTGTATACACACAGTGCTCTACCCACTGACACAATCACCTGCATTCACTCCCAAACCCAGGCCATATCCGACAGCGCCTGCCACCAGCACAGTCACCCAGATTCACTCTCAAACCCAGGCCATATACACACAGTGCTCTGCCCACCAGCACAATCACCCAGATGTACTCTCAAACCCAGGCTATATACACACGGTGCTCAGCCCACCAGCACAATCACCCAGATTAACTCCCAAACCCAGGCCGTATACAGACAGCGCTCAGCCCACCAGAACAATCACCCGATTCACTCTCAAACCCAGGCCATAAACACACGGTGCTCTGCCCACCAGCACAATCACCCAGATTCACTCTCAAACCCAGGTCATATACACACAGTGCTCTACCCACCAGCACAATCACACAGATTCACTCTCAAACCCAGGCCATTTGCACACGGTGCTCTGCCCACCAGCACAATCATCCAGATTCACTCTCAAACCCAGGCCACATACACACAGTGCTCTGCCAACCAGCACAATAACCCAGATTCACTCTCAAACCCAGGCCGTATACACAGCGCCTAACCCAATAGCAAAATCACCCAGATTCACTCTCAAACCCAGGCCATATACACACAGTGCTCTACCCACCAGCACAATCACCATGTTTAACTCCCAAACCCAGGCCATATACACACAGTGCTCTACCCACCAGCAAAATCACCCAGATTCACTCTCAAACCCAGGCCATAAAAACACAGCGCTCTGCCCACCAGCAAAATCATCCAGATTCACTCCCAAACCCAGGCCATATCACACACAGTGCTCTGTCCACCAGCACAGTCACCCGCATTCACTCTCAAACCCAGGTCAGATACACACAGTGCTCTGCCAACCAGCACAATCACCTGCATTCACTCCATAACCCAGGCCAGTATACACACAGTGCTCTGCCAACCAGCACAATCACCTGCATTCACTCCCAAACCCAGGCCATAAACACACACTGCTCTGCCCATCAGCACAATCTCCAGTATTCACCTCAAACCCAGGCCATATACACACTGCGCCTAGCAACAGCACAATCACCCAGATTCACTCACAAACCCAGACCATAAACACACACACCGCTCTGCCCACTAGCACAATCACCCAGATTCACTCCCAAACCCAGGCTATACACACAGAGCGCACTGCCCACCAGCACAAACACCCAGATTCACTCTCAAACCCAAGCCAAATACACAAAGCGCTATGCCCACCAGCACAATCATCCAGATTCACTCCCAAACCCAGGCCATATACACAGAGTGCTCAGCCCACCAGCACAATCGCCTGGTTTAACTCCCAAACCCAGGCCATATACACACACGTGCTCTATCCACCAGCACAATCATCCAGATTCATTCTCAAACCCAGGCCATAAACACAAAGCGCTCTGCCCACTAGCACAATCACCCAGATTCACTCCCAACCCAGGCCATATACACACAGTGATCTGCCCACCAGTACAATCACCCGATTCACTCTCAGACCCAGGCCAGATACACACAGCGCCTCTGCCAAACAGCACAATCAACTGCATTCACTCCCAAACTCAGGTCAGATACACACAGTGCTCTACCACCAGCACAATCATCCGATTCACTCTCAAACCCAGGCCATATACACACTGCGCTCTGCCAAAAGCACAATCACACAGATTCACTCCCAAACCAAGACTATAACACACCGGGCTCTGCCCACCAGCACAATCACCCAGATTCACTCCCAAACCCAGCCTATAGACACAGTGCTCTGCACACCAGCACAATCACCCAGATTCACACCCAAACCCAGGCCACATGGACACAGTGCACTGCCCACCAGCACAATCATCCAGATTCACTCTCAAACCCAGGCCATAAACACACAGCTTTGCCCACCAGCACAATCACCGCATTCACTCCCAAACCCAGGCCATATATACACAGCGCTCTGACCACCAGCACAAGCACCCGCATTCACTCCCAAACCAAGGCCAAATACACAGTGCTCTGCCCACCACCACAATCACCCAGATTCACTCTCAAACCCAGGCCATTATACACAGGCGCTCTGCCCCAAAAGCACAATAACCCAGATTCACTCTCAAACCCAGGCCATATATACACAGTGCACTGCCCAACAGCACAATCACCCAGTTTAACTCCCAAATCCAGGACATATACACACAGTGCTCTACCCACCAGCACAATCACCCAGATTCACTCTCAAACCCAGGCTATAAACACACAGCGCTCTCTCCACCAGAACAATCACCCAGATTCACACCCAAACTCAGGCCATATACACACAGTGCTCTGCCCACCAGCACAATCACGCATTCACTCTCAAACCGGGCCGTATACACACAGTGCTCTGCCAACCAGCACAATCACACAGATTCACTCCCAAAAACAGACCATAAACACACACTGCTCTGCCCACCAGCACAATCACCCAGATTCACTCTAAACCCAGCCCATAAACACACAGAGCTCTGCCCACCAGCACAATCACCCAGATTCACTCTCAAACCCAGGCGCATACACACAGCTCTGTCCACCAGCACAATCACCCAGATTCATTCCAAACCCAGCCCATATACACACAGCGCCCCCACCAGCACAATCACCGTGATTCACTCCCAAACCCAGGCCATATACACACAGAGCTCTGCCCACCAGCACAATAACCAGATTCACTCCCAAACCCAGGCCATATACACACAGTGCTCTGCCCACCAGCACAATCACCCAGATTTACCTGAAACCCAGGACATATACACACAAGCACTCTGCCCCAGCACAATCACCCAGATTCACTTCCATACCCAGGCCATATACAAACAGTGCTCGCCCAACAGCACAATCACCCAGATTCACTCTCAAACCCAGGCTATTTTATACACAGTGCTCTGCCCACCAGCACAATCACCCAGATTCACTCCCAAACCCAGGCCTATACACACTGCGCTCTGCCCACCAGCACAATCACCCAGATTCACTCTCAAACCCAGGCCATTACACACATCAGCTCTGTCCACCAGCACAATCACCCAGATTCCATTCCCAAAACCCAGGCTTAAAACTAGTGCTCTGCCCAGCAGCAATCATCCAGATTGACTCCCCAAACCCAGGCCTATACACACAGTGCTCGTGCCCACCAGCATCAACCAGATTCATTCTCAAACCCAGGCCATATACACACAGTGCTCTGCCCACCAGCACAATCACCCAGATTCACTCCAAGCCGAGACATATATACACAGTGCTCTGCCCACCAGCACATCACCCACATTCACTCAAACCCAGGCCATATACACACAGTGCTCTGCCCACCAGCACAATCACCCAGATTCACTCCCAAACCCAGACCATAAACACACACACGCTCTGCCCACTAGCACAATCACCCAGATTCACTCCCAAACCCAGGCCATACACACAGCGCACTGCCCACCAGCACAAACACCCAGATTCACCTCAAACCCAAGCCAAATACACAAAGCGACTATGCCCACTGAGCTACAATCATCCAGATTCACTCCCAAACCCAGGCCATACACAGAGTGCTCAGCCCACCAGTACAATCGCCCAGCTTCACTCTCAGACCAGGTCATATACACACAGTGCTCCATCCACCTATCACAATCATCCAGATTCATTCTCAAACCCAGGCTATAAACACAAAGCGCTCTGCCCACCAGCACAATCACCCAGATTCACTCCCAAACCCAGGCTATATACACAGTGATCTGCCCACCAGTACAATCACCAGCATTCACTCTCAGACCCAGGCCATATAAACAGTGCTCTGCCAACCTGCACAATCACCCACCGATTCACTCACAAACTCAGGTCAGATACACACAGTGCTCTACCCACCAGCACAATCATCCGTGATTCACTCAAACCCAGGCTATATACATGCTGCGCCTGCCAAAATCACAATCACATATTCAACCCAAACCAAGACCATAAACACACATCCTCTAGCCCACCAGCACAATCACCCAGATTCACTCCAAACCCAGCCCTATAGACACACAGTGCTCGCACCAGCACAATCACCCAGATTCACTCCCAAACCCAGGCCACATGCGACACAGTGCTCTGCCCACCAGCACAATCATCCAGATTCACTCTCAA
This sequence comes from Neoceratodus forsteri, assembly GCA_016271365.2. NCBI lineage: Eukaryota > Metazoa > Chordata > Ceratodontiformes > Ceratodontidae > Neoceratodus > Neoceratodus forsteri. Next base: position 185,970,695 of record JADMNL010000032.1, read on the forward strand.
ACCTAGCTATAAACACATGCGCTTTGTCCCACCAGCACAATCACCCGTGATTCACTCCCCAAACCCAGGCTATATACACAGCGCTCTGACCACCAGCACAAGCACCCGATTCACTCCCAAACCAAGGCCACAAATACACACAGTGCTCTGCCCAATCAGCACAATCACCCAGATTCACTCTCAAACCCGGCGTTATACACAGAGCGCTCTGCCCAAAAGCAATAACCCAGTTTCATTCCTCAAACCCAGGCCATATATACACAGTGCTCTGCCCACCAGCACAATCACCCAGTTTAACTCTCAAACCCAGGCTATATACACACAGTGCTCTGCCCACCAGCACAATCACCGTAGATTCACCTCAAACTCAGGGTATATAACACACAGTGCTCTGCTCCACCAGCACACAATCACCCGAGATTCACCCAAACCAGGCCATATACAACAGTGCTTCTGCCCACCAGCACAATCACGTCGATTCACTCTCAAACCTGGCCAGATACACACAGTGCTCTGCCAACCAGCACAATCACACAGATTCACTCTCAACACCAGGCCATAAACACACAGCGCACTGCCCACCAGCACAATCACCCAGATTCACTCCCAACTCAGGCCGTATACACACAGTGCTCTGCCAACCAGCACAATCACCCAGATTCACTCCTCAAACCCAGGCCGCGATACACAGTGCTCTGTCCACCAGCACAATCATCCAGATTGATTCCCAAACCCAGCCCATATACACACAGCCCTGCCCACACAGCACAATCACCCGGATTCACTCCCAAACCCAGGCCATATACACACAGAGCTCTGCCCACCAGCACAATCATCCAGATTCACTCCCAAACCCAGGCCATATACACACAGTGCTCTGCCCACCAGCACAATCACCTAGATTTACTCTCGAAACCCAGGCCATATACACACAGCACTCTGCCCCCAGCACAATCACCCAGATTCACTTCCATACCCAGGCTATATACAAACAGTGCTCGCCCAACAGCACAATCAATGCAGATTCACTCTCAAACCCAGGCCATTTACTACACAGTGCTCTGCCCACCAGCACAATCACCCAGATCACTCCCCAAACCCAGGCTCCTATACAACTGCGCCTGCCCACCAGCACAATCACCCAGATTCACTCTCAAACCCTGGCCATATACACACATTACCCACCAACACAATCACCCACATTCTCCCAAAACAACGCCTTATACAACCAGTGCTCTGCCCACCAGCACAATCATCCAGATTGACTCCCAAACCCAGGCTATACACACAGTGCCGTGCCCACCAGCACAATCACCCAGATTCATTCTCAAACCCAGGTCATATACACACAGTGCACTGCCCATCAGCACAATCACCAGATTCACCTCAAACCGAGGCCATATACACACAGTGCCTGCCCACCAGTACATCACCCAGATTCACTTCTCAAACCCAGGCCATATACACACACAGTGCCTGCCCACCAGCACAATCACCCAGATTCACTCCCAAACCCAGCCCATATACACACAGTGCTCTGCCCACCACACAATCACCCAGATTCACTCTCAAACCTAGGCCATACACTCACAGCGCCTGCCCACCAATACAATCATCCAGATTCGCCTCAAACCCAGGCCAGATACATACAGCGCTCTGCACCAGCACAATCACCAAGATTCACTCTCAAACACAGACCACATACACACAGTGCTCTGCCCACCAGTACAATCACCCAGATTCACTCTCAGATCCAGGCCGTATACACACAGTGCACAACCCACCTATACAATCATCCAGATTCACTCCCCAAACCCAGGCCATAAACATAAAGCGCTCTGCCCACAAGCACAATCACCCAGATTCACTCCCAAACCCAGGCCATATACACACAGTGGTCTGCCCACCAGCACAATCACCAGCATTCACTCCTCAAACCCAGGTGGTATACAAACAGTGCTCTGCCAACCTGCACAATCAATTCGTGATTCACTCACAAACTCAGTCAGAGGCCACACAGTGCTCCCACCCACCAGCACAATCACCGCAGATTCACTCTAAAACCCAATATACACACTGCGCCTGCCAAAATCATAATCACACAGATTCACAACCAACCAAGACCTCATAAACACACATCGGCCTACCCACCAGCACAATCACCAGATCTACTCCTTGAAACCCAGCCCATATACACAGTGCTGTGCCCAGCACAATCACCCAGATTCACTCCCAAACCCAGGCCATTATGGACACAGCGCACTGCCCACCAGCACAATCCTCCAGATTCACCTCAACCCAGGCCGATACACACAGCGCTCTGCCCATCAGCAATCACCCGTGATTCACTCCCCAAACCCAGGCGAGTATACATATTTGTCCACCAGCAATCACCCATAGCCCAGTCCCAAACCCAGGCTATACACATACCTGCCAACCAGCACAATCACCCAGATTCACCTCAAACCCAGCCCGATATACACAGTGCTCTGCCCAAAAGCACAATCACCCAGATTCACACTCAAACCCAGGCCATATACACAGTACACTGTCCACCAGCACAATAACCCAGTTTATTCCCAAACCCAGGCTATATATACACAGTGCTCTACCCACCAGCACAATCACCCAGATTAACTCTCAAACCCAGGCTATAAACACACCGCTTTGCCCACTAGCACAATCACCCGTATTCACTCCCAAACTCAGGTATATACTGCAGTGCTCTGCCCACTGAGCACAATCACCGCATCTATTCTCAAACCCGGGTCAGATACACACAGTGCTTTGCCAACCAGCACAATCACCTGTATTCACTCCCCAACCCAGGCGCGTACACACAGTGCTCTACCCACCAGCACAATCACCCAGATTAACTCTCAAACCAGGCCATAAACACACAGCGACTGCCCACTAGCACAATCACCCAGATTTCTCCCCAACCCTTAGGTCAGACATACACACAGTGCTCTGCTGTAACCAGCACCACCAGATGCATTCCCAAACCCAGGCCAGATACACAGTGCTCTGCCTGTGCGCACAATCATCCAGATTGACTCCCAAACCCAGGCCATATACACACAGTGCCCTGCCCACAAGCACAATCAACCAGATTCATTTCAAACCCAGGCTGTATACACACACTGCTCTGCTCACCAGCACAATCATCCAGATTCACTCACAAACCCAGCCCATACACACAGTGCTCTGCCCACCAGCACAATCACCCAGATTCACTCTCAAACCCAGGCCTATATACACATAGCACTCTGTCCACAAGCACAATCACCCAGATTCACCCCAAACCCAGCCCATATAAAGACAGAGCTCTGCCAACCAGCACAATAATCACCAGATTCACCTGCTAAACCCAGGCCATACACACAGTGCTCTGCCCACCAGTTCACCCGTGATTCACTCCCAAACAGAGCTATATGCCACAGTACTCTGTCCACCAGCACAATCACCCGTATCTTACTCTCAAACGTAGGCTATACACACACCGCGCTCTGCCAACAGCACAATCACACAGATTCACTCCCAAACCCAGGCCATATACACGCACTGCCTGTCCACCAGCACAGTCACCCGGTTGCTCCAATTCCAACCCCCATATACACACAGTACCTGCCCACCAGCACAATCACCCAGATTCACTCCCAAACCCAGGCCATACACACAGTGCACTGCCCACCAGCACAATCACCGATCTGCTCAAACCTAGGGCCATATACACACAGCGCCTTGCCCACCTGTAATACAATCACCCAGATTCGCCTCAAACCCAGGCCAGATATACAGCGCCTGCGCACCAGCACAATCACCAAGATTCTCCTCAAACCCAGACCACATACACACAGTGCTCTGCCCACCAGTACAATCACCCAGATTCACTCTCAGATCCAGGCTGTATACACACAGTGCACGAATCCTCCTATACAATCATCCAGATTCCTCCCAAACCCAGGCCATAAACACAAAGCGCCTGCCCACAAGCACAATCACCTGATCACTCCCAAACCGAGGCTATACACACAGTGATCTGCCCACCAGCACAATCTGTAAGTATCTACTTTCTCAAACCCAGGTCTAGATACAAACAGTGTTTCTGCCAACCTGCACAATCACCCGTGATTCACTCACAAACTCAGGTCAGATACACAGTGCTCTACCCATCAGCACAATCTGCGATTCACTCTAAAACCCAGGCCATATACACACTGCGGCTCTGCCAAAATCAATCAGTCAGATTCACAACCAAACCAAGACCGCTAAACACACATCGCTCTACCCACCAGCACAATCACCCAGATTCACTTGAAGCCCAGCCCCTATCACACACAGTGCTGTGCCCACCAGCACAATCACCCAGATTCACTCCCAAACCCAGGCCACATGGATACAGCGACTGCCCACCAGCACAATCATCCAGATTCACTCTCAAACCCAGGCCTTATACATACAGTGCTCTCTGCCCACCAGCACAACTTTCCCGTGATTCACCCCAAACCCAGGCGAGGGTATGCTGTGCTCTGTCCACCAGCACAATCACCTACATTCAGTCCCCAACCCAGGTTATACTTACATTGCTCTGCCAACCAGCACAATCACCCAGATTCACTCTCAAACCCAGCCTGTGACACACAGTGCTCTGCCCAAAAGTGTAATCACCGATTCACACTCAAACCCAGGCCATATACACACAGTACACTGTCCACCAGCACAATAACCCAGTTTAATTCCCAAACCTAGTGCTATATATACACAGTGCTCTACCCACCAGCACAATCACCAGATTAACTCTCAAACCCAGGCTATAAACACAGCGCTTTGCCCACTAGCACAATCACCAGATTCACCCCAACTCCAGGGTATATACACAGTGCTCTGCCCACTGCACAATTCACCCGGATTCATTCTCAAACCGGGGTCGTATATTACAGTGCTTTGCCAACCAGCACAATCACCCGTGATTCATCCCCAAACCCCAGGCCGCATACACACAGCTCTACCCACCAGCACAATCACCTAGATTAACCTCAAACCCAGGCCATAAACACAGCCAAACTGCCCACCAGCACAATCACCCAGATTCACTCCCAAACTCAGGTCCGTGTACACACAGTGCTCTGCCAACCAGCACAATCACCGCTGATTTACTCCCAAACCCAGGCCATATACACAGTGCTCTGCCCACCAGCACAATCATCCAGATTGACTCCCAAACCCAGGCCATATACACAGTGCCCTGCCAACGCACAATCAACCAGATTCACTCTCAACCCAGGTCGTATACACACAGTGTTCTCTGCCCATCAAGTACAATCACCCAGATTCACTCTCAAACCCAGGCCATATACACATAGTACTCTGTCCACAAGCTTAATCACCCAGATTCACTCCCAAACCCAGCCCATATAAAGACAGAGCTCTCCAACCAGCACAATCACCGTGATTCACTCATAAACCCAGGCCATATACACCAGTGCCTGCCCACCAGCGCACCACCCGTGATTCACTCCCCAACAGAGGCCAGTATACACAGTGGTACTCTGTCCACCAGCACAATCACCGTGATCCACCAAACGTAGGCTATACACACACTGGGTGCTCTGCCAAACAGCACAATCACATGATCTCTACTCCCAAACCCAGGCTATATACACGCACTGCTCTGTCCACCAGCACAGTCACCCAGATCTACCCCAAACTCACGCCATACACACAGTACTCTGCCCACCAGCACAATCACTCCAGATCCACTCCCAAACCCAGCTATATACACACAGTGCACTGCCCATCAGCACAATCACCCAGATTCACTCTAACCTAGGCCATATACACACAGTGCTCTGCCCAAAAGCTCAATCACCTGCATTCACTCCCAAAGCCAGGCCTTATACAGCCAGTGCTCTGCCCACCTTGCACAACCAGCCAGATTCACCCCAAAACCAAGCCATATACACACAGTGCTCTGTATACCAGCACACAATCACTCGCTTTCACCCCAAAACCCAGGATATATACACACAGTGCTCTGCAAAACCTCAATCACCCGTGATTCACTCCCAAAGCCAGGCATTATACAGCCAGTGCTCTGCCCACCAGCACAATCACCGTGATTCACTCCCAAACCCCAGCTATATACACAAAGTGCTCTGTCCACCAGCACAATCACCTTAATTCACCCCAACCCCTCACCTTATAAAGCCAGTGCTCGCCCATCAGGACAAACACCCAGATTCACTCCCAAACCAGGCCCTTTACACTCTGCGCCTGCCCACCAGCACAATCACTCTATCTTCCCAAACTCACGCCTTATACAACCAGTGCTCTGCCCACCAGCACAATCATCCAGATTGACTCTCAAACCCAGGCCTTATACACACAGTGCCCTGCCCTTAACAATCAACCAGATTCACTCTCAGACCCAGGCCGTATACACACACTACTCTGCCCACCAGCACAATCATCCAGATTCACTCCCAAAACCAGCCCTTTCTAGACACAGTGCTCTGCCCACCAGCACAATCACCCAGATTCCTCTCAAACCCAGGTCAGACACATAGCGCCTGTCAATAAGCACAATCACCCAGATCTCTAAACCCAGCCCGTGATAAAGACAGTGCTCTGCCAACCAGCACAACTCACCCGTGATTCACTCATAAACCGAGTATATACACACAGTGCTCTGCCCACCATGCCGCACCACACCATTCACTCCCAAACAGAGGCCATATAACAGTGTACTGTCCACCAGCACAATCACCCTTTACTAATCCTCAAACGCCCAGGCTATACACACACTGCGCTCTGCCAACAGCACAATCACAGTGATTCACTCCCAAACCCAGGCTACCACATCGCATCTGCCTGTCCACCAGCACAGTCACCCAGATTCACCCCAAACCCATGCCAGGCACACACAGGCTCTCGCCCACCAGCACAATCACCTAGATTCACTCCCAACCTAGCTATATACAGTGTAATCGCCCACTACACAATCACCATGATCTAATTCTCAAACCTAGGCCATATACACACAGTGCTCACAAAAGCTCAATCACCTGCATCTGTTCCCAAAGCCAGGCCTTTTAGCCAGTGCTCTGCCCACCAGCACAACCAGCCGGATTCACTCTAAACCCAGGATATATACATGCACAGTGCTCTGCCCAAAACTCAATCACCAGATTCACTCCTAAAGCCAGGCATTATACAGCCAGTACTCTGCCCATCAGCATGATGAACCCAGATTCACTCCCAAACCGAGGCCATACACAAAGTGCCTGTCCACCAGCACAATCACCCGACCCAAACCCTCACCTTATAAAGCCAGTCCGGCCCACCAGGACAAACCTCAGATTCACCAAACCCAGCTACATACACACAGCATTCTGTCCACCAGCACAATCACCCAGATCTACTCCCAAATCAGGCTATATACAGTGTCTACCACCTGTACAATCTCACCATTCTCTCTCAAACCCAGGCCATATATACAGTGCTCTGCCCACCAGCACAATCACCCAGATTTACTCCAAACCCAGGCATATACAAATAACGCCTGCCCCCAGCACAATCACCAAAATTCACCCAAACCCAGGCCATATACACACAGTGCTCTGCCCACCAGCACAATCATCCAGATTGACTCCCAAACCCAGGCCATATACACACAGTGCCCTGCCCACTCAGCACAACCAACTAGATTCACCTGCCCAGGTCAGACATACAGTGCCTGCCCACGAGCACAATCACCCAGATTCACTCTCAAACCCAGGCCATATACACATGAGATTTGCCCACCAGCACAATCACCCTATCTATACCTTTTCAAACCCAGGCTATACCCAAAGTGTTTGCCCACCAGCACAATCACCCATATTCACTCCCAAACCAAGGCCATATACAGTGCCTGCCCACCAGCACAATCACCCAGATTCACTCCCAAACCCAGGCCTATACACAGTGCGATTGCCCACCTGCACAATCCAGAGCCCTCCTGAGAAACAGTCTCCATTGCATTTCCTTCCTAATTATCCCACAGGTCCAGGTTCTTAATTTACCTGTTCTCCAGTCCTACCCCATCCTACAATCACCCCGCAAGTATACAGTAGATTGTTACTATCCCTGATGTTCAGTGGTTTCCATTTATTTATTTACTCATTCATTTGTTTACCGAGTAGGTGCACTGGTCCGAGAACCATTTTCAGACATGACCTGGGCCATTGAGGATGGCATAGGAATAAAAGCAAGTACAAAGGAGGCTGGGACAAGGCATACAATAGATAGGAGTAAAAATATACAGGATATTTATATGAAGATATATATAAACTTGCAGCACAATGGATAAATAACATTTATGACAATAGCAGGTACAGTAGTAGCCAAGTTGTAATAAAAATTAGGCATGATCTGAGATGAGTAAAGGAAAAAGTGCATCATGGCAGTGTAGGTATGGACCAAGAAGGAAAAGGAGGAGGAAGAAGTAGAGGCATGGTAATAAGTTGGGATGGCAGGAGAAAGTAATTATGGGACAGAAGGTGAGATCCAGGAAGAGAGTGGAAGAGTCCTGGAGAGTCAGTGGTGCTAAGTGGAGTGGGCAGGTTATTCCAAAGGAAAGGGGCTGCAGATGAGAATGCACATTTACCCATATGGTGGAGACTAGGGGGTGCTCAAGCATGGGGCCAGCAGTGAGGCAGAGCTCTAGAACAAACACTTTTGGCCAATGAAGGTGGGATTGCGGAGAGGTAGCTTGGTTTTGGATGGCCTTATTGACTGTACTTTGGCCAGGAGATAGGTCTGTTGGGCTGATGGGGAAGCCAGCCCAGGACCTGATAGAGTGAGCAGTGGTGTGTTGAGTGAAAGTCCTACCCTGTATATCCAAGATCCCCCATGACCCAGTTAGTTCTTACAGCAAATACTACCTTCTGGTCCCCAGCCTTACTATATATTTGACACCCTTCCACATTTGGCACAGACCATCCTCTCAGCTCCTTGAGTCAGGCACAAAATGGATGATAGATCACAATCATGTGCTAACTGTACACAGCTGTTTATACAATTAGCACATGAGAGCAAACTAGCATTCTGTCCTCAGTTGGTCACAGAGGTTGCAGATGTCTGTGCCAGTGCCACTATGGGGAGAGTCGAGAAACATATGGTGAGGCCATAGAATAGATGCGGACGGTGGGACTGGGTGGGCAGGTAGTTATTGGCAGATTCCAATGTTATGGAATGGACAGCACCACTGACACCCAAGGGAAGTGTGATATTACTGATGGTGGGAGCTCAAAGGGGCAGTGGTAGGATGCAGAGGTGATACTACCTGGTTTAGGTAGGCAACATGTTTTAGAGCCATTTACCAACTGGTCAGAGACTCACTAATTATGCTATTCAAGATATCATTTTGTGATCCTGCCCTGTTTTTGGGGTGCAAAGTGTTGTTTGAGAGTCACTTACCCATTCAGCGATTGCAAATGCTCTTTGAATGTTCTGGTCTATGTGAACCATAACAGTCCATTACCAGTAAGATAAAGACAAGTGAACAAATACAAATATGGAATTGAGCTGTTCTCCATGAGGTTGATAATATAATTTATCTTAACAATGTGTTAGAATTGAATATAATGAGATTAATACTGGTACCACTGTTGCTACCACATGAGTCTAGGGTTGCTGTGAGAGGTACCAAATACTGAAATGTCAAAATAATGCAGTACCATTGTGCTACCAGTGTACCAGTATTTGTGGGAGCCAACAAAAATCTCAAAATTTCGTGGTACTATTGTATTACCAGTGTATGTGTGAGAGACAGAGAAAATAGTAAAAAAATGCCATAGGGTTACCATTCTGCCAGTGCACTACCAATACACAGAGGAAAATCTATATATCACCAACCACTGTGATACCAGAGTACCACTGGGTAGTACTATTGTGGATTTTTCAGCTGACCACAGTATTGCCATTGCTATACCACTGTAATGCCATTGTGACAAATTCAGTAAGGGTAACCAGATTGCTGAGACAATGCAATGCTAAAGAAGTGTGATAAAAATTATAAAGTGTTGCCAGTACTACTGCAGTGTGCAGCAAAAATTTGTGAAGGAAATACAGTGCTAAAGAAGTGTGCATGAAAATCTAATAATTATTTGCAGTGCTCTTACAGTCTGCATCAAAAAATAAGAAAGAGTGAGCAGTGCTACTGCAGTGTGCAGCAAAAATTAGTGAAGGAAATGCAGTGCTAAAGACGTGTGCATGAAAATCTAATAATTATTTGCAGTGCTCTTACAGTGTGCATCAAAACATAAGAAAGATTGAGCAGTGGTACAACAGTGTAGCAGAAAGTCAGTGCAGTGTATTAACAGCGCACTGATGAAAAGCAGTGCTTTGTCAGTCTGGACTGAAATAACACTGAAATAAGACTGAAGATGGAAGTGTACACTCCACTTCCCTCTGGGCTGCTACTGTAACACTGAAATAACACCATATAGTGACTATTTGAACACTTCGCTTCCCTCTGGGTAATTTCACTTTTTCCCCAGCCATGCTCAGCCCAATTTAGGTTCATTAACCCCTGTCCTCCCTGGTTAACTTTCCATCCTGATGATGTCCCTCCATGGTCCTCTCTTCCATTGCAGGGGTTCCAGGGAGAGGGCCCTCCTCACCTCCTCCAAGGCAGTTGATTATGTGCCACTAGGATCTAGAATTGGCTGCTACTAGGACCCAGGGGAGTTTCTGGAGCCCAGGCCATCATACAGACAGACAAACACAGAAACCGTGCGATCAGGCAGTTTGTGTGCATACCAGTGCAGAACTGAAAAGCCTCACTTAACAAAGCATACTTTCAGAGCTGCACATCCAAGGAAGAGTAAAAAATGTGAAAATGGTAGTCCACAAGTAGTAAGGAAGCAAACAGAAAGTTTATTGCAACAGAGCTCCTCTAACAGTGGCACTATACCCCAGCCCAGCTGTCTGTATAGCAAGTGTATTTCATCCAGCGTTGCAGCCACCTGAGATCTGAGTATCGTGCACCTCTGGAATTGGAAGCGTGGGTAGCCTACTGTTAGGGCATCATGATTAGAGTGCTGTAATGTGGGCACAGCAACAAAGTCATCCATCACTGGGTTTTCTGGATTTTACAGCATCCCACACTCACACCATGTTTGGCATCCCCACAATTCTGCTGCCCTTCATGGCATGTCCTACCAGGAGGATGTTATATTTACTTATGGGGGTATGGGAGCAAAGCCCCTGCATTGTAGGGTGGGGGCTGAAGTCCCCCTATAAATGTAACTTCTTCACTGGACAATCCTTGGATGCTGTAACTTGTTTGTGGCACAATATCAGTCATGCTAATACTGGGTGACATACTGCTAGGCCCTAAGTTACTTCACCTACATTGCCCATGCACTGTCACGGGTGAACTGTGGGCATGTACTGTAGCTCCATAGCACTTCCTGGGTTGCAGTTGATTCAGACTTCCTACAGCTAACTAGATCTCTCACCAGGGCCAGATTATGGCATAGGCAACATAAACACAGGCCTAGGGTCCCAGCCTGCCAGGGGACCCCCAGCAGTCCCCTACATATAGTTAATATTATTGACTCTTCTTTTTGCCTAAACTGCATTTTTCTTTGTTTTGTAAAGGATTCAGCCATTCAGTAATCTGAGCAAGATGGGATGAAGTGTGACATGATTCTCATCTCTTGATAAGGTGTTAAGTGCAGAAGATAGATTAAGGAGCCCTGGCCAGGCTGACTTTTAAGGTGTGAACTGGCCCATTTCCTTTGCTTCATTTCCCAGCATCACTTACACTCCCCACTTAGAATTAAGTCTTACTGTTAAATATAATAGATTAACAGTAAAATTGCTGTAAGTATTTCCTGGATCCTATCAGCAAATCTTGCCATTTTTGATCCTGTCTTACTTTTCAATAACAAAGTGGGGAATTTGGCAGAGCAAGTAGGTTCTGAAGCTGACCCAGGAATCGGAGGAGCAGGCTGAGTATAGAGGAGAAGGGAGGCTGTGCAAGAGACAAAGGGGGGCACCCGGCGGAGGGGGGAGAGACTGCGAGATGTACCAAAACAGCTGGCAGTTGGCTGAGGAAGAGGAGGACTGGGGGAGGATAGGGGAAGAGCACATTGGAGAGCAGAACCATTGGGGTGATGTATTGTGCTTAATAACAGATTTGTGCCTCTGTTATTAAGGAGAGAAAGGAAGGAGGACCACATCAGTGGGAAGATGGACAGGAAGGTGAGGGGAGGACTGGCAAAGGGAAAGGGCTGGAGAAGAACGAGCAGTAGGGTTGATGGACACTACTAAGGAAGGAGGAAGAGGTGGATGCAACTGGGGGGAGAAGACTCAGAGCAGAGAGAAGGAAGAAATGAGCTCCACTAGGGGGTAGTGGGACATAGGTGCTCAGAGTCGGCATTGGAGGGTGTAGGGGAAGGGTTGGAGATCAGAGGGAGGGTGGGGAAAGGCTAGTGGACACCCAGAATTAGGCATCAGGCTGGTAAAGGGAGTAGGGTGGGATGGGAGGAGCAGAGCAGAGGCAAGGGCATGAGGGAGGGAGGAAGTTGCAGGAGTCATAGATGGTGCACAGGGTGACTGTAAGGGGCAGGGTAGTGTGGACCCTGGTGATAAGGAAGAGGTAAAAAGGAAGTGAGGGGAGAGAGTATGGTAAATGAATGGGGGGTACTTGTTCTGGGAGATTCTATACTGAAGGGTGTCAGATGGGACAGAAGGGGGGAAAGCATAGTTGGATCTGGGTTGAAGCTACTCCCGGGTTGACTGCAGGAAAGGCAGGGCAGGCACTTTTCAAGAGCGCAGGGAAGGGGAGGAAGAAACCTCACATAGTGATGCACATTTGTACAAACGACTTTGCGGGGGAGTCTGTATAGGTGGCAATGGGGAAGGGTCGAGGAGTTGGGTAGGAAAGGGCAAGGAGGTTGGGGGGATCAGTGGCATTTTCCAAGGTACTCCCGGTACCATGTGTGAGCACAGGGAGGAACAAAAAGACAGAGGAGTTCAATGAGTGGCTGAGGAATTGGTGCCATACCAAGAAGTATGGTTTAGTGATGGGCTGGGGTAGGATCTGGGACAATAGTGACTTATCTGCAGGGGACAGGTTTCACTTGAGCAGGGAAGGGGGGTATATAGCAACTAAGATGGATTTAAACCAGGAGCGGGGTGGCAAGAGCACTGCTTTTAGGAAAAGGGTCCGGAAAAGGGAGAAGAGGGAGCTCACTCCGCTAGTTATGGATAAAGGCAGTGGTGAAGCAACACAGGGAGGGGCATGTAGGGTAGCCAGGCTGGAGTACAAATGACACTACCACACTGTAATAAGGGGGAAGATAAAGGGAGCAAACCAAGGAAGAGGGTGAGATAAGAAGGAGGGGAACAGATGGAAGGTGGTCTCCCCGAATGTGAGAAGCCTGGGTAACAAAACTGCAGAACTTCAGGTGCTCCTTCCAGAAGGAGATGTGGACATTGCTGCAGTGACTGACACTTAGGCCACCCAGTACCATGACTGAGATCTTGCAATCCCAGGCTAAAGTATTTACAGGAAGGACCAGGGGGGTTAGGAGTGGGGATGTGGTAGCACTCTATGTGAGAGAAGGGGTCAACTGTACAAGGGATGGGGGGAGGAGGAAGGAAGGACAGAGGCACTATGGGTGCAGCTTCAGGACTCCCAAGGGTAGAAAGCTGAGGCTGGGGGTGGAGTACAGACCTCCAGCTCAATCAGCGGAACTGGACAGGGAGCTAGCAGAGCAAATAGGGAGGGTGTGCAGAAAGGGGAGCGCGGTAATGGTGGGAGATTTCAATCTACCAGGAGTAGATTTGAGCACATCTGCCACCCCCAGTGCAAGGGAGCAGGTGATCCTGGATGCAATCCAGAAGGGTCTCCTGATGTAGATGGTAAGTGGGCCTACAACACTAGGTAACACACTGGACCTAGTGCTGTCAAATGAGGAGTTAGTGAGAGAAGTAAGAGTTGTGGACCCACTAGATGGTAGCAACCACCAAACAGTGTGGTTCATACTAACGTTGGGCAAGGTGACTGGAGGCACAGGTACTAGGATGGTGGATTTTAGAAGGGTCGACTTTGGGAGGATGAGGGAAATACTACATGTGAGTCTCCAGGGTATTAGACCTGAGACGGATGCAGAGCAAAAGTGAGAAACTATCAAACTTGTCTACCAAAGGTTACAGAAGCCTGCACCAGGACTAGGAGCAAGAAGAGCAGAGCCAGGGAACCATGTTGGCTGAACGGTGAAGTGCTGGAGGGGATGAGGATGAAGAGGGCAGCGTACAGGAAATTTAGGAGAACTAGGAAAAAGGAGGATGGGGGGCTTATGGGACATGTTCCAGAGTGGTGACCAAGCGGGTGACAATGGCCAAGGCCACCAGGGGGCTAAGGTTAGCACAGGGCATTAAGGGAAGGGAGAAGGACTTCTTTAGGTATGTCACTGTAACCCCTAGGTGGCACTATCCCGAGGGCTACTACCCATGCCTGCTTGGCTAGTAGCAGGTTAAGGGGCATGGGTAATGAAACGGGTGCCTCCACCAAGAGGTCAGGGTTGTTAGTGGTCAAGCTAGCCTGGGCACAGCCCTCCGGGAAACTGTGACCCACCTCTTTCCCTTCTAGTGGCCTGAACAATATACAACAATCAGTTTCACAATGACCCTTATTCACCAGGGAATTACCCACACTGTTTGCACTTACCACCAGGGCTGGTTTCTCTAGCTTGACACTGGGGACCTCCTGTAAAACAAGGTTAAGCACAGCAAATAACAACAGTACAATACTTTTGGCACAAATTGGAACCACAGTCAGGTTAAATGCAAACAAAGTTAAATCTGATTTGTTCAGGGGACTTGAACAAAGGAGGGGCAGAATCAGGTTGATTTGCTTAAAAGCTGTATTAATCAGCCAGTTATGCATGCAGTTTAGAGTCCCTACACAGTCACACACTCTGGGTACCCAGGTAGGGAAACGGTGGGCTAGCCAGGAACATTGTAGCTGGTTGGGGCCCTGTGATAGAAGAAAGCAACATGCACAACACACACTATTTGTAATCCAGAGTCGAAGGGTCAGTCCGTGAAAGAAAAGGCAACAAGACAATAGGATGACAACCATTTAGATTTAGCTGTTGTTGCAGGGAGCTACCCTGATGTTTACTCATGATACCCCATACTGGACACAGGCAGGATGAAATCGAGACTACAGAATGTTGAGCTGGAGTGCCCGGAGAAGCAGAGCCCACACGAATCACCGAGACATCATTCCTGTTCAAGGCGTTGAGCAGAGGGCGCTCTCCAGGCCAGTCTCTCATCAATGACTTTCTCTGCATAGCGGGTATTCTGGCTGGGCCAGTGTAGCAGGGCCCAGGCAAATGGAAATGGATATGGATCCAGTCCATGGAGCTGGATACAGCCTCCAGCAAGCAAAACACAGTTCAAACACACAGTGGGGAACCAAGTCATGACCCACTATAAGCACACAGCACACTCACATGTAAGGAAATTCCACTGTATCAGGCAAATGTCTCTCTGGTTGCAATTACAACATCTCTGCACAATCCAGGAGTTCAAAGGTAGCTGGAAGTCCAGACAAGCTGACTGCATTCAGCAAATCTTCGGTCTTCTTCAGATTAAAGCTTGGTCACAATGCAGTAGGCTTATTTCACTCTCCAAATTCGGATTCAATCCAAACAAAAAAAAAATACAGAAGTTCCCGCTCAGGGATAGCAGGCATGCAGGCCAAACTCAGGCCTTTCCACCATTCTCCTGCACAAATCCACTATGGATTGCTGCTCGAACTATCTCGAGCTGTTATTTCTTCACTTCCCAACTCAGATCTAACTGAAACTGCAAGCAGTGTGGGACTTCCCTCAAGATCCAAAAGTTTTTTTTGTCTGCTCTGTCTGTCAGTCACAACAAGAGCTCCCCTTCCAGGTTATTTTAGGTGCCAAAAGTCCAAAATTACAATTCCTACAAGTTTTGGCCCCACCAAGCCCCTGAAGGCAGGCTCCATTTTAGAGTCCCAAATGTACTGATTGGCCCATTTCAGCAGTCCAGAACCAAGATGATGAAAACAAACATAACTGTCCATGCTGCAAAGAAGGCAGGTTAGAACAAACTGCAATATTACTAATCTAGCACATAATCAGCAAACAAGCACATCTTCTAACAGAGCTTCCTCTCAGATTAATTATGACTGCAATCCAGGCAGCTCTTAAGGAGACAGTACACAGAGGCTATAAAGGCACTATCTGCCAAAACATTTAAACTGCTAAAATACAGGACACCAGCCTGGCAATGAGCATTTAAGCAAGCTCAAGGAAGACTTTTCTGGAACCCCCATTCGAGGGGTCACGCCTTCCTGCCTGGGGAAAACTTGGCATCCATGTCAAGTCTGTACCATCATGCATCAGTTAACATAAACTTATTACTTTCCTATACATATTCACTACACTTCACAATACTATATCCATAATGACAATGCTTATGCATGTTTCATACATATGACACTAATTCCACTATGATCAACATACTTGTAACATCACAATACTGATTCACATAATAACTTCTTGTACATTAAACAATGAAAGAGGGGGCCCTTTCCTATCAGCTAACTTGGGGCTGGATAGGGCAGGTGCACCATGGTGAGAGGGAAGAACAAGTAACCTGGAGTTGGCCATCAGGCTCAATTTGGGTAGTGAGCTTGGCGAAACATAAACCCCTTTGTGAACCACATTGAAAGGCAAATCCACTGGCCTCCCAAGACAATCATAACTAAAGTGTAGCACTGGATTGACAGCTCTGCCAGTCTTTCTGAGGGGAGCAGCCACAGTCTCTGTACTTTCAGCACTAACTTTGGAGCTTTCGTCACTTGTGAGGAGTGCCTCTGAATGGATGGGAATGTCCAAACTTGGAGCACTGTCAGCTCCTTGCTCTGTAGGTTCTGTTTCCACAAAACTTTGCTCATTATCTTCTGATGGAGGCCCAGGTTGCTCATTTTGAGGAGGCTCTGGCAAAATTAGGCTTTGGAACACTGAAGGGGGGCTGTTGACACTATCACATTGTTCTTCAAGTTCTGGTGTGTCACCAGAGAGACTCAGACCATCAGCCCCTTCTGGCAAGTCACACAGTTCCACAAAACCAAGAGAGTCTGCAACCTCAGACATAATATTTTGCACTTCACTTTCAGGGAGCATTGGCTCCAAGGACGAAGATGAGGGGTTAGGCAGTCCAGAAGGCCCAGCTTCATCCCCACAATTAGTTACAGGGTTACCTCAAAACAGCTGACTCAATTCATAGGAGGGGTAATAGGCATTGTCACCCTCACTTTTGTCAGAGGTGGACTGACAGTCACTATCATTCTGCACCTGCTGTGGGGGAAACCTTAAATCTGTAACTACTGGGGTAGGTTGACTCTGTCTCTTTTTTGCAGCAGCATGAGTCACCAGCCCAGGGGAGGCAATGTCTGCTGGCTCAGCTTCAATAATGACTTGGCGGATGGCTGGCCCGTTGGCTCAGCGGTGGGATTTCAGTTTGCGACGCCGGCGATCTGGGTTCGGGAATGAACCCGGGCAGTCGGAGGTCCGGCCAGGGGGAAAAGGATGGAGCGTCTTATGGACTCCTCTCCTTCTCCGGGGGGAGGGCGAGGGAAAGCACTCAGAGAGCTGAGGACTCCTGGTGGAGGCTGGGAGATCTCACACTGCCGACACTGACATCTCTGGGAGACGGAGCGGACGCTGGCGTCATTGCATGTCCCTGCCTCTGTTAGGAAAAGACAGAAAATATAGGCAGGCAAGGGCCACCATCTAAATGAAGCCCTCCTGGAAGAACTCGAACAACCACCATCGCTGCGGGTCCCCCGACTAGATACTGGTTCCGTTGTCATGGAAGAATGTGACCACGGCCCCACCCTCCGGGAGGCAAGCCGGGGGTGACTGGGGGACCTCGGCAGCCATAGATGGTGGTAGAGGCTTCCAGGGGCTGTGACCAGGGCTGACAAAGTGACAGGGTCCTGCCCGAAAAAAAAAAATAATAACTTGGCGATAGGCAGCAAGTGGTTATGGTGCAAGGTCTTGACAGATTTGGAGTTATTCTCTGGGCATACCTTGTACACTGGTAGATCATCCAACTTTCCAGATACTAATATGAGGAAGATGGTGCCACTTATCAGCAATTTTGTGCTTGCTATGTAGTCCCAAATTGCATAACAACACCTGGTCTCTGGGCCATAGCTCTTGAGTCTTTACTTTCTTATCGTGTCTCTCTTTCTTGGCAAGATTTCTCTTGGTGGCCATTGTCTGGGCTAGTTGATATGCATGATTCAATCGAGCATTTACTTTCTGTACCTACTGCAGGTAGTTTTCAGCTCAGACCCCATCTGGAGAGGCCCCAAAGCAGACATCCACTGGCAGTTGGGCCTCCCTCCCGAATATGAGACGGTAGGGGAGAACCCAGCAGCATCATTTTTGGTGCAATTGTATGCATGTACCAAGATGCTAATCTGCTGGCTCCACTTATGCTTGTCTTTTGAATGGAGGGTGCCCAGTATACCTAGAGGGTGAGGTTAAAATGTTCTGGTTGAGGGTTCCCCTGTGGGTGATAAGGGGTGGTTCTCGACTACCGCACCCCCACAGAGAGAGCATTTGTTTGATTAGCCTACTTTCAAAGTCTCTGCCTTGGTCAGAGTGGATCCACCGGGGGGCACCATAGTGGATGAAGAATTTTTCCACTAGCACCTTGGCCACGGTAGAGGCTTTTTGATCTTTAGTTGGAAAAGCTTATGCATAGTGTGTGAAATGATCCATAACCACTAAAACATTGCCAATAGTCTGTTGATCAGGTTCTAAACACCAAAAATCTATACAGACCAGTTCCATGGGTGTGCTGGTAATGATATTGACAAGGGGGGCAGCCCACTAAGGCAGGGATTTTCTTTGAAGGCAACAACTACAGGTCTTTACCTGGTGCTCATCATCGGCTCCCATCTTGGCCAGAAGAATCGAGATCGTACCAGGTCGACAGTCCTGTCGCTACTGAGGTGCCCCATGTGATCATGGAGGGACCTCAGTACCAAGTGTTTGAAGGGCCTGGGCAGGACCAATTGTTGCTTGTCTACTTGACCACTATGATCCACTCTCTCTTTATAACAACTGAATGAGTAACTTCAACCTGGGGCCTTCTTTGAACAATAGGGCAGTTTGCAAGTCAGAGGAATGCAACTCAGACACATCATTCCCAGCACGCAGGGCGTCAAGTGTGTGTTGAATCATAGGATCTTGGGATTGAGCCCGCTGAATACTGTCATTGTCAAGTTGAGGTAGTGCACTAATATCTAGAGCATGGAAATGGCAATAGGCAGCCGGTATGCAGGTATCAGGAGGGCCCAAGCAATCTACTAAACAGTCCACTGTGTCCACAGACATCTGTTCATGTCTGTCAAACTTCTGGCACAATGCTCGGATGTCAGGTTCAGACAGCCTGACCCAATCACTTTTGGAAGTGGACCTTCGTGACAGGGCGTCAGCAACAATATGGATCAATCCCAGTCTGTATTCAACAGCATAATCACAGGTTGATAATGCAGAAAGCCACCAGTGCCCAGTGGCATCTAACTTAGCTGAAGTCTGTACATAGGTTAACGGGTTATTGTCAGTCTTCACCAATATCTTTGCCCCATAAAGGTACTTATGAAACTGGTCAATCATGGCCCATTTTAGGGCAAGGAACTCCAGCATGTGCACAGGATAGTTGCGCTCCGACGGGGTCAAACTCCTGCTGGTGAAAGCTCAACCCGTCCTCATAGTCTTGATACAGCACAGCTCCTAGGCCCTGCAGACTAGCGTCCATATGCAGCACATAGGGCTTGGTAGAGGCAGCATAGGCAAGGATGGGGGCATTGGTGAGCTGGTATATGACTTTGTGGGAGGCTGCTTCACATTCAGGTGTCCAGCAGGGCCCAAAAGGTTCACCTGTGCAGAAGTACACTTCCTCTGGTTCTTTAACAGCCCCTTTCTTGTATTTGCAGTTGGTGGGGGGGTAACCCTGAGTAAGATTCAGGAGTGGACGACTCTCCTTGGTTAGTCTTTTGTGAACCCGTGGTAGTAACCACAGAACCACAGAAAACGTTGTAGTTCTTTCAAGTTATGGGGCTGGGGCCAAGTGGTCAGTGACACAAGCTTACTGGGATCAGTCTCTATCCCTTCCCAGATACTGTGTGCCCCACATGCTTCACAGAGGTTTGAAAAAACTGGCACTTGTCGATGGACAGCTTGAGACCAAAGTCTTCCAATCGGGCCAGCACTTTAAACAGTCGGGTGTCATGCTCCTCTAAGGTGTGTCCGAACACTATGACATCATCTAGGTACACTAGACATTCCAGCAAGTTTATGTCTCCCACCGCACATTCCATCAATCACTGAAAGGTGGCCGGGGTGCGCGAAATCTCCTGTGGTATTTTCAGGAATTCGTAGAACCCCAAAGGACAGATGAAGGCTGTTTTCTCATGGTCTTCTGTGCCATTGGAATCTGGTAATATCCACTGCGAAGATCCAGTATAGAGAACCATTTGCTCCCATTCAAGCAGTCCAGGGCATCTTGTATACGGGGCATGGTGTATTGATCTGGGATGATCCGCCGGTTCAGAGTTTGATAATCAACACACATCCTCATGGACACATTCTTGTTATGCACAACTACAATGGGAGAGACATATGGGCTCCTTGATTCTTGTATCACGCTAGCAGCGAGCATTTCCTGCAGGTATCTCCTCACGTCATCTATGTCCACTGGGATGAGGCATTGGGATCTCTCTCGAAATGGCCGGTCATCATTCAGGTGTATGTGATGCTCTGCACCCTGGACACATCCCACATCCCATTCTTTTAATGAGAACACTTGATGTCTCTAGGTGAGGTTCTTGCTAATCCTAGCCTTTCATTTAGCTGGCAGTGGGGAATCACCAAAGTCAAATAAGTCTGGGGTCACGCTCTCCTTTTGGCCAGAGTACTTGTTATTGGGTAATACTGCAGTGTCTGTACAGTGTACTGTAGCTAGAGTGCACCCTCTGTTCACCCAGACCTCCCGATCTGACATATTTCGAATCTGGACCATCACTCGTCATGCATAGGCATGAGCACAGGCAGGCAAGATGCTGGGTTTAGCCAATAATCCTTCTGGCAACTTTCCATCACCTGGTGCATCCAATATTAATATTTTGTTCTTTACATTTCCCTTTAGGCAGACTTCTCCATGCATTGTGCACTGAGCGTTGGGGGCCAATACCAAGGAGTCAGGTTCCTTTTTCCACACTATTCCCACTGGCTCATCTGGGTCCTCTTCACTGGGTTTCTGTTGTAAGTCATATGCCCTTTTTTACTAAGGCTGGAATTCTTAGGGACTGTCCAGTCAGTTGCCCTTGTTTGTCATGGCAGAAGTGTGCTACTCTCCCAAACATGTGGACGTTTTTTCCAATTAACAGGGGAACCCCATCATACAGTCGGTCCGGTGGGGGGATACACTAGGGCCAGTGTCTCTACTTGCTCCTCTACAGCAGTTACAGTTGCAGGAAAAGACAACCAGAGGCAGACATATCCTAGGTAGGGATAAGACTTGTTGTTCAGCCCCCACACATATAGGCCTTCCTGGGATTGTACTGGCACATCAGAGAAGTGTTTGTCATATCAGTCCTGAAATACAATGGTCACTAGCGACCCACTGTCAAGGACAGCCCAGGTGGACACACCATTCACCATCACTGTAGTTTCCATTGAAGGGCCCACCACCTCAGACCATTCTGGAGGACAAAAGCAGGGACCTGGACAGACGACTTAGGCACAAAGAAGTTTGAGCTAGTATTTCTTGAGCCCTCACTGCAGTCATTCTGGGTACTCCTTGGCCACAGATTTACTTTTCAGAGCTCCCCTTGGAGTTTGTTTGCTGCTTTTTCGAAGTCTTTCTGAGACCAGCACTCTCTCTTCATATGACCATCCTTCCCACAGTTGTGACAAATGATAGCCTCCTGGGTCATCCTTGGAGAGAACATTGCATGAGGGACTGAAGTAATAGCAAAGGACTGGGATCCAGTTTCTGCTTGCAATGGTAAGAGTGGTGCAGTGTGTCTCAACAGTTCCTTTAGGGTGGCAGTCAATTCTTTGATTTCAGCCTGGGAGCTACCGTTAGTATAGGATGCCTGAGGATGCACCCCCAACCCCATGGCAGTTATGTCCTGAGAGGAACCAGAATCTTATTCCATGGGGGAAACCCTTGCAGAGGTTCCCACCTTCAACTCTCAAACTTCCTTTAGTAGCTCATCTTTCCAGTGCTGGGCCCAGGGTGGGAAGTCCTTTGCATTCTCAGAGTGCTTGTTAGGTGCAGATTTTTGTCCCTGAACCTCACTTGGCTGATCACTCTTGGTCACTTGTGCAGTAGCAGCAGATATTGGTGCAGTTCCCCCATGAGGTCACCTTTGCTCAACCCCGGGAATTTCTTTCATTAGCTCATCATAGGAGGGGGGCGATTCCAGTCGGGTAGCAAGGTGCAACTGAAGCTGTAACAATTCTGAAAACAGAGCAGACTTAAGGATCCGGTCCAGCCTAGTTCGATCTAATCCATTTGATGGCAAACTACCCTTTCTGAGGCACTCTTGCAGCAGCTTTTCAAGCCGAGGTACATACACAGACAATGGCTCCCCTGAGTACTGCTGGGCATTTCTTATTCTCCACCACAGGTCCTCATCTGAATCCAGGCTCCCATACACATTCTCCAATGCATCAAGATAGTCCTGTGCAGTTGCTTCAGAGTTATTGGACCACTTGGCATGGATGGTAGCCAAGGCAGGACCTCAGAAGCTCTCATTCAACCTCTTTCGTTTCTCTGCTTCTGTGCATTGCCATTCAAGTACTAGAGAGGCAACATAGTCTATCCAGGTTTCCCAGTCATACTCCCCCTTGGGGGTGGGGAAGGTGCCCAAGACAATTCTCAGCCTTCGGTAGGAGTCATGACTAATGGCAAGTACAGAGATAGGGGTCAGCATTAGCATGGGCACAGAAGGTGGGGCAGTAACAGGTGCTGGAGTGGGAAGGTGTGTTGGGGAAGGAACACCCCCAGGTGGCAGGAATAGTTTCTTAAAGTCCTCTATGGTTTTCCCTTCCTCCAGTAACAACTTAGCAAATTTCTCCTCAAAAGTCTCAGATAATGGTGGGAGCTCATCCTCCCCGGGGTCTTTACTGTCTTTTATCACTCTCCAGGTGTCTGGGACCCCTTCTGGGGCAATAGTCTGTGGCACTTCAGAGCTGTCCATGAGGTCACTACAGTCCACCAAGGGTATGAACGTTTGGGCGATCAAATCAGCCAGCTGACCCACCACCACAGGGTTTTTTAAACATTCAACTTTGGAAAGTGCTCCCTCTACAGTGTCCTTACTAGTACCCAGGGGAATATCCAGTATAAGCAGAGCATTTTGGGGGTCAGTCTCCTGCCCAGTACACTACACCACCAACTGGTGTACAGCCATTTCTACTGGGGTAGCCATTAATCTTTAACAATAATTATAATTTCTGGCCACTAGAAGGCACAAAATCCCAGCGGTGAGCCTCCAAAATGTAACCCCTAGGAGGTGCAATCCCGAGGGCTACTACTCCTGCCTGCTTGGCTAGTAGCAGGTTAAGGGGCCTGGGTAATGAAATGGGTGCCTCCACCTGGAGGTCAGGGTTGTTACTGCTCAAGCTAACCTGGACACAGTGCTCCGGGACACTGTAACTCACCTCTTTCCCTTCTAGTGGCCTGAACAATATACAACAATCACTTTCACAATGACCCTTATTCACCAGGTAATTACCAGCACTGTTTGCACTTACCAACAGGGCTGGTTTCTCTAGCTTGACCCTGGGGACCCCTTGTAAAACAAGGTTAAGCACAGCAAAAAGCAACAGTACAATACTTTTGGCACAAACTGGAACCACAGTCAGGTTAAATGCAAAGTTAAATCTGATTTATTTGAGGGACTTGAACAAGGAAGGGGCGTAATCAGGTTGATTTACTTAAAAGCTATATTAATTAGACTGTTATGCATGCAGTTCAAAGTCCCTACACAGTCACACAATCTGGGTACCCAGGTAGGGAAATGGTGGGCAAGCCAGGAACGTTGCAGCTGGTTGGGGCCCTGTGATGGAAGAAAGCAACATGCACAACACACACTATTTGTAATCCAGAGCCAAAGGTCTCAGTTTGTGAAAGAAAAAGGCAACAAGACAATTGGATAACAACACTTTTAGATTTAGCTGTTGTTGCAGGGAGCTACCCTGATGTTTACTCATGATACCCAATACTGGACATAGGCAGGACAAAACTGAGACTGCAGGCTGTTTAGATGGAGTGCCCGGAGAAGCAAGGCCCACACGAATCACCAAGGTGTCATTCCTGTTCAAGGCATTGAGCAGGGAGCTGATCTCCAGACAGGTGTCTCGTCGATGACTTTCTCTGTAAGCAGGTCTTCTGGCTGGGCCAGTGTAGCAGGGCCCAGGCAAATGGAAATGGATACAGATTCAGTCCATGGAGCTGGATACAGCCTCCAGCAAGCAAAACACAGTTCAGACACGCAGTGGGGAACCAAATCTCAACCCACTATATGCACACAGCACATTCACATGTAAGAAAATTCCACTGTACCAGGCAAATGTCTCTCTGGTTGCAATTACAGAGTCTCTGCACAATCCAGGAGTTCAAAGGTAGCTGGAATTCTGGACAGGCCGATCGCATTCAGCAAATCTTTGGTCTTCTTTAGGTTTAAGTCTGGTCACAATTCAGTGGCTTAATTTGCTCTCCAAATTCAGATTCAGTCCACAAAAAAAAACCACAAGTTCCCTCTCAGGGACAGCAGGAGGGCATGCAGGCCAAACTTAGGTCTTTCCACCATTCTCCCACGCAAATCCACTATGGATTGCTGCTCGAACTATCTGGAGCTGTTACTTCTTCACTTCCCAGCTCAGATCTAACTGAAAACTGCAAGCAGGGTGGGACTTTCCCCATGATCCAAAAGGTTCGGTTGGCTGATCTGTCAGTCACAACAAGGGCTCCCCCCTCCAGGTTACTTTAGGCACCAAAAGTCCAAAACTACAATTCCTACAAGTTTTGGCCCCACCAAGCCCCTGTAGGCAGGCTCCATTTTAGAGTCCCAAATGTACTGATTGGCCCATTTCAGCAGTCCAGGACCAAGGTGATGGAAACAAACAGAACTGTTCATGCTGCAAAGAAGGCAGGTTAGAACAAACTGCAATATTATTACTACTCTAACAAATGATCATCAAACAAGTACATCTTCTAACAGAGCTCCTCCTCAGATTAATTATGACTGCAAACCAGGCAGCTCTTAAAGAGACTGTACACAGTGGCTATACAGGCACTCTCTGGCAATACATTTAAACTGCTAACACGCAGGACACCAGCCTGGCAGTGAGCATTTAAACAAGCTCAAGGAAGGTTTTTTTGGGAACCCCCTTTTTGTAGGGAGGGTTACAGCAATGTCAGTCATGCCTGCAGTGCTCCTGAAAGTATTCTAGTTAGCTCTTGCCCCTAGTGCATTTGTACGCATATTATTTGAATGCATGAAGTTGATTGTTGTACATTAAATTGGGGGCCACAGCTGGGAGAGGGAAAACAGCACCATGTTGTCATAAAAGAAGAATTAAGGTCTGTAAGTTAAGTCCATTAAAGAAGAGTTAAATGGCACTAGTTCTTCAATTAGTGAGTCTGCATGGGAGCAATTTATAATGTCGAGTGTCCTGCTGTTGGTAGTGCAGTTTGATAGTGCTGACTGTTTCCATATACTGCATATGCAGCATGACGAGAGAGAGCACTGTATTTTGCATGAACTGCCACTCATCCAGCCTGTTATAAACAGCATGGGGTCATAATGTCGCAAGACATTCTGCCGCATGGATAAATTGCACTGCCAATAGCGCAAAGGCCCAAACCGAGGAAAAGATAGCCAACTCAGTTAAGAAGGGGGATAAACCTTTTATAGGTACATTAGGGAGCATAGAAAGGTTAAGGGAGGGATAGTTAAAATTAATAAAGGAGAGGTGAGGTGGACAGAGGGAGACAGTGAAAAGGCAGAGATACTGAATGAATACTTTTGCTCAGTATTCACAAAAGAAGAAGAGGAGGAGTTACCTAAACTAAACAGTAGAAGCACTCTGGGTAGTGGGGTTGATGCCAGTCCATTTATAGAAGGAAGAGTCCTGAAAGAACTCCTAAAACTCAAGGTGGACAAAGCAATGGGGCCTGATGGGATTCACCCCAGAATCCTAAAAGAGCTAAGGGAGGACCTAGTGACATCACTAACCACACTTTTTAACAAATCATGGGAAGATGGGGTGGTACCTGAGGACTGGAGGAGGGGAAGATGTGATTCCTCTTCACAAAAGTGGGAGCAAAGCAGAAGCAGGGAAACTACAGACCTGTTAGTTTGACCTCAGTGGTGGGGAAAATGATGGAATCACTTCTGAAAGAAATAATTTTTCAGTACCTAGAGGCCAGTGGGGCACAGGACCCAAAGCAGCATGGATTCACAGCAGGAAGGTCATGTCAGACAAATCTAATCGATTTCTTTGACTGAGTGACCAAAGTAATAGACCAGGGAGGGGCTGTGGATATGGCCTACCTAGACTTTAGCAAGGCATTTAACACAGTCCCACACAAAAGATTAATAATCAAGTTAGCCAGCCTGGGAGTGGGTCCCAGGGTGGTAGCCTGGGTAGCAAACTGGCTGCACAACAGGACACAAAAGGTAATAGTGAATGGAACACATTCTGAAGAAAGGGGGGTTACTAGTGGAGTACCTCAGGGCTCAGTACTGGGTCCAGTCCTCTTTAACGTCTTTATAGGTGGCATTGCAGAGGTTCTGGAAGGAAAGGTATGCCTCTTTGCAGATGACACAAAGATCTGTAACAGAGTTGATACACAAGGGGGGGTAGAAAGGATGAGAAGGGACTTGGCAAGGTTGGAGGAATGGTCAGGCATATGACAACTTAGATTTAATGCTAAGAAGTGCAAAGTAATGCACCTGGGAAATAAAAACCCAGAAGAAGAGTACACAATAGCAGGGGAGGTACTAACGACAACAATAATGGAAAGGGATCTGGGTGTAGTCATATCAAATGACCTAAAGATGGGTAAGCAATGTGAGTAGTCAGTAAGGAGAGCCAGGGGGATACTGGGATGCATAGGGAGGGGCATCACAAGTAGAACAATCATTTGTCAATGCCGAACATTCGCTTGCAGGTATTTGCAGTGGTATTTGGCACGTATGGTGCTTTACCCTAATGCCCTGTGCGATTGCTGGTATTTGCACAATAAATTTTCAGCATGACCTTTTTGTTACCCCCATTGTGCGCTACATAGGCGGAAACACGTCTTGGGCAGGATGTGAAAAATGACAGCTGTACTGCTCATGAGGAGGTGTGGTAAAATGGCAATGTTGAAAATCTGGAGTGAAAATATTGAAAATTCGCAAACTTTAGAGCATGCGTAGGAACTGCGTAACGCACACTCTTAAAACAGTCATTTTTAAGAATTTTTTCACCAAACTTTCAACACAGCCATTTTAAGACCTCTGCTCATGATCAGTGTCACTGTGATTTTCTTAATGTGTCCCATACATTGATTTCACACACCGACTGCGCCATTGTGTGCTACATGGGCGGAAACATGTTTTGGGCAGGATGTGAAAAATGACAGCTGTACTGCTCATAAGGAGGTGTGGTAAAATGGCAATGTTGAAAATCTGGAGTGAAAATATTGAAAATTCACAAACTTATGAGCGTGCGTAGGAACTGCACAATGCGCCTATAAAACAGTTATTTTAGAATTTTTCACCAGATTTTCCAACACAGCCATTTAAGATCTCTGCTCATGAACAGTGACACTGTGATTTTCTTAATGTGTCCCATACACTGAGTTTGCACACTGACTGTGCCATTGTATGCGCTACATGGGCGGAAACACGTTTGGGCAGGATGTGAAAAATGACAGCTGTACTGCTCATAAGGAGGTGTGGTAAAATGGCAATGTTGAAAATCTGGAGTGAAAATATTGAAAATTCACAAACTTATGAGCGTGCGTAGGAACTGCACAATGCGCGCTCATAAAACAGTTATTTAGGAATTTTCACCAAATTTTCAACATAGCCATTTTAAGATCTCTGCTCATGAACAGTGACACTGTGATTTTCTTAATGTGTCCTACACTGAGTTTGCACACTGACTGTGCCATTGTGCGCTACATGGAAACACGTTTGGGCAGGATGTGAAAAATGACAGCTGCACTGCTCATAAGGAGGTGTGGTAAAAAGGCAATGTTGAAAATGTGGAGTGAAAATATTGAAAATTCGCAAACTTACAAGCGTGCATAGGAGCTGCACAATGAACACTCATAAAACAGTCATTTTTACTTTCTCTTGCGCGCATGCGCAAGGAGCGTCTTGGGAAAATGAGACACTTTGGAGGTGTGCCTCTCCCCTGCAATCCCCTGCTCCATTGAGCAGGCGTGGCAGTCCTGCACCAATTGGACATGGTGCTGTGTATGACAGCGGTGGTCTTCTCTTCAAAACCACCGCTGTCATCCCCACAACACCCATCACGCCGCCCCAATCTTTGCTGCCACGCTGGGAGCCCATGCCAGCGTGGCAAACATCCTGCGCCGTCTGCCGACTGGGTTGCCCAATCCCCCGTCGGCTCCACGGCACCCACAGCCATCTTCTGCCACGCTGGGAGCCCACCCCAGCATGGCAAACGTCCCGCATTGTCTGCCGACAGGGGTGCCAAATCCCCGTCGGCTCCACGGCCCCCCAGCCATCTTCTGCCATGCTGGGAGCCCACCCCAGCGTGGCAAACATCCCGCGTCATCAATTATAAAAAAAACCCTGTAAATTAAAAACCGTCCCACGCAGTCTTCCTGCCCCCCTCCCACAACCTGCACCCACCCACTGCGCACCCAGCCTCCCCACATCCCCCCACCCCATACTTACCTCCGGAGCTCGGCGCGACAATCATTGGTGGACAGGGAACACGTCTGCACTCTTCAAAGCCGACCGTGAACTGAGGAAATGCCAGTAAGCTGTATAATGGGCTAAACAGGGGGTTTTCAACTTTATTGCATATCTCATGGATTTTTTGGAATTTTTGCACCAAATTTTCAACATGGGGTTTTTGGGACCCCTTCTCATGAATGATGTCACTGTCATGGCGTTATTCAGGCCTGAAGGGTGATTTCGCAGTCACTGCGCGGTCACTGTGTGAAATCACCCTTCGGCCTGAATAAAGCCATGACAGTAATCACTCATGAGAAGGGTTCAAACCCCATGTTGAAAATTGATGCAAAATTCCAAAAAATGACTGTTTTACGAGCATGCATTGTGCAGTTCCTACGCAGGCTCGTAAGTTCGCAAATTTTCAATATTTTCACTCCATATTTTCAATATTGCCATTTTACCACACCTCCTCATGAGCAGTACAGCTGTCATTTTTCACATCCTGCCCAAAACGTGTTTCTGCCCATGTAGCACACAATGGTGCAGTCGGTGTGTAATCAATATATGGAACACATTAAGAAAATCACAGTGACACTGTTCATTAGCAGAGGGTCTTAAAATGGCGATGTTGAAAATTTGGTGAAAAATTCCTAAAAATTACTGTTTTCTGACGTGCGTTTAGCAGTTCTCGCGCGCTCGTGTATTTGCAAATTTTCAATATTTTCACTCCAGATTTTCAACATTGCCATTTTACCACACCTCCTTATCAGCAGTACAGCTGTCATTTTTCACATCCTGCCCAAAACGTGTTTCAGCCCATGTAGCGCACAATGGCGCAGTTGGTGTGCAACATCAATGTATGGGACACATTAAGAAAATCACAGTGACACTGTTCATGAGCAGAGCTTTTAAAATGGCTATGTTGAAAATTTGGTGAAAAAATTCCTTAAAATGACTGTTTACAAGCGTGCGTTGCGCAGTTCCTACGCACGCTTGTAAGTTCCCGATTTTTCAATATTTGCTTTCCAATGACTTCCAAATACCTAAACAGCACATAGAAGCAAGCAACATTCATCATTAACAAATGCTTGTACTTCGTCACTGACTTTTTTAAGCCATGTCCAAGTGCCAAATACCACTGCAAATACCTGCAAGCGAACGTTCGGCATTGACAAATGCTTGTTAGGAATTTTTTCACCAAATTTTCAACACAGCCATTTTAAGACCTCTGCTCATGAACAGTGTCACTGTGATTTTCTTAATGTGTCCCATACATTGAGTTCGCTACCGACTGCGCCATTGTGCTACATGGCGGAAACATGTTTTGGCAGGGATGTGAAAATGACAGCTGTACTGCTCATGAGGAGGTGTGGTAAAATGACAATGTTGAAAATCTGGGTGAAAATATTGAAAATTTGCAAACTTACGGCGTGTAGGAACTGCATAACACAGACACGTAAAACAGTCATTTTTACGTTCGCTTGCGCTTATGTGCAAGGAACGTTCTGGGAGAGTAGCACACTTGGAGGTGTGCCTCTCCCAACCAATGCACTGCTCCTCTGAGCAGGCATGGCGGTCCTGCACCAATGGGTGCAGGAGCTCAGTATGACAGCGGTGTTCCTCTGCTTCAAAGGAAAGCACTGCTGCCATACTGAGCGCCACTGCCATCCCCCCTTGCTTCACCGCGCTTTCCCCGTGCACGTCACGCCACTCCCCTGAAGCTTTCGTGCCACGCTGGGAGCCCACCCCAGTGTGGCAAATGTTGTTTGCCGACGGGGGTGCCCAATCCCCCGTTGGCTCCACGCCCCCCCATGCCATCCTGCTACCACGCTGGGAGCCCACCCCAGCATGGCAAACGTTCACGTTTGTTTTGCCGACGGGGGTGCCCAATCCCCCATCGGCTCCTCGGCCCCCCCACACACATCTTCTGCCATGCTGGGAGCCCACCCCAGCGTGGCAAACGTCCCACTTCATCCTTTTTTTTTAAACCTGTAAAATAAAAACGGTCCCATGGCGAGTCTCCCAGACCCCCCTCCCACAACCCGCGCCCACCAACTGCTCACCCAGCCTCCTCACACCCCCCCTCATCCCATACTTAACTCTGGACTCCAGCGCGATGATCTTTGGTGGACAGGGAACATGTCTGCACTCTTCAAAGCCGACCGTGAACTAAGGAAATGCTGTATAATGGGCTAGATAGGGTGGTTTCAACTTTATTGCATATCTCAGTCATTTTTTGGAATTTTTTCACCAAATTTACAACATGGGAGTTTTGGGACCCCTCCTCATGAATGATGTCACTACCATGGCGTTATTCAGGCCCGAAGGGTGATTTCGCAGGCACTGCGCAGTCACTGCACGAAATCACCCTTCGGCCTCAAGTAATGCCATGACGGTGACATCATTGAGAAGGGTCCCAAAACCCATGTTGAAAATTTGGTGCAAAATTCCAAAAATGACTGTTTTACGAGCGCATGGAGCTGTTCCTCCGGATGCGCCCGTAAGTTCACGAATTTTCAATATTTTCACTCCAAATTTTCAACATTGCCATTTTATCACACCTTCTTATGAGTTGTACAGCTGTCATTTTTCACATCTCACCCAAAACATGTTGCCACCCATGTAGCGCACAATGGCGCAGTCAGTGTGCGAAATCAATGTATGGAACACATTAAGAAAATCACAGTGACACTGTTCATGAGCACAGGTCTTAAAATGGCTATGTTGAAAATTTGGTGAAAAAATTCCTAAAAATGACTGTTTTCTGATGTGTCCACGGTTCGCATGCTCGTGCGTTTGCGATGAATATTTGCACTCCAGATTTTCAACATTGCCATTTTACCACACCTCCTCATGAGCTATCATTTTTCACATCCTGCCCAAAATGTGTTTCTGCCTATGTAGCGCACAATGGCACAGTCGGTGTGTGAACTCAGTGTATGGGACACATTAAGAAAATCACAGTGTCACTATTCATGAGCAGAGATCTTAAAATGGCTATGTTGAAAATTTGGTGAAAAAATTCCTACAAATAACTGTTTTTCGAGTGTGCATTGTGCAGTTCCTACGCACGCTTGTAAGTTTGTGAATTTCCAATATTTTTACTCCAGATTTTCAACACTGCCATTTTACCACACCTCCTTATGAGCAGTACAGCTGTCATTTTTTACATCCTGCCCAAAACGTCTTTCCCCCCATGTAGTGCACAATGGCGCAGTCGGTGTGCGAAATCAATTTATGGGACACAGTAAGAAAATCACAGTGACACTGTTCATTAGCAGAGGTTTTAAATGGCAAATTGGAAGTTTGGTGAAAAAATTCCTAAAATGAATGTTTTACGCGCTACGTTACATAGTTCCCACGCATGCTCGTAGGTTTGCGAATTTTCAATATTTCCACTCCAGATTTTCAACATTGGCATTTTACCACACCTCCTCATGAGCAGTACAGCTGTCATTTTTCACATCCTGCCCAAAACGTGTTTCCATCTATGTAGCGCACAATGGGGGTAACAAAAAGGTCATGCTGACAATTTATTGTGCAAATACCAGCAATCGCACAGGGCAATAGGGTAAAGCACCATGAATGCCAAACACTACTGCAAATACCTGCAAGCGAACGTTCGGCATTGACAAATACTTGTTAGGAATTTTTTCACCAAATTTTCAACACAGCCATTTTAAGACCTCTGCTCATGATCAGTGTCACTGTGATTTTCTTGATGTGTCCCATACATTGATTTTGCACACCGACTGCGCTACATGAGCGGAAACACGTTTTAGGCAGGATGTGAAAAATGACAGTTGTACTGCTGATAAGGAGGTGTGGTAAAATGGCAATGTTGAAAATCTGGAGTGAAAATATTGAAAATTCGCGAACTTACGAGCCTGCATAGGAACTGCGCAACGCACGCTCGTAAACAGTCATTTTTTGGAATTTTTGCACCAAATTTTCAACATGGGGTTTTTGGGACCCCTTTTCATGAATGATGTCACTGTCATGGCGTTATTCAGGCCCAAAGGGTGATTTCGCTCAGTGACTGCACAGTGACTGCGAAATCACCCTTCAGGCTTGAATAACGCCATGACAGTGACATCATTCATGAGAAGGGGTCCTAAAAGCCCCATGTTGAAAATTTGGTGCAAAAATTCCAAAAAATATCTGAGATATGCAATAAAGTTGAAAAACCCCTATCTAGCCCATTATACAGCTTACCGGCATTTCCTCAGTTCGCGGTCGGCTTTGAAGAGTGCAGACTTGTTCCCGGTCCACTGAAGATCATCGCACCGAGCTCCAGAGGTAAGTATGGGGTGAGGGGGCTGTGGGGAGGCTGGGTGTGCAGTGGATGGGTGTGGGTTGTGGGAGGGGACTGGGAGAAGCGCCATGGGACCGCTTTTACTTTACAGGTGAAAAAAAGACTACGTGGGATGTTTGCCACGCTGGGGTGGGCTCTCAGCATGGCAGAAGGTGGCTTGGGGGGCTTATGCGCGGCCGAGGATTGGGCACCTGCCGGCAGACGACGCTGGATGTTTGCCACGCTGGTGGGCTCTCAGCATGGCACCAAAGCTTTGGGGGCGTGAGGTGTTTACTAGCGTGTGTGGGGAGCAGTGGTTTTCTTTGAAGCGAAGACCACCGCTGTCATACACAGCTCCTGCACCCATTGGTGCAGAACCGCCATGCCTGCTCAACGGAGCAGTGGATTGAAAGGGAGAGGCACACCTCCAAAGTGTGCTACTCTCCCAAAACGTTCCTTGCACATGCGTGCAAGCGAACGTAAAAAGGAAAGTGGTTATCCCTTTATACAGACTCTTGGTGAGACCCCATCTGGAGTACTGCGTGCAGTTTTGGAGACCTCATCTATGCAAGGACATAGACAGGATGGAAGCAGTCCCGAGGAGGGCAACTAAAATAGTGCAGGGTCTACATCAGAAACCATATGAAGAGAGACTGAGAGAGCTTAATATGTATACCCTTGATGAAAGGAGGGACGGGGGGACATGATAGAAACTTTTAAGTACCTCAACGGAATCAACAAAGTCCAGGAGGGTAGCATCTTTCAGAAAAAGAGATGTGTAAGAACAAGAGGGCACAATTTAAAGTTAGAGGGGGGACGGCTCAGGGGTAATGTGAGGAAATTCTTTTTCACAGAGAGAGAGTGGTAGACGTATGGAACCGCCTTCCTGGAGAGGTTGTGGGGTCTTAAACAGTGGGGGAATTCAAACATGCATGGGACAGACATAAGGCAATTATAGTGGGGGGTTGCAGGAAGTAGGCAGTTGGTTAACTAGAATCTGCAGCTTATACAATAGGTAGGGAAATGGGCAGACTGGGTGGGCCAAGTGGTCCTTATCTGCCATCAAAGTCTATGTTTCTATACAGTGTGATTTATGCCATGCAGCATAACTCTTTTTTCTGTGGGGGGCTTTACCCCCACACCCCCCCTTGCAGGGGGCTCTGCCCCCCAGGACCACTCCCCCCACTAAAGACTCTTAACTCCAGGTGGGTCCAACTCATGAAGCAGGTAAAATCTTTAAAAAGATACAGTTTCTGGGACCAGGAATCAAACCCAGTCCCAGATACAGTGCCTGGGTTCCTGCTGCTGTGGATCTGTCCAGTGAGCCACGGCAGCTGCTTGGTGGAACCCACTCCCAGCAGAGGTTTTATCCTCTGCCTGGGAGTGTGTGAATGGTGCAATACCATGTACAGCAGTATATGCGGTATTGTACCATTCGCTGTCCTAGACAGCACTAATTCAGGTTAGCTATAATGTCATACTCTAGTAAGCAGACGACATTATGACCCGGTACAGTTATAAACTGCATACACCATGCTTTCACTTAAAAGAAATTATTTACAACGTAATAAAAATCTGTACAGCACAATAAAATAATGGAATGGCTACAGTGGCAATCAACAGACTGCACAGTGGGACTGAAACACAGCCACCTTTGGAAGTTCCTAACTTGCTCCACCACAATTACAGGACAACATACCCTACCTCAGTAATGCACTACCAAAGTAGCCTGCAGAATTTGGTAAATGCGCATCTTTAGAAGGATAGTATATACAGAATGACAAGATACAGTTGTGTGTGCGTGTGTGAGGAGAGGGGTCTGAAAGCCTCAAACTAATAGCTGTTATAACCAGCTGCTGATTGCCTTCTATTCTCTCCCACATTGAAGAAGAGATGTGCAAACTAAATCCATCCACCAATTACTGGGGCAGGGGTGACTCACAGAGTTGGACTGGCCCACCTTGGATACCTGGAAATTTCCAGGGGGGTCCCATCTGTTGGATACCAGGACATCTTCTAAACTCTGAGAATCTTTGCATTTTTATGTTTGCTTGCACGCATGTGCAAGAAACAGTGCCATCATCCGAGTTTCTGGAGGTGTGGCACCCCATTTTCCAATGCAGTTACTGTGTTTGCAGGTGTGGCCACAGATCACCAATGAATGCTGCAGCTGTCTATGACAGCAGTTGAAAATGCAGTGGCATACAATTCAAAGGCACAGCTACGCTTCAGTGAGCAGCGATCAGATAGTGAATGTGCATGCGTCCCCCCCACACACACGCACGTATATTGCATGCTCATGCGCCCCCCCACGCACACACTGTATGGCCGAAGTGGGTGCCCAATCCCCCATCGGCTGTGCTGTGCTCCCCCCTCCCCAACAGAGTTCCAGGTGCCACACTGGGAGCCCACCCCAGTGTGGAAACAGTCTGTATGGACGACGGGGGTGCCCAATCCCCCATCGGCTCCACTGCCCCCCAAAGAGCCTTCCAGTTGCCATGCTGGGAGCCCATCCCAGCGTGGCACAAGTCCTGCGTCTTCTAAAAAAAACCAAAACTGAAAGAAAAAACCTTCCCTCGCTGACTCTCCTGACCCCCCTCCTCCTACCTTCTGTGCACCCTGCCTCCCCACACCTCCCAACCCCATACTTACCTCCAAAGTCCGGCGCAACGATCTTTGGTGGACCAGGAACACGTCTGCGCTATTCAAAGCCAACAGCGAACTGAGGAAATGCCGATAAGCTCTATAATGGAATAAATAGTGTTTTTTCAGCTTTGATGCATATCTCTGGCATTTTTGGGAATTTTTTCACCAAAATTTCAACATGGGGTTTTCGGGACCCCACCTCATGAATTCTGTCATGGTCATTTTGTTAATCGGCCCGAAAGGTGGTTTCATGGTCACTGTTTGGAACCACTTTTCAGGACCGAGTTACGAATGGCAGTGCCACAGTCCATGAGGTAGGCCCTCAAAAAGCCTATGTTGAAAATTTGGTAAAAAAATTCCCAAAAATGACTGTTTTACAAGCATGCATTGCGCTGTTCCTACGCACGCTCATAAATTCACAAATTTTCAATAGTTTCACTCCAGATTTTCAACATTGCCATTTCACCACACCTCCTTATGAGTAATATAGCTGTCATTTTCCATATCTTGCCCAAAACGTGTTTCCGTGCATGTAGTGCACAATGACGCAGTGTGCAAAATCAATGTTCGGGACAGATTAAGAAAATCACAGTGACACTGTTCATGAGCAGAGGAGTTAAAATGGCTATGTTAAACACTTGGTGACAAAAGACCATAAAATGACTGTGTTACGAGCGACCATTGTGCAGTTTCCACGCACCCTCGTAAGTTCATGGATTTCTAATATTTTCAGTCAAGATTTTCACCACTGGCATTTTTCCACACTTCCTTATGAACAGTACAGCTGTCAATTTCCACACCACGGCCGAAATGTGTTTTCGCACTTCCAACGCAGAAATGCGTGGTCGCTGTGGGAAATCACTGTTCGGAACAGATTAAGAAAATCACAGTGACACTGTTCATGAGCGGAGGTTCCAAAATGCCTGCTTTGACAATCTGCTGTAAAACATCCCCAAACAAATTTCATTACGGGTGTGCGTTGCGCAGTTTCTATGCACGCTCGTGACTTCACCAGTTTTTTTTTTATATTTTCACTGCAGATTTTCAACATTGCTATTTTTTGCACCTCCCCATGAACAGTACAGCTGTCATTTTTCACATCCTGTTCAAAATGTGTTTTTGCCAAATGGCGTAGTCGCTGTGCAAAATCAGCTTTCGCTAACAAACTGATATTGCCACTGTTCATAAAGTGGGGGTCTCAAAAAAACATGTTGAAAATTTGGACTGAAAATGCCAACAAACGCCTGAGGCACTAGGATTTCTAACCATAACACCCCACCTTGTAGAGATTGATTGACATCAGGGGTGTGACTTGGGATTCTCACCTGTAATTCTCATACCATTCCACACCCTGTAGTCAGTGAGTGGCACTGAGCTGTGCCTTGGACTCTTTGGCCCCAAGGTTCACCCCATTCTCCTATACAGCACCAATCTCACCATATTTCCTAATGGAATGGGGTGAGCATAAGGGCCAAAGACCCCAAGGCACACTGTGACAATTGTCAGTGTCTGCAGGGTAGGGTGTGGTGAAATGGCATGGCCATTATGCCTGATGACCCAAAGCCACATCCCAATGCCTGTCAGTCTCTGCAGGGTGCTGGTGGGGTTGGTTTCAGTTTAATACTTCACTGCCATTCCTATTATGCAGCTCTCTAACTCTTACATTATCAATGCTAATGCCAGCAAGCAAACATTCGGCATTGACAAATACTTGTTCTTCTCGCTTCTGATTAAACTGGTTATTTGTGGTACTGCAAGCAAATATAAGGTCCCCACATAAAGCTAGGCGATCAGATTTACATGGAATACTGATAAAAGTGTGTCACCCCGGGCCCTCCTCTATTGATTTTCCAGGTGGGCCCGACCGAAGGCAAACATCGGACAGCTGCGATCATGCCCTACTCTGGAGCACTACTGTAATAACGCAGCGTAGCCCTGAATAAAACATCTGAGCCTGGGGGTTGGGGTGGATGGGAAAAGGGGTGACTGAAGGCAAATATCAGAGGTCTGCCGTCATGAGTATTGTAATATTATTTATTTTTCTAAGTGTACTTTGTTAACTAAAATGAAAAACTAATTGCAGCATAAAATTGGGTGTGAAACAAATGTTTATCACCAAATAAAAGTCAGGTACAGTATTGTGTAACCTTAAAAACAAAAAGGCAACCCAGAAGAAATGTTACTGCATCTGTATTACGGATTACTGAATGTAAAAAGCATTTGTCAAAGCCGGATGTTTGCTTGCTGGTATTAGCAGTGGAAGAGTTAGACAGATGCAGAATAGGAAGGGCAGTGAAGTACTGAAGTGATCCAAACCCCACCCACAGCCTGGAGAGATGGACAGGCATTGGGGTGTGCCTTTGGGTCATCACCTATAATGCTCGCACCACTTCACCTCACCGTATCCTTCAGACACTGACAAGCAATGAGGTGTACATTGGGGTGTGCCTTTGGGTCATCACCTATAACGCTCACACCACTTCACCTCACCGTATCCTTCAGACACTGACAAGCAATGAGGTGTACATTGGGGTGTGCCTTTGATCATCACCTATAATGCTCACACCACTTCACCTCACCGTATCCTTCAGACACTGACAAGCAATGAGATGTACATTGGGGTGTGCCTTTGGGTCATCACCTATAACGCTCACACCACTTCACCTCACCGTATCCTTCAGACACTGACAAGCATTGAGGTGTGCCTTGGGGTGTTCGACCTTACAGTCACCCCATTCCATAACGAAATAAGCTGAAATGGGTGTAGTATAGGAGAATGGGGTGAACTTTGGGGCTGAAGAGTCCAAGGCACTCGTCAATGGCTGTCAGTGGCTGCAGGTTGGGGGTGGGGTTGGAATGGCATGAGCATTACAGCTGGCAATCCAAAGGCACACCCCTGAGGGCTGTCAATCTGTACAGGGTGGGTATTTGTTGGTACTAGCACTACAAATTTTCAACATGGCCTTTTTGTGACCCCACCTCATGAAATAATTTGGGACCTCTGCTCATGAACAGTGGCACTGTGATTTTGTTAATCTGTCCCAAATGTTGATTCCCCACAGCGACCATACAGTAGCGGTACCGCTGTGCCATTGACTGGCCATGTTTGCTGTTTAAATAAATTGTATGTAATAACTAGCCATCGATTTTTTTCTATGGAGATGGCCAGTTGATATTTCCTGTAATAAGAGGCTGGTTATTACTGCATTCACATGCACAACTGATGCTCTGATTGTGCCTGTGACAGCAACTGCTGTCTCTGGTTTTCCCTAAATGGAAAGCAGCTGCAGCGTTCTTCAGTCAGTCAGCACTCTGCTTTGGAAACAAACTGTCGATCAGGGAATTAGTACATGACCTCCAGTATTTTATTTACTTATTTTGAAGCAGAGAGATGTAGTCTAAAATTTAAGTCGTGAACTTCAGTGTAATAATGTTTCAGGTGTTCACCCAGTATCAGAGCTTACCACTACCCTTAAAAAGCCATCGCTAACCCACCCGACTCCAGGCTCTTTTTAGCAACTTTACTTAAAAAAGGGTAGTTATTTAGAAGTCTATTTCTTGCTCTATGGACAAGAAAAAAAGGTAAAACACTAGAGTTTACTCAGCTGCCTACATTACTGCAACTATGGTAGACACGACTACAGTCCCTGAGGAGTTTGAGTGCCTCACGCTAAGAATTCAACCAGCCAAATCAACCTCTATCTGTAATAGTAGGTGCTATAGGCCCCCCTTCAGCTGGCCTCTCTCTGTTGAAATACGTAAGTGACATACTAGCTACCACCTCATCAGAAGTATCCACAATTGGGCCAGCCCACCGGCACAGTGGTAGGGTTACTGCTCACGGCACCAGCAACCCAGGTTCGGGAATAGACTCGGGCAGCTGGAAGGCCGGCCAGGGGGAGAAGGATTGAGCACCGAAAGGCTGCTCTCCTCCTCCAGGTGGGGTGGGATACAAGTCTCACTGCTATACCGCCACTTGGGTGACCACAGGTGGAGGTGCAGCGAAGGCAGCTTGCAAATAAGGGTGGGAAGGTGTTTGCCGGAAGCCGAAGCAATAAGCGCGTCACAATGTGCTTAGCCCCTAGGCTTCCCTAGTGTGCGGGCGCCTCGAGAGCTGGGACAAGAAAAGTGGAAATACCCTGTCCCAGGTTCCTGTAGATGGGACCCGGTTGTCCCAAGAAAACCCATAACTGGGCTCCTGAGATGGGGCCAGTTGACCTCCCGACGCACACTTGAGGTGTGGAGAGGGTAAGGGGAGACCCTCTCCTCCTGGGGGGTAAACCGTGGCAGGATGGGGGTAGGCCACTGGCACTCAGAATGGAGGTACCTGGGGTGGGACTACAGCAGCGCGCACAACCTTGGGATCCCTGAAGAGAGGTTCCTGGAGCTGTGAGGAAGGGGGCATAGAAAAAATAGTAAGTATAGAAAAAAAAAAAGAAGTATCCATAATTGGTGACCTCAACCTTGACTGGCTGTCTCCGGTCTCCTTACCATTGAAAGAATTCTGGGATGCCCATGGACTTACCACGATCATTAATGAAGCTACCCACCCAAACATCAAAAACCCAGAGCATTCCCTTCTTGACCTAATCCTTGCAAGCAAACCTCACCTCTTCTCCCACTCTGGTGTATTCTTCAACGACATCAGCAACCACTGTGCCATTGCATGCGTAAGGTCGGCGCAACTCCAAATCTCCTCTTCCTCTAAATACATCCATAAGAGATGTAAACAGAACTTCTGCCCAGATACTTTTCTCTATGACCACCAGTATGCTAACTGGTAGATATTTTACATTGCACCTTCTGTGGAAGAGGCACTCTAGGTACTTCATGTAATACTCACCAGAGCCCTAGACCTCTATGCCCCAGTTACCAAAAGCAGAACCAAAAGAAAATCCTGTCCCTGGTTCACAGATAACATAAAGACATCCTTATGGCATAGGGATGCTCTTTGGGAAAGAGCCAGAAAGTCTAAATTGGCAACAGACTGGTCTGCTTTCCAAACTGCAAGGAATTTCTGCACGAAAACTATCAGAGCTGCAAAGTCTAGTTATTTCCGCTCTGAGCTTAACGCATCCAGTAATTCTGCTACTAAGTTTTGGAAAACTTTAAGGGAGGTAGAAGGCCATGATAGCACTGGCACACTTCCCCACAACATTCCGACTAGTGGTACCCACACTCCAGACAAAAATGAGGTTCTTGACCTCTTTAACAATCACTTTGCCACAGCAGGGATGGCTTTTGATACCTCCCCCAGCAAATGCCATCAGGAGACAGTTCCTTAGTCAGTCATCTGATTGCCATGATCCAGAATCTATTGACCCTTACCACTCTTTCTCCTTCTGTCTGGTCACCGTCAAACAGGTTGAGGATCTCCTTCTTCAACCTGATAGTAAGAAAAGTGTGGGCACGGATATGATAGAGCCTTTCTTCCTAAAGTTGGCCTACTATATTTTGGCTCCCCCTATTACCCACCTTTTCAATTTGTCTCTCAGGGCTTCCTCACCAAGGTCTGGAGAATGGCCCATGTCATCCCTCTGTTCAAATGAGGGGACCCCCTGTGACCTAAATAATTACTGCCCAATCTCCTTGTTCCTGGCCTTGTCAAAACTATTGGAGAAGGTAGTAAATGAACAGCTCAGATCTCCTCTGGAAAGTTTTAATCTACTAAACCCAATTCAGTCTGGTTTCCATCCCATGCATAGTACTTCCACTGCCCTTGCTAAGGTTATAAATGACTGGCAGTCCGCACTTGATAAAAAACAATACATATGCACCTTGTTTCTGGACCTTAGCAAGGCGTTCAACACAGTGGGCCACGATTTACTCCTGGTGACCTTGAAGAAAGTTGGGGTGGACAATCTAGCCCTAAGTTGGTTCACAAACTATCTTGTGGGCAGAGAGCAGCAGGTCAAGGCTGAAGGAGACCTATCACCAAAAAAAATACTCCTTAGTGGTGTCCCCCAAGAATCCATACTTGGTCCATTTCTCTGCCATTTATATTAATCAAATTGACACTGGCCTTAAGTTA
This sequence comes from Neoceratodus forsteri, assembly GCA_016271365.2. Lineage (NCBI taxonomy): Eukaryota > Metazoa > Chordata > Ceratodontiformes > Ceratodontidae > Neoceratodus > Neoceratodus forsteri. The sequence continues at coordinate 186,012,716 of JADMNL010000032.1, forward strand.
TCTAGCATCCTTCTCTTCGCTGATGATACAGTGCTATACATTGACAGATCAACTCCAGATCAAGCCATTTTGGACCTCCAGAAAAATGTTGACGTCTTCCAAAAACATCTACTCAGCTTGAAACTCCTGTTGAATGTCAAAAAAACCAAGGCCATGATTTTTTCTCCACTGGCCCCCATCTCAAAAAATAAATATCCAGATAAGGTTCCTCACATAAGCAGCCTTTTGGGAGAAGTCATACAGGGAGGAACAGGGTGCAGGAATACACTATTTGTAAGCGAAAAAGATGTTCCAGGACTAGAGGGCATGGGATGAAGTTGGAGGGAGGACGATTTAGAGGAAACATGAGGAAGAGTTTCTTCACAGAACAGGTGGTGGATAAGTGGAACACCCTGCCAGAGAAAGTGGGGGGGGGCTGAAACAATCATGGGATTTAAGAATGCATGGGATAGACATAAAGGAATTCTGGAGGTCAGGGGTAAGGGGCAACAGACTTCTAGGAAAACATAAACTGAACTTACAAGCTCAAATGGGCAGACTGGGTGGGCCACAGGCCCTTATCTGCCGACACTGTCTATGTATCTATGTAAATCCTGGAGTTCGCGGAAAAATTCAAATACCTGGGGCTCTGGATTGACTACAAATTGTCCTACATTGATCACATTGATGATCTCGCTAAGAAACTGCATCAAATACTCTGTATTTTCTTCAGGATCAAGCACTCACTATCCCAGGAGGCTAGAAAACTCCTACTCCAAGCTACCTTCTTGCCTCCCCTAGACTAGGGGGATTTCCTATAAGGCCACAGTACTAGCACAGCTCTCTCCAAGCTTGATGCCCTATACCACAGAGCCCTTAGGTTCATTTTGGGTTCTCCTTATGACACGTACCACTGTATCCTGTATTCTTCCATCAGTTGGCCCTCCCTTAGCTTTAGGAGACAAAAGAATGCTATTCTATGGACATGTAAGGTACATCACTCATAAATTACCTCAGTACCTCACAAGCTGCCTAACTCCATGCATCCCTAGTGCCTATTCTCTCAGAAGTCTTACCACCTTATCTCTGGCTATCCAAAAATTTAAAATGCGCTTTGGTAGAGCCTCAATAAGCTTCACTCTTCCTACTCTCTGGATTAAGATCCAGAAAACCTTAAGGCTCGCTACCCCGTCATGTTCTCCCTCTTCAAATCCTAGTTCCTGAGGACCTTCTCTGAGGTCTGTCATTGTTTCAAGTCAAGGTCTTAATATCACGATTTGTTACTGCTTTAAATACTGGACTTAAACCTCAACCATTGTCTGCTGCATCATTTGAGTCCTCCCATCTGTCATTGTCCAAATCAAGGTCCCAACATCATGATCTGTCTTTGCTTCAAATATTGGACTTAAACCCCAACCATGGCCTGTGGCATCTGTCATGTTCTCCCATTGAATAGTCATTCCTCCTTAGGCCATCATGTCCAACCCTCTCCTATCTCGGCTGCCCTTCCCTCCCCCCTTCCCTTTCCACCCCACATGCCAGGCCATGCCAACAGTACTTATCAAAGGACTCTTACATCTCAATCTTCTTTGTACTTTGATGCTAGAGGAACTGCCACCCCTGCTAACTATGTCTCCTCCAATGATGTTTACTATATAAACATTAGCTCATTACCTTACATCCATATGTCTGTATCCATGCAATTGTATTTAAATGGCACTACCTCCTGTTGAACCTATTGCTGTGTTCTGGTGCAAGTATCTTGTAACATGTGATGGTTATATGTTGGCATGCTGTCATTACTACTATGTAATTGTTATGTACGTTCACTCAACCTGTGATGTCCTAACCCTGTTGGCAATTGTTTTGCCCCAGGTCCATCTTGTAAATGAGCTTGTTTCAATGATGTTCCACTTGGCAAAATAAGAGACCCAGCAAGACTGTCTGAGGGTCACGAGGGAGCACGGAGCCAGCCCTCCCCCAGCCCAGCTGGAGATACGCTGCCACCTCCCACCCCCGAGAGACCTAGCAAGACCGCCTGAGGGTCACGAGGGAGCACAGAGCCAGCCCTCCCAAGTCCAGCTGTGGATACGCTGGCACCCCAACCCCTGAAAGACCCAGCAAGGTAAAGATCGCTACCTCGAGAAACAGCTTGTGAGCAGCCAGCGCCCGCTGTTTCAAATGGCGAGTGTGCATTTTGGCGCCAATTTCAAACCCAAACTGGAAATTCAAGAGACTTCCACCACTCTTCCATTTTTCATACAATTTTAGTTAATGTAGCCTCAGTGTTTGCAATAGATTTTTTCTCTGTAGCCTTAAGAGTGTACCTTGATGTTAGCGGGCCTACTGCTGTTTTGTGCAGTTTTACTGCTAAGAGCAATGAAAGGATAGTGGGGGCTCAAATTTGTTTTCTGCATTTTATCTCGGGGCAGTACAGAGTGCAGGAGCCAATGATTTCTCTGCATACCTGCTGAGCTTTTAACCAAATCGTGCCATATGCAAAAAACAATCCCCTCCTAAATCTAACAGAGTGCCATACAAACACTTCATACCTTAATCTGCTGTGCTCCTCCTCCCACAATCGGGGCTTTAAAATTCTCTCTCTCTCTCTTCACAGCCTGCCTGAGGGTCGCAAGGGCACATGGAGCCAGCCCTCCCCAGCTCAGCCGGAGATATGCTGCCACCCCCACCCCGAGAGACCCAGCAAGACTGCCTGAGGGCACACGGAGCCAGCCCTCCCCAGCTCAGCCGGAGATATGCTGCCACCCCCACCCCTGAGAGACCCAGCAAGGCTGCCTGAGGGAGCATGGAGCCAGCCCTTCCCAGCCCAGGCAGAGATCACGCCCACCCCCTGAGAGAGACCCAGTGTGGCTGTTCATGGGTCACGAGGCACATGGAGCCAGCCCTCCCCAGCCCAGCCGAGACACGCCTGCCACCCCCACCCCTGAGAGACCCAGCAAGGCTGCCTGAGGGCACACGGAGCCAGCCCTCCCAGCCCAGCTGTAGATACGCTGCCACCCCCACCCCTGAGAGACCCAGCAAGACTGCCTGAGGGTCACGAGGGAGCATGGAGCCAGCCCTCCCAGCCCAGCTGGAGATACGCTGCCACCCTCCACCCTCGAGAGACCTAGCAAGGCTGCCTGAGGGTCACGAGGGCACACAGAGCCAGCCCTCCCCAGCCCAGATGGAGATACGCTGCCACCCCCACCCCCGAGAGATCTAGCAAGGCTGCCTGAGGGTCACGAGGGCACACAGAGCCAGCCCTCCCCAGCCCAGACGGAGATACGCCACTACCCCAACCCCCTGAGAGACCCAGCAAGGTAAAGAGCGCTACCTCGAGAAACAGCTTGTGAGCAGCCAGCACCTGCTGTTTCAAACGGCGAGTGTTTTGCCCCACTGGCGCTGTGTGTCAACTCCCCACCACCACCCTTGGTCAGCATTCTGCTTTATACAGCTACTCACGTGATTTGCCTAAACCAATCAGCCCATTCTCCCATTAGCAGCTTATCAGGAGCTACCACTAGGGGCTGCCAAAACAGGTCCTGCTGTTTAGCTAATCAGGCAGAATGCTACCCCATTCCTATCCTTATTCTGCCTGACTTTTTCACTAGCCTCCCTACCTCCAACTATTTATCTACAATGGCAACCAAACTGCCCTCCTACCTGCCCCCTTGCACAGCTCCCTCTTCTCCCTATTCCACCTCTAACAATGCCATCCAGCTCACTGGCATACTAAATAACTGGCTTCCTGGTGCCACCATTCTACCCCCCCTCCTTTCACTTGGGGCAAACAATACTTTACACCATTGCCTCCTGCAGCACTACCCACAGTGCACTCCATTCCACCCACAGGCCCAAGTCTGCCTGGCCCAAAACGAAACAATTCCTTATGCTGCCACTCCTGATAGCAGGAGATATTGAAGCCAACCCTGGATCCACCCCTTCAACCCCCCCCACTCCGCTTACTCTCCCCAGGGGCCTCAAATTGCTGCACCTCAACATCTGCAGCATCCTAAATAAAGTAACTGTGTAGCTGCAACCCACTGTCCTAGCTCTACGCCCTGACGTCCTAATCATATCTGAGACTTGGTTAAAGCCCCACCACCTGGATTCTGCAGTAGCCATCCCCGGCTACTCACTCATTAGACACGATCGCCAGGGCAAGAAAAGAGGTGGAGGCATTGCCATGTTCATCTCCACCAGGCTCCAGCTAACCATGGTACACCTCCCTCCACTATCACCAGAAATAGACTCTCTACTCATCAAACTATCACTTCCATTCTCCACCCCATTGTATGTGGCTGGTTCCTACTGTGCCCCTGGCACCCCCCTGACCAATGTCCTAGACCATCTGGACACTCTAAAATCCTCAGCAGCCAATGGGGAGCTCTACATCCTCTGCAATTTCAACCTCGATTGGCTTGCAAATGACAGTGTCAGGACACATACCAGAATAAATGCTCTAAACCTCACCCAGCTAATCTCCCTCCCCACTCAAATAAATCATAAAACACAGAATCATTCCCTCCTGGACTGGACCCTCTCCTCATGCCCCCACCAAATCACTGCTGCAGGCTTACTCCCAGACTCCTTAAGTGACCACCACATGACCTACATGGTCAGAAAAGTTTACAGGCCCATCGCACCCCCCAAGGACGCTGCTCACTAGGTCCTATAAATCCCTTGACCTAATGGCTCTCCTGCATGACCTAGCTCATGTTGATTGGTCTTTCATACCCAAGGTTTTTTCTATCAACCATGCACTCGAAACCTTCAAGGCCAGATTTCTCACAGTTTGGGATGCACATGCTCCCCTGAGAAAAAAAAGGGTCAGGGGCTCCCACCTTCCCTGGGTCTCCGCCACTCCGCCAACATCATCAGTAAATTCCACACCAGGGATTAGGCATGGAAAACTTTCAAGAATACGGGCACCCAACTATCTCTCCAACACTCTCGTACTCTCCATAACTCCTGCACTAAACTCATATGCCAGGCCAAAAATAATTATTTCAGGATGGCTTTCAGCTCTAACCTCCATCACCCCTCTAATTTCTGGAAAACAGTCAAATCCCTACTGTCCCCACCCTACCCAACCACCAACCCCGACCCTAAAAATCCAAGGCACTACCGTCTCCAACCCTGGTGAAGTGGCCACCGCTTTCAACAAGTTATTCACCAGCTGCACAGACTTTCTCCTATCGGCCCTTCTGCAACCTACGTTGCACAACCCCCCGAATTCGTCACCACCCTCCCTATCCCCCAGTTTTTCCTTTCAACATGTCTCCCCAGCCGAAGTGTTTAAAGCTCTGTAGGCTCTCAACCCTAACAAAGTCATATGCCCTACAGGCCTGGACGCCAAAATGTTACATCTGTCGGCTCCCGCCATCACCACCCCCTCTCCGACCTCCTCAATCTCTCCTTCTCAACAGCTGAAATCTCTGCAAACTGGAAGCAGGTCACAGTCATCCCCCTCCCTAAAGGTGGCTACCCCTCATCACTGGGAAATTACTGCCCCATCTCCCACCTACCCATACTGGCCAAGCTTCAGGAAAGACTTATTCTCACCCAACTCTCTTCATACCTAGATGCATCCTCCTTCTTTACCCCCTACCAGTCTGGGTTCCACAAATCACACTCCGCCAACACCTCCATACTAAGAATCATGGATGCCATCCTCACTGGGATGGATAAAGGGTACATCACCTTGGCCATTTTCATAGACCTCACCAGGCCTTCGATACCGTCTCCCATTCCCTGCTACTAACCAAATTAAAAAACGCCGGACTCACTGATCATGCCACCAACTGGTTTCATTCTTACCTGGTAGGCAGACACCAATCTGTAAAAATTGGCCATCATGCCTCAAACCCCCTGCCAGTCTCTACCGGTGTCCCCCATGGCTCGATCCTGGGTCTGTTACTTTTCTCCGTCTTCTTAAATGATCTCCCATCTGCCTGCCCGTGCACATCTATCCACATGTACACAGATGACACTGTACTGTTTGCCACAGCTCCCTCAATCACTGAAGTGTCTACTGCTCTCCAACAGGATTTCAACTCTGTTCAGCATTGGTTCCGCTCCAACCAATTGATCCTAAACACTAAGAAAACCGTCTCGCTAACTTTCAGCTCACCGGCTAGACTTTCCCGCCTTGCGGCTCGTCCCACTTACCTTACCACAGACGGGACCCCACTACAGACCTGTACCTCCTTCAGGTACCTAGGGGTCTGGCTCAACCAGCACCTTGACTTCTCCATACACATTGAATCAATTCACAAGAAGCTGCACTCTAAACTTGGCGCCCTATACCGCAACAAGGTTTGTATCCCCATTTCAGCCAGGAAGGAAATTGTTCAAAAGATGATTCTCCCATTAATAGATTATAGTGACACAGTCAATGGCTTGGCCACCCCTCTCTTCTCTAGCCAGCCTGGACACTCTTTTATTCTTTCTGCCGGTTCATCCTGGACTGTCCTCAAGAGACTCACCACTGCAGCCTCTATAGCTTGCTAGCCCTACCCTTACTACAGGCCCGGAGACAGATCCACTGTGCCAGGGTCATAGCTAAATACTGGACTCAGTCCCTTCCCCCCACCTCGAATCTGCCCTCTTGACACAGTCTCCATCAGTCCATGCCCTTAGGAGCACTGATTCCAACCTCCTACATATCCCTTTTATGGGTTCCTCCAAAGGTCAAGCTGCCTTCAAATACTGGTTGCCCAAAATTTGGAACCCTTTGCCTTCCGTCATTAGGAATACCACAAACTCTTAGCGCCTCAACATCCTCCTCTATGCCCACTTCTCCATCAGTTGTGCATGCATCTAGCGCTGCAAGCCTCCAGTTCACTTTTTAGTACCATGCACACTCCGTCCACCTGGCCTCTCCTTTTGGTTCATGGTAGTCACTGTACCTCAGTTCTGGTCATCTACCCCTCTACAAGGGCACAGGGTGGGCCTGCTTCCCAACACTGTACCTTAGATTTATCCCAACTGCACCAACCCTTGACTTCGCTAGCTCTGCCTACTAAGGCTGCTATTTTTCCTCATCAGTCTAGCAACTCGAATCACCTACCAGACCTTACTGTCTGAATTACTGTCACTGAACTGCCTGCTCTGTCAGCACTGCCTCTCCTCTCATAACCTGTGCTGTTGTCATTTGTTGTTGTTCTGTATTTATTTTTATGCTTCAACTGTTTTACTTCTGGAATCCCAGTTTCCTTACCCCCAGGACGCATCTGGAATCGAGGGGTCCTTCGCTCAGCATGCCCTCCTGGTTACACTCTTACATAAATAAATAAATATTTGGATTGATTGCTTGATTGAACAGAGCTGGTGCTAATGACGATGCCTATGGTTGGGGGTGGGGTTAAAGGCCAGCAATGATAGTAATTCAGGCATGGGGTGGAGTGGCTACACACATTTAATGTACACCCTTGGTGTGGGATGCTTTCATAAACCCTTTGAGCTTCTCTGTTGGGGTTTATGTAGCAGCCCTCACCTCAGATGTACATTACATTTTTATAATAACTGGTGACCCCTGTTATCATCCCGTTTTTGAATGTTGTAAAAAGTCGTATCAACCCGCAGCTTGATACGAAAAAACCCGTATCAACTTGTGGGTTGATACGACTTTTACAGTCTCGCGCCGAGAAGCCTGCAGCGGTTCAAACAAATTAAACAGACGGTTCTCTGACCACAGATTCTAACTCACAGCATGACCTCCATTTTAACAGAAAAGTACAGGGCAAAGTAACAAAGCGTAATCATTTTCTTTTCTTGAAATTTAGTATTTACCCATCAGAAGACTCTCCACTAAAAACATACTTTTCCGACTACCCATATTGTGTCCAGAGACGGCATGAACTTTCACCTCGGTTCCACAGCGACTGTAAAGACCCGACCCATCTAGATGACGAAACAACAGAAACTGAAGCGAAAGGATTTAGCAAACAATATAAATAAAAAAAAATACATTTTTTCGAGTTACTTTTTTTACTTCATTCCTCAGATCATGATTTACTTTACCCGACTTGAACCGACGACCATAATGTAAGGTAGTCTTTTTTGCACCAGTTATTATAAAAAATAAAACTTATGTAGGCAGTTGACATTCTGTTTTTTTACACACCCTCGGTGTGTGATCATAGTGAAACCTCTCGAGCTTCCTCTATGATCACACACCTTGGGTGTGTAAAAAACCTTCATATCAACGCCTTTATATGCATTATTCTATATGCAACACACACCACCCCATGCATTATTCTTTGTATGTTATATTTTCCTTGCTGCAATGATGTGCGCACCACCTTTCTTTTGGCCACTAGGGTGCAAGCTGTAGTGGTTCAACTAATTTACCTGGTCCACCCCATTCAGACCTTGGTGAATCAGTAGAAACTAAAGTCCATCTATCTCCCTTCAAAGTTCACCATGGTCCTAAAGAATTCAACACCTGATGTTTGAGGTGTTCAGTTCCTTTTGAGAACTGAAATTGCAGTGGTGTGTATTTATAATTAACTGTTTGTTGTCAGGCAATGTACTAAACAATAAGTTGCCTATTGTCAGGCACGTCCAAAATGCAGTGTTGACAGGCATTCAGAGTAGCACTGAGGGAAACATCACTGCATATAGACTTGTCAGTCTCTGAGGGGGTGTACATTTGGTATCCAGCAGGGCACTAGTTCCACTTGGCTTCCTATAGCCCTTCGTTTTCACTATTTGCCCGGGCATACCTCTTAATGTGGTGTCCAGTCAACTGGAAGGTTTCAAAACAGAACAGAGGTTCCGAGTTTGTGATTATAATTAGAGTTTTCTAAATGAAGACAAGTGGAAATTGGGGGAATTAGATAGGGGAAGTCTGTTGTAACTGAAGAGAAAAATAATCCAAGAATAAGACCCCTGAAGCAGAGAATACAGTAGGTGTATGATCCCAAGGGGGGGGCATAAGTTGCAGGGTCTCCTGAGCAGTTAGATCTTTTGGATTTTCAGGCATAACTGCTTGAAATCACAAGGGATGAACAATACTATTGATTACAAACCATTTCTTTAATGGGGGAGGCATAGCTGATGCAACACCTTAGTACTGATTGAGCATTATAGGTGTCAGCGTGGCTCAGTTGGTAGCACATCCGCCTGTGGACCAGAAGGCTGTGGGTTCTCGTCCCACACTAGGATTGGACTTGCACCTAAAATCGCTGGCATCCGAGTGCAGTATTGAAGGGTGTTGTATGGCTGGGGTGTGCTGTCCTTCAGTTGAGACGTTAAACCGAGGTCCTTTCTGCCCATCCTGGTGTTGCCCTGGTGGGTGTCCAGGTGGAAGTAAAAGAACCCAGGGCATTCTTCGCAAAGATTAGGGAACATTCCCAGTGTCCTGGCCAACATTCCCCTTCCCATAAACCGGTTCATGCAATTATTCAGGCTGTGTGGGTGTGGGTGTGCGATATGGCTGCCACTACACATTCAGTCATTTCACTACCAGTCTAGCATTGCTTGTAAAGCGCTTTGGGATACACTGTGTATGAAAAGCGCTATATAAATACTGATTCTTCATCTTCCTCACTATTAATTAAAGTGTGCTCCCAAGTACACCAGTAAGCATTCATGCTGGTTATTGGGGTCTGAACTGATAGCTGCTCAGACCCTGCAAAGCAATGTTCAGACCCTGCAATGTCACTGATCTTCATTAGTGACACTGCAGATGGACTAGAGGGTAAGGCTTGTCTGTTTGCAGATGACACCAAGATCTGCAACAGAGTAGATGATCCAGATGGGGTGGACAGAATGAGAAGAGATCTGGATAAACTAGCAAAATGGTCGGAAGAGTGGCAACTGGGATTTAATGCAAAGAAGTGCAAGATCATGCACATAGGGAAGAGAAACCCTGAATCCACCTATAGGTTGGGAGGGGAGTTGCTAGCAGTCACAAAGGAAGAAAGAGACTTGGGCATCATCATCACCGATGACCTGAAATCATCCAAGCAGATCACTAAAGCAGTAGGTAAGGCTAGGTGGATGTTAAGGTGTATTAGTAGGGGTATCACAAGTCATAAGAGGGAGGTAATGATCCCTCTTTACAAGACACTGGTTAGGCCCCATCTGGAGTACTGTGTACAGTACTACAGACCACATCTTCACAAGGACATTAACCAAATTGAGGCAGTTCAGAGAAGGGGAACCAAAATGGTGCAGAGACTGCATCAGCAGACATATGAGAACAGATTAACGGAGCTCAATATGTATACCCTACAGCAAAGAAGAAAGAGAGATGATATGATCGAAACATTCAAACACCTTAAGGGCATTAACAAGGTGAAAGAGTCTAACATGTTTCAATATAAGAAAAATAGCAGGACAAGGGGACACAGCATGAGATTAGAGGGAGGCCGGTTAAGGGAGGATATGAGGAAGTTCTTTTTCACAGAAAGGGTGGTGGATGCATGGAACGGCCTACCTCAAGAAGTGGTGGCTATGAATACAGTGCAGGGCTTCAAACAGGCATGGGATAGGCATAAGGCAGCAATACAGATGACTGTGAATAGATAGGCCACTGACAGCAAAGGACAATGGCACATTTATAAGGTAGAAAAAGAAGTGGGCAGACTGGATGGACCTTGCAGTCCTTATCTGCCATCAGCATCAACTTCTGTGGTTGCAATTAATGTAAAAAAGGTTGCACAGTAAACATGTGCCTCTGTGACATAGTATGAATTTTGCAGTCTATGACAAGCCATCACTCCACTGTCAATATTGCAAATATTTTAAATATAAAATACTAATATTTTAGAGAAATGGCTTTGCTGTGGATCTAACACTTGTCTCTTTTGCTCCATTTAAATTTATTGTTTTCTATATCTGTACCATCTGTCATCGTTACAAGCCTGAATGTGACTGATCTGATCTGATGTAGGGAGCTGAACCAGTAATCTGATAGGAACAAGAATGAAAGATGAAAGTCATGACAGTTTACCCAGGCATGATCTGAAGGCTTTCACCTGCCCAATAATGACAACTCCTGCTTTTAAACTGCACATGTGAACTTCTTTTAGCAACAGTTGCTATCACTGTGATCTAAATCTGATGGTGTTAATATGGCGAGGACACTGGGAACACACATTGTTAATATGGCGAGGACACTGGGTACACACATTGTTAATATGGCGAGGACACGGTACACACATTGTTAATATGGCGAGGACACTGGGTACACACATTGTTAATATGGCGAGGACACTGGGTACACACATTGTTAATATGGCGAGGACACTGGGAACACACATTGTTATTATGGCGAGACACTGGGTACATACATTGTTAATATGGCGAGGACACGTGGTACACACATTGTTAATATGGCGAGGACACTGTACACACATTGTTAATATGGCTAGGACACTGGGTACACACATTGTTAATATGGCGAGGACACTGGGTACACACATTGTTAATATGGCGAGGACACTGGGTACACACATTGTTAATATGGCGAGGACACTGGGTACACACATTGTTAATATGGCGAGGACACTGGGTACACACATTGTTAATATGGCGAGGACACTGGGTACACACATTGTTAATATGGCGAGGACACTGGGTACACACATTGTTAATATGGCGAGGACACTGGGTACACACATTGTTAATATGGCGAGGACACTGGGTACACACATTGTTAATATGGCGAGGACACTGGGTACACACATTGTTAATATGGCCAGGACACTGGGTACACACATTGTTAATATGGCGAGGACACTGGGTACACACATTGTTAATATGGCAAGGACACTGGGTACACACATTGTTAATATGGCGAGGACACTGGGTACACACATTGTTAATATGGCGAGGGCACTGGGTACACACATTGTTACTATGGCGAGGGCACTGGGTACACACATTGTTACTATGGCGAGGGCACTGGGTACACACATTGTTAATATGGCCAGGACACTGGGTACACACATTGTTAATATAGCGAGGACACGGGGTACACACATTGCTAATATGGCGAGGGCACTGGGTACACACATTGTTAATATGGCGAGGGCACTGGGTACACACATTGTTAATATGGCGAGGACACTGGGTACACACATTGTTAATATGGCGAGGACACTGGGTACACACATTGTTAATATGGCGAGGACACTGGGTACACACATTGTTAATATGGCGAGGACACTGGGTACACACATTGTTAATATGGCGAGGACGCTGGGTACACACATTGTTAATATGGCGAGGACACTGGGTACACACATTGTTAATATGGCGAGGACACGGGGTACACACATTGTTAATATGGTGAGGACACGGGGTACACACATTGTTACTACGGCGAGGACACTGGGTACACACATTGTTAATATGGCGAGGACACTGGGTACACACATTGTTACTACGGCCAGGACACTGGGTACACACATTGTTAATATGGCGAGGACACTGGGTACACACATTGTTACTACGGCGAGGACACTGGGTACACACATTGTTAATATGGCGAGGACACTGGGTACACACATTGTTACTATGGCGAGGGCACTGGGTACACACATTGTTAATATGGCGAGGACGCTGGGTACACACATTGTTAATATGGCGAGGACACTGGGTACACACATTGTTAATACGGCGAGGACACGGGTACACATATTGTTATGATGGCGAGGACACGGGTACACACATTGTTAATATGGCCAGGACACTGGTACACACATTGTTAATATGGCCAGGACACTGGCACACATTGTTAATATGGCCAGGACACTGGACACACATTGTTAATATGGCGAGGGACACTGGGTACACATTGTTAATATGGCCAGGACACTGGGTACACACATTGTTAATATGATGGTGACACTGGGTACACACATTGTTAATATGGCGAGGACACTGGGTACACACATTGTTAATATGGCGAGGACACTGGGTACACACATTGTTAATATGGCGAGGTCACTGGGTACACATTGTTTATATGGCCAGGACACTGGGTACACATTTTGCATTTAGCTTTAATGCACTTGCACTTTAATATGATAACAAATTCAGGTGAGCAAAATGCAGCCGGCGTCGTTCTGTACATGGCATGGTGTCACCTTGTTCTCTGAGGAGTAGCCAGCCGGCATCGTTCTGTACATGGCATGGTGTCACCTTGTTCTCTGTGGAGTAGCCATCCGGCGTCGTTCTGTACATGGCATGGTGTCACCTTGTTCTCTGAGGAGTAGCCAGTCCCCACCTTCTCAAACAACATGTGTTCAAAACATCTGAGTTCTTAGGTATTGTAGATATTATAGTTCAAGCCTTAAGTTAGATCCTTTAGGGGTTAACATAAGGATGCCTCTTGTAGTGTTTCTACAAGATGCTCCTTACTGCTAAACAAGGGGATAAGCTAGTCAAGGTTCGGAGTGATGAGGTTAATAAGCAGGTGTTCTGTCTCGGGGGTTGTGCTCGGTGATTTATTTATTTATTTTGCCTCATTGTGTTTAACAAACTTAATACTTCTAGAAAACCTATATAAATATTTTCTGTATAGTTAGCATTGTCCCAAGAAAAAAACTGCGAATCAATTATTTAAAACCCTGGATGGCATCACTCAGATGACACAAAAACATTCCAGGGCTCGGAAGTCCAAATCTGAGTACATCATTGCCTAAAACCCCTTATAAGTCTTCAGTCTCATCTCTGTGATGTGCCTTTCATTTATAACAGCATTTAATGTGACATTCCATTGTGCAGTATACCTAGAGGACAACTGTTTTTTTTTTACACCTTTTTTTAGCATGGTTCTTTTGACATGCCTCCACACATACAATATTTTGGAAACTGATCAAGAAAATGTCTGGGGGGGCCTATTAATTGCATCAATCATGTGTGGACTCGGTCACAAAACAGAACCCAGCATATTCTGAAACCTCAGCTAGCGCTCAGTTGCAGAACTGCTTTGTGAATGTTTGAGCAGCAGAACAGTGGTGGCAGTATTCAGCTGTGCCACACTGCAGTCTGCACTTACAATGCCATGGAGACATTCAGCCATCATAATGCAACATTTTGTAATGTAACTTTCAGTGAATGCCATGTTGCCCCTTGTCACCCACCTCGATGACCTCCCTCCCAACTCCTCATAACCTTACCTGTCCCCGCCATAGTACTGGAAAGAAGAAATATAGAGTAATAAAACAAATCATATCTGGCTGTTGGTTTCTGTGTTGCAATTACCTTGCAAAGTAGAAAAGCAGAAAAGGAACCAGAGCAGCTACAGGCAGCAGCAGCAGTCAGAGCTCTTCTGTGTCCAGTGGGTGGGTTCTTATTCTGAAGTTCTCTTGCATCCTGACTCCCAACCGTCCGGTAACCTAGGCTATCTGGCAGTTTAGTTTAGACCCGTAATTTTTAAAGGGCAAAAGTATAAAAGGCAGCACCCTGTGTTATGCACCAGACCATCTGCCACTGTCAGTCCAGCCTGAGCCATTGATTAGTAATCCACAAACTTTCCAGTCCAAAGTGAAGTCCGAACAACAACTCACCCCAACAAAAAAAGCCTTTAGGAACCAGTGCCATGCCGGTTAACTCAGTGTCTCTCAGCAGGGCAGCAAACATGGAGAGAGTCAGTCAGGAAGAGTAGCGTTGTTGTCAGACTTAGAATTAGAAATGATGTGGTATACCTACCTAACCCCCTCCCCCCCGCAAGCCACCCTGCCCCTGCTACCACCTGGCTTCTCAGTTCAATCTTGGGCTCAGTATTTGGAACTTCCCACAGGGCAGCTATCACACCAATTCCAATTACTGTTTTCATCCTGCTTGAATTTCTGGAGAGAGCAGACCTGCAGGTGCCAACACAGGCAGAAGGACAAGAACAAACTTAGGCAGGTGTTAAATCCCAACCCACCAGAACAAAGAGAGGTGTTAAGGGCAGGGGCTAGGGGTGGGCTGGAATCCAGTGACAAAGTCGTAAAGTAGTACCGCTTACAGAGTCATTTAAAGGGGACAGGAAAAGGTTCAGACCTCTTCTTTAGACTGAATGATGTCTGGATTGTTAATGAAAGTATGTTTTTACCTCATTATGGCTCCTGTCTTTATTTCAATCTGATTTGTTTCACTTTTTTACAGTCCCGGTGCTGCTCCGATGCAGAGGATTGTTTGAATGGCACGAGAGCAGCTTACATAGATACACAGACAGTGTCAGCAGATAAGGGCCTATGGCCCATCCAGTCTGCCCATTTGAGCTTGTAAGTTCAGTTTATGTTTTCCTAGAAGTCTGTTGCCCCTTAACCCTGATCTCCAGAATTCCTTTATGTCTATCCCATGCATTCTTAAATCCCGTGATTGTTTCAGCCCCACCACTTCCTCTGGCAGGGTGTTCCACTTGTCCACAACCCGTTCTGTGAAGAAATACTTCCTCACGCTTCCTCTGAATTGTCCTCCCTGCAATTTCATCCCATGCCCCCTAGTCCTGAAACATCTTTTTCGCTTAAAAATAGTGTTTTCCTGCACCCTATTCCTCCCTGTAAGATACTTTGTGTCTCTTTCATATCCCTCTCTCCTCCTCTCCTCCAGGAGTACATGTTCAGTTCCTTCAACCTGTCCTCATAGGACTTGTGATGCAATCCATGCACCATCTTTGTTGCCCTCCTCTGAACCCTCCTCACCATGTCTATGTCCTTACGTAAGTAAGGTCTCCAACTGCACACCAGCCCAGGTGGGGCCTCACTAGTGTCTTGTATAGTATAATTATGGACCTCCTTTTCCTGCCTGTGATACCCCTTCCTATGCATCCCAGCATCCTATTTGCTTTACCTGTTGCCTTGTCACACTGTTTCCCTACCTTGAGGTCATCAGAGATGATAACCCCAAGATCCCTTTCATGCTTGGTGCATGCTGTATCCTCACCCTCCAACTGATATATTGTTCCAGGGTTTTTGTACCCCATAGGCATTATCTTGCACTTCTTTGCAATGAATTTCAACTGACAAACCCTTGACCATTCTTCAAGTTTCTGCAGGTCCCTTCTCATTCTGTCTACACCCTCTGGTGTGTCTACTCTGTTACAGAGCTTTGTGTCATCAGCAAACAGGGAAATTCTGCTTTCTAGGTCCCAAGAATGTCACTGATGAAGATGTTGAATAGGACCAGACCCAGCACTGATCCCTGTGGTACCCCACTGGTCACTCTTCCCTCTGTGGAGTGACAGCCATTTACCACCACCCTCTGTGTCCTGCCGCCCAGCCAGTTACCTACCCACCACACTACTGTCCTGCCCCCACCCGTATTCCCCAGTTTGTGTAATAGTCTTCTATGTGGCACAGTGTCAAAGGCCTTGGTGAAGTCTAGATAGGCCATGTCCACTGCCCCCCCCGGATCTACCTCCCTACTCAACCAGTCCAAAAATTCAACAAGGTTAGTCTTACATGAGCTCCCCTGATGAAACCATGCTGCCTTGGGTCATGTAGTCCATTGGACAACCAGATGTTCCACCACTCTCTCCTTCGGTAGTGCTTCCATGATCTTCCCCACTACCAAGGTAAGGCTGACTGGTCTGTAGTTCCCCGCTTCCTCTTTGTTCCCACTTTTGTATAAGGGGACTACATCTGCTGTCCTCCAGTCTTTGGGTATCTCCCCTGTTTCCAGTGATCGGCCGAACAGGATTGCCAGAGCTTGATAAAATGGTAGTTTTAAATGATGTCCTCATTTGAGGCAGCATTAAAGCAAACAGAATGACACAAACTTCAAATAAGGCATTATGTTAAATATTTTTTTATCCCTGAACTTACAAGCTCAAATGGGCAGACTGGGTGGGCCATAGGCCCTTATCTGCTGACACTATCTATGTATCTATGTATCCCAATTTTCCTTTCTAATGTAGTACCCACATTAATTTATTTTTTTCTTTTCTTTGAAGGGACTCAAACTAGTATGTTAACTGCTTTATGAATTTCTAAGCACAAATGAAAGATTAGATTTAGTTTGTCAACAAATACTGTCTCTGTGCAAAAACATTCTGCATACTAAGGAACTAATACTACAGATCTGTTATATAAAAGGCAAGACATTTACTAATAAATACCACTCTAGGTTTAGAGATGTTTACAAAGCTGAAACCACTGCAGTAGTATGCAAATCACCGAAGGTTGTCCTTGGAAGGATGCATGCTGGGTAGAGTTGCGGTAATGGTTAGGAGAATTTGAATAACAAATATGCATGCCTCTTTTAAAAATCAGTCCACCCCATATTAAAACCCCCACTCTCCAAATGTTCGAGCCATGGCAGTGGCTACACTAGGATCAGAATCCTCCTGCACCTTTTCTGAAAGTGCCTAAACAGCTGCTGAAAGAAAGGTAAGCAGCAGTGCTAGTCTTACCCTAACTGTGGTCCCTCGCTCAAAATATAACAGAAGGATAGATTTGTTGACATGAGTCACATCTGAGTAGGAGGAGGGGAACAAATGGGTTTGGTGCAGTTTTGATCTCTTTATCGTTACGTTATGCTGACAGGGATGGGGCGGGTGGAGGAACAGAACCGTAGATTTGCTACTGCATTTAAGAAGGGAAAGGTTGCCACAATGTAAGTGGGAGTATCAAAAAAGAACAAGAGAAGAAATAACAAAACAGGCTGAAGCAGTTACATCATGTTTTAATTTTACTCTGTGGAGCATGTGACTCCAACCAACACACTGCCCCTTGGGATCTTGTAGTGCTTAGGTAATAATAATTATTTTATTTTTACGGCACCTTTCAGAGTATCAAGACGCCTAACAAATTTTAAAATAACATATCATAGTCCAGATCATAAAAATATAAAACCAATAATCCCTTCTCACAGTTATTCATTCACCAAAAACTTGGATCCACAACTAAGTTTTCAAAGCTTGCTTGAATCCCTCCACCGTTGTGCACTACTGAACCCGACGTGGTAGAAAATTCCAAAGGGTTGGGGCTGCGTGCATAAATGCATGGGCTCCAGATGATTTCAAACACACCCTCGGAATCTCTAGCAACCCCTTGTTGGCTGAGCGGAGCAGTCGTCCGGAGAGGTAGGGAACCAGGAGCTCTTTCAGGTAATCTGGGCCCAGTTCATGTAGGGCTTTAAAAGTCAGTAAACTGACTTTAAAGATGATTCGCCACTGTACCAGCAACCAGTGCAGTCCACGCAGCACTGGCGTAATATGACAGGATCTACAAGTTCCTGTCAAAAGCCGGGCCACAGCATTCTGCACTAGCTGCAAGCAACGGATTTCTACCTCAGGTAGCCCTAGATAAAGGGAGTTGCAGTAGTCCAGGCACGAGGAAACTAAGGCGTGGACCTTCGTAGGAAGATCACCAGATGGAACAAGGTACTTAATCCTGGAGATATTCCTCAGATGGTAAAAAGAGGATTTGATGACAGCTGACACCTGCAAATGCAGAGTCAATCCCTCGTCAAAAATTACCCCCAGGTTCTGCACCTGTTCAGAGGTCGGGAGTGAGACACCCCCAAGGAAAAGCCCTGAGGGGGAACCCACCCCAACTCCCATATCACGGTGTGCTGGATCTACAACCAACAGCTCAGTCTTTTCCAAGTTCAACTTTAGCCAACTGGAATCCATCCACTCCTGGAATTCTGTGAGACAGCCATTAAAAACTGAGAGAGCTCCATCCTGGTCAGGTGCAAAAGAAAGGTAGAGCTGGGTATAATCAGCATAGCAGTGAAACCTCAGCCCATACCTTCTTACAATGTCTCTGAGGGGCAGCATATACACTATAAACAACATGGGGGGCAATACTGAGCCCTGAGGGACCCCACAAGACAGAGAAATTGGATCCAAGGAATAAATCCCAGACACCACTCTCTGAGTTCTTCCAGTTAGGAAAGAAGTAAACCACCTGAGGTAGTACCCGACAGTCTACAGATGAACTTCAGATGGCCAAGTAGAACCCCATGGTCCACAGTGTCAAATGCTGATGAGATGTCAAGAAGAACCAAGATGGAACGGCTTTTCCGATCCCTCGCCATTTGGAAATCATTGAGCACTCGAACCAGCACTGTCTCAGTATTATGTCTCTTTCGAAGTCTGGACTGGAGGGGTTCATAGATGGTCAAATGGTTCTCCAGCTGCCGAGCCACTACTTTCTCAATAACCTTCCCTTAAAAGGGAAGGTTAGAGATTGGTCTGTAGTTTGCATGGCAGTCTGGGTCCAGTGAAACTTTCTTCAGGAGGGGTGTTACCACTGCCTCTTTCAGGGAGCTAGGAAACTCACTTGTTTCCAAGGAGCATCAGACTATCCGTGCTAAGACTGGACCAATGGAATCAATACAACCCAAAATCTGGGAAGTTGTGTCCAGGATCCAAACTACAGCATGTAGGGTGAGCACTCTGGACGATCTGCATAACATCCATGAATTCTGGTCAGCCAAAGGTACTCCAGGAAAGCCAAGAAGCAGTGGCCTTGAGCCGATCCATCGCAACTCCCATAGGCTGTGTTGGCTGAAGTGCCGCGCTGATGTCGGCCACCTTAGATGCAAAGAATCGAACAAGTTCATCACACTCTATTTGAGAAAAAATTTTTCAAACTTGTAGTCAGGCTGAGCTGCACAGTCTGTCCACAGTTCAAAAAAGCTGAGCTGGTCGATTCTGAGTGACTGCAATCTCCCCGGACAGGAACTCTGCCTTCTTACGGGTGATTGCAGATTGATACACTTGATAATGATCCATCAATCTAAGGTGGTCAGCATGAAGGGCGGACCTCCACCAGCAATGCTCTAACCTTTGTTCTAATCGCCGCATCTCCCTCAAAGTCCCATCAAACCATGGGAACCAAGGGCGAAGGGCGAGAGGACGAACACGAAAGGGAGAATGACATCCAGGGCAGATGTAATGGCTGAGCTATAGGCCATCACATGGGCCTCTGGGTCCCTGCTTGCCACCGGGAGGGACGATAGATCAAGTACCGCCGCCAGGCCTTCAGAGCTTACATCTCATAACGGGCAATACCTGACCCTCTCCACAGGAGCAGGCCTTCGAAGGGGGATGCTAAAACTAAACCCCACAGTGCAATGATCGGACCATCCAACAGGTTCCACCCCCAAATCAGAGGCTTCGATCCCCAGAAGGAAGACTAAGTCAAGAGAGTGGCCGTGTTTATGGGTAGCAGTGGTAACTATCTGTGTAAGGCCCAGACATGTCATCAACTGGAGGAAGTGTTGTCCAAACTGTGAGAATTCGTCATCGATCCAGGCGTTAAAGTTGCTTATGACCATCAGCCTGGGCGACTCAAATGCCATGTCGATGATGAAATCCACAACTTCCTGAAGAAACAGCTTCTCATCTCTGGGTGGACGGTAGATGAGAGCGATCCTACAACCTACGTCTGCTACCACGGTACACTCAAATGACTTAGCCTCCTCAACTGGTAGATACAGGTATCTGAATAAAGCATTTATTCCCATATATATATGCTCCGGTGGATTCCTTGGTTAGCAAATTCTCAAACTAACATTTCATTATCAAGAGTTTATTATTTGATATCCAGCCATATTACTGATAAATAAGCTAAAATAATCATTAGAAGCCTGAAAGAGATAGCAATCGCTGTTTCTGTCAGCTGTAATTATATATCTGTGTGACCCTCGCTGAATGCAGCATTTTTAGTTTTCCTGTTTTAATTTTCCAATTTACCATGGTGTAATATTGACTCACATTTCTAAAAACAAAAGTATTGGAACTTTTTCTTTTTATATCTAAAATGCCTTGCTTTAGAACTAAAAATTGTGCCAAATTTAAAGTGATCTCGATCCATACTGCCGCTCAACCACAGGGATTCTGAAGAGTCCCTTGCACCACCCTCTCCCTCCCCGATCTCCCTGCTCACAGAACCATCTAAGTTCAGTGCCTTTTCATGTTCAATACTGAGATCAGTGATACCAACGTTTCTTTAAGCAGTTACTGAAACCCTGGGAATAACATACTACACCCAGCGGCAGTTGACTATTAGGTGTTTGCTGGCAAAGGACTCCAGCAGGGAGCCGGGCTGAAGGTGTAGAGACTACAGTACATCTATTGCCCTAGCGAGGAAGCTAGACAGACTCGTACAGCCTCCTCCAAAGTGTGGTGGAGGCAAAAATGGCCATTCAAGAATGCATGGGATAAGTACACGGGCATCATAAGATATCACCGAGTAGGCGATGAGGGAGAGGGGGTAGGTTCTTGGGCAGACTAGATCGATCTTGTGATCCCTGTCTGCCATTAACTTCTCTGTTTCTATGTTTCATGCAGTCTAAATATGGTAAGTTTTCTGATGTAAACTTTGCACAGACCTCTGTGAAACAGTGACCTCTCACAAGCAACATCTAACTGAGAATTAATGACAATTAAATGGAAAAATAAAAACAGAAAAGACTGTCTATTGTACATCTGTCATGCAGCACATTATCTCAAGTGAAGTTACATGGCTATTCCGAACTGAATCGCTTAGGGTCCAATTGTGATTTTGGCTAGTAACTGGCTCGGTCGGAATTAAAAGCTTTCCATGCTTAGTTAGTGACTAGAAAAAAACATGAAGTTTGTAAAAGAAAATGTATGAAACAAATGCCTGTAATTAAACAGAGGGCCATGCATCATTCACTATTCATAAGTATGTAAACATATGCAAATCATCTGTATATGCAGAAACCCCACCCCACCAAGGTATAAGAAAAAAAGATTTGGAGCAGGCATCGAGTTACAGCAGAACATGAAATGTATAGCCAGCATTACACATTCACACAACATTATTCTATTTCACTGTAACAAAAAACACTGGGCTATGCTTAGGTGAGACTGTAATTAGGAAATTGTACGGCATTAGCTCTAAATCACATTGCATAAACCAATCAAAAGAGAATGCTCTTGAAAAAATCTAAGAATATTTATTCAGATATCCTTTTTAGGATTCATTACAAAAATACAGGTATATTTCAACAAAATAATACTAGCTTTTGCTGTTTCGTTTCATTTGAACCATTCTATACACCCTAGTGTTTAAAAAAGTTGAAAACTGCATTTAGTTAGTTCTTTGTGGGTGTTGTGGGAATCATCACTGTATTTAACGAGATGTTTAATGGTGTCACAGTTCACTCCTTGCTCGAGATTACACCCGTATCAATTATGTAACGGGAAATATACAGATAAGGCAGGATTATCAAACATTATGACAGATACGACAGCTGAGAATAATCAGTCCATATGGTTTCCATGCACAAATAAACAAACTGAGGGGATATATTAATGAGACCATTTCTAGCTACTTGCACTCGTGCTGTGAAGGTTTAGAAATAAAATCTGGAATTCAATAAAACATACTAACAGGGCCTGAATCAGTCCTAAAAGGGGTGGTATCTTGACACCGCTCAGTACTGATGTCAGCCTACCGAGTGGACATTAGATGGTGACAATCTCTCCAACAAAAGTGTCCCAGATCATTATGGCACGCTGTCTTTTAACAAGATGAAAATGAAGAACAGCCTGAAAGGGGCAGTACAATGGCCATGTTGTGAAGTCCCTATACATGTAATAAAAATCTTAAAAAAAAAGACACTTCACAAGGTCTGTATTCCTGACAAATCACACAGCCCAGATGTATGGAATACAGAATGTAGTGCTTTTCTCATACAGATTTTGTTCCCTGTCCTCTTTAAGATAGTGGCTCTCTTTATAGCTCATCTCAGAGAAGCACTTAACCCTGTCAACACAACAGTGACATGCTATCTCTCTGAGACCGGACAGCAGCTGTGTTTCTTTATTTTAACTTATTTATGACATTTTTGGTTTAGTGGTGGTGGAGGCATAGGTGTGCGAGGCTACGGCATTTGGCAGATTCAAGGGGCAAGCTGGAACAGAAGGTGGTGGTGGTGCACGAGGCACGGTGGCAGACGTGAGGCCTGGGCAGCACTGCTAAATCTGAGAACTGTCAGATTGATCCAAGCAGTAAAATAAATAAATGGGCACTCTATTTCCAGCCCAAAAACTGTCGGGGAAGGAAGGCTGGGGGCTGGTCAAAGATACCATAATGAGGAACAGCTTAGGAGTGGGAGGGTTTACTTGCATGCCAGGTCCCAGACGGGGAATGGAGGGAGCAGGAGGATTGAATTGCACTCCGGGAGCCAGGATGGGGAACGGAGGGAGTGGGGCGGACAGCACGCAGTGGAAGGGAGCAGGAGGGTTTACCTGCACTCCTGGTACCATAATGGAGAACAGAGGGAGGTGGGTGAACAGAACTGTTTCAGCAGGCAAGGCACGCCCTGCAATGATGGGGCACTCCCTCATTGCAGAGGAATGGCTGACGCTGAAATGATGAGGTGGCACCTTATTGTAGCCGCCAAATCATTTAAACTTGGTGGCATTTATGCAGAACCAGTGTCATCAGGACACTGGGCCTGCATTGGGTGAATGGTGCCAAGCCCACAAATGCAGTACCGGCATTGGCTGCCACATTGCCGCACCTCCACAACCCACTTCTCTCCTAAGCTGCCACCTAATGTTTCTTGCACATGTGCGCAAGCAAACATAATAAGGCAGGGGGAGATGAAGACCGCAGAGCGAGTAGGGTCTGCAGTGGCACAGTAGGTAGGGAAAATAGGGCAGACTAGGTGAGCTAAGACTCTGCTGACTTCTATGTTACTATGTTTCTATGTTTCTAATTTTGTTCAAGTTTCAATAACTGATCTGCAATGGCCAAGGGGTGCGGTCACAGCAGAGAGGCACAGTCATGGTGAAGGGTCATGGTTGCAGTAATGGGAGCCCCAAATTTCTCTTTGTCTTAGGGCCCCAGGTTGCTGTAATCTGTCCCTGCTGAAAATATTCATCTTTTTGGGGTTTAGTTCTGTTATCTCACAAAAACTGATCTTAGAAAAGGAAAGCATAGGTCTCCACCTCCTGTCACTGTAGAAAAACAAAATGCTATATCCTCAGTTCTGTCAGTCTCTCACCATTCACCAGGACTAAATGCAGACAGTGTAGAAACCAAGCACTTACCCTACGCTCACACTGTAGCTGCCTCTGTGTGTAACCCCTAGGTGGCGCTATCCCAAGGGCTACCACCCCAGCCTGCTTGACTAGTAGCAGGTTAAGGGGCCCGAGTTCTGAAATGGGTACCTCCACACGGAGATCAGAGTTGGTAGTTGTCAAACTGACCTGGGTACAGCCCTCTGGGACACTGTAATCCTCCTCTTTCTCTGCTAGTGGCCTAAACACTGTAAAATAATCACTTTCACAATGCCCCTTGTACACCTCACAAGTACCCACACTGTTTTCACTTACCACCAGGTTAGGTACAGCAAATAGCAACAGTACCGTACTTTAAGCACAAAACTGAACCACAGTCAGATTAAATGCAGAAAAACTAGATCTGATTTATTCAGGGGACTTGAACAAGGGAGGGGCAAAATCAGTTAATTAGCTTTAAGACTCTATAAATCAAACAGTTATGCATGCACTTTAAATCCCCACACAGTCACACCTCTGGGTACCCAGTTGGAAAAAAGATGGGCTAGCCAGGACTGTTGCCCAGGAGAGGCTGGCGTCACAGATGGTTGGGGCCCTGTGATGAAAAAAACAATATGCACAATACACCCTATTTGTAATCCGGAGCCAGAGGGCTCAGTTCGTGAAGAAAAAAAGAAACAGCAAGACAATCAGATGACACACTCAGATTAAGCTGTTGGTGCAGGGAGCTACCCTGATCATTACTCACTATACCCAAGACTGGACACAGGCTGGATGAGAATCGAGACAACAGGTAGTTGATCTGGGTTGCCAGGAGAAGCAGGGCCCACACAATTCACAGAGGCAGGGGGCTGATCTCCAGGCAGGTCTCTCATCGATGGCTTTCTTTGCGCAGTGGGGTAGTCTGTCAGGGCCAACATGGCATGGTCCAGGCCGAGTAGGGATGAAAGAGAATTCAGTCTGAGTTGGCTGGATACAGCTTCCAGCAAGCAGAACATAGTTCACACAGTGGAGAACCAAGTCACAGCCCACTGTTAACTCACACACATTTACATGTAAGGCAATTCTACTGTACCAGGCAAACTGCTCTCCAGTCACAATCGCAAAGTCTCTGCACAGACTGGGAGCTTAGGGTTGGCTGGAACTCCTGACCAGGAGATCGCATTCAGCAAATCTTCAGTCTTCTTTAGGTTGAACCTGGTCACACTTCAGTGGCTTATTTCTTTTTCACAAACTCGGATTCAGTCCATAATAATTCTCTCCTCCCTCTCAGGGGCAGTAGGCAGGCATACAGGCCCAAACTTCAGTTCTTCCATGCAAATCTACGCCGATGGCTGCTCAACCGTCTCAAGCTGTTGCTTCCACAACTCCCAACTGAGATCTGCCTAAAACATCAGGCAGCTTGGGGATTTCCCTCAGATCCAAAAGGTTTGGTTGGCCGATCTGTTTGTCGATCAAAGCAAGGGCTCCCCCTTCAGTTGCATTTTGCCAAAGGCTCAAAACTACAATTCCTACAAGTTTTGCCTCCACAGAGCCCCTGTAGGCAGGCTCCATTTTAGGTCCCACCATTACTGATTGGCTCAATTCGGCA
This sequence comes from Neoceratodus forsteri, assembly GCA_016271365.2. Classification (NCBI taxonomy): domain Eukaryota; kingdom Metazoa; phylum Chordata; order Ceratodontiformes; family Ceratodontidae; genus Neoceratodus; species Neoceratodus forsteri. Next base: position 186,038,242 of record JADMNL010000032.1, read on the forward strand.
GTCCAGGACCAAAATGGTGGTGATGAACAGAACAGTCCATGCTGCAAAGAAGGCAGGTTAGACAAACTACATTATCTTTATCACTCTTAATAGATTTGCAGCAGATAGTTACATCTTTCAACAGTGCTCCCTCTGCACAATTAGTGATGGCAGAAACGGAGGAATTATCTGGCAGCCCGGGCGGAACTCGAGCATGACAACACTCAGCCACCTGCCAGATTTTTATTTATTTTTGTTTATTTAAATTTTGGTAACCAGGTAGGCCCACTGGAACCTTGCTGTCCCTTTTTCAGGGGCAACCCGGGATTAGTCACAGGTACCTAGAGGGAGGGAAAAACCAATGCAGACAGAGTGTACAGTGCAGCAAGGCTTACATAGAGTATGTGACAAAACATTACAGTACAGAAGCTAGTACAACCAAAGCTACAGACATTTGTTAGGTACAGACCAATTAACGAGTAGTAAAACCTATATAAGTGCGAACATTAAATATTACTGCAATCTAGGCAGCTCTTAAAGTGACAGTACATAGAGGATACACCGGCACTCTTTGGCAATAACGTTTATCTGCTAAAACACAGGACACCAGCCTGCCAGTGAGCATTCAGGCAAGCTCGAGGAAGACTGTTTGGGAACCCCCATTTGTGGGGGGTTACACCCTTCCCTGCCTGGAGAAAACTTGGCATCTGTGTCAAGTCTGTACCATTATATTATTGAAAATGCAAACTATACAAGACATTTATACCATCAGCATGCTAGACATGTACTATCTGATTTATCAATTGGCATAACCTGTCACATTACTATACATTTCAATGTACTCTACTATACCATATCCATTCTGGTAATACATTGTGCATATTTCACACAGGTAAATTGAACATTACTATACAGAATCAGGTAATAACTTTTTGTACTTTAAACAATGTAAGAGGGGGCCCTTCCCTATCGGTTAACTAGGAGCTGGATGGGACCAGGGCACCATACTGAGAAGGAAGAACAATTGATCTGGAAGAGTTTAACACCTTTTTTTACAAGCTGCACATCTTCCCTCCTCTCCACTCTCCCACTCCATCCCATTTAGGCTCCAGCCTCCATCCCACCCCCTCACCCTCCTCTGCCTCCTGCTTCTCCTTTCACCTAGTCACCCCTACAGAAGTACTGAAAGCTCTAGGGTCTTTCAATCTCTCCAAAGGGAAATGCCCCTCAGGACTGGACTCCAAAATGCTCCTCCTCCTCTCTGCCCCAGCCATTGCCAGCCCGCTGGCCACCCTCTTTAACCTCTCCTTCACACTATCAGCAATCCCATTGGACTTGAAACATGCCACAGTTGTCTTCCTCCCCAAATGCGGTGACACCTCCTACCAGGGCAACTACCGCCCTATCTCCCTTCTCCCCATCCTAGCCAAAATCCAGGAGCGCCTCGTTCTGTCACACCTCTCCTTCTTTTTAGACTCCTCCTCCTCTTTCTTCTTCACACTGTACCAGGCCAGATTTAGGAAATCACACTCCACCATCACCTCCCTACTAAGACTCACTAACACCATCCTCACTGGAATGGATAACGGGCACACCGCCTTAGTCATCTTTGTAGACCTTGCAAAGGCCTTTGACATGGTCTCACATGCCCTGCTACTCTCCAAACTCTCCCTCGCCAGACAGTGTCTGAGGCTACAACCTGCTGGTTCTGCTCCTACCCAGCAGGCAGGTCCCAAACAGTCAGAATTGGCTCCTCCATGTCAACCACCCTCCCTGTCACCACAGGGGTTCCCCAAGGCTCGGTCCTTGGCCCAATACTGTTTTCCATCTTCCTAAACAAACTACCCTCAGTCTGCCCACTCACTTCCATCCACATGTATGCAGATACCGTCCTCTATGCCTCTAGTCCATCCCCCACTGAAGTAGCTAACAGACTTCAGCAGGACTTCGACAATGTCCAGAACAAGTTTTGCTCAAATCAGCTTTTCCTCAACCCAAGAAAACTGTCTCCCTAACATTCAGCTTGTGTCAAAAGCCCTCCCTTCTTCCCTTCACCCCCACATTCCTCACTATCAATGGGAACCCCTAGAGGCTTGTACCTCCTTCAGATACCTTGGGGTCTGCTTAGACCAGCATCTTAGCTTCAGTGAGCACATGGACGCCACCCTCAAGAAACTGCACGCCATACTGGGCGCCTTATATCACAACAGAAGTTGCATCCCTCCGCCAATGCGCAAGGAAATTCTACAAAAAATGATCCTCCCTATTTTTGACTATGGAGATGTAGTCTATAGTGCTGCCCCCAAGTCCTCTGTAGCCAGACTAGATAGCTTCGCCCTAGACTGCCCTCCCACAAAACATCACTGTGACCTCTACAGGGCTCTCGCACTCCCATCACCCCTGGATCGGAGACTGTCTCACTGTGCTAGAATTACTGTTAAATTCTGGACACAGGATCCCCCCCGGACCTCGCGGCAACTCTAGCCGAGTCACCTCCGCCTGTATTCTCACTCCAGAACATTGACTCCCGGCTTCTACATGTCCCACGCATGACCACTGTTACAGGTCAGGCTGCTTTTAGCTACCATATGCCGAAACTCTGAAACACCCTGCCATCTGACATTAGGTATGCTACCAGCTCTCACCATCTTAACTCCCTCCTTAAGACACACCTCTCCTCCACATGTACCTGCAGCTGTGTAGGGTCTAGTATATCGTCTCACCCCACTATGATGTCGTAACTTGTGGACAATTACTACCTTGATCCCACTGCATCCCTGATGCTAGGTTTTAGCGACTGTAGGTTTATATTAGGTATAGATGGTATAGTTTTTGCATTGTTATTCTAGGTAAGGCTAAGCAGCTGGAAATACTCTGCATACTCTGCAGATCAAATGTTTTTTTTAATTTTTATTTAGTTGTTTAACCCGGTATAGCACACTAAGCTGAAAGCTTTTTTACAGGAGCGACCTGGGAGCACAAGGAGGTGAAGTGACTTGCTCAGGGTCACTCAGTATGCAAGTGAAAGCTGTGGGATTCAAACCCAGGTCTGGTCTGCTGGATGTCACCAGATCTACAGCTCAGAGCCTTAGACCACTGTGCTATACTTGCTTGACTCGAATATTTCCACTGTACTTGCTACTGTTTACTTCTCCTCTCTGCCACACCCCCAGGTTACATCTCGAATTGAGTGGTACTCCGTTTAGTATGCCTGCCTGGTAAAACTCTTAAATAAATAAATAAAATTGGCGCTTAGGCTCAGTTTGGGGAGTGAGGTCTCAGAAACATCAACACCTTTGTGCACTATGTTGAGAGGCAAATCTACTGACCTCCCAGGAGAATCATAACTGAAGCACACCACTGACTTGACAGCTCAGCCAGTCTTTCTGGGGGGAACAACCACAGTCTCTGTACTTTCAGCACTAACTTTGGAGCTTTCATTACTTGTGAAGGGGGCCTCTGCTTGGATGGGGATGTTCAAATTTGGAGCTCTGTCAGCTCTTTCGTTCTGTAACCTCTAGTTCCACAACACTTGGCTCATTTTGAGAAGATTCAGGCACGAAGAGGTTCTGGGGCACTGAAAGGAGGCTGTCAGCACTCCCATACTGTTGCTCAGGTTCTGGTGTATCGCCATAAAGACTGAGACTATCAGCCCCTTCTTCGGGCAATTCACACAGTTTGACAAAACACAGTGAGCCCGCGTCCTCAGACGTAATGCTTTGCACTTCACTTTCACGGAGCATTGGCTCCCAAGGATGAAGCTGGGGGTTAGGCAGGCCAGAAGGCCCAGCTTCATCCCCATGATTCTGCATAGGGTTTCCACGAAACAACTGACTCAGTTCATAGGAGGGATTATAGGCATTATCACACTCAATATCATCTGAGTTAGACTGGCAGTCACTATCATTCTGGGCCTGCTGCAGGGGAAACCTTAAGTCTGCAACTACTGGGGCAGGTTGACTCTGTCTCTTTCTTGCAGAAGCACGAGTCACTGGCCCAGGGGAGTCAATTTCTGCTGGTTCAGCCTCAATCATGACTTGGCCAATCAGTAGCAAGTGGTTACAGTGCATGATATTGACAGCTTTGGAGTTATTCTCTGGGTGCACCTTATACACAGGTAACTCATCCAACTTTCCAACTTCTACATGAGGGAGGTGATGCCACCGATCAGCAATTTTGTGTTTACCATGCAGTCCCAAATTGCTCAACAACACATGGTCTCCAGGTTGATGCTCTTGAGCCTTGGTTTTTTTATCATGTGTCTCTTTGTTGGCTAGATTCCTCTTGGTGGCCATTGTCTGGGCCAGTTGATAGGCATGGTCCCGTTGAGCTTTCAGTTTTTGTACATATTGCAGGTAGTTTTCTGCTCAGATCTTATCTGGAGAGACCCCAAAGCAGACGTCAACTGGCAATTAGGCCTCCCTCCCAAACATGAGGAGGAAGGGGGAGAACCCGGTGGCATCATTTTTTGTGCAATTGTATGGGTGGACCAAGGTGCTGATCTGCTGGCTCCATTTATGCTTGGCTTTTGGATGGAGAGTGCCCAGCATATCTAGAAGGCTGTGGTTAAATCATTCTGGTTGAGGATCTCCTTGCAGGTGATAAGGGGTGGTTCTTGATTTTAGCACCCCCCATAGGGAGAGCATTTCTTTGATTAATCGACTCTCAAACTCTACCTTGGTCAGAGTGAATCTGCTGGGGCGGGGGCACCATAGTGGATGAAAAAGTTTTCTACTAGCACCTTGGTCATGGTAGAAGCCTTCTGATCTTTGGTGGGGAAAGCTTGGGTGTACCAGATGAAATGATCCGTAACCACTAACACTTTGCCAATATTGTGATGATCAGGTTCTAAACACAGGAAGTTTATGCAGAATAGGTCCATGGGGTACTGGTAGTGATATTAACAAATGGGGCAGCCCTCTGAGGCAGGGCTTTTCTTTACAGGCAGCAACTACAAGTCCTTACATGGTGCTCAACATCAGCCCCCATCTTGGGCCAGTAGAAGTGAGATCATACTAGGTCAAGGGTTCTGTCGATACTGAGGTGCCCCATGTGATTGTAGAGGGACCTCAGTGCCAAATCTCTAAAGGCCATGGGTAGGACCAATTGTTGCTTATCTACTTGGCCACTAAGATCTACCATCTCTCTGTATAACATCTGATTGAGTAATTTCAACCTAGGGCCTTCTTTAAAGAACAGGGCAGTTCACAAGTCAGTGGTACATAACTTGGACACATCTTTCCCAGCATGCAGGGCATGAAGTGCTGGTTGAATCATAGGATCTTGGGATTGGGCCCACTGAATGCTGTCATTGTCAAACTGAGGTAGTGCACTAATGTCTAGAGCAGAGAAATGGCAATAGGAAGCCGGTATGCAGGTATCAGATGGGCCCAAGCAATCTACTAAACAGTCCACTATGTCCGCAGATATCTGTTCATCTCTATCAAATGTCTGACACAATGCTTGGATGTCAGGTTCAGACAGCCTCACTGAATCACTCTTGGAAGCTGGCCTTTGTGACAAGGCATCAGCATTAGTATGGTTAAGTCCTGGCCTGTACTCAGCAGCATAATCATAGATTGATAAGTCGGAGAGCCACTGGTGCCCAGTGGGGTCTAACTTAGCGGAAGTCTACATAGGTCAATGGGTTATTGTCGGTCTTCACCAATATTTTTGTCCCATAGAGGTATTCATGAAACTGGTCAACAATGGCCCATTTTAGCTCAAGGAACTCCAACTTATGCACAGGGAAATTTCTCTTTGATGTGGTCAAGCTCCTACTGGCGAAAGCCATGGGTCTCAGACCATCCTCATGGTCTTAGTACAGCACAGCTCCTAGCCACTGCAGGCTAGCATGATATGCAGCACGTAGGGTTTGGTGGGGTCAGCATAGACAAGGATGGGGACGTGAGTGAGCTGGTATATGAATTTGTGGAAGGCGGCTTTACAGTCAGGCATCCAGCGGGACCTGAAAAGCTCACCTGGGTGGAAGTATGCTTTCTCTGGTTCTTTGATAGACCCCTTTTTCTAGTTTCGATTGGTGGGGGGTATCCCAGGGTAAGACTCAAAAGTGGATGAATCACCTTGGAATAGTCTTTGATGAATCTGCAGTAATAGCCACAGAACCCCAGGAAATGTTGCAGTTCCTTCAGGTCATGGGGCTGGGACCAAGTAGCCAATGATTCAACGTTACTGGGGTCAATCTCTATCCCTTCTGTAGACAGTACAGTATGTGTCCCACGTACTTCATGTAGGTTTGGAAAAACTGGCACTTGTCAGTGGACAGCTTGAGGCCGAAGTCTTCCAGTTGATCTAGTACTTTAAACAGTCAGTTCTCATGCTCCTCTAAGGTGCTCCCAAACACTATGACATCATCCAAGTACACCAGATATTCCAACAAATTCATATCTCTCACCGCTCATTCAATCAGTGGCTGAAAAGTGGCTGGAGCACCTGATATCCCCTGTGGCATTCTCAGAAATTCGTAGAATCCCAAAGGACAGATGAAGGCTGTCTTCACATAGTCCTCCCGGGCCATTGGAATCTGGTAATATCCACTACGAAGATCCAACACCGAGAATCATTTGCTCCCATTCAAACACTCCAGAGCATCTTGTATATGGGGCATGGTGTACTGATTGGGGATGGTCCACCGGTTCAGGGTTCGATAGTCAACACACATCCTCACAGACCCATTCTTCCACAATAGGAGAAGCATATGGGCTCCTGGAATCTTGTATCACACCAGCCGCAAGCATTTCCTGCAGGTGCCTTTGTCACACTTGGACCACTGATTCTGATCCATGTATCAAATTTTTTTTGTATTACATATAATTTATGTAAGGGACGGGCAGTCAGAAGACCCACAGTCTTGCTGAACTGACACGACCAAAAAAAAACAGAGATAAGTTCAAAGAACAGGACATAGCTAAATCTGCATCTATTTAAAATGCAATTTATTTGTTAAATTTTCTTTGAAGACAGGCACCAAAGTATCCACTTTATAATGCCCTCAGGGAGATCCTTTGACTTGCAATAGCTGACAGGAAGAACCTGTGTTGGGAGGGGTGTCACAGGGAGCCCTTGAATTACATCAGAAAGACCTTTGATGTATAGATAACATGGATCCAGATGACTCTGTAAGGTCCAATACACATTCCCAGGATGCTTTGGAAGGACATCACAGAAACTGTTTGTGTGTGTGTGTGTGTGTGTGTGTGTGTGTGGCAGAACAAAAAACAGTTCTCACCAGTTAACCTTAGGAGAGGAAAGTGATTGTCATTTACCATTTTTTTTTTAAATCTTGTTGGGACATGCTGTGCTGTAAAATATAACTTTTAATACTCCAAGACGGAGTTTAATGACCTCAGAGAGGAGGTTGGCTCAGGACTGCTTTTATCCAACTGAGCAAGCCTTACAGACACACTTAATTTTATTTCTGACTGAGAGAAGAAGGACAACATCAGCACTGTAGGAGAGAAATATTATGTGGATAAGAGAGCTTAGTTTGTACTTTAAAAACCTGTTTTGTTTTTAAGATTGTATGTGTTTGGGATATTTGTTCTGTATTTATTGTTCTGTTTTGATATTTTGAAGTAAAGATATATTTTACAACGGAAACTGCCTGGAGTGCCTTGACATTTCTTTTTTTACTTAAGTGAAGCTTTTAAAGGTTATGGTTAACACCGTGTATGGGCTTATTGTTATACCAAACTGGGAAACGGAGAGAGTTCTCTAAAGTCTTGCATAGAGTTCTAAGGGTTCATTTTGTAGATCTGGTTGGGTGCCCGTAGGCAAAGATATCTGGCCCCCCGAAGACAGAATTATCAGAGCCTGATAATTGGGTATGCTAGCAAGAGGTTATCAGTTTGAATCCCTCCAGAACTTGAGACTAAGGTGACTTGAACCCACGAAACAGACAAGAGGGTTACCTTGTTCTATTCACTGTTCACAAATCATACACTCAGAAGTTGGCACTTTGGGAGTAGAGGGCTGACCGGCTGAGCGAGTTTGTGACACCGTCACACATCATCTATGTCTGGTGGGGCTAGGCATTGAGACCTCTCTCAAAATGGCCGTCTTCATGCAGGCGTATGTGAAGCTCTGCACCCTGAACACATAGAAACATAGATTTTGACGGCAGATAAGGATCGCTTGGCCCACCCAGTCTGCCCATTTCCCTACCTAATGGATAAGCTGCAGATCCTAGTTAACCAGCAGCCTACTTCTTCCTACCCCCAACCCCTAGAATTGCCTTATGACTGTCCCATGCATGCTTGAATTCCACCACTGTTTTTGACTCCACAACCTCCTCTGGAAGGCCGCTCCATGCATCCACAACCCTCTCTGTGAAAAATACTTCCTAATTACCTCTGAGCTGCCCTTCTATCTTCAAACTGTGCCCCTTGTTCTTGCACACCTCTTTTTGAAAGATGTTACCTCTTGGACTTTGCTGATTCCCTTGAGGTACTTGAAAGTTTCTATCATGTCCCCCCCTCTCCCTCCTTTCCTCGAGGCTATACATATTCAGCTCCTTAAGTCTCTCTTCATATGTCTTCCGGTGCAGACGCTGCACCATTTTAGTTGCCCTCCTCTGGACAGCCTCCGTCCTGTCTATGTCTTTGCGGAGAGTGGGTCTCTAGAACTGCACGCAGTACTCCAGATGGGGTCCCACCAACTGCCTGTACAGAGGGATAATAACTTCCTGTTTTCTACTGGTGATGCCTCTCCCTATGCATCCCAGTATCCCCCCAGCCCTCCTTGCTGCCCTCTCACATTGCTTGCCCACCTTTAGGTCATCTGATATGACTACCCCAGGTCCCTTCCATTTTTGTTGTTGTTAGTATCTCACCCCCCATTGTGTACTCTTCCCCTGGGTTTTTGTTTCCCAGGTGCATTACCCTGCACTTCTTAGCATTGAATCTAAGCTGCCATACATTTGACCATTCCTCTAACCTTGCCAAGTCCCTTCTCATGCTTTCCACCCCACCTTGTGCATCAACTCTGTTGCAGATCTTTGTGTCATCTGCAAAGAAACATATTTTTCCTTCCAGTCCCTCTGCAATGTCGCTTATAAAGACATTGAAGAGGACCGGTCCTAATACTGAACCCTGCGGTACCCCACTAATAAACCCCCTTTCTTCAGAGTGGACTCCATTTACTATTACTCTCTGTGTCCTATTCTCCAACCAATTTTACCCAGGTTGTCATCTTGGGACCCACTCTAGGCTGGCTAACTTGTATATTAATCTTTGTGTGGGACTGCGTCAAATGCCTTGCTGAAGTCTTGTAGGCCATGTCCACAGCTCCTCCCTGATCTACTACTTTGGTCACCCAGTCAAAGAAATCTATCAGATTTGTCTGGCATGACCTTCCCGCTGTGAATCCATGCTGCCTTGGGTCCTGAGCCCCTCTGGCCTCTAGATACTCAACAATTCTTTCCTTCAGAAGTGATTCCATCATTTTCCCTACCACTGAGGTTAAACTAACAGGTCTGTAGTTTTCTGCTTCTGCCTTGCTCACACTTTTGTGAAGGGGAATCACATCTGCCCTTCTCCAGTCCTCGGGTACCACCCCATCCTCCCATGATTTGTTAAAGAGGGTAGTCAGTGGTGTCACTAGTTCTACCCTTAGTTCTTTTAGAATTCTGGGATGAATCCCATCAGGCCCCATTGCTTTGTCCACCTTCAGTTTTAAGAGTTCTTTCAGAACCCTTTCTTCTGTAAATGGGCTGGTATCAACTTCTGTATCCAGAGTGTTTCTACTGTTTGTTTTAGGTACCTCCCCCACTTCCTTTGTAAATACTGAGCAAAAATATTTGTTTAGTATCTCTGCTTTTCACAGTCACCCTCTGCCCACCCTCCTCCTCTTTATTAAGCCTCACTGACCCTCCTTGGTCTTCCTTCGCTCCCTGATGTACCTATAAAAGGTTTTATCCCCTTCTTAACTGAGTTGGCTATCTTTTCCTTGGTTTGGGCCTTTGCTGTTCTGGCTGCCTTCCCAGCTTCCTTTTGCTTTAACTGGCACAGTTCTCTGTCCTGCTCCTTCTGTGATTCCTTGTACTTCCAGATGCTTTCTTTTCTCTTGAACCTTCTGCCACTTCCTTTGAGAACCATAGTAGTTTCTTACATCATTTCATTTTGTTTATTTGCTTCACAAAGGCTTGTTACCTCTGTGATGGCAGTTTGTATTATTCCCATTGTTCTTCCACCCTCCTTCCTGCCCATTTGCTAGTGCATTCTTAGGCACTCACCCATTTTAGCAAAGTCAGCCATCCTAAAGTCCAGTACTTTTGCCTTTGTATGGCTTGACTCTATTGCAGTGTTTATTGTGAACCATACTGTTCGATGGTCGCTAGTTCCCAGATGGCTACTCACTTCTACATCTGTGATCCTCTCTTCATCTCCATTTGAGAGAACCAGGTCTAAGATTGCTCCCTCTCAGGTGGGCTCCAATATTAGTTGTCTAAGGCATGCCCCCTGTAGGGCATCTAGAATAACCCCACTCTTTGAAGTGGCTGCTGCAACTGCACTCCAGTTAACATCTGGCATATTCAGATCACTCATCAGCAATATCTCCTTTTTCTGCCATTCTAAGTATTCTTTCTATCATTTCCTTGTCCATTTCTTCCCTGAGAAGGGGTCTTATACAACCCCGTGCTGATTGTGGTGCCATTGCCAGTCTCCAAATTTACCCACAGTGCTTCTCTCTTCCCTGTTTTCCCTTTTGTTCTGTTGCTTTGATTCCTTCCCTTATGTAAAGAGCTACTCCTCCTCCTCCTCTGTTACCCTCCCTGTCCCTCCTGTAGATAGTATATCCTGGTATGTTTATGTCCCAGTCATGGTTTTGTGTGTACCATGTTTCTGTGACTGCCACAATATCTAGATGTTCCTCCTCCATCAAGGCCACTAATTCAGGAAGCTTGTTACTCAGACTATGGGCATTGGTACTCATTGCTCTCCATTTTTTGATGGCCTTACCTTCTTTTGCAGCATCCCCCACTGACCTGTCTACCTCAGTCTTTTTCTCATTTAGTACCCTGTTTTGTAGGGAGAGGCTTGGATTTTCCTGCTGCTTATCAGTGCCTCCCCCCTTGACTAGTTTAAAAGCTAGCCAATGAAGCATTTAAACTGACTGCTCAAAAGACTTGTTCCCTTCCTGGACAGATGCAGATCATCCTGCCAGTATAGGCTGGTGCCCCTCCAGGTGGAACCCCAGTCCCCAATGAAGCCAAACCCCTGTGCGCCGCACCATTTTTTCAACCATTCATTAAACTGCATGGTGCAAAGTACCCTCGCCTCACTCATGTCATTGACAGGCAGCACCTCAGAGAAGGATATTGTGTGTGCTACTTGTCTTAGGCCCCTCCCCAATTCTACAAAGTCCTTCTGCACTGCTCTAATCTCATGATTAGCCAAGTCATTTGTCCCTAGGTGGATAATGACATCCAGCTCAGACTCCTGTGCAGCTGTTCTCATGATCCTGATGATGCACTTCCTGTCTCTCCAAGCCAAGGCACCAGGCAGGCACCTTACTTCAGTTTTTCCTGCTCGCCCCAGTTCTATCCCCCTAATAATTGAGTCCCCCACCAGGAGCTGCTTCCTTTCCTTGTAGTGTCCTCTGCCTCCTTCCTGTGGGCCTCCCTTGTGGCAGTTGTCCTCAGCCTTCTTAGTCTCCTCTGCGGGTGCATCCATAGGGGAGCTATGCTCCCCCAGAATGGTGTATGGATTGTGATGTGGAACAACTGACTGGGTGTGCCTCTGTTCCACCATCCTCACCCTTCCTGAGCCCACTGTGGTCCAACTGCTGTGCTTTCTTCACAACCTTTGAGGTAGTGGTGGTGGCTCTGGTGCTCCCTGGATGGGGGAGGTTCCCTTCCTACCATCCAGTGTGGCCTGGGGGAAGGTCCACTTACTACTGTCCAGTGTGTCCTGAAGACGGGCAACTTCCTTCCTCAGGACAGAGTTGTCTGCAAATAGGGCAGCATCTCAGCCTCCAGAAAGACTCCCAGAAGACTGCTGCCCCACAGCCATTACATTGCACTACTCCCACATTTGTGTGTGTGTGTGTGTGTGTGTGTGTGTGTGTGTGTGTGTGTGATTGGTTTGTAATATATATAATATATATATATATATATATATATTATGCAATGTGTATGCTTATATTGTCAGTGCAGTGTGCTAGAGAGGATATGACAGTGATATGTACCGCTGCACTCTTGAGGAAATGATGCCAGAACCCCAGATATAAAGGAACTATTTCCAGGGGTGGGTGGGGTGAGGGTGGGAAGGGTTGGGCCTAAACTGTGCCCTCACAAAACAATCAGCTAAAAGCTCTGACCCACCGCTGCACTGAGTGCCTTCCTGTCAGCAAGATGCCCTACACAACAATTTGACAGAGAAAATACCCTGCTAATCAAACAGAGAAAAATCCAGACATCCAAGTCAGACACAGGTAAACCTCCCCAGCCCCAAAACAGGCCTGGTGGTTTGTGCTCTGAAAGCTGTCAGCCCCAAAATAAGTCAGCTGTGCTTTAAACTCTTCCTGCACTGAAAATGTTAAGAATTGTAATAATCAAAAGTAAACCTAGATCCACCTCCCTCTGTTGCTTGAAAGACTGTCTTTTCCTGTTTCACACTGCAAGTTTTTCTATGACAACTCCTTAACCACAGCAACTTATTTAAAAATAATTTAACTATCACAAACTCCTACACATCAGTAAATTATTTAAAAACAGTTTCTGTCCCAAAATCCTAGTAGTCAATCCAGCTACCCCCAAGGGACAACCAAAGTGCAGTATTCAAACACTTGTGAAGTTACTTCCAAGATAAGCAGAGTTTGTGAGCTCCTTTTTCAACTCCTCAGCCACCTGTAATTTATTTAAAAATAGTTTAACTGTAGAAAATCCTAGTAGACAATCTAGCTACCGCCAAGGATCTACCCAAATGCAGTTTTCAAATCCTTCTGAAGTTACTAACAAGATAATCAGAGTTTGCAAGCCCCTTCTTGGTTAAACACTAAATAAATATGTGAATAAAAAGCAATTACCAAGGGTAGTTAGTTTCACCTCCCACAGAATTAAACAAAAGTGCACGTTTGTTGCAGATATCAAGTGCACTATAGAATTTCTCACACAGCTCACAGCTGAATAAAGAAGTAGTGTCCTTTCAGGTCAAGAAAATGTGCTTTGTGTCTCTAAAAATTGCAGCCTCCAGTAACTTATAGTAATCGAATTTCTTGATCTGACACATTGTGAATCTGGACCATCCCACATCCCATTCCTTCAAAAGAAAACACTTGGCCTCTCTTGGCAAGTTTCTTTCTAATTTTAGTCTTCCATTCAGCTGGCAATGGGGAGTCACCAAAGTCAAACAAGTCTGGAGTCACTCTATCTGTCTTACCAGGGTGCTTGTTGCTGGGCAACACGGAAGTGTCAGTGCAGTGTACCGTAGCTAGGGTGCACCCTTTGTTCACTCGGATGTCTTAATCTGACACATTGTGAATCTGGACCATCACTCATCATGCATACACATGAGCACGAGCTGGCAAGATGCTGAGCTTGACCAATAGCCCTTCTGGCAATTTTCCATCGCCTGGCGCATCCAACATCAATATCTTGTTCTTGGCATCTTTCCATAGGTGGACCTCCCCTTGAATAGTACACTGGGCATTAGGGGCCAGGACCATCGAGTCGGAGTCCTTCTTCCACACCATCCCCACTGGTTCATCCTGGTCTACTTCCTCAAGCTTTTGTTGCAGCTCAAAGGCCCTCTTGATCAGAGCCAGAATTCTCAGGGCCCTCCCAGTCCATTGCCCTTGCTTCTCATGACAGAGTTGTGCCAGTCTCCCAAACATATGGGCGTTGGTCCCAATTAACAGAGGAACCCCATCATAAAGTCCAGTAGAGGGATACACTAAGGCGAATGTCTCTACTTGCTCCTCTACACCAGTTACAGTTGCTGGAAAAGACAACCAGAGGCAGACATAGCCTAGGTAGGGAAAAGATTTGTCGCTCAGCCCCCACACATGTAGGCCTTCCAGGGATTGTAACTGCACATCAGATAAGTGTCTGTCATACTCGTTCTGAAACACAGTGCTCACTTGTGACCCACTGTCCAGCACAGCCCAAGTAGGAATACCATTCACAGCCACAGTAGTCTCCATTTTAGGACCCACTATTTTGGACCAGTCTGGAGGGACAGCTGCAGGGGCCCAGATAGACGGTTTAGTTACAAAGAGGTTTGAGTTAGGTTGTTCAAAACCTTCACTGCAGTCATTTTGTGCACTCCTTGACCACTGATTCATTTTGTGAAGCTCTCCTTGAAGCCGGTTCACCACTTTCTCTAAGTCCTTCTGAGACCGGCATTCCCTCTCCATATGGCCATCCTTTCCACAGTTGTGACAAATGATACACTCCTGGGTCATCCTTGGAGAGAACATTGCATGAGGAACTGAAGTAGTAGCAAGAGATCGGGTTCCAGTATCTGCTTGCAGCGGTGAGAGGGGTGCAACATGTCTCAATAGTTCCTTTAGGATGGCAGTCAATTCTTTGATTTCAGTCTGGGAGACACCTTTGGAATAGGATACCTGAGGGTGCACCCCCAACCCCATGGCAGTAACATCCTGAGAGGAACCAGAATCTTGTTCCATGGGAGAAACCCTTGCAGAGGCACCTGACTTCAGCTCTCAGACATCCTTTAGTAGCTTGTCTTTCCAAAACTAGGCCCAGGGCGGGAAGTCCTTTGCATTCTTAGAGTGCTCGTTAGGTGCCGACCTTTGCACCTGAACCTCACTTGGCTGATCACTCTTGCTCACTCCCGCAGTAGCAGCAGATATGGGTGCAATTCCCCCACGGGGTCACCTTTGCTCAACCTCCTGAATCTCTTTGATTAGCTTGTCATAGGAGGGAGCCATTCCAGTGGGGTGGCGAGGCGCAACTGAAGCAGTAACAATTCTGAAAAAGGAGCAGAGTTAAGGATCCAGTCCAGCCTAGTTCAATCTAATTCATTTGACAGCAAACTACCCTTTCTGAGGCACTCTTGTAGCAGCTTTTCAAACCGAGGTACATACACAGACAATGGCTCCCCTGAGTACTTCTGGACATTTCTTACTCTCCACCTCAGGTCCTCATGTGAATCTGGACTCCCATACATTCTCTCCAATGCATCAAGATAGCCCTGTGCAGTTATTTTGGGGTTATTGGCCCACTTGGCATGGATGGTAGCCAGGGCAGGACCTCGGAGGCTCTCATTCAACCTCTTTCATTCTTCTGCTTCTGAGCATTGCCATTCAAATACTAGAGGGGCAACATAACCAGTCATCCTCCCCCCTTGGGGGGAGGGGAGGGTGCCCAAGAAGATTCTCAGCCTTTGGTAGGAGTCGTGACTAATGGCAGATACAGATATAGGGACCAGCATTTGCATGGGCACAGAAGGTGGGGCAGTAACAGGTGCTGGAGAGGGAGGGGGTGTTGGGGAAGGAACACACCCAGGTGGCAGGAATAGTTTCTTAAAGTCTTCTATGGTTTTCCTTTCCTCCAGCATCAACTTAGCAAATTTCTCCTCAAAATTCTCAGATAATGGTGGGAGCTCATCCTCCTCGGGGTCTTTACTGTCTTTAGTTATCACTCTCCAGGTGGCTGGGACCCCTTCTGGAGCAACAGTCCATGGCACTTTGGAACTGTCCACTGGGTCACTACACCCTACTAAGGCCATGAAAGTCTGGGCGGTCAAATCAGTCTGTCGCCCCGCCACCACAGCGTTTGTTAAACATTCAACTTTGGAAAGTACTTCTTTTACAGCATCTTAGCCAATGTTCAGGGGAATATCCAGTATTAGCAGGGCATTGTGAAGGTCAATCTCCTGCTCTGTACACCACCCCACCAACTGGTATACAGCCACTTCTGTTGGGGTAGCCATTTATGTTTAACAATAATTTGTGATTTTTTGGGCCACTAGGGGGTGCTAATCCCAGCGGTGCCTCCAAGATGTAACCCCTAGGTGGCACTATCCCAAGGGCTACCACCCCAGCCTGCTCGGTTAGTAGCAGGTAAAGGGGCCTGCGTTCTGAAATGAGTGCCTCCATCTGGAGGTCAGGGTTGGTAGTGGTCAAGCTAACCTGGGCACAGCCCTCTGGGACACTGTAACCCCCCTTTCCCTACTAGTGGCCTAAACACTGTACAATAATCACTTTCACAATACCCCTTGTACACTTCACAAGTATCCACACTGTTTGCACTTACCACCAGGGCTGGTTCCTCTGGCTCGACCCTGGGGACCCCAGTAAAACAAGGTTAGGCACAGCAAATATCATCAGTACAGTACTTTGAGCACAAAATGAAACCACAGTCAGATTAAAGGGGCACTGTCAGCCTTGATCCTCATTTTTCAGAGAATTACATCAGTGTGCCTCTATGCACACACTGATCCCCTATGATGCACACAATAGCCATATACATGCATCCCCACACAGTCACACCTCTGGGTACCCAGGTGGAAAAAAGATGGGCTAGCCAGGACTGTGGCCGGGGTAGGCCAGCATCTCAGCTGGTTGGGACCCTGTGATGGAAAAAACAACATGCACAATACACCCTATTTGTAATCGGGAGCCAGAGGGCTCAGTTTGTGAAGAAAAAAAGAAACAATACAATCAGACGACACACTCAGATTAGGCTGTTGTTGCAGGGAGCTACCCTGAGTATCACTCACGATACCCAAGACTGGACACAGGCTGGATGAGAATCGAGACAGCAGGTAGTTGATCTGGGTTACCAGGAGAAGTAGGGCCCACACGATTCATCAAGGCGTTGTTCCTGTCAAGCGTGGAGCAGGGAGCTGATCCCCAGGCAAGTCTCTCATCGATGGCTTTCTCTGTGCAGTAGGGTAGTCTCAAAGCCAGCGTGGCATGGCCCAGACCAAGTGGGGATGAATGTAGATTCAATTCGAGTTGGCTGGATACAGCTTCCAGCAAGCAGAACATAGTTCACACAGTGGGGAACCAAGTCACGACCCACTATCAACTCACAGCACATTTACATGTAAGGACATTCTACTGTACCAGGCAAACTGCTCTCCAGTCACAATCGCAAAGTCTCTGCACACAACGGGAGCTTAGAGGTAGCTGGAACTCCTGACAGGCCAATCACATTCAGCAAATCTTCGGTCTTCAAGTTGAGCCTGGTCACACTTCAGTGGCTTACTTCATTTTCACAAACTCGGAATCAGTCCAAAATAATTCTTTCCTCCCTCTCAGGGGCAGTAGGCAGGAATACAGGCCAAAACTCAGGCCTTTCTTCAGTTCTCCCACGCAAACCTACGCCAATGGCTGCTCGACTGTCTCGATCTGTTGCTTTCTCAACTCCCAACTGAGATCTGCCTGAAGCAGCAGGCAGCTTGGGGACTTCCCTCAGATCCAAAAGGTTCAGTTGGATGATCAGTCTGTCAATCAAAGCAAGGGCTCCCCTTTCAGTTGCATTTTGGCACCAAAGTCTCAAAACTACAATTCCTACAAGTTTTGCCTCCACAGAGCCCCTGTAGGCAGGCTCCATTTTAGGTCCCACCAGTACTGATAGGCCCAATTTGGCAGTCCAGGACCAAAATGGTGATGATGAACAGAACAGTCCATGCTGCAAAGAAGACAGGTTAGACAAACTACATTATCATTATCACTTCAATAGGTTTACAGCAAATAGTAACATCTTTCAACAGGGCTCCCTCTGCACAATTAGCGATGGCAGAAATGGAGCAATTGTCTGGCAGCCTGGGTGAGACTCGAGCATGAAAACACTCAGCCCCCTCCCAGATTAATCATTACTGCAATCTAGGCAGCTCTTAAAGCGACAGTACATAGAGGCTACATGGGCACTCTTTGGCAATAACGTTTAACAGCTAAAAGGCAGGACACCAGCCTGGCAGTGAGCATTCAAACAAGCTCGAGGAAGACCTTTCGGGAACCCCCATTAGTGAGGGGGGGTTACATGTGGATTATCCAAGTGTTTAAAGTCCAAGTGGTTTCATTCTCTTCTCTCTTACCAGCACTAAATCCATCACAGTATGGGTAAGTTTGCACTGAGCCTGCCCCACATGGTACTGGACCTGTGGGTAAACTGAGGGCTTTATCTAGTTTTTTACCAGCACTAAATTCATCACAGTGGGGGGGGGGCTGCTCAGTACCTGTTCCTGTGGATAAACAAAGAGCTTTAGTTTATCATCTGTGCTATCGTAACTGTACCTTGTATGAGCATTGAGAAGAAAAGTCATCAGTGAACCCGATTCTGTGGATAAACAGAGATGTTGTAAGTCCCCACCATTCACTGGCACTGGATAACAAATATATAAAAGGTTGAATAGAAATATATAAAATAAAAAAAAGCAGAAGAACAGGATCTGAGATCGCAATAAATGCCCATAGGAACAAGGGTGTCAGTAAGGGGCGAGAGAGTTGTAGAACAAAGCTGCAGCTGGACTGACTGTAATCTGACACCATAGTGCCTGACTGTTTCAGAGCTTCAGCAAATTCCAGTACAACAGATAATGAGTTAACCCCTTGGTTGCTGAAAGAAATAGAATACATCTATTAGACTAAGCTGGATAGATACTCAATCTGCAGCCCTGCAAAGGTTCAATTGAGGGGCTAGAAACAGCAGTTTCAAAAGTTTTGTTTTTGTTAATATTCTGAGAAGTTCAGAGATACAATACAGTAGCACCCCCCCTCCCTTCAGATGCCTTTAACATAGAGCAGCAAATAGCAAAAATCAACGGGGAGTGCCCTGTTTTGCAGCTGTGGAGGAATACTTCCAAATGTCCAAAAACAGAGTGCCACAACCAACCATTTTTAAAGCTTCAGTCTGATCCCAATATGGCTGTACGCTTTGCCCACAACCCTTAAAATGGTCTGGAAAATGAAGTGCTGTGACTGGCTTATGACATTCCGTTCGCCCTATGTCAATCTTTAATTACTATACATGCACAGCCTAATTACTAGAGTAGTGATCTCTTGAGTAAAAGCTGCTACATTATTTCATCATTCTAATTTTAGAATTCAGAGTCGCGATTATAGCCCCGCTAGAGGTGCCACAGTCAGTAAAGTAAGTAAGTAAGACATTATTGGTCAAAATCCAGGCAGAGTCTGCAGAGGGCTGGTGTTCAGGGATGAAAGCAAAGTCAGAGAAACATAGAGTCCCACTGCGGAGATAGAGAGACAGATTGAGAGAAAGGTGTTGCAAGTGTGAAGCTGCTGTAACTGCAGTGATGCACAGAATGGACAGCGGCTATACAGCACTCAATCACAGAGAGAGTGAGACACACAATGAAATTGGTGAGGCTCAGCGGTCATCAGAGAGAGAGAGCTTGAGATGTGGCTGCATGCAAGTCAGGAAAATGGCTCCTAGTGACAGGCAGAGCACCAGTTAACAAAGTTAGAAAGTAGAAAGGTGTAGCACCCTCGAAACATGGTGCTCTTGCGGCAGTTACTCACCAGCATTCGCTCCCACTCTGCAACTGTTTTCATTTAAATCGTATATGAGGCTATGTCCATAGTGTCTTCAGTACTGTCCGTTTTGAGTGCCAGTGGACCAGAAGTGAGTGCTGAGTTTGAAGACAGCATGTGAGGTAGTCAGAGACACCAAGACAGCATGTTTTCTTTTTAGTGTCAGTCATCAGTGCTGCGGGTGACTGGAGAAGGCTTCAGGTGACAAGACTCGTGACAAGATCTTGATATGTAGAGGTTCATGGAGGCTGTTTGGAGTGCATGTTGTGTGGTATTTGTCAGATTGTTATGGAAACAACACAGTAACACACAGCACACACACGCATCCAACTTTCTCTTTCACACTGCCCAGCCAAGCTGTATTTTATATCTTACTGCCGTGGGGGAGACTACCGAGATATTGCTCACCTGCCCCCGTTAAATCTGAGTGATGTAGCTAGACAGTCTGAGATGCTAAGTCTCATCTACTCTCCCTCTCTCTCACTACACACATATATATATATATATATATATATATATATATATATATATACGCTCTCTCTCTCTCTCTCTCTTGCTCATTCAATTTTACTGTATTCTGGAAGTCGAAATTCTTATCCCTCACCACAGTCAGTAAGGTAGTTGGATTACATCTTTGCATTCAGTCTGCAGCCCTTCTCTGTTTATCCGTGAATCAGCCACCCCCCACCTCCAGTATACAGTAACAACCCCCATCTGATATCCAAGTAGTGAGTGAGCTGACGTCTGTTAGCAGTAGCACATCAAAATCAGTGAGATGTTTACAAAAAAACATATTTAAGGTAGTTATCAAAGGCCAAAGGATTTAAAATAGAAAATGTGTAAAGGACTTTTAGTGAGAGACAACTGTTCTTGTTCAGTCGACCACACAGCCATGTTATTAACAGGCATCTCCTACATCAAACTGAGTGAAAGAGGGTGTCCACTGTTAGTTTTTCATGCCAGTAGTTTCACACTAAAGGCCCCATGGTGTGGGGGGTTGCTGTGGAGCCCAAGCAAGATGGCTAACAGGATTTACTGTTCCTCATAACAAATATTTTACCTGCTAAATAAAAGTGTTGATACACAAGGAGGCGTGGAAAGGATGAAAAGGGACTTGGCAAAGTTGGAGGAATGGTCAGAAGTATGGCAGCTAGGATTCAATGCAAAGAAGTGCAAAATAATGCACCTGGGAAACAAGAACCCAGGGGAAGAATACACAATGGGTGTGGAGGTAGTAACAACAACAAAAAAGGAAAGGGACCTGGGGTAATCATATCAGATGACCTTAAGGTTAGCAAGCAATGTGAGAAGGCAGTAGGGAGGGCTGGGGGTATACTGGGATGTATAGGGAGAGGCATCAGCAGCAGAAAACAGGAAGTTGTTATCCCTCTGTACAGACAGTTGGTGAGACCCCATCTGGAGTACTGTGTACAGTTCTGGAGACCCCATCTCCACAAGGACATAGACAGGATAGAGGTAGTCCAGAGGAGGGCAACTAAAATGGTGCAGGGTCTGCAAGAGAAGCCGTATGAGGAGGGACTAAAGGAGGTTAATATGTATACCCTTGAGGAAAGAAGGGAGAGGGGGGACATGATAGAAACTTTTAAGTACCTCAGTGGAATCATCAAAGTCCAAGAGGGTAGCATCTTTCAGAAAAAGAGACTTGCAAGAACAAGGGGACACAATTTAAAGATAGAAGGAGGGCGGTTCAGGGGCAATGTGAGGAAGTATTATTTCACAGAGAGGGTAGTGGATGCATGGAACAGCCTTCCTGAGGAGGTTGTTGGGTCTAAAACTGTGGGAGAATTCAAGAATGCATGGGACAGACATAAGGCAATTCTTGAGAGGGGTAGGAAGAAATAGGCTGTTGGTTAACTAGGATCTGCGGCCTATCCTGTAGGTAGGGAAATGGGAAGACTAGATGGGCCAAGCGGGCCTTATCTGCCATCAAAGTCTATGTTTCTATGTTTCTATGTTTTTGAAAGTTTTTTTTTTTTTTTTTGCATCAACAGAAGTAACCAGTATCTAAGGTCCACTGGAACTGTAATGGGAAATCCAAAGAAAGATAAGAGCTCGACCGACGGAGGTACAGCTAAAAATCCTCATGGTCAAGAGACCATGTACTCAACTCAGGGCCGCACCCTGCCTGATTCTTCGGTGGAGGTTGAAGAAACTATACAAACTCTCTGGTAAAAAATGACCCATCTACTCGCCTCAGTGGGAGGTCTATCAGAAAAATTGGATAGAAACATTGACTTTGATGGCAGATAAGGGCCACTTGGCCCACCTAGTCTGCCCATTTTCCTACCTAACAGATAAGCTGCAGATCCTAGTTAACCGATTGCTTACTTCCTCCTAGCCCCCACTAGGACTGCCTTATGTTTGTCCCATGCATTCTTGAATTCCCCCACTGTTCTTGACTCCACAACCTCTTCAGGAAGGCTGTACCATGCATCCACAACCCTCTCTGTGAAAAAAAATACTTCCTCAAATTACTTCTCAGCCGTTCCCCCTCTATCTTCAAATTGTGCCCCCTTGTTCTTGCACATCTCTTTTTCTTAAAGATACTACCCTACTGAACTTTGTTGCTTCCCTTGAGGTACTTGAAAGTTTCTATCATGTCCCCCTCTCCCTTCTTTCCTCAAGTACATATTAAGTTCCTTTAGTCTCTCTTCGTATGTCTTCTGGTGCAGTCCCTGCACCATTTTGGTTGCCCTCCTCTCAATAGACTCCACTCTATCTATGTCTTTGCGGAGATTGGGTCTCCAGAACTGCATACAGTACTCCAGATGGGGTCTCACCAACTGTCTGTACAGAGGGATAAAAACTTCCTGTTTTCTACTGTTGATGCCTCTCCCTATGCATCCCAGTATCCCCCAGCTTTCCTTACTGCCTTCTCACATTGCTTGCCCACCTTTAGGTCATCTGATATAATTACACCCAGGTCCCTTTCCATTTTTATGTTGATTGTGCTCATGCGCAAAAAACATGTTGTATCAGCTTTCTCCACAAGCAGGTTGTGGAGGTGTGGCACTGCTGTGCCCAATGTCCCCCCAGCCTGCAAAGGCTTGTCCCCATCCCCCAGTGCCGTGGCACTCTGCTGCTGACACTAGTTCAGCCAGCATGCATCAAATTTCTAAAAAATCAGCCGCTACAATTAGGGGCCGACTTGTCATTGCAGCGTCAGCCATCCGCTGCAATGATGGAATGACCCGTCATTGCAGGACGCGATGTAAGGCCCCTGATATTGTTTGAGAACAGGGCCGAAGCTTGCCGCCGTATTCACAAACAATATTTACCCCCCCACCATGTTTATTTGCCGAAGGGGGAGCCCACTCCCTGTCGGCATAATGTAAGTCCCCCGCTTAATTGTCAGTTAATGGGCTGCCCAATCCCCATCAGCAGAAAGGAATTTCCTTTGTTGTTTGCTGACGGGGTGCCCAATCCCCCATCGGCTACAGCTGCCCCCAAAAAACAAGACTCCGGTGGCACGCTGGGAGCGTACCCCAGTGTGCCATATGCCCATTTTGTTGTTTGCCAACTGGGGTGCCCAATCCCTCATCGGCTACAGCTGTTCCCCCAAAGTTGGACTCCGTGGTATGCTGGGAACCCACCCCAGCATGCCACTTGCCCCTGTAAAATTGAAAATGGTCCGCAACGGGTTTTTGTACCTGAAAAAGGAAACAGTCCTCGTAGGTCTCCCCTGCCCCTCCCACAACCCGCACTCCACCCACTGCGCACTCCAGCCTCCCACACCCATACTTACCTCCAGAGCTTGGTGCGATGATCTTCTGTGGACCGAACATGTCTGCACTCTTCAAAGCCGACCGTGAACTGAGGAAATGCCAGTAAGCTGTATAATGTAATGAATAGGGTTTTTCAACTGTAGTGCATATCTCGGGCCTTTTTGGGAATTTTTTCACCAAATTTTCAAAATGGGGTTTTTGGGACCCCTCCTCATAAATTCTTGAACTGTCATGGTGTTAATCGGCCCTGAAAGGTGGTTTCGCTGTCACTGCGCGGACTCACCCTTCAGGGCCGATTAATGAAATGACAGTGCCAGTGTTCATGAGGTGGGCTCTTAAAAAGCCTATGTTGCAAATTTGGTGGGAAAAATCCAAAAAAATACTGTTTTACGAGCGTGCGTTGCACAGTTGCTACGCACACTCGTAACTTCGTGAATTTGCAATATTTTCACACCAGATTTTCAACATTGGCATTTTGTCACACCTCCTTGTGACAGGGATTTATTTAATTCTAAAAATTGATTAGCATTTTGCTCATAAAAGTTCTAAAACATTGTGAAAATGCATAGCACTTTTCTCAATGTGTTTAACAAACATAACACTTCTAGAAAACCTATATAAATGTTTTCTGTACGGTTAGCATTGTACCAAGAAAAAAACTGCTAATCAATTATTTAAAACCCTGTTGTGAGCAGTACAGCTGTCATTGTTCACATCCTGGCAGAAATGTGTTTTCACACTTCCGGCGCAGAATAGCGCGGTCGCTGTGGGAAATCAGTGTTCAGGACAGATTAAGAAAATGACAGTGACACTGTTCATGAGTAGAGGTCCTAAAATGCCTATATTGTAAATTTGGATCTGGAAGGGGACAGGATCAGTTGTGTTCCAGGACAGTAGCTGCTTCTTGTTGTTTTCACAGGGTTCTTGTGGATTTTACTTGGTAGAAGGTTATTTCTTTTCTTTCTTACTTCTAAGGGGCTAGCAGGGTATTGTTTTGGGGGCAGTTGGAAGTTTGAAAACTGGTTTGGTGGCTGTAAGTGGGCTCATTTGTTGGATGTTTCACTGTGTAACAGGCTGCGCTGGTGGAGGCCTATTTCTTCTGATTTAAAACCTACTTGGTGGGATTTGCTTGGGCCTAGTTCTTTGGCTGCTGGGCTTGTAGGGGAGACACAGGGCTGATACACTCTCTCTCGAGTCGGGGTGTCTGCCCAAAACCCACCCTCTCCAACCCCTCCCTCCCCAGAGTTCTGCAGATTTATAGGGGAACACCTGCCCTGCAATTGGAGGAAAAGGCTGCAGGTGCTGCTCATGTAGTTCTAGCCACTGGGGGTTGGATTTAAAGCCTGGGAGAGAGGAGCTTAGGGAGTTGTTCATTTCCCCTTCTAAGTTTACTGTGTTGTACTGCACCTAGTAACAGGGTTATCAGTGTACTGTGGGACTGTGTCTAAGATTAGTGGGAGACCTGATTAGGCAGTAGGGGTGTATCTTGGACTGGGGGGAACCTGGTGGCTCACCCAAGGAAACCTACGTGGAAAGGGATGGAACCACACGTCATTAGGGCCGGCATCTTTGGGAGGGTGGTGGGGTGCACAGGGTGTGGAGCAGCCATGATACTGGACTGGGCTTGGAAGTTCAGTGGTTGCCCAGTGTGCTACCAGCTGGCACAGCTTAGGGAGGAGGTTGCGGGGATTAGGAGACAGCTGGGGAAGGGGAGGATGGTTGGGGAAGGGGGCAGGGGATCTCCCACGGGGTTGCACCAAGCACTGGGGGCAGGGGCATAGGGAAAGGAGTGCAGGAGAATACTCAGGGGTCACATAGGGACCCTGACAGAGGGAGTCCAAAAGGAGAACACTACCAAGGAAGCAGGCAGGTAACTGGGGACCCTCACAAAGGAGAGACAGAGAGACAACATTCTCAGGGAAGTAGGCAGATGTCCAGGGCTCGACAGAAGGAAGCAAGGTGGGGAGGTGGATCAGATCTTACACTCCGTAACCGCTTCAATTCTCTTCTTCTGCTCAAGGATGAGGGGGGTGATGTAGCCACGACAGGGGTGGTTAGAGATGGAAAGGGAGTGGGGGGCAGGAGGCAGGGGCCAGATAGCAGGAAGAACAGGGGACAACTGGGAATGCAGGAAAATGGGGGGGGAGCAGTGAATCAGAGCAGGAGGGGCAGGGGGAAGAGGGAGAAAAGTGCAAGGAGAAGGACCAGTTGGGAGGAAAGGTAAATGAGAGGGACCAGAAGTACAAGGAGGATTCAGTAAAGGGAGCTGAGGGTTTAGGCCAGGGGAGCACGACAAGCAAGGAGGGACTAAATGGAGACAGGAAGGAAGGAAGGGAGGATGAGCCAGGCTAGTTTAGCAGATGGGGGAGAAGGACCAGTCACGAGCAGTGAGGGGGGAGTTAGCAAGGTACAGAAGGATACTCAGGAGGAGGAGAGGCATAGGATTGGAGGGGAGGGGGTGACATATGGCACCCAGATAGGGGGAGGAACAAGGAGCCGGCTGGGTGGAGGGGCCAGTAGAAAGGATGAGGGACATGGAAGGGGGGAAATGGAGGAAAAGGAGTGGTCATAGTGCTCCTGTTGGGGGATTCTATGATCAGGGGTATCAAATGGGATACGGAGGGAGAAGCCTGGCCAGTTAGAACAAAATGCTTCCCTGGACTAACGGTGCACAGGGCTAATCACGAGGTATATCAGCTGGCAAAGGATTGTGGGGGTTCCCCGGACATACTGGTCCACCTGGGTACAAAATGACATTGAGGGAAATAGCGAGCTAGAGATACAGGCAAGGTTTCGGGGAGCTTGCCAGGGTCTGTCATGACATAGGATGCATAGTTTCCTTCTTAGAAATCCTGCCGGTGCCAAGGGCTAGTGGGGAACACAAAAGAAAGATCAGAGAGATAAACCAGTGGCTCAGGGAGTGGTGTGAGGCCAGAGGGTATGGGTTGATGGAGGATTGGGGGGAGACCTGGGAGGATAAGGAGCTGTATGCTAGAGATAGACTCCATCTCCAATTTGGAGGGGAAGGGAATCCTTAAGTTGAAAATAGAGGGGTTCATTGGTGAAAAGTGGGGTTTAAACTTGTGAAGGGGGGAGGGATGGGAGAAAAGGCTGCCAAGGGGGTGCCGATAAAGGAGGGACTCTGTCTCCACCCCGGGGAGCTGGAGGATTGTGGAAAAAGGCTGACTGGTAAAGTGCAGACCAGGGGAAAACAGAATCCCCATGTGAACACGAGCAGGGGAAATGGAAGTACAGGGAAAGGGTGGAAGGGAGTCCTGCTAAATGCCAAGAGCTTGGGCAATAAAATGCCTGAGCTCCAGGTGATGCTAACTGAGGGAGTGGTGGATGTGGCAGTGGTCACTGAGACCTGGGCCACTGCAGGACATGACTGGGACCTGAACTTGGAGGGTTACACTATGTTCAGGAAGGACAGGGGGAAGGAAGGGAGGAGGGGTAGCAATGATAGTCAAAAACTGCATTGGCATGGGGAGTAGAGGAGGCGGAGGGAACCGTGGAGGTGATTTGGGTCACCTTGTAACAAGGGGGCAAGAGGTAAAAATAGGTGGTGTATAGACCCCTGCCCTGGCGGAGGAGCTGGAGGACAGTCTGGTGGCAGATGTTGGGAGACACTGCAGACTGGACAGAGGAACAGTGGTGGTGTTGGGAACTTAAACATGCCAGGAACAGACTGGGAGACTATGACATCCTCCGTGACCAGGAACAGAGGTTGTTGGATGTCTTTCAAGATGCATTCCTAACTCAGCAGGTGGGGGAACTGACCAGGGAGGTGCGGGTACTGGATGTGGTCCTGGCAGACAGTGACCAGATTGGGGGCCTGGAGGTAAGGGACCCATTGGCGGGGAGTGACCATGCCACGGTCTGGTTCTGCCTGGACCTAGGAGGGCTAGAAGGCTGCACAAAGATGGAGGTAACTGACTTCAGGGGGGACGATTTTAAGGAAATGGGAAGGATCCTTAAGGAGCATTTGGATGTGATTGGGTCAGACATGGACGCTGATAGTAGGTGGGAAATCATCAGGAGAGGGGTGCAGGATGCTATCAGCACCTGTGCAAGAGTAAGATGAAAATGCGGTAGGGCCCAAAAACCCTGCTGGTGGACCAGGGAGGTCCAGGAGGTGGTGTGGGGAAAGAAGGTAGCCTATAAGCAATTCAAGTGCTCAAGGAGTGAAAGGGATCGAGGGGAGTATGAGCTGATGGCTAGAAGGGCCACTAGGGTGATGAGGGTGGCTAAGGTAAGGAAGGAGCAGAACCTGGCCAGGGAAATTAGGAGAGGGAACAAGGGGTTCTTTAGATACACTGGGGAAAAACGAAGGGTGAAGGGGCAGATTAGCAGGATAAATCAGGGGAGAGATGGGCACAAGACCCAGGGGAGCAGGCTGAGGTACTAAATGAATACTTCACCTCAGTTTTCACCAAGGAAAATAGGGGTGCTGCATCATACATGGGAGGAGACAGAGATACTGAGGAGGGGGACCCTTACCGATCGGTGGTCTGGGAGAGGGGAGGCATCACTGGCAGGAGGGAGGGCTAAGCAGGGAAGAGGTACAGGACGTGGAAATCACAGCAGAGAGGTGAGGAAGCCTCAGCTCCCTTAAGATGCAGAAAGCACCGGGGCCGGATAAATTACATCCCAGAGTGCTGAAGGAACTTGCGGATGTCCTGGCGAAACCCCTGGCGGAGATTTTCACCATCTCTCTGAGGACAGGGTGGGTGCCCCAGGACTGGAAGGTGGCGCATATAGTGCCTATCCACAAGGGGGGATCAAGGGAGGTGGCAGGGAACTACAGGCCTGTCAGCTTGACATCGGTGGTGGGCAAGGTGATGGAGGGCATTGTCAAGGAGAGGCTTGGGGGACCTGGAAAAGTCAGGGTGCCTGGCTGATAGACAGCATGGATTCATCCCAGGGAAATCGTGTCAGACAAACCTTGTGGAGTTCTATGACTGGGTGATGAGTGCCTTGGACCTGGGTAGACCAGTGGATGTCCTCTTTCTAGACTTCAGCAAGGCATTTGACTCTGTTCCTCACGTGGGCCTGTTGGATAAGCTGGGAGAAATGGGGGTGGGGAACCAGATGATCAGATGGATAGGTAATTGGTTCCAGGACCGGACCCAGAGGGTCATAGTTGGCAGGATAGTCTCATCCCCAAGGAGGGTCATTAGTGGGGTCCCACAGGGATCAGTCCTTGGTCCCCTCCTGTTCAACACCTATGTCTCTGACATAAGGACAGGAATCAGGAGTGAGATGAGTCTCTTTGCAGATGACTCAAAACTGTGGGCGGTGGTGGATGGGGAGGAGGGGAGGGTGGCCCTACAGGGGGACCTGGAGGCTCTGAAAAGATGGTCTAGAAAGTGGAAGCTGAGGTTCAATGCAGGGAAATACAAGGTACTCCACCTGGGGGCCAGAAACCCAGGCCAAGTGTACACCCTGGGGAAATGCTACAAGTCTCGATGGCTGAGAGGGACCTGGGGGTGGTGGTGGATGTCAAGATGAACAACTCTGAGACTTGTAGGTGGGCAGCAGCCAAGGCCAACAGGATGCTGGGATGCATCGCTGAGGATCACCTCAGAAGGAGAAGTGATACTCCTCTGTATAACTGCTTGGTGAGCCGCACCTTGAGTACTGCATGCAGTTTTGGAAGCCACACTTAAGAGGGACATTAAACTCCTGGAGAGGGTCCAGAGGAGGCAACCAAAATGATTTGGGGCTTGGGGGACAGGACCTATGAGGAGAGGCTTGAAGAGCTAAATATGTACACATTGGAAGAGAGAGAGAGAGGGACGGGGGACATGATAGAGGTCTTCAGGTACATGAAGAGGGTAAATAGGGAGGAACAGTCAGGGTGCTTTGAAGGAAGGAGGAGGGGCCACTAGAGGGCATGGGTGGAAGCTGGAGGGAAGATTCAGGGGTGAAAGGAGGTACTACTTCACTGAGAGGGTGGTGGAGCCATGGAATGCGCTGCCTAGGGGGCTGGTGGAGGCAGAGACAGTGGAGGGGTTCAAGAGGGGGTGGGACAGGTACAAAGGAAGGGTTCTGGAAGCAAAATCCAATGCAGCAAGAATATCCGGAACTGGGAAGGGAGAAGCCAGAGAAGGAGAGGGGGCAGCAAGGTCAGCACCCAGGGTGGGGGCTGACCAAACGAGCAGACACGAAAGACCGTTAGGCCTATTCTGCTGGCATTTTAGTATGTTAGTAATGATAGTCCATAAAATGACTGTGTTATAAGCATGCATTGCGCAGTTGGCATGCACGTTCGTAACTCCGTGAATTTATAATATTTTCACTCCAGATTTTCAACATTGCCATTTTCCCACACCTACTTGTGAGCAGTACAGCTGTCGTTTTTCCCATCCTGGCTGAAATGTGTTTTCGCTCTTCTGGGGCAGAATAGAGCGGTCGCTGTGGAAAATCACTGTTCGGGACAGATTAAGAAAATGACTATGCTACTGTTCATGAGCAGAGGTCCTAAAATGCCTATGTTGAAAATTTGGTGATGATATCCCATCAATTGACAGTGTTACAAGTGTGCGTTGCGCACTTTCCATGCACCCTTGTAACTTTGCAAATTTGTAATATTGTCACACCAGATTTTCAACAGTGGCATTTTTTCACACTTCCTCATAAGCAGAACAGCTGTCATTTTTCACATCCTGACCGAAATGTGTTTTCACAGTTCCGGCACAGAATAACGTGGTCACTGTGGGAAATCAGTGTTCGGGACAGATTAAGAAAATGGCAGTGGCACTGTTCATGAGCAGAGGTCTTAAAATCCCTATTTTGAAAATTTGGTGACGAAACTCCATAACATGACTGTGTTACAAGCGTGCGTTGAACTGTTTCCACGCACCCTTGTAACTTTGCAAATTTGTAATATTGTCACGCCACATTTTCAACAGTGGCATTTTTTCACACCTCCTTATGAACACTACAGCTGTCATTTTTCACATCCTGGCTGAAATATGTTTTTGCACTCCTGCCGGAGAATAGTACGGTCACTCTGGTAAATCAGTGTTTGGGACAGATTAAGATTGACTGAGTGAGAGGGGCGAGTGACCGAGCTCAACTGAGCTCTGTCGGGACTGCTGCGGATTTGTTTGTGGGCAGACAAAGGCCCCAACACAAGAGCCCAGTACAAAAGTGCAGCCTGCAGCACTGGGAGAAACACAATGAGAGAGTGACTGAGGGAGGGGAGTGAGTGAACTCACCGAAGCGCTGTCAGGACTGCTGCAGATTTCTTTGTGGGCAGAAAAAGGCGTTAGTGCAGGCAGGGGCCCAGTACAAAAGGCCAGCCTGCAGAGGTGGGAGAAACAGTACGAGCGAGTGAGACAGGGGGACTTGGTGAGCTCAATGGAGCTCTATCAGGACTGCTGCAGATTTCTTTGTGGGCAGAAAAAGGCGCCACTGTAGGCAGGAGCCCCATACAAAATGGCAGCTTGCAGCACCAGGACAAACAAAATGAGCGCATGAGAGAGGGAGACTGAGCAACCTCAACGGAGCTCTGTTGGGACAGCTGCGGATTTCTTTGTGGACAGACAAAGGTGCCAACGCAGCCAGGAGCCCCATACAAAAGCACAGTCTGCAGCGCTAAGAGAAACAGAATGAGCGAGTGACAGAGCAGTAGTGAGCGAGCTCAACGGAGCTCTATTGTGACTGCTGCAGATTTCTTTGTGGGCAGAAAATGTGGCAACACAAGCAGGAGCCCAGTACAAAAGGCCAGCTTGCAGCGCCAGCAGAAACGGAATGCGTGAGTGACAGAGGGGGAGTGAGCGAGCTCAATGGAGCTGTGTCGGGACTCCTTCAGATTTCTTTCTGGCCAGAAAAAGCCGCCAATGCAGGCAGGAGCCCAGTACAAAAGGGCAGCCTGCAGCACCAGGACACATAGAACGAGCAAGTGAGGGAGGGAGGAGTCAGTGAGCTTAACGGAGCTCTGTTGGGACTGCTGCAGATTTGTTTGTGGGCAGAAAAAGGCAGCAATGCATGCTGGGGCACAGTACAAAAGGGCACCCTGCACTGGCAGAAAAACCAGAATGAGCGAGTAAGCGAGCTCAGCGGACCTGTACTGTAACTGTTGAAAGTTTCTTTGTGGGCATAAGAAGGCAGCAACGCAGGCAGGAGCCCAGTAGACAAGGCCAGCCTGCAGCACAGGCAGAAACAGAATGAGTGAGTGAGAGAAGGGGAGTAAGCGAGCTCAACGGAGCTTTGTCGGGAGTGCTGTAGATTTCTTTGTGGGCAGAAAAAGGCTCCAACAGAGGCAGGAGCCAAGTACAAAAGGGCAGCCTGCAGCGCTGGGAGAACCAGAAGGAGTGAGTGAGACAGGGGGAGTGAGTGACCTCAACGGAGTCTGTCGGGACAGCTGTGGATTTCTTTGTGGACAGAAAAAGCCACCAACACAGGCAGGAGCCCAGTATAAAAGAGCAGCCTGCAGCACCAGGAGAAACAGAATGAGCGAGTGAGAGAGGGCGAGTGAGCCACCTCAATGGAGCTCTGTCGGGACAGCTGCGGATTTCTTCCTTGGCAGGCAGGCCAATGCAGGCAGCAGCCCACTACAAAAGAGCAGCCTGCTGCACTGGGACAAACAGACTGAGCCAGTGACAGAGGCCCACTGAGCAAGCTCAGCAGACCAACGCAATCAACATTCGGCATTGACAAATGCTCGTTATTGTTGTCAGTATCTCACCCCCCACTGTGTACTCTTCCCCTGGGTTTTTGTTTCCCAGGTGCATTATCTTGCTCTTCTTTGCATTTAATCTAGGCTGCCATACATCTGACCATTCCTCCAACCTTGCCAAGTCCCTTCTCATCTTTTCCACTCTATCTTGTGTATCAACCCTGATGCAGATTTTGTGTCATCTGCAAAGAGACATACTTTTCCTTTCAGTTCCTCTGCAATGTCACTTATAAAGACATTAAAAAGGACTGGCCCCAGTACCAAACCCTGTGGTACCCCACTAGTAACCCTACTTTCTTCACTGTGGACTCCGTTTACTACTACCCTTTGCATCCTGTTGTCCAGCCAATTTTGTTATACAGACTACCACCTTGGGACACACTCCAATTGATACATTGACACTCAAGGTCACAGCAGTGGAAAAAGAGGTAGCTTACCTCAAAACCAAAATCTGTGATACTATTTATTTATTAATTTTTATTTAGTTTTTGTTTACTGGGTAAGTACACTGGACAAGTATTATGCCTATTTTCAGGAATGACCCGGGAGAGTGCAACATGAGAAACAACAGTCAAGGAGACATGGCAAAGAGAGTACAGTTTTTTGTCACAGTAAACAAATATGTGGGAAATACATCATTTGACGCTAGGGGAAACATACAGTAGTAAGCACATTTCAGATTATACACTCTAGACTAGCTAGCTCAACTGACAGATATATACAGGTCATCATACATAGGAGTGGAGCATAGCTCAAGGACTGGATTGGTCATATACAACTTATAACATTGTCGTATACACCCCCTAGGCTAGTTGGATCGCGGACAGGTATATACAGCTCATCACATTTTTCTAAATATGCACATGTTAGACAGAAACAGAAACTCTTGGTAGCACAAGTTTCTACCAAGTGACCAAGGTGCAATATGTCATGGTTAGCCTATGACCGTGGAGCAATAATGGGTGTAAAAATGCCCAAGGCTTTTTAGGCAGGAGTAGTCAGAAGTCATTGATACAGTGGGGAAAATATCTCCAGGAATTCAATGGAGACACCCTGGGGAGGTTCAGACAAAACAATTTGACACTTTACTCTAGGGAGGTTTGGGGCAGTCACACTCTGATGCTAGTTTTAGGAAACCCACAGGAATTTCAAAAACTCAGATAGGAGGGGGCAGCTCAGATATCCACAGGCAGTGAATTCCAGAGTCTGGGCGCACTTATGGCAAAGTCCGATCCCCCATGAGATTCCGGGTAGGAGGGACTTTGAGCATTCCTGATGTGAGAGACCTAAGTTGGTAGGGGGTGAGATTCAATTTAGGCAGAAGCCGGGCCAGCCTCTGATCACTTTCCCAGAGAGGCATCCCAAACCAAAATCAAGGTATCTAACTGGTGAGAGTCAGCAGAGTTTCTCATATAGCTCACAACGGTGGATGAGTCGGGGGGCAGCCAAGGCAAAATGCAAATGTTATTGTAAGCAGTGTACCACTGGGTGAGATGTGTCTTTGGAGAGCGAGCAAACAGGTGCAGCCCATAGCTGAGGGAGGGAAGGAGCACACCCTTCGCTAGGGCAAGCCTGGCTGCCGGTGTAAGGTTATATTTGGCCCTATAGGCCAGACCCAGTTTGCAGTTTGCCGCCCTGCAGATGTTAAGGATATGATTACTCATGTCAAGTTGGGGGTCAAGTGTTACCCCCATATATTTGATGGAGCTCACTATGGGTAATGAGGATCCATCTGCACTGGTGATGTGTAAGCAGGCCGATGAGGCTTTGATTTTAGCCATTAAGCCAAATAGCATAGCCTGTGTCTTTTTCAGGTTCAGGACCAGCTTGTGACTAATAACCCATGACAATACCCTGTTAAAGTCATCGGTCAGGTTCTGGTTTAGGGTAGTGACATTCTGGGAGTGAGCCAGGATTACCAGATCATCTGTATACATGGTGGCACTACAGCTGGTAGTTACCATGGGTAGTTGATTGATGAAGAGGGAGAAGAGGAGGGGACCCAGTACCGAGCCTTGAGGCATTCTGGAGGTCACCGGTAGGGGCTCAGAGAGGACTTTATTGAAGCAGGTACGCTGATTTCTGCCATGTAGATAACCCATTAGCCATTTCATGGCATGGGGGGAGAGGCCAAATGACCACAACTGTGCACCAAGCAGTTTGTGGTCAACAAGGTGAAAGGCTTTGGACAGGTTGATAAATATTGCACCAAAGAGTTTGCCCTGGTCCATGGCTGTCCGGATACTTGATGTAACCGAGATTAAGGCTGTGGTGGTGCCGTGTCCCTTACGAAAGCCGTGCTGGGCTGGGGACAGAAGTTCATGAGAGTGGATATATTTCAAAAGCTGCTCAGCCACTACCTTTTCAAGGAGCTTGCTAAGGGTTGGGAGAATGGCAACTGGTCGATAACCGTCAGGTAGTTTGGGATTTCCTTGCTTCAGTACAGGGACAATCCTCACCTCTTTCCAGATGTCTGGGATGGTTCCCAGACCAAGGGATAGGTTGAAGAGAAAGGCTACTGGTGAGGCAATATGTGCAGCACCAAGCTTAAGGAGTTTAGGCTCCAGGTTGTCTAGGCCAGGACTGGAGTACTGGGAGAGGCCAGCTACTCGTTTCTAGAAAGCAATCGGAGGCAGCATTGGGTGCATCTTCTAACCTGGTGAAACAAAATGTGCATTTGGAATGCCGCCTGAAAAGTTTAGAGAACCAGGCTAGAGCCGCAAGCTTGAGGATCGTGGGGTGCAGTACAATAGTAAGGGGGAGACCATTTGGCTCCATTTCTGAAATATTGACTGGAACAACAACTAGGAGAGCCTGTGGTGACTAGAAATCTGAACATTCAGACGGTTTCTCAGGTAGCATTCTGGGGAAGACCTATGAAGGTGGATGCACCGAGGGCAGTAGTAATGGTGATGGATGGAGCTGGGACTCATGACTTTCTCCTGGCTCTAGCTCGGCAGAAAAAAACACTTTTGCATGAGGGACAGAGAGTCTCCCTTTATCCCAACCTAAGCTATGCCATCCGCCAGAGAAAGAAAAAATTTGTCGGAGTTCGCACCATGCTTCGTGAGACGGGTGCATCTCATGGTCTGTTTTTTCCAGCCTGCTTGCGTTTAGTGCATGAGGGAAAGGTCTTCATCATTATGGATCCCTCTGATGTACTGAAATGGACCCCAAAGAACGTGTCACAGTGAAGGGAGAGAAGGGCCGAATTTCTGTTGGAATCTGAGAGCGATGAAGCAAAGGACACTTGATTTTTAAAATTTTAAACTCAGGTTTGCCTCTTGTTCAGAGCGGCTGGTAACACGGCCTGTTTATATTGCTTAAACTTCGTGTCTATGGTTACCCTTCCCCACATATCAATACTTCATGTCTAGTGTTTTCAGTGGGGCTAGTTGGGAAATACAATGGGATAAACGGTCTTACTTTTGAAGGATATGCTACTTCTTCAAGTTAAAAATGTTCATTAACTATAATGAGCAGGAAATATTCCTGCAATGTTTGTTTAGGGAATCCTGAATCCTATTTAGGGGGTATCTTATAGGTCCAAGAATATAGGATTGGGAATGTGTTTCTTTTTCTCACGTCCTCTGGTAGGACAAAGAAGGCCAGATATTCAAAACTTTGTCCCAGGGCTAAATTAGTACTGCCCAGTGGGCAAACCTAGCCCAGAGCAAAAAAAAAAGCTATATTCAAAAGGAATATCCCGGGGCAAACAGACTCTGAATATATGATGGGAATGAGGCCAGGCAAAGTGGGCTGGGAGTGCAGGGAAAACTTAACCCTGGAATAAGACAGCTCTGAATATAGCAATCAGGAGGTGCAAACCACAACAGCAACACAGTGACTGATCTGGCTTGCATCACTGAGACCTGGTTGGATGAAAATGCTGGCCCCTGTTTGGATGCTGCAAGTCCTCCCAGGTACCCGGTGATACACCGCTCGAGATTGAATTGCGGGGGTAGCGGTCTGTTTTAAGACTGAGTTGGGCCTCACGAATGTACCAGTTGAGGAAGTCAAATCATTTGAGTGTACCGTGGTGGCTGGTGTAGGCTGTAGGTTAGCTCTCGTCTACCGTCCACCCGGGGTCGAGATGCGATTCCTGCAGGAAGTAGCGGACTTAGTCGCCGACATGGCATTGGAGTCTCCCAGGTTGATGGTACTCGAAGACTGCAATGCCTGGGTCGACGACGATCTCTCGAAGTTTGGACAACATTTCCTCCAGCTTATGACATCTCTGGGCCTTACACAGGTGGTGACCTCTGCCACACATAAATATGGTCACTCTCTTGATCTGGTTTTCCTCTTGGAGATTGAGACCTCTGACTTGGAGGTGGAACCAGTCGGTTGGTCTGATCACTACATCGTGAGTTTCAACTTTTATGTCCCCCTTCAGAGGCCTGCCCTTGTGGAGATGGTCAGTTACCGACCTTTACGGGAAGCGAGTCCCCAAGGCCTGGTAGTGGTGATTGACCTCTTGGAGTTTCCTGTGGCCAGCTCGTGTCCTGAGACTTTGATAGTGGCCTATTATAAGGCCATCTCCTCAGCCCTGGACTTCATTGCTCCCATCCGTGTGCGTCCTCTCCCCCTTCACCCCTGGGCCCATTGGTTTGATAGGCCTTTGAGGGAGTTGCAGAGAACAGGACGTAGGTTAGAATGGCATTGGCAGACGTCTGCCCTGGTTGCCGACCACCTTAGATTGGTTGAACATTATAACATTTACCAATCAACGATCTCCCGTTAGAAGGCAGAATTCCTGTCCGGGGAGACTGCTGCCACTCAGAACTGACCAGCTCAGCCCTTCCGAACTGTCGACAGGTTGTGCAACTCAACCTGTCTACAGCTCCGAAGACCTTTTTCGCAAGTGGAGTGCAATGAGTTTGCTCGGTTCTTTGCGGATAAGGTAGCTGACATCAGGTTGGAGGTTCGTTTAACTCATTCTATGGGAGTTACTGATGATCGGTGCTTGGTCACCTCACCTTAAGCTTCCTGGAGTACCTTTACCTTGCCCGAGCTTGCGGATGTCATGCAGATTGTCCAGAGTATGCACCCTATGTGCTGTAGTTTGGATCTGGGCCCAACTTCCTTGATTATGGGTTGTTGGGATATGATCGGCCCGGTCCTAGCTCAGATAGTCCAGTGCTCCTTACAATCCGGTGTGTTTCCGAGCTCCCTGAAGGAGGACGGTGGTAATTCCCCTCCTGAAGAAAGCTTCTTTGAACCTGGACTCTCCAGCTAACTACAGACCAATCTCAAACCTTCCCTTTATAGGGAAGGTGACTGAGAAAGTAGAGGCGATACAGCTGGACAACCACTTGACCATTCATAACATCTACGAACCTCTCCAGTCCGGTTTTCATAAGAGGCATAGCACTAAGATGGTGCTGGTTTGGGTGCTCAATGATCTCCTGATGGTGAGGGATCGGAGGAACCATTCTACCCCAGTGCTCCTTGATCTCTCTTCAGCTTCTGACACTGTAGACCATGGGGTGCTGATTGGAAGACTGAGGTCCATCTGCAGACTGTCAGGTGCAGTCCAGAGGTGGTTTACATCTTTCCTCACTGGCAGGAGTTAGAGAGTGGTGTCAGGGAATTTTTCCTCGGATCCATTCTTCCTGCCATGTGGTGTTCCTCAGGGTTCAATGTTGCCCCCCATGTTGTTTGCAGTGTATATGCTGCCCCTCAGAGACATTGTAAGACGGTATGGGCTGAGGTTTCACTGCTATGCTGATGATACCCAGCTCTACCTGCCTTTTGGCCCCAACCAGGATAGAGCTCTCACGGTTCTTAATACCTGCCTCACTGAAATCCAGGACTGGATGAACTCAAGCTGGTTAAAGTTAAATGCTGGAAAGACAGAGGTGATGGCAGTGGACTCGTGTCTCTGGATAGAGGGGTTTAGGGCTGATCAGCCCTCTGGACTTTTTCTTGGGGGCTCTCAGATCCTTTCCTCTGAACAGGTGCGAAACCTGAGGATAGTACTTGGCGATGGGCTGACATTACGATCTCAGGTGTTGGCTGTCGTCAAGTCTTCCTTTTATCATCTTAGGAATATCTCCAGGATTAAGCACCTGGTTCCGTCTGGGGACTTGCCTACGTTAGTACATGCCTTTGTAACCTCGCACCTTGATTACTGTAACTCCCTGTACTTAGGGCTTTCTGGGGTTAAAATCTGCTGCCTGCAGCTCATGCGGAACGTAGCAGCATGATTTTTAACTGGGGCTTCTCGAGCATCCCATATTACTCCTGTGCTGCGCCATCTGCACTGGCTGCCGATTAGTTGGCGGATCACCTTCAAAGTTGGTTTACTGACTTATAAAGCCCTACATGGACTGGGCCCTGACTACGTGAAAGAGCTCCTTGTACCCTACCACCCAGTGCGACAACTATGTTCGGCTGATGAGGGGTTGCTAGAGATTCCGAGGGTGCTTTGAAATCTTCTGGGTCCCATGCATTTATGCACGCAGCCCCTACCCTCTGGAATTCTCTACCCCATCAGCTTCAGGACTGCACGACTGTGGAGGGGTTTTAAGAGGCTTTGAAAACCTTTTTATGGATTCATGCCTATGATGGCTCCACATAATTTTGATCCCCTGTTTATTCTTGTTTGTTAGTTATTTATTATGCTGTTTATGGTTTTATATAATTGTAACTGGTTTTTAATTTTTTGCAAAGCTCCTTGATGGCCCAAAAGGCACTTATGTGAAATAAAATGTATTATTATTATTATTAACTATGTGGCTAATGTGTGTGCCAGCAAATGCGTGGACCCAGTACAGCTGCAGGCAGCAGCAACTGTGAAAGTACAGTGTGCAAAACTGTATACTATTCCCCAAACCGTTTGCTCGTCACTAACACATTTGCACAGGTTTAGCACAGAGCTAAGCTGTTTGCCTGGTGAAAACGTTTGCCAGGCACTAAACATTGTCATATTCAAAAGTGACATGCAAATGAGCCTACTTAGGTAGTCTCTAGGCAAACATCCAGATTAGCATCTCATTATGCCATAATTTGCATGCAGTTTGCCCAACATTACTGCAGGATCCCACAGCTCCACCTGTAGGTCAATCTGGAAGTACAGGGACTGGCCAGGTCTGGACCAGCTCCACCTGTAGGTCAGTCTGGCAGTGCACGATAGTAGCTGCAAGCTACATGTATACAGTACAGCACAACATATTGTGCCCCAGGACACAACACAACACAGGCACAGGCGGTGGTGGTGCTGCATGCAACATGTCGCACTGTAGGTCATGCTACAGTGCACAGCAGACACTACAGTAGCAAGGGGGCTGGTAGTGTGAGGGACACAGCACTGCCTATGGTGTGTAGGGCAGTGATGATCACTGCACTGTACACAGTGACAGGCCAACCTTGCAGGTGTTTACTGAGAGTGCACAGTACTGTTACATTGTTGTGTGACCCATAAATGCTTTACCTCTGGCATGGGATACTCACAGAGACATATACATTGCCGGCTGTGTGTGCTGTTGTGTTTGTACAGCTATGCAGTATGTGGCTGGGGGGCACATGTGATCCGACAGGCACACTGGTGTTGGAGCATTCCCAACACTGGCCCATGAGCACAGCATGACTTGCCCCAGCCATGTGGCTGCACCCATTCTGTGGTGCAGCCTGGCCACTTGTACACCTCCCCTCAACACCCCCTACGCCCTCTGTGCTGCATGTGTGTGCTGGCAGCCATTGGTGTCCACTGAGGGGTGGTCTGCAGGTGGGTGCTGGCAGCCATTAGTGTCCACTGAGGGGTAGTCTGCAGATGTGTGCTGGCAGCTGTTGGTGTCCACTGAGGGGTGGTCCACAGGTGTGTGCTGGCAGCCGTTGGTGTCCACTGAGGAGTGGTCTGCAGGTGTGTGCTGGCAGCCATTAGTGTCCACTGAGGGGTGGTCTGCAGGTGTGTGCTGGCAGCCGTTGGTGTCCACTGAGGGGTGGTCTGCTGGTGTGTGCTGGCAGCCATTGGTGTCCACTGAGGGGTGGTCTGCAGGTGTGTGCTGGCAGCCGTTGGTGTCCACTGAGGGGTGGTCTGCAGGTGTGTGCTGGCAGCCATTAGTGTCCACTGAGGGGTGGTCTGCAGGTGTGTGCTGGCAGCCGTTGGTATCCACTGAGGGGTGGTCTGCAGGTGTGTGCTGGCAGCCATTAGTGTCCACTGAGGGGTGGTCTGCAGG
This sequence comes from Neoceratodus forsteri, assembly GCA_016271365.2. Classification (NCBI taxonomy): domain Eukaryota; kingdom Metazoa; phylum Chordata; order Ceratodontiformes; family Ceratodontidae; genus Neoceratodus; species Neoceratodus forsteri. The sequence continues at coordinate 186,078,318 of JADMNL010000032.1, forward strand.
TGTGTGCTGGCAGCCGTTGGTGTCCACTGAGGGGTGGTCTGCAGGTGTGTGCTGGCAGCCGTTGGTGTCCACTGAGGGGTGGTCTGCAGGTGTGTGCTGGAAGCCATTGGTGTCCACTGAGGGGTGGTCTGCAGGTGTGTGCTGGCAGCCTTTGGTGTCCACTGAGGGGTGGTCTGCAGGTGTGTGCTGGCAGCCGTTGGTGTCCACTGAGGGGTGGTCTGCAGGTGTGTGCTGGAAGCCATTGGTGTCCACTGAGGGGTGGTCTGCAGGTGTGTGCTGGCAGCCGTTGGTGTCCACTGAGGAGTGGTCTGCAGGTGTGTGCTGGCAGCCATTAGTGTCCACTGAGGGGTGGTCTGCAGGTGTGTGCTGGCAGCCTTTGGTGTCCACTGAGGGGTGGTCTGCAGGTGTGTGCTGGCAGCCGGTAGTGTCCACTGAGGGGTGGTCTGCAGGTGTGTGCTATATGGTTGCACTGCCATGGTGTCCACTGGGAGCTGGGTCACCACTTACTACCTGGCATGGCTGGGACTGGTGGCAGAGGACCATTGTGATGCCATCTGTGGGCAGCATGTTTCCTTTATGTTTGGCATTTTCTATGTGTCATACGTATTGATTAGAGTTGCACAAAGCTGCGCAAAAGTCGCGCTAATGGTGCAGAAAGCCACAATGTTGCAAAAAACTGGCTGCCCAGGTTTACCTCATTCTATCCTATTGTCACTTAGAGTGTTCAGGTACCCTTTGCCTGCTGCTAGAACACCTGTGTTCCTGAAGGGGTTCCAGATCAGCACATTCATACAAACACTCTGTGCTTAAACCTACATACCTTAAAAAACATACATCCAATTTTAAAACTTTAAAAAGAAAGGTTTTCAGGACAAAACGTTTTTGAAAATGAGTGAGGTTTGGTAATCTTTATTTAACTGGATTTAATGTTGTGTAAGGTTGTTTTCATAGTTTAATACATTCTGATGATTTTATCTAAATATAATTTTGCTCTGTTTACTTAGTCATGCAAAAATATTACATTTCTGTTAAATTGTTAAAAATATACAATAAACATCTGCCACTGTCTAAATACACATTTTGCAAGTTTTCACAATTTTTTAGTCAGAAATCAATATCTGAATCTCTTGTTATTACAGCCTGAGTTTTTGTTCCACTCCACTGGTTGGAATTTTTGCAGTGTTTAATTCTTCTTACCCCCTGATTTTAGTCTATGAATCTGATTACCAATTGTTTTTGGTTTTCCCCTAGTTTAGTAAGAACATATTTACACATTACCTCAGCAGGCCATCTCAGGAAGGGATGCGGGCAGGAAGTGCTGTGTGCGGTCACGTGATGTAACCAGGAAGAACCCTGCCAGTGTGGGTCAGTGACTGCTGACACAGGAAATGGAGACATTTGTTCGTGCTGGAGGGCTTTCTATGATTAATTGCATATGTGCTGTAGTTAAAATGTGTAATTTCATTGAAAGAAACTATTTTATTGTACTTTTGTAATAAAATCCCATAATAAGTATAGGACACTGTATTTTATTTGTGCTGTTTGCTTTATCATACTGTAAATGAAGTATGATGTTGTTCATGTAAAGGTTTACAGTCTTTCACTAAACATCATGTTGCATAAATCTGTGCATCATTTAATTTCCTGGTATAGTTTATTTTTGTGGGTTTGTATTATGGGATGGTTTAAGGTGAGGGAATGACTGTATGATGAAGCACTGTGTGTTTGTGGTGGGGGGGTCCTGCATTCATAATACAGGATCAGATGCACGTCATATGTTCTGGGGAAATGAGAGAGGCTGTGTGCATGTAATAATGGTGCTAACAGACACTGTAGATACATTATGGGTGTATGTACAGGGTGATGAAATTGCTAAATAGGCACTGGTAATTTGGGGTATACTGTGTCATGGGGAAGGGGGTGGGCATGCCTGTACTAAGGAATGATGCTCATAGGCACTGCAGTCATTTTGTGTCATGAATTGGCACCCGTCCTTGGGGTTTACTCAGTTGTAGGGAGGCAGGTGGCACTGCCTACACCTGTAATGGTGTTCATATGCCATGCAGAGACATTGTGGGTACACATACAGGGTGATGACATGGGCACCTGTAAAGGTTGTGTATTGTGTCACATGGTTTGCCTGCATACACATGTGATATGTTGCAACATTCAGTATGGTGCACTGTGTGGATGGGAAGGAGTGTGGGTATGCCAGCACCATGGAGTGATGCTCATTGGTGAACATGTGTACTGTGTGCTATGTTTCATTTGAATGGACTGTATACGTCATACACTGTCACTGATCATATCACAGTGCATCAGAGGTAAGGGCTGGTCTGAAGCATTATGAGCACAAGTGACTAAAGTGGTTGTGGAGTGATTCAAACTTGACTAGAACATTACAGTGCATCTGAGGGTAGTGTTGGAATGAATCTTGATGTGCACAATGCACTACCCCATGGTGACTGAGGGGAGATCCATATCAGTAATGCACATCACAGAGTGTCAGAGATAAAGGCTGGACTGAAGACTGAGGAACAGATGGAGCAAATCAGTGACTCTGGTGGGATTTGAACCTGAACAGCACTTTACAGTGCAGTAGAGGCTGGGGCTGGACTGACATCAGATCAGTCAATGGACAACACCATTGGCTGTGGAGAGATCTGAACCTCGAATGCACTTCACTGTTCACTACAGTTTGGGGCTCGACTGATGCATGATAAGGAGATAGATTTTACAAGTGGCTGTGGAGGGACTTGAGCCTGAAGAATACTTTACAGTGCATCAGAGATTGGGGCTGAACTGATGTCATATAAATTGATGGGCTGCACCAGTGGATGTGGAGGGTTTTGAACATCAAATGCACTTCACAGTGCATTATGGGATTGGTCTGGACTGATGCATGGTAAGTCGATGGACAACACCATCAGCTGTGGAGGGATCTGCACCTGAAATGCACTTCACTGTTCACTACAGTTTGCGGCTCGATTGATGCATGATAAGAAGATAGATCTTAAAAAGTGGCTGTGGAGGGATTTGAGCCTGAAGAATACTTTACAGTGCATCAGAGATTGGGGCTGAACTGATGTCATATGAATTGATGGGCTGCACCAGTGGATGTGGAGGGTTTTGAACATAAAATGCACTTCACAGTGCATTATGGGATTGGTCTGGACTGATGCATGGTAAGTCGATGGACAACACCATCAGTTGAGGAGGGATCTGAATCTGAAATGTACTTCACTGTTCACTACAGTTTGGGGCTCGACTGATGCATGGTAAGGCGTTAGATCTTACAAGTGGCTGTGGAGGGATTTTAACCTGAAGAACACTTTACAGTGCATCAGAGGTTGAGTCTGGACTGACGTCACATGAGTCGATGGACAACACCAGTGACTGTGGAGGGATTCAAATCTGATTTGGCCTTTACAGTGCATCAGAGATTGGGGCTGGACTGATGCCAGATAAGTTGAAGGCAACACCATTATTTTTTCATTTTAAACAATCAGCAACTGCGTATTAGGGAGAAAACTCAAGTGCAGAGCATGAGACAAAGAGACAAACATGCTACTGACCCTAACCCACTTATTATCCATAACGCAGGGAGCAACATGCCACATAGATTTTAACATAGCCATAATCCGAACATAAACTGCTTAAAAAGTAACAAAAGGTGCTGAATTCATGTGACCTCATCTAGTACATGCACAAGAAACACGCTCTCCCATCAGCAATGCCAGCCGGATCCATAACATGGGATCACACAGGATGACCAGAAATGATCCCAGAATGAACAAAGTGACAACTATGAAAACTTTTATCATAAATAAAAATTAAAACAAATAAAGTAAATACAGATTACAAATTGAGGTTTTGGCACCGAAATGAAGTGAGTATTTTAGGATAAGAGCAGCACCTCCATCTTGAAACTAAGTTTGCAGGCACCATGCTCTTCCTGCACCAGTGTGCACTCTGACTGGTTAATGGAAATAGTGACGTGTACAATAAGCATAGAGGAAGCATGGCAACAGTGAGGATCAATATGACCCAATGGTGACGCACTACAGAGCTAGGGCGGGTGCAGGTGAGGGCTGTGACCCCTAACTGAAACATCAAAAAAAAAAATCACTGCACACTCCAGAGTCCAGAGAGCCACTTTCCCTCCAATGATGGTTGTCAAAAATATACGAGTCCTTTCTTGAATGCTAAATAAGGATTTATTCTAACATTTCAGGCACACACATTGAATAGAATAATAGAAGGCACAACAAAAAGATCTGCATGCAGGTTCCCTGGTGTTTCGACAACTAAGGCTTCATCGGGGATGGTGCCTGCATCTAAGACAATCCCTTTATACTAATTAAATTCAGAACTGATGATGTCAGAAAATCCGACCAATCACAGAGCTCGATTTTTAAATACAGAAATATTCAGCTCACTTAGTGGTATAAATGGACTAATAGTTATAACAATCATGATACCAGTGACAACTTGTTATTGTAGAAAAATACCCCAAAAGACACAAAAAAAATACACCAAAAGTAGTGACAGCCAATCGGATTGCTTGAATAAAAAAAAAATACAAGTTATGAAATTAATTATCGTGTCAACCCGATCAGCTTAACATGTTACACTAAAACAAGATGATTTGTTGTTACAATACAAACTAATAGCAGAATGAACACAATACATTTTTCACAGCACATGCAAAAATAGTAAATGTATTTATTTATGTGTTAAGGCTTGTTTTCTCAAAAATAGCCAATGGGAACGCATATTATATTAGGTAAAAATCAGTAAGGGTACGATGTCCCCTATTAGCTGGTACAACTCAATTAATCAAATGTAAACAAATGCTCGAGCTGCACCAAGAGAAAGACATGGACGCCAATTGGCATCATCAGGCACTACAGCACATGATTTAGGACACCAATCGGCGTCATCAGGCACTACAGCACATGATTTAGGACGCCAGTCGGCGTCATCAGGCACTGCAGCACATGATTTAGGATGCCAATCGGCATCATCAGGCACTACAGCACATGATTTAGGATGCCAATCGGCGTCATCAGGCACTACAGCACATGATTTAGGATGCCAATCGGCGTCATCAGGCACTACAGCACATGATTTAGGATGCCAATCGGCGTCATCAGGCACTACAGCACATGATTTAGGATGCCATTCGGCGTCATCAGGCACTGCAGCACATGATTTAGGATGCCAATCGGCGTCATCAGGCACTGCAGCACATGATTTAGGACGCCAATCGGCGTCATCAGGCACTGCAGCACATGATTTAGGATGCCATTCGGCATCATCAGGCACTGCAGCACATGATTTAGGATGCCAATCGGCGTCATCAGGCACTACAGCACATGATTTAGGATGCCAATCGGCATCATCAGGCACTAGAGCACATAATTTAGGACGCCATATGGTGTCATCAGGAAGGAATGACTACCTTTTCCTGGGCGGCAATTTGCACCATGCAATGCATCACGCTAAGTCGCACTAAACCACTCTGCATGGCGCTATTTGCTGAATATATCATTGCGCTGACACGCCCCCTCAGTTTGCCCCTTGCATACATTATGATTTTGCCAGTGCTAATGCAGTTTGCACTAGCTATTTGGCCTTTTGAATATAGCAGACTGCTAATCCCATGCTAAACCCGCTCAAATGGTTTGCGCCCAGTGCCAAGTTTTGAATATCTGGCCCAGCGAGTGTTGCTATTATCACTCTATTAACTGCTGAGTGAGCAATCACATGCAGCTCACGAACTCAATAAACAGCCCATGGAAATGTGGACTCGCTTTGAAAATGTTCTTTACTCCTTATGATGTATCTAATTGTTGCGCAGTTTTTTCTTTATTTATTGGCTTGTATTAAGAGGGGTGGCACCCTCATTTGATATATAAAACATATACTGGAGTGCTGTATCTGGCATTTTTTTTTATTTTTGTTTACTGAGTTCTTGGATTACAACCTTTGAGCTACTAGCTCATTTACAAAGGTTCCACATCAAGACACAGGAAAAAAGAACAAATTACAGTCACAGAACAATCACAAGCATATACAGGTGCTCGAAGCTTCTGACAGTACAGATCCTTGATAATGGTAGCAGAGAGGATGGGGTAACAAAGGACTGACAGGTTTAGCAGCTACTAAGCAGAGCTGGTGTGGAGGAGTAGTGGGAGAGGTAGGTGGTGAGTAGACCAGGATAGGTAGTTCAGTAGGAGGCTGGTGTGGAGGAGTAGTGGGAGAGGTAGCTGGTGAGTAGACCACGATAGGTAGTTCAGTAGGAGGCTGGTGTGGAGGAGTAGTGGGAGAGGTAGCTGGTGAGTAGACCATGATAGGTAGTTCAGTAGGAGAGAGAGGAGGGGAGAGGTAGTGTTCCTCGGGCTTGGGAAACCTTGTCTGGAGATGGGAGGCGGGGTATGCTAAGGCAGGAGCAAATGAGGAAGGGGAGGTAAGAGTGCCCAGGTAGAGTAAGGGAAGGGGAGGAGAAAAGTGGGGGGTGGGTGAAGAAGGAAAGGGTGGATAAGTAGCTTGTTGGGCCATAAAGAAGAGCATAGTTGGGGTATGCAGGATGTGCTCCAGGAGGCAGTGGTCATTGGTGGCAGGAGCATTGCATACGGTTGGACAGGTGAATTTTAAGCGCAGATTTGAAAGGGCCTATTTTACTAATGGAGACTATCTCAGGTGGGAGAGAGTTGAGCCAGAGTGGTGCTCTGTATAGAAAACTGTATATCAACTGTATGTCTGCTGAAACTTCAATAAACAAATAAATAAATAAATAAAAGACCCCATGGCACCCCTGAGCTCACAGGCATTTAATAATGACTTCTACAAACCTGTGAATCGGTATGTATCAGTAGGTGTACTCACTATGACATAAATCCAAACCTGAACATCTGTTCAGAAGTTCAGTGCACTCCCTTGATAGAAGTGCTAAAGCAACCTTCAACGAGCATGTCCACCAACATTCTCATACAAAAAATTGCAGAACTACTTTATCAAATTTCAACCTTCAGATCCTCCTTAACAGAAAATAAGAGGAGGCACAAGATTTTTATTTTCACCCAACTTTTATAATAGCAATAAGGTACTCCCAGGGGTTCTGTTAATGTTCAAGTTAATCATCCTCTGGGGCAATATAGCATGCCCCTCACCGCTGGGTAACATTCTCAGTTAGCGGAAAAGAGTTTCTTCAGAGGTATTACATCTTTTTGAGCAACCTTTTGTGCAGATTTTACTTTTAGGCTGTAATTCCCAACAATTAGTTTGTTTTCCAGGTTAACTCGGCTGTGCCTCATACCACATTACATCCCCTAGGCGGTGATTATCTAGAATATTGGGAGGCTGTATGGTGCAGTGGTTTAAGGCTCTGAGCTGCAAATCTGGAGACCTGGGTTTGAATCTCACAGTCCCCACTTGCATACTGTGTGACCCAGAGCAAGTCACTTAACTTCCTCGTGCTCCCAGGTTGCACCTGCAAACAAGCTTTCAGCTTAGTGTGTCTCACCTGGTAAAATAATTGGTAATAAATAAAAAAACATTAACATAACCCCTGGTTGTACCTTATTGCTTAATTAGGATTATCAAACTAGTTCTAAAAAGATTAAAACCCTTACAGAACCCTGGGGTTTGAGTTCTAATTTAGAACTAGAACATCCATAGGTTCTAAGTATAAAGAGTTCTAAATACCAAATAAAATGCGTTCTTAGACATTTCAAAAACAGGAGATGCTAGCCTGGAAAACAAACGGTGGATCGGGATCACATCTGCACTCTTCAAAGCCGACCGCGAACTGAAGAAATGCCAGTAATCTGTATAATAGCATAAATGGTTTTTTTTTCAATTTTGGTGCATATCTTGGCCATTTTTAGGATTTTTTTCATCAAATTTTTAACATGGGGTTCTTGGGATCCCATGTCATAAACTCAGTCACTGTCATTTTGTTATTCGGTCCTGAAAGGTGATTTTGCAGTCACTGCCTGGAACCACCTTTTGGGACTGATTAACAAAATCACAGTGTCACAGTTCATAAGATAGGCTACCAAAAATCCTATGTTGAAAATTTGGTGAAAAAAAAATCCCCAAAATGACTGTTTCACAAGCGTGCGTTGCACAGTTCCTTCGCATGCTCGTAACTTCGAACATTTTCAATATTTTCACCATAGATTTTCAACATTGCTATTTTACCACACCTTCTTAAGAACAGTACAACTGTCATTTTTCACATCTTGCCTGAAATGTGTTTTCGTACATGTAGTACACAGTGGCATGGTCGGTGTGTAAAATCAATGTTCAGGACAGATTAAGAATACCACAATGGCACTGTTCATGAGGTAGGCCCCCCAAAAACCCTATGTTGAAAATTTGGAGAAAAAATTCCTCAAAATGACTGTTTTACGAGTGTGCGTAGCGCAGTTCCTACACAGGCCCGTAACTTCAAACATTTTTAATATTTTCATTCCAGATTTTCAGTGTTGCCATTTTACCACACCCCCTTATGAACAGTACAACTGTCATTTTTCACATCTCACCAGAAATGTGTTTTTGCACATGTAGCACACAGTGGCATGGTCGGTGTATGAAATCAATGTTCGGAACAGATTAAGAAAATCACAGTTACACTGTTCATGAGCAAAGGTCTTAAACTGGCTATGTTGAAAATTTGGTGACAAAAGTCCATAAAATGACTGTGTTATGAAGCGTGCATTGTGCAATTTCCATGCACCCTCATAGGTTTATGAATTCGTAATCTTTTCAGTCCAGAATTTCAACATTGGCATTTTTCTACATCTCCTTATGAACAGTATAGCTGTCATTTTTCACACTCTGGCCAAAATGTGTTTTCGCACTTCCGGTGCAGAATAGCACAGTCACTGTAGGAAATCTGTGTTCAGGATAGATTAAGAAAATCACAGTGACACTGTTCATGAGTGGAAGTCCCAAAATGCCTATGCTGAAAATCTGTTGTAAAAAATCCCAAAACAAATTACATTACAGGTGTGCGTTGTGTAGTTTCTACTCTCACTTGTGACTTCACCAGTTTTTTTTATATTTTCACTCCAGATTTTCAACATTGCCATTTTGTCACACCTCCTCATTTTTCATATCCTGTTCAAAATGTGTTTTCACACCTGTGGTGCCAAATGGCACAGTCGCTGTGCAAAATCACCGTTCGGATAACGAACTGATAGTGTCACTGTTCATGCGGTGGGATTACAAAAAGCCCATGTTGAAAACTTGGAGTAAAAATACCAAGACATGCCCAGGGTGTTAGGGTTTTTGACCAATACGCCCCACCCTGTAGGGACTGACAGGCATCAGGGCTGTGACTTGGGATTGTCGACAGTAATGCTCATGCTATTCCACCCCCACGCTGCAGCCAGTGGCAGGCATCGCGGTGTGCCTTGGACCCTTTGGCCCCAGAGTTCACCCCATTCTCCTATACTGCACCCATTTCAGTGTATTTCCTTATGGAATGAGGTGAGTGTAAAGCCTGAACACTTCAAAGCACACCTCAACACTTGTAAGTGTCTGCAGGGTAGGGTGAGGTGAAATGCCATGACCATTATGGGCGATGACCCAAAGGCAAACCCCAATGCCTGTCCATCTCTGTTGAGCGGGGGTGGAGTTGGTGTCAGTTCAATACTTCCCTGCCATTCCTATACTGCATCTGTCTAACGCCTGCACTTCCACTGCTAATGACAGCAAGCAACACTTGGCATTGACAAATGCTTGTTTTTAATTGATCTTTAATTATTTATGATATTTTTTGTCGCATTTTCTTTCTAATTGTTAATGTAACCTCTAGGTGGCGCTATCCCAAAGGCTATATCCCTGCCTGTGGGAAAAATACAGATTAAGGGGCCTGGGTACTGAAAATGGGTGTCTCCATCCAGAGGACAGGGTTGGTGGTAGCGTAGCTAAAATAGGCACAGCCGTCTGGGACACTGTTACCCCCCCTTTCTTTACCCTCTAGTGGCCTAACAGTGTTCTGAACACACAATTACCATGACCCTCAAACAGCAGGTGTACCCCCACACTTGTTGCACTTACCACCAGGGCTGGTTCGACCAATGTGGCCCTGGAGACCCCCTGTAAAATAAGGTTAGACACAGCAAGCAATTGGAATCCAGTACTATTAGTACAGAGATGTACCACAAACAGTTTAAGTGCAAAAAGATTCACATCTGATTTATTCCGGGGAACGAACAAGGAAGGGGCAGCATCAGGTTGATTGGTTTAAGTACTGAGTCAATCAGGCTACAAGGCATGCACTTTAGAGTCCCTCAACACAGTCACACACTCTGGGTACTCGGTTGGTGAGGTAGGCTAGCCTGATACGTTGCCCGGGGGAGGTCGGCACTGCAGCTGGTCAGGGCACTATAGGTGGAAAGAAATAGCCATGTACAGTAACCCACAAGTTGTAGTCCAGAGCCAGATGGCTCAGTTTGTGATAATCAAGCAAAACAATTAAATCAGATGACACTTTTTGATTGAGCTGTTGTTGCAGGGAGCTACCTTGGTGTTTACGCATGCTACCCAGTACAGGACACAGGGTGGATGAAATGGAGACTGCAGGATGACTTTCTGGTTTGCCAGGAGAAGCAGGGCCCACACAATTCACCGTGGTATCATTCCTGTCCGTGATGTTGAACAGGGGGCTGATCCCCAGGCAGGTCACTCGTCAATGTTCTTCTCTGTGGCATGAGCAGCTGGCTGGGCCAAGGTGGAAGGGCCCAGGCCAGGTGAACAATTCAGATGGCAGTCTGGTAGTGCTGGATTCAGCTTCCAGCAAGCGTGACTCAATCAGGCACTGGGGAACAAAATCACAACCCATTAACAGCATTCAGCACACTTATAGTAAAGAAAAGAAACAGTGCCACAGTTCAGATGGCAATCCAGTTGCAAGGCAGACAGCAAGAAACCCTCCCCAGCCAGCAGCCAGCTTTCAAGGATGCACCCACCCCACCACCATCGAAGCAGACCCAAAGTCAGGGTCGTGAGGGCAGACAGCAAGAAGCCCTTCCCAGCCAGCAGCCAGCTTTCAAGGACATGCCTCCCCCTCCACCATCGAAGTGGACCCAAAGTCGAGGTCACAAGGGCAGACAGCAAGAAGACCTCCCCAGCCAGCAGCCAGATTTCGAGGACATGCCTCCCCCCCACCATCGAAGCGGACCCAAAGTCGGGGTCACAAGGGCAGACAGAAAGAAGCCCTCCTCAGCCAGCAGCCAGCTTTTGAGGACACGCCTCCCCCACCACCATCGAAGTGGACCCAAAGTCGGGGTCACGAGGGCAGACAGCAAGAAGCCCTCCCCAGCCAGCAGGCAGCTTTCGAGGACACGCCTCTCCCACCACCATCGAAGTGGACCCAAAGTCGGGGTCACAAGGGCAGACAGCAAGAAGCCCTCCCCAGCCAGCAGCCAGCTTTCAAGGATGTGCCCCACCCACCACCATCGAAGCGGACCCAAAGTCAGGGTCATGAGGGCAGACAGCAAGAAGCCCTCCCCAGCCAGCAGCCAGCTTTCGAGGACATGACCCCCCCACCACCATCGAAGTGGACCCAAAGTCGGGGTCGTGAGGGCAGACAGAAAGAAGCCCTCCCCAGCCAGCAGCCAGCTTTCGAGGACATGCCCTCCCCACCATCGAAGCGGACCCAAAGTCGGGGTCATGAGGCAGACAGAAAGAAGCCCTCCCCAGCCAGCAGCCAGCTTTCGAGGACATGCCCCCCCCACCATCGAAGCGGACCCAAAGTCAGGGTCATGAGGGCAGACAGCAAGAAGCCCTCCCCAGCCAGCAGCCAGCTTTTGAGGACGCGGCCCCCCACCACCACCATCGAAGCGAACCCAAAGGTACAAACGCTCCACTGAATTCGGAGCCTGTGTTTTTGAGATTGGCACCAAAACTGAATTCAAAAGCTGGGACAAAGAAAGGACTCCAAAGCAGTAGCCTTAAGGACTTTTATTTATGTCGGCACAGGCTTACAGATAGAATATTTGCAAGGCTTTAACTTGACTTAATGTACTTTAATACCCAGTCGTAGAGTTTACTTAAGGTGTTGCACTGTATTCTCTTTAATACTAACATACAAACATATGAAATTTGCCAGCAGATAAAGGCCTAGAGGTCTATCAAGTCTGCTCGAATGTGCAGCTAGCACCCCTTATTCTGCAGCTGCCCCTCCCTTCCACCCTTCCCCTTCATTAGCCCTCCCCCTTGTCCTGTCCCATCCTCGTTTGAAGCAGTCCACTGTTCTACTGCATACCACTTCAGCAGGTAACGCATTCCACCCAGCCACCACCCTCTCCGTAAAAAAGTGTCTCCTCATCTCTCTCCTGAACTTTCCTCGCTCCAATCTCATATCATGGTCCCTGGTGGCCCTCCCCTCCCTTACTTTGAACAGCCCCATTGTACCCGTCTTGTTTATTTCTTTCATGAATTTTAATACCCTTTCTGTGGGACCAACAGTATAGAGACGTAGAGCTAATTAAGGTGTTGCATTACAAATAGGCTACCTGTTTAGAGCTGCTCCTCCCTCCCTCTCTCTCAGTCATGCTCAGCACCCACTTCTCCTCCAGCTGCTCATGCTTTAGCTAGTGCCCACTATGCACTAGTACTGTTGGTTCTGTGTTCTCTGTAACACTGTCTCATGTATGTTCTCCCTCCTGTGTTCCTGTATCTATCTGCTGATTGTCTGTATGGTGGGTGGCCCCCTCACTGTGCTGTTTAATCTACTGTTCCTGTAATTGTACTATTGTCTTGGGACTTGTCCCCCAGGTCGCACCTGGAATCGAGCAATCCCTGCTCAGTATGCCTTCCTGGTTAAACTGGTAAATAAATAAATATAAAGTGTCTCTGCAAAACAGTGCTCCACAGTAGTCTCAGGTCCTGACAGGCCAATCACACCAAGGCAAATTTTTGGTCCCTTTCAGGAAGATCCAGTTTGTCACAATTCAGGAATCTGGTCACAGCACAGCAACTTTGGAGAAAATCCAATTTCTCTTTGGCTCAGAAAGATTCCCTCACAAAGGAAGATGAGGCAAGCAGGCCAAACACAGCCTTCCCACCAGTTTCCCATGCTACTAGGCAGGGGCAGCTGCCCGAATCATTCGAGGTGTTCACTCTCCAAACTCTAACTCCAGACTGACTTCTGCTGCAGGCAGCACTGGGACTTCCTTAGAAATTCAAAAGGTTTGGTTGGCTGATCCATCTGTCTGTCACAGCTAGAGCTCCCCCTCCAGGTCCATCTTGGTGCTAAAGTGAAAAAACTACAATTCCTACAGAGATTCACTCCCACAAGATCCCTGGGGACAGACACCATTTTAGGGTCCCCACCAGTACCCATTGGTCCAAACTTCCAGTCCAGGACCAAGATGGTGGTGCAATACAGAAATGTCCATGCTGCAAAGGAAGGCAGGTTAGACAAACCACTATATTATTAATAAAGCAGATAAACAGCTAACAGTAACAGTTCCTAATAGAGCTCCCTCTGCGCAAATAGCGATGGCAGAATGGAGTGATAACACAGCAGCCTGGGCGGGACTCAAATCTGAAACTACTTGGCCCCACCCAGATTAATTTTACACCACAAAATAGGCAGCTCTTAAAGAGAGAGGCACAGAGACTAACAGGGCGCTCACATTAGGAGGCAGTATAGCACAGTGGTTTAAGGCTCTGAGCTGCAAATCTGGTGACATCCAGCAGACAAGACCTGGGTTTGAATCCCACCACTTCCACTTGCATACTGTGTCACCCTGAGGAGCAAGTCACTTAACTTCCCTGTGCTCCCAGGTCACACCTGTAAAAAAAGCTTTCAGCTTAGTGTTCTACTCCTGGTTAAACAACTAAAAAAAAAATCATTTAAACTCTTTTTAATTGCTAGGACACAGAACACCAGCCTGGCAGTGGGCATTTAGGCAAACCCAAGGAAGACTTTTGGGAACCCCCATTTGTAGAGGGGTTACATTTATATTGTCTGTTTTATTGTTTAGTAGATCGTTTCATTGAACTGTTTTTTGGCTTAAATTCAGTAAATTATATTGTTACAAAAACAAGATGTAATACCTGGGAGTGGCTAAAACTGTAGCGAACTAGGTGGGTAGCTGGCTAGAAGGGAGGCAGCAGAGGTGGTGGTGAACAGGATTAAGTCAGAGGAAAGGCAGGTTACGAGCTGGGTTCCACAGGGGTCTGTCCTGGGTCCGAACCTCTGCAACATGCTCATTAGTGACATTGGTGAGGGAATCCAGGGCAGGCTGTGTCTCGTCACAGATTTTACAAAGCTAAGTGAGAGGGTGGATAGTGAAGAGGGGGTAAGGGATAAGCAGAAGGGCCTACAAAAGCGTTAGGGGTGGTCAAATGTCAGGCAGTTAAAATTCAATGCTAAAAAGTGCACAGTAATGCACCTAGGGAAAAAGAACCCCCAGACAGAGTACTGGATGGGTGACAGAGAGACATAGCACTACAGAAGAGGAGTGAGATCCAGGGGCTATCATCAGACACTCCCTTAAACAAATGAGCCAGCACAACATGGGCTATAGCAAGGCTAACAGGATACTGGGAAGTATCAGGAGGGGCACTGAGAGCAGAAAAAAAGAGGTGATACTTTCCCTATACAGATCCCTGGTGAGGCCTCACCTGGAGTACTGCATCCAGCTCTGGAGTCATCACCTCAGAAAGGACAGGGATAGGATGGAAACAGTGCAGTGCACAGTAACAACAGTGCTTCAGGACCAGTAAGGCAGATCCTATGGAAAGCACCACAAGACACTAAATACGTACTCACTGGAAACCAGAAGGGAGACATGGCAGAGACCTTCACATTCTTTAAAGGAATTAACAAGGTAAATTGTGGGGAATTATTTACCCTGAATACCAACTCAAGGTCACATGGTCATGAGTGCACAGAAACAGGAGGGAGGTTCAGGAGGGATGTGAGGAAGTATTTCTTTACAGAAAGGGTGGTGGAACATTGGAACAGTCTGTCATCCGAGGTGGTGGGTGCAAACACACTCAGGGGATTTTAGCAGGTAAGGGATAAAATGCAGGGAATAGTTGTTGCCTGGGGCAACAAGACCAGGGAGGTGAATGGGGATAGGAGGGGGAGGGTTAATACCCTGCAGGAACAAGAGGGAAGGTTCCAGGGATTGCAGGGCAGATGGGCAGACTGGATGGACCTCTGATCTTTTTCTGCCATCACGGTCTAGGTTTCCATGTTTCTAAAATGTTTTAGAAAGTCGCGGACTATGAGAATGTGCCGCTAATATGCAGATATGCCAAATTTGTGGAACTGCAGACACTTGACATATGCATTTTGAGAAGCACAATGTGTTTCTCTCATCTGCATGTGAAGAGAGCCAATGTTATTGCTGTGCTGAGGGGGCAGGACTGTTATTGCTTTCTGTTTCTCCTTGCAGTATTGTTCTCTGTTCTTTCTTTCCAGTCATATACACAGAAGAGTTTGAGTTCTAAAGAACATTAGAACTCTAAAACTATTTGCAAAGTTCTAGACCAGAACCAGAACCCAGAACTTCAGAGGGTTCATACAACCCTAATATTTATGGCCACAGCAAGGAATAAGTGTAATTATAAAAAGGCTCTCATAAATTCTGCAGTCTGATTGGCTGTTAGGATTCCAACAGCCTTACATTAATCCATGTTATACTGTCATATACAGCCTCATCACCATGGCAGATGGATTCTTCCTATCAGCATTCCATCCTCTAGCACTGCTGAATGTGTGGAATGATGCATTCTAATTTTGAACCAGCATTCTTAAACTGTTGGTGGAAGAACTATTTTATTATTATAAAAAGGTTCTCAGAAATCCTACAATCTGATTGGCTGTTAGGATTCCAACAGCCTTACATTAATCCATGTTATACTGTCATGTGCAGCCTGATCACAATGGCACATGGATTCTTCATGTCAGCAATCCATCCTCTAGCACTGCTGAATGACTGGAATGATGCATTCTGATTTTGAACCAGCATTCTTTAACTGTTGGTGGAAGAACTACTTTATTAAAAATCTCCCTCTAAATGAGGAAAACATAAAAAAATACACTTTTAACATTTTTCTTTTGGAATAATTTTTTATAATAGCAATAAAGCACTCCCAGGGGTTAGATTAACAGTCAGTTAATCACCCCCTAGGGGTAATATGGCTTTTCGGCTGCACCTTGTGCCACATTACATCCCCTAAGGGGTGATTAACAGACTTAATCAACCCTGGTCATGCCTTTATTGCTTAAAAATCTCCTCTAAATGAGGAAAACATTCAAAAGTATACTTTTAATACATTTCTTTTTGAACCATTTTTATGTTTGCTTGCATGCATGTGCAAGAAACCTAGTACCATCATCCGAGTTTTCGGAAGTGTGTCACCCCCTCTTCCAATTCAGTCAGTGTGTTGACAGGCACTGCCCCTGTCTGCCAATGCATGCTGGAGCTGTCTATGACAAGCTCCAAAATGCAGTGGCATACAGTTGAAAGGGGGAGCTACGCTTCAGTGAGCAGTGATAAGATATAGCCTGCTCATGCACAGCTCCCCTACACACACACACACACACACACGCATGCACGCATACTGCATGCTCCCCCCACGCACACACTATGTGTGAGGCGCCCAATCCCCGTCGGCTGTGCTGCCACTCCCCAAAGCCTTCCGATGCCATGCTGGGTGCCCACTGGCGTGGCAGGATTATCGTTTAGCCAAAGGGTGCCCAATCCCTGTCGGCTCCACTGTCCTCCCGAAAGTACCAGGTGCCATGCTGGGAGCCCACACTTAGCGTGGCAACTGGTCTATGGCAATGGGGTGCCCAGCCCCAGTGGCTTCACACCTCTCTCTAGCTGTCCTTGTGCCACTGGGAGCCCACCCCATGTGGCAAACATCCCACATAGTCTTTTAAAAAAAAACCACCTGTAAAGCAAAAACAGTCCCACACAATCTCCCAGTCCCTCCCCACAACCCGCACCCACCACCGCACACCCTGCCTCCCCACAGCCCCCTCACCCCATACTTACCTCCATAGCATGGCGCGACAATCTTCGGTGGACTGGGAACATGTCTGCACTCTTCAAAGCCGACCGCAAACTGAGAAAATGCCGGTAAGCTGTATAATGGGATAGATAGGGTTTTTTCAACTTTATTGCATATCTCAGGCATTTTTTTGGAATTTTTGCACCAAATTTTCAACATGGGGTTTTTGGGACCCTTCCTCATGAATTCTTGCACTGTCATGGTGCTACTCTGGCCCAAAGGGTGATTTCGCAGCCACTGCACAAAATCACCTTTCTGGAATGATTAATGAAACGACACTGCCAGTGTTCATAAGGTGGGCTCTCAAAAAGACTATTTTGAAAATTTGGTGGAAAAATTCCTAAAAATGACTGTTTTACGACAGTGCATTGCGCAGTTCCTACGCACGCTCATAAGTTCGAGAATTTTCAATATTTTCATTCCAGATTTTCAACATTGCCATTTTACCGCACCTTCTTATGAACAGTACAGCTGTCATTTTTCACATCTCACCCAAAATGTGTTTCCGCCCATGTAGTGCACAATGGCGCTGATCAGTGTCTTGAGAAATCAATGTACAGGACACATTAAGAAAATCACACTGACACTGTTCATGAGCAGAAGTCTTAAATAGCTATGTTGAAAATTTGGTGAAAAAATTCCAAAAATGACTGTTCTGACGTCGTTGTGCAGTTCACTAATCCAAGTTCGTGACTTTTCAATATTTTCCTCCAGATTTTCAACATTGCCATTTTACCACACCTCCTTATGAGCAGTACAGCTGTCATTTTCAAATCATGGCCAAAATGTGTTTCCTCCCATTGTAGCAGAATGGAGCAATCGTGTGCGAAATCAATGTATGGGACACATTAAGAAAATCACAGAGACACTGTTCATGAGCAGAGGTCTTAAAATGGCTATGTTGAAAATTTGGTGAAAAAATTCCTAAAAATGACTGTTTTACTAGAGGACGTTGCGCAGTTCCTATGCATGCTCGTAAGTTTGTGAATTTAATATTTTCACTCCAGATTTTCAACATTGCCATTTTATTACACTTCTTTATGAACAGTACAGCTGCCATTTTTCATATGTCACCCAAAATGTGTTTTTTCGCTTATGTAGCGCACAATGGTGCTGTTGGTGTGCGAAAGCAATGTTTGGGACAGATTAAGAAAATCACAGTTACACTGTTCATGAGCCGAGGTCTTAAAATGGCTATGTTGAAAATTTGGTGACAAAAGTCCATAAAATGTTTGTGTTACGAGTGAGCATTGCGCAGTTTCCATGCACCCTCGTAAGTTCATGACTTTGTAATATTTTCAGTCCAGATTTTCACCAGTGGCATTTTTCCACACTTCCTTATGAACAGTATAGCTGTCATTTTTCACAACATGGCCGAAGTGTGTTTTCACACTTTCAGCGCAGAGATGCGTGATCACTGTGGGAAATCATTGTTCTGGACAGATAAAGAAAATCACAGTGACACTGTTCATGATTGGAGACACCAAAATGTCTGAGTTGACAATCTGCTGTAAAAAAATCTCCAACCTAATTATATTACGGGTGTGTGTTGCACAGTTTCTATGTACGCTCGTCACTTCATTTTATTTTATATTTTTACTGCAGATTTGCAACATTGCCATTTTTTACACCTCCCCATGAACAGTACAGCTGTCATTTTTTACATCCTGTTCGGAATGTTTTTGCACCTGTGGTGCTAAATGCTGTAGTTGCTATTCATAAGCAGCTTTCGGCTAACAAACTGATATTCCCCCTGTTCATGAGGTGGGGTCACAAAAATACCATGTTGAACATTTGGAGTGAAAATACCAATGAATGCCTGAGGTATTAGGGTTTCCAACCATAACACCCAACCCTGTAGAGAATGACAGGCATCAGGGGTGTGACTTGGGATTCTTGCCTGTAATGCTTATACCATTCCACACCCTGCAGCCAGTGAGAGGCATTGAGGTATGCCTTGGACTCTTTGGCCCCAAAGTTCACCCCATTATCCTATATCACATCCATCTCACCATATTTTCTAATGGAATGGGGTGCGCATAAGGGTTAAAGACCACAAGGAACACCGTGACACTTGTCAGTGTCTGCAGGGTGGGGTGTTGTGAAATGGTGTGGCCCGTTATGCCTGACAACCCAAAGGCACACCCCAATGCCTGTCACTCTCTGCAGGGTGGTGGTGGGGTTGGCTTCAGTTCAGTACTTCACTGACATTCCTATTACACAGCTCTGTAACTTCTACACTACCACTGCCAATGCCAGCAAGCAAACATTCAACATTGACAAATGCTTGTTTATAATAGCAATCAGGCACTCCCAGGAGTTAGATTAACAGTCAGTTAATCACCCCCTAGGGGGCAATATGGCACTCGGCTGTGCCTCGTGCCACATTACACCCCTAGGGGGTGATTAACAGACTGTTAATCTAACCCCTGGTCATGCCTTATTGCTTAAGTAAAGGGCCCCACTTAAAAATGTAAAGCTCTTAAAATTAGCAATGACATTGGAAATATAGGGTCAAAGTGTCAAAATTCAGTACCCGACCCAAAATAACGTATGATCCCCCCCCCAGGAAAGGATCACAGAAAGATTTATGCTTCCTGGTGCTCCTGTTTGCTTCCTCAAAAGTCACCAAGGAGGAGGAGGAGGAGGAGGAGACTAAAGATGAACATATGAAAAGTACTAGTGTTGTCTCAAAACAATAATAACTTCTAGTGAGACACTGGGCAAAAATTCCCTAATGTCACACTAGTCGAATAAAGAAATTATTCTTTAAAAGTAAGCAAACCTGGTTTCCGGTGCAGAAACTGAGCACATGGTGGTACCCTATTAGAGCTCCATGATCTTCTCACCAGATAACAAAGAAATTAGCCATGAACTCCGGAGATAAACAGCATAAAATTGATAGCCAAAAAAGGCTACTAACACAGCAAAAGGAGGTACGAATTGATTTGCTAGTTTACCAATCGAACTGGAACTTTCTGATCAGGAGGCCTCTGACTCGAGTATCTCCATGCGCTCCTGTCCCTCACGCTCCACCACGGCAACTAAGAAGCCTAAAAAACAAAAAGAGAGAGTCGCTACAAAAATGGAAGGGAAACTAGACTTAATACTTAGTGAGTTATGGGACATTAAGTTGGAATTCTCAGCTTTAAACAACACCAAGAACAAGTTAGAAGGGAAATCACGGAATTACAACAGAGTTGTGGTAATAGAGACCCAGGGAACTCAGTCAGGGGCAGTGGCTAACTGTCAGTCCACGGTTTCACAGCTTGTTGAAATATGCTATGCCTTGGGGGACAGACAGGAGGATGCTGAGAACAGGCACAGGTGAAAGAACTTGAGGATTTATGGAGAGAATGAGGGCAGAGAAAACAACAATATGGAAGGTTTTATTGAACATCTGTTGAGAGAGACTTTGCAGTTGGATGCTGACTTTCTCTTTTTAGAACTTCTTTATTATAATTTTATGCTTTCCAGCAATGAGACATAAACACATATCCCAGGATGGGTGTCTGGGCCCACATCCCCAAACTGGACATGGAAACTATATACATCCCCAAACCTGTTTACAATCACAGTTATATGAAATCTCTGAAAGAAACTTGAGTCCCCTTATATCGATATAACAGATATTTCTAATCCTTCAAAGTTGGTACTAGTCTAACCCAATTCTTGGCCATAATCAACTTTATATTGCTCTGTCAACTTTGAGGTAAATGTATCTACTTGGGGATAACCTAAAATAACTGTGTCCCTGGGAGACAGAGAATCCATCTTAACCATATAATATAAAAATCTTCTGACCCCATTAGAGTCAATCTGGTGAGAGTGTTATGCCCCAGTAAATAAAGACATACCCTAAGGGAAGTGATACTTCTCCATACAATCCTAGTCACTTATCACATTCTTTTACAAGAGTATTACAAGTTACTCCCCTTCAGACAGACAGATCAGAGTCTGGGGACCCTTCTGTTGTATCGAGTACACTGTTTCAAGGACCCTCCCCACCTTCTAGCATACAATTTCTTTTTCCCCTCTACAGCCATTTGTCTTTTAAGTCTGCCCAGGACCTGCATCAAGTCACTGACCCATTGGTCATAAATGTATATATTACCATTCTTCCAATGTCTTAAAACAAATGCTTTAACCAAAGCAGACATCAGGGACACATGGTATTTGTCTGAATCCCTCAATACTGTTTTCATGTCTCCTAGGAGACAAATCTCCGGTTTAATATATTCAGAGTAATTTAGCAGGGGATCCATTTCTTGGCCAATTTGGCTCCATAATGAATGGATTTTAGGACAGCTCCACATTACATGCAATAGGTCCCCGGTTCTATTCCACACCTAAAACACAGATCTGTCTGTCTGAGTTTTCTAGAACATAGTTTAACAGGGGTATAATAAATATTCTAACAAATGAAAAATTGCATAGTCCTGTACTTCGGTACCGGCAAGATTTTAACATTTTTCCAAAGCTCTTTCCAGTCAGGCCTCAGGGGGGATAGAGTTTTATCCCAGTACACTGACTGTGCCTTGAACTCTGAGCTCAAGAAATCCAACAGCACCCTATACACCTTTGAAAGGGGGTGTTGTAGGAGATCAATCTCCTTTAAATAGTCCCATGTAAATGGGGTTAGTCCCCCTACTTTATTGTCTCATATGAACTTCTGTACCATATTTGTAATTTGGACCTTTTTAAAAAAATCCCATTCCCTGGTCTGAACTGGTAGGCTCACCTTATCGTCTAGTATAAAATCTACCAAATTTAACTTGGTCAATTATGATGCCCATTGGGAGCTAATTACTAGTTTCCCCTAGACAAAAATTAGGGTTACCCACTATGGGTTGGTCTCTGGCTCCCCTTTGAGCCCTCCTCTGAGCCGGATTTAATAACTCCCACCAAGCCTTCATTGACTTTTCGATTGGTGATTGCTCTCCCCAATAGGCAAAGCCACCGGATCTGTATACAACAATGTGGCAGAGGAAAGTTTTAAATCCTTTAAAATATGCTGCTCAATTCGCAGCCAAGTTGGCGTATACCCTCCTTCTTCCCTGGTTCTTGCCCACTGCCCCATCAGCCCAAGCTGTCCTGCAACATAATATAAAAACAGATTGGGAAGCTTTATACCTCCTTTAGGATAAGTAAGGCGTAAGGCAGCGTGTTTCCTCCTTGGAGGTTTAGAATCCCACAGGAAGTTTGAAATTACCCTTTGGATACTAGTAAACCTCCCCTTCAGGATAGTATATGGTAGAAGGTGTATGGGGTATAATAATCCAGGTAACAGATTCATTTTAATCATTCCTAGTCTGGCAGTAAAGTTTAAGGGGAGTTTATTCCTCCTTAAAATATCACTTTTAATTGTGGCCAATAAGTTACCCACATTGTCCTTCACCCCATCCTCAGACCTAGCTCTAATCCAGATTCCCAAGTATTTAATTTTATCCGAGGCCCAGTTGATCTGCAGGTGTTCAAAATCTGATCTGAGGGTATATACCGTAAGTGGGAGAACTTGGGTTTTACTTAAGTTTAGCTTATAATTTGATACCTCCGAAAATTCCCTGATAATTTCCAGGGTGTGTTGGAAACTGTCAGATGGATTGTTTAAATGCAACAAGATATCGTCAGCAAATACCGAAAATTTAAGCTCCATCCCTTGAACCTCGATCCCTTGAACCCTGGGCTCCATAGAGAGTGCTCTTAGCAAGGGTTCCAAATAAATATTGAATAAAATTGGTGACAAGGGACAGCCCTGTCTAGTCCTGTCATGAAAGAAAAACTCTTTGGAGAGATAGCCATTACCTAGAACCCTGGCTGTAGTAGCTTTATACAAATTTTTAATGCATTGGAGAAATCCGTTTGGGAAACCCATTTTTTCCACTGTGAAAAATAAAAAAGATATGTGAAACCCAATCAAATGCCTTCTCAGCATCAAGTGCTCTCAGAGCCACAGCGGACTTTGAATTAGAAGCCTTGTGTAAGATGTGGTGAAGCTTCCTCAAAGCATCATGCGCCCCTCTACCTGTCATAAACCCAACTTGATCCTGGCTAATTAATAAATGAGTGACTTTAAGAACCCTATTAGCCAAGATCTTTGTAAGTACTTTAATATCCTGATTTATTAAAGCAATGGGTCTATAGTTACCCGGTAAGTCTCTAGGTTTGTCCGGCTTTGGAATCAAAGTGATTTAGGCCTGGTATAAGGGAAGATGGGGCACTCCATCTTTCATAATAATCAAGAAAAGTTCTTGCAATACAGGCATTATTGTCTCTATATGGACTTTGTAGAATTTGGCCGACAGGCCATCCGGCCCCGTTGCCTTACAATTTGGCAGGCTATTAATTATCTCCATGATCTCCACTTTTGAGATTGGGGCAGCCAATGCTTGAGCATGCTCCGTGCTCAGTCTAGGCAGCGGTATTCTATCGAGAAACCTCCTAATTTCTACCTCTGAGCTGGTGCCCCCCTCTTGGTATATGCTAGCACAGTAATCTGCAAAAGCATCAGCCAATCTTTCAGGTTCCGTAATAATTTCTCCTCCAAAGTCACCGCCAGAATCGTTCTTTCTGCCTCCCGCTCCCTGATTCTGTGTGCCAGTACATGGCCCGGCACATCCACCTGTAACATATATTTAGCATTTAGTCTCTCCCCCCAGCAGTCTACCCTAAGATTCCATATCCTCCTATACTCTTCTCTTAAATCGCTTAGTTCTTTATCTATTTCTGTGGAGGACCCCTCCAACGGTAATAATGACCCCATGGCCCCCATTAGGAATTCCTCCCGTGCTTTATCCATTTTATTCCTCCTAGCGGAGTATTCCTGCGCCATTCCTGCATATAGCACCTTACAGACCGGCCAAGCAAGCTTCTTGTCTGTTAGGGTTGGAACTTGAGTTTGAATGATCTCCTTAAGGGTCTCCTCTAGCTTAGTTACCATATTATCCTCCGCTAAGATCCCTTCGTCTAATCGCCATCGATATGGTTTTGGAGGAATTTTATCTATTTCCCATAGTAGCTGGATCAGAGAGTGGTCCGATAATACCCTGTTAAAGGTATTCAAACCTTTAATCCTACTTAGTACATCCCTATTGACCAGAAAAAAGTCAATCCTCGAATGCGACTTATGAACCCCAGAGTAGAAAGTCATCTCCGTGTCCCCTTTCTTATACACTCTATATGGATCTACTAATGCTGTGACCCCCAGAAAACTATTTAATGCTATCTGAGGGGCATTGAGAGGTCTATTAATAGCAGGGCATCTATCCACCTTATTGTCTAGACAGAGATTCCAGTCATCTGCCATGATCAATGGGTTGTGAGGAAGTGTAGCGATGTCAGCTTCCAAGGAGGCGAAAAATTCTGGCTTGGAGGGGTAGGGCCATATATTGAGGCATACGAAAATGAGTTTCCCAAAACTGAGTCCGACACATATATCCCCCTACCATCCTCTCTTGACAATTTTTTTTCGATTACGAATGGGCAAGATTTCCTAATTAATATTGCCACACCCCCGATGCTTTCGCTTTCCCGTCTCCTATTACCTTGCCCACCATCCTTTCTTAAGGAGGTGCAGCTCCTCATTCAGTAAGTGTGTTTCTTGGAGTGCCGTAATATGAACTCCTAACTGATTTATGTACTGCAGTATAACCATTCTTTTCTTCCTCCCCCTGAGGCCCTTCACATTCCATGACAGAAATGTAATTAGGACCATCTTCCATACCAATACCCCTGATAATCACTCTCATATGCCCTACTTTCTTTATTTTATATATCTTGAATTCTCTCTCTCTCTCTCTCCTTCCCCCCCAGCTCTCTATCCCACCACCCCATCCTCTGATCGCCCTCTTTGATTCTCATGAGACGTGTATGAGTCAGCCCCCAACATGCCTCCGACCTTCCCCCACGCCTCAGCATATAACCCACTAAGTGAACCCCTACCTATTCCCCCACCTCAATGACAACATTAAGTCTTCCCCTCGTCCCATGTGCTACATAAATACCACAATATCCGGAGGGTCGTAATAACCAAATAATGGTCTGCCTCAGCTTATCAATTTTCCCTTTGGGCTATTCATGAGGAAGGTGAATACTAAGCGTCTAGCGGAAAGAAAACATCACCATAAACAAGGTCTGTGCTTTCAAATCAGATCTGCCCTGGGAAAAAAATAGTAGTAAAGTCAACAACAGAGTCAATAACATGGCTTCATTTTCAAAGTCTCTTGAGACCTCTCTCTGTCCAAAAAAGAAAAAAAAAAAAAGGGCTGAGCGTCTGGTGAATTTCTGCCACCTATCTAGGCACCTCCCTGTTGCCATTAATCTCACTCAATGCAGCTTTGTCTGTATCCATTGCTGACCCTTCATTTCTTTAGGTCACCAACTTGAACAGGTCTGGCAGCTCCACCCTGAGGCTTTCCAGGGCATCGCACGCTGTAGAGTATCGTTTTATCTCCTTTTGGCAGTTTCACAATCAGTGTGGCAGGATACTGCAATCTGAATTTCAAACCAGCTAGGTACAGCTTCTTCTTAATCTCTGCATATTCTTTTTGTTTCTCTCTCACCGAGGGTATTAAGTCCTGGAATAGCCAAATGGAAGCTCCATTTCACTGCAGGTTTCTGTTAGCCCTGGCTTTGTTCAAAACATAGGTCTACTCTTTATAATTCAAGAATCTCATGATGAGAACTCGGGGCGAGCTCCAGGTGGGGGGATTTCTCTCAACGATCGGTGAGCTCGATCGATGTTATATGATTCCCCAAATGGCGTTGGACCAAACAGCTTCAGGAGAAGGTCCTGCATGAATGCTACACAATCTGGGCCTTCTGACTTCTCGGGGAGGCCTGCCATGATTAAATTATTTCTCCTACTGCGTGATTCCTGATCCTCCAGTCGATCTTCTAGTTTTTTGAGTTGCCTTTTAAGGCCAATTATCTCATTGTCCATAGCTTCCATCTTTCTTTCCTGCGAGGCCACTCTCACCTCTACATCCCCCACCCTTTGAGATAAGGCATTTAAAGCAGGTTTAAGTTTAAGTAAGGTAAAATCGGCAACCAGCCCCTATAAAAGCTGCTTGATCTCACTGATATCTTCTGAGGTTGAATGCCCCACTTGAACTTCTGCTCTAGGATCATCAATCTCCTCTGGGGTTGGGGAATGCGGCTTAGAAAGCTTCACAGCCGGTGTTCTTGCTGCCAGAGGCTCGGGGCTTCCGTTTTCCATCTCGGCCATTCCGCTATCGACCCCCGCTGCGAGTATTAATGATTATTCTCCTTTGCGATGTGGCTTTGGTCACCCGCTACAACACAGTACCCTTCTGCAACACAGTGCACCTCGCAAATCTAAATTGTGGGGTCTCAAAACACGTAAATATTATGTTTAATTCACTGAAGCGTGGGAGTGATCTCGGAGACTTCTGCTTGCTGCTAGCTCATCACGTGATCCGATGCTGACTTTCAAATAGAAATAGAGACAGTGCATAGGGCCCTGGGTCCTCAACCAACTCAGCAAGGAGCTTGCCCACAATCCTGAAGCCCTCCCTGCCCACGGAAGCCCGAAGCTGCTGCAAGATCGTACCCCCTCCCCCGAGGAGCCCAGAAGTCGTGAGGGCAAGTCCCTGAAGCACTCCCTGCCTGTGGAAGCCCGAAGTTGCTGCAAGATCGCACCCCCCTCCCCGAGGAGCCCGGAGGTCGCGAGGGTCAGTCCCTGAAGCCCTCCCTGCCTGTGGAAGCCCGAAGCTGCTGCAAGGTAATTTTACCTTTCTCCTGGCTGCAGTCATGACCATTGGCAGAGAACTGCTCAGATCCTGCTTCTGGCGCCTTTTTTCCAGCGACTATTGCAAGCTCACCTTCTCCCTTCTAAAAACAACCGAAAACGCACATTTACTGGTGCTTAGGCTGGGACTGAACAAACTTCTCCCAGGTCAGGCAGAACTGTAATTTAGTGAGTGAATACTGCTGTTTAATTCCACCCTGCACAAGCTGTACTTTGAAAAATATCAGTATTTTAAAATTCAGAGTTTCTGCTGCTAAAAGATCTTTTCCCTTTTTCTCAACTCCCTGCCCAGTGTATGCACTGGAAAACTCCTTCTTTACGCAGATGATGCTGTACTCTTTGCCTCCGACTGTAATCCCATCTCACTTCAGGATTCTCTGCAGGAATCCTACAATGACAGAAGCCTGGTTTACTGAGCACAGGCTCGTAATTAATCTAAAGAAAACCAAAACCATGCTCTTTGCCCACCCCAAAATAAATCCAGTAACTATCCTCTGCAGTCCACTCCACCTCTAAACTCCCTATTGAGCTAGTTCACTCTTATAAATATCTAGGTATAACCTTTGACCCTGCCTCTCTTTTCATGCCCACATCTCTGCCCTTGCCTCAGCCTCTAACTCTCGGCTGGGTATCGTCTATCGTCACAAAAACTGCCTCCCCATGGATGCCCTCCGACTTGCAGTCACATCCTCTGTTCTATCTCTGGTAGACTATGGCCTACCTGTGTATGGAGCAGCAGACCAGACTGCCCTGAACAAGATCCACCTCACCTTAAACAAGGCCTGCAGGCTCATAACTGGGCTCCTAGTCTAACCCACAGTTGGCATCTTTACACCATGGCTAATCTGCTCAACCTAGATGAACGCCTCAAATACCAAACCTGCCTCCTAACAAAAAAATCTCTCCTTGGGCTATCCCCACCGAGTCTGTCAACCACTATCCACTGAGCAAACCCTACAGTGCATACCCGTATATCCCGCAAAACTGCATTGGTTATACCGAGGGCGAGAACCTCGCAAGGTCAAAGGGCTTACTCCTACAGAGTCCCCTGTTGGTATAACGCCCTCCCTGCCGGAGTCACTGATGCCGCCTCGTTATCGTACTTCAAAACTAGTCTTAGAAATTATCTGCTCTCAACACGCAGCTGTACCTGCCTCTAAGCCTCCTCCTATCCTCCCAGTCAAGGCTCACTGAGCCGCTCTCTGACCTTCTGTCCAGCTCTACCTTTACTTGCTACTATCGTCCCCACACTCCTCTTCTGATGTCTCCCACCCAGCCTCACCTTTATCTGCCCACTGAATCAATCTCCATGTAACTACTGTACTGTATATTGTCTACTCTGTAAGCGCACTATCTTCCCCACACTCCTCTTCTGATACCTCCCACCCAGCCTTACCTTTATTCTGCTCGTTGAATCAATCTCCGTGTAACTACTGTATATTGTCTACTCTGTAAAGTGCACATGTAAGCCTGTTTGTATACTGTGTTTGACAAATGCCTGCATTTTCTGGCTGCTTCCTAATTGTTCTCAGATGTTTTGTCTGCTTGGTTGTTTGTTTTCCTACACTGTTTTGTCCTCACTGTGACGAAGTACCTGTGTAAATGAGCCTCTGGCTCAAAGGTTGTTAAACTGATGTTCCAATAAATAAATAAATAAATAAATAAATAAGTAAAAGATTGGGCATAATTAATTGTACCCTGAGCAAGCACAACTGGGGATTGTAAAGAAAAGTGTTTGTGAAAGTTAAACCTGTGTGCAGACGTTTTAGCTTTGCGTAGCCCAAATTCAATAGTAAGCCTGTTAATTTTGAATCCAAACGTACAGCTAAGCCCTGAGCTCATTTGCTCTGCACTGCCCACTCCTGTGCCTGCCCTCCCCAATCGTTAATCTGCTCTCCCCATCTATCTACCTATTTAACCCCCCCCCCCTCTCTCCCTCTTCTGCAGATCGTACCCCCCTCTCCCGAGGAGCCCGGAGGTCACGAGGGCCAGTCCCAGAATCCCTGCCTGCCTGTGGAAGCCCAAAGCTGCTGCAAGGTAATTTTACCTTTCTCCTGGCTGCAGTCGTGACCGTTGGTAGAGGACTGCTCGGATCCTGCTTCTGGCGCCTTTTTTCCAGCGACTGTTGCAAGCTCCCCTTTTCCCTTCTAAAAACAGCTGAAAACATACATTTAGTGGTGCTTAGGCTGGGACTGAACAAACTTCTTCCGGGTCAGGCAGAACTGTAATTTAGTGACTGAATATTGCTGTTTAATTCCACCCTGCACAAGCTGTTCTGTGAAAAGTATCAGTATTTTAAAACTCAGAGTTTTTGCTGCTGTTTTATAAAGATTGCCATGCAAGGACTAGCAGTTCCAGTAATGCACCTATTTAATCTCATTAAAATCAGGTTCTATTCCCTCAGTTTGGAAAACAGCTCAAGTTATCCCCTTATTGAGAGCAGGGGACCCAATGGACCTCAACAACTATAGACCAATCTGTATCCTCCCGGTGCTATCCAAGCTGCTAGAAAAATAGTGAGCATTCAACTAAGAGGATATCTTGAAGAGGCTAATCTTTTAAATCCAGCACAATCTGGATTTAGAACTAAACACAGCACCATCTCAGCCCTGGCTAAAGTAACAAATGACTGGCAAATCGAATTGGACAAAAAAAATTGTGTATGTGCTGTATTCCTAGACCTGAGTAAGGCATTTGATATGGTCGACCACGAACTGCTTCTCTCTTCCCTGTACTCCAGAGGACTAGATCCATCCTCGCTTAGATGGTTTAATAGCTACCTCAAGGGAAGGACTCAGCAAGTGAAAGCTGAAGGAGACCTATCCCCACTGAAACCTCTGCAAAGAGGAGTTCCCCAAGGATCCATCCTGGGCCCAATCCTATTTGCCATCTATATCAATAACGTTGACATTAATCTCACCAAAGCCACTGTACACCTGTTTGCAGATGACACTGTATTATATGTCAGTCACCCCTCACCTGTAGCAGCATGTATAGAGCTACAAGCGGAATTCAACATATTACAACATCAACTACTGGAAAAACAAACTTCTCCTAAATGCAAAAAAAATAAAGGCAATGTTTTTCTCCCCCCAAACGCAAGTCAGTCACTCCTCACCAAACAATCTCCCCCAGCTATCCACAGTTCTTGGTGAAAACCTTGAATATGTAAAAAAAATCAAATACTTGGGGGTCTGGGTAGATTGTAGACTCTACTACCTAGATCATCTGGAAGAACTGCTAACAAAACTTCGTCAGAGGCTTGGACTCTTTTACAGAATAAAGCACTTTCTAACCAGGGATTCTAGAAAGAAGCTGATCCAGGCATAGGTGCCGACTCCAGAGGTGCTGAGGTACTCAGGCACCCACAAAGTTGACTTAAGCACCGTCAATATTTTGAGGGAAGACTACAAAAAGCATTACTAGGGAACCTGCCCATTGAAAAAAATACTACCTACTACCAGTGAGCACCCACAAAAATTTATTAAAGTTGGCACTTCTGGATCCAGGCCACATTTCTCTCCATATTGGACTATGCAGACTTCCTATACAGTCGCTGCCCTAATTCTTATCTGAACAAATTGGACACACTTTACCATAGAGCCTTGAGATTCATTACAGATCTTCCCTTCAGCACTCACCACTGCTCACTCTACACTGCAATTGGATGGACAGCACTCCAATTCAGAAGAAACAGAAATGCCACACTATGGACGTACAGAGCATTATCTAAGATGCTCCCAAACTATATCTCAGACTGCTTCACACAAGTCACAGCAAGCAATTATGCCCTAAGAAGCCATAACTTCATCACTCTTAAACTGCCCAAATTCAATACCTGCCAAGAGAGATCTGCTATCAGCTATGTATTATCTACATTATGGAATATGCTACAGAAGACCCTGAAATTGAACAGCTATATAACAGTTACATCCTTTAAACATCTGTATTCGAGGCTTATCCAAGATAAATGTAATTGTTTCCACAAGCATTAGAATATTCCCAATCTTATCCTTCCTCTCCTCAGACAGACAATTCCTGGATTGACTCCTCTCTAGAGCCTCTATCCCTCAGACTCCTTGCACTCTGCCTTTATCCATCTCCCATTACTCCCTGAAATACATCATAGCCCTTTACCCCTGTCATTCAACACACCAGTGCAGGCTCCAGCCCTTTCTCAGGCCACATTTGTCCTACCACATCATAAACTCCTACCACCGTCCACGATTCCCATCAACTAGACACTCCACTCCTGCTTCCCCCTTTTCCATTATTATTTTACTCTTGAACAATGAAGTATTGAGTGCTATGATTAGGATGTAGATTTAGACAGTGTTGATGTTGAAATCTGTATATATTAGCTTAGACGGTGTGCATTTGCATAACTGTAAGTAACCATGTAATTGAACCTTGACCTTACCAGGTCCAGCTTGCAAATGAGTAGTACTCAATGATGTTCGCCTGGATAAATATTTGATTGATTGACTGAAAAGTTTGGGCATAATTAATTGTACCCTAAGCAAGCACAACTAGGGATTGTAAAGAAAAGTGTTTGTAAAAGTTAAACCTGTGTGCAGACGTTTTAGCACTGTGTAACCCGAATTCAATAGTAAGCTTGTTAATTATGAATCCATACATACAGTTAAGCCCTGAGCTCATTTGCTCTGCACTGCCCACTCCTGTGCCTGCCCGCCCCAATCGTTAATCTGCTCTCCCCATCTACCTGCCTACTTAACCACCCCCCTCTCTCTCCCTCTTCTGCAGATCGTACCCCCCCAAGGAGCCCAGAGATCGCGAGGGTCAGTACCTGAAGCCCTCCCTCCCTGCCTGTGGAAGCCAGAAGCTACTGCAAGGCAATTTTACCTTTCTCCTGGCTGCAGTCATGACCGATGGCAGAGGACTGCTCGGATCCTGCTTCTGGTGCCTTTTTGCAGCGACTGTTGCAACCTCCCTTTCTCCCTTCTAAAAACAGCCGAAAACACACATTTACTGGTGCTTAGGATGGGACCGAACAAACTTCTCCCGGGTCTGGCAGAAATGTAATTTAGTGACTGAACACTGCTATTTAATTCCACCCTGCACAAGCTGGTCTGTGAAAAATATCAGTATTTTGAAACTCAGAGTTTCTGCTGCTAAAGGGTTGGGCATAATTAACTGTACCCTGAGCAAGCACAACTGGGGATTGTAAAGAAAAGAGTTTGAAAGTTAAACCTGTGTGCAGACGTTTTAGCACTACGTAGCCCCGAATTCAATAGTAAGACTGTTAATTTTGAATCCAAACGTACAGCTGAGCCCTGAGCTCATTTGCTCTGCACTACCCACTCCTGTGCCTCCCCTCCACAATTGTTAACCTGCTCTCCCCATCTACCTGCCTACTTCCCTCCCCTCTCTCTCCCTCTCCTGCATACTGTACCCCCTGCCCCGAGGAGCCCGGAGGTCACGAGGGCCAGTCCCTGAAGCCCTCCCTGCCCATAGAAGCCCGAAGGTGCTGCAAGGTAATTTTACCTTTCTCCTGGTTGCCGTCATGACCGTTGGCAGAAGGCTACTCTGATCCTGCTTCTGGCGCCTTTTTTTCAGTGACTGTTGCAAGCTCCCCTTTTCCCTTCTAAAAATACCTGAAAACACACATTTACTGGTGCTTAGGCAGGGACTGAGCAAACTTCTCCCGGGTCAGGCAGAACTGTAATTTAGTGACTGAATACTGCTGTTTAATTCCACCCTGCACATGGTGTTCTGTCAAAAAATATCAGTATTTTAAAACTCAGAATTTCTGTTGCTAAAAGGATGGGCATAATTAATTGTACCCTGAGCAAGCACAACTTGGGATTATAAAGAAAAGTGTTTGTGAAAGTTAAACCTGTGTGCAGATGTTTTAGGACTGTGTAGACCAAATTCAATAGTAAGCCTGTTAATTTTGAATCCAAATGTACAGCTAAGCCCTGAGCTCATTTGCTCTGCACTATCCACTCCTGTGCCGCCGGCCCGTTCCAAATCGTTAATCTGCTCTCCCCATCTACCTGCCTACTTAACCACCCCTCTCTCTCCCTCTCCTGCAGATCGTACCCCCCTTCCACGAGGAGCCCGGAGGTCACGAGGGACAGTCCTTGAATCCCTCCCTGCCTGGGTAGCCTGAAGTTGCTGCAAGGTAATTTTACCTTTCTCCTGGCTGCAGTCACAACTGTTGGCAGAGAACTGCTC
The DNA here is from genome assembly GCA_016271365.2 of Neoceratodus forsteri. Lineage (NCBI taxonomy): Eukaryota > Metazoa > Chordata > Ceratodontiformes > Ceratodontidae > Neoceratodus > Neoceratodus forsteri. Next base: position 186,111,340 of record JADMNL010000032.1, read on the forward strand.
GGATCCTGCTTCTGGCACCTTTTTTCCAGCGAATGTTGCAAGCTCCCCTTTTCTCTTCTAAAAACAGCCAAAAACACACATTTACTGGTGCTTAGGCTGGGACTGAACAAACTTCTCCCGGGTCAGGAAGAACTGTAATTTAGAGACTGAATATTGCTGTTTAATTCCACCCTGCACAAGCTGTTCTGTGAAAAATATCAATATTTTAAAACTCAGAATTTCTAGTGCTAAAAGGCTGGCATAATTAATTGTACCCTGAGCAAGCACAGCTGGGGATTGTAAAGAACAGTGTTTGTGAAAGCTAAACCTGTGTGCAGACATTCGAGCACTATGTAGGCCGAATTCCATAGTAAGCCTGTTAATTTTGAATCCAAATGTACAGCTGAGCCCTGAGCTCATTTGCTTTGCACCACCCACTCCAGTGCCTGCCCGCCCCAATCGTTAATCTGCTCTCCCCATCTACCTACCTACTTAACCACCCCTCTCTCTCTCCCTCTCTCCCTCTCCTGCAGATCGTACCCCCCTCCTCCGAGGAGCCCGGAGGTCATGAGGAAAATTACCTCAAGCCCTCCCTGCCTGTGGAAGGCCGAAGCTGCTGCAAAGTAATTTTATCTTTCCCCTGGCTACAGTCGTGACCGTTGGCAGAGGACTGCACGGATAATGCTTCTAGAAACTTTCTTACAGTGACTGTTGCAAGCTCCCATTCTCCCTTCTAAAAACTGCCAAAAATGCACATTTACTGGTGCTTATATGCTCAGCAGTAACACTGCTTCACTATGTCCAGAGTGTGCATTCTGCCTGAACATGGGGCTGTGCTAGTGCCTCACACAGTGACTATGTTCAGTAGTAACACAGCCCTGCTATGTCCAGAGTGTGCATTCTGCCTGAATATGGGGCTGTGCTAGTGCTTCGCACAGTGACTGTGCTCAGCAATACCACAACCCCACTATGTCAAGAGTGCACATTCTGCCTGAATATGGGGCTGTGCTAGTGTCTCACACAGGACTATGCTCAGCAGTAACACATCCCCGCTATGTCCAGAGTGTGCATTCTGCCTGAATATGGGGCTGTGCTAGTGTCTCAAACAGTGACTGCTCAGCAATAACACTGCCCTGCTATGTCCAGAGTGTGCATTTAGCCTGATTATGGGGCTGTGCTAGTGCCTCACACAGTGACTATGCTCAGCAGTAACACAGCCCGCTATGTCCAGAGTGTGCATTCTGCCTGAATATGGGGCTGTGCTAGTGATTCACACAGTGACTATGCTCAGCAGTAACACAGCCCCGCTATGTCCAGAGTGTGCATACTGCCTGAATAAGTCTTGTGCTCGTGCCTCACACAGTGACAATGTTCAGCAGAAACACAGCCTCACTATCTCCAGAGTGCGCATTCTGCATGAATATGGGGCTGTTCTAGTGCCTCGCACAGTGACTACGCTCAGCAGTAACACAGCCCCGCACTGTCCAGAGTGTACATTCTGCCTGAATATGGGTCTGTGCGTATGCCTCACACAGTGACTGTGCTCAGCAGTAACACAGCCCCCCATTGTCTGGAGTGTTCATTCTGGCTGAATAATTCACTGAGCTAGTACCTTTCACAGTGACTGTGCTCAGCAGTAACACAGCCCCGCTATGTTCAGAGTGTGCACTATGCATGAATAACGGGCTGTGCTTGTGCCTCACACAGTGACAATGCTCGGAAGTAGCTCAGCCCTGCTATGTCCACAGAGTGCATTCTTGATGAATATTGGGCTGTGCTAGTGCTTCACACAGTGATTGTGCTCGGCAGTAAATCAGCTACACTAGGTCTAGAGTGTGCATTCTGCCTGAATATAGGGCTGTGCTAGTGCCTTACGCGGTGACTATGCTCAGCAGTTGCACAGCACCCTATGTCCAGAGTGTGCATTCTGCCTGAATAAGGGGCTGTGCCTGTGCCTCACACAGTGACTGTGCTCAGCAGTAACACAGCCCCGATATGTCCAGAGTGTGGATTCTGCCTGAATATGGGGCTGTGCTAGTGCCTCACACAGTAATTACACTCTGCAGTAACACAGCCCCACTATGTCCAAAGTGTGCTGCCCGTCTGAATATGGGAATGTGCTTCTGCCTCACTCAGTGACTATACTCAGTAGTAACACTGTCCCGCTATGTCCAGAGTGTGCATTGTGCCTAAATATGGGTCTGTGCTAGTGCCTCACACAGTAACTATGCTCTGCACTAACACAGCCCCACTATGTCCACAGAGTGTGCACCCTGTCTGAATATGGGGGTGTGCTAGTGCCTGACACAGTGACTATGCTCAGCAGTTACACAGCCCCCTATGTCCAGAGTGTGCATTCTGCCTGAATATGGGGCAGTGCTAGTGCCTCACACAGTGACTATGCTCGGCAGTAACTCAACCCAGCTATGTCCAGGTGCATTCTCCTGAATGTGGGGCTGTGCTTATGCCTCACACAGTGACACAGCATCGCAGCAACACAGCCCTGCCATAAACCAGAGTATTGCACTATGCATTAACAACGGGCTGTGCTTGTGCCTCACACAGTGACAATGCTCGGGAAAAACTCAGCCCCGCTATGTCCACAGAGTGCATTCTTGATGAATATTGGGCTGTGCTAGTGCCTCACACTGTGATTCTGCTCAGCAGTAACACAGCCTCGCTATGTCCAGAGTGTGCATTCTGCCTGAATATGGCTCTGTGCTAGTACCTCACACAGTGACTATGCTCAGCAGTTACACAGCCCCCTATGTCCAGAGTGTGCATTCTGTCTGAATATGGGGCAGTGCTAGTGCCTCACACAGTGACTATGCTCAGCAGTAACTCAGCCCCGCTATGTTCAGAGAGTGCATTCTGTCTGAATATGGGGCTGTGCTAGTGCCTCACACAGTGACTTCGTTCTGCAGTAACACAGCCCCACTATGTGCCGAGAGTGCATTCTGCCTGAATATGGGGCTGTGTCAGTGCCTCACACAGTGACTATGCTCAGCAGTAACACAGCCCCGCTTATTCCAGCGTGTGCATTCTGCCTGAATATGGGGCTGTGCTAGTGCCTCACAAAGTGACTATGCTCAGCAGAAACAAAGCCCTGCTATGTCCAGAGTGTGCATTCTGCCTGAAAATGGGGCTGTGCTAGTGCCTCATAGAGTGACTATGGTCAGCAGTAACACAGCCCCGCTAAGTCCAGAGAGTGCATTCTGACTGAATATGCGGCTGTGCTAGAGCCTCACACAGTGACTGTGCTCGGCAGCAACACAGCCCCCCTATGTCTGGAGTGTGCATTCTGCCTGAATATGGGGCTGTGATAGTGCCTCACACAGTGAATATGCTCTGCAGTAACGCAGCCCCGCTATGTCCAGAGTGTGCATACGGCCTGAATATTGGTCTGTGCTAGTGCCTCACACAGTGACTATGCTCAGCAGTAACTCAGCCCCGCTATGCCCAGAATGTGCATTCTGCCTGAATAAGGGGTTGTGCTAGTGACTCACACAGTGACTATGCTCAGCAGTAACACAGTCTCGCTATGTTCAGAGAGTGCATTCTGCATGAAAATGGGGCTGTGTTGTGACTCACACAGTGACTATGTTCAGCAGTAACACAGTCCCGCTATGTACAGAGTGTGCAGCCTGTCTGAATATGGGGCTGTGCTAGTGTCTCACAGAGTGACTACGCTCAGCAGTATCACAGTCCTGCTATGTCCAGAGTGTGCATTCTGCCTGAATATGTGGCTGTGCTAGTGCCTCACACAATGTCTATACTCAGCAGTGACACAGCCCCGCTACGTCCAGGGTGTGCATTCTGCCTAATTACTGGGCTGTGCTAGTTCCTCACGAAGTGACTATCCTCTGGAGTAACACAGCCCAGCTATGTCCAGAGTGTGCACTCTGCCTGAAAATGGGGCTGTGCTGGTGCCTCACACTGCGACTATGCTCAGCAGTAATACAGCCCCACTACGTCCAGAGTGTGCAATCTGCAGGAAAATGGGGCTGTGCTGGTGCCTCACTCAGTGACTACGCTCAGCAGTAACACAGCCCCACTATGTCCAGGGTGTGCATTCTGCCTGAATATGGGGCTGTGCTAGTGCCTCACACAGTGACCATGCTCAGCAATTGAACAGACCCGCTATGTACAGATTGTGCATTGGGCCTTAATATTGTGCTGCGCTAGTGCCTCACACTGTGACTATGCTCAGCAGAAATGCAGCCCCACTTATTCCAGAGTGTGCATTCTGCCTGAATATGGGGCTTTTCCAGTGCCTCACACAGTAACTATCCTCAGCAGTAACAAAGCCCCACCCTGTCCTGAGAGCATTTTGCCTATTCATAGTGGATTTGATGCAGGCGTCACTGTGATGGAATCTGAAGGGCATTGAAGGACCGTGATGCTAGTGTTAAAGGATTCATAGTGGAGCCTGATACCGGGCATCACCGTAGAGGAGTCTGCAGGCATTGCAGGACCGCACACTAGTGCAGGTAATGTGATCTTGAAGGAGCCTGATGGGCATCACTGCTGCAGGAGTCTGGTAGGAGCATTGCAGTACCATGACCTACTGTACTAAAGTGACTATGATGGAGCTGATGCTGGCATCACTGCTGAGGAGTCTGGAAGGGCATTGCAGGACCTTGATGCTAGTGCAGTTAAAGTGATTCACAGTGGAGCCTTATGCAGGGCATCACTGTCGCAGGAGTCTGGTAAGGGCATTGCAGGACCGTGACACTAGTGCAGGTAAAGTGATTCATGAAGGAGCCTGATGCTGGGCATCAGTGTTGCAAGAGTCTGGAAGGGGCAATGCAGGACCATTACGCTACTGCAGTTAAAGTGATTCATGATGGAGCCTGATGCTGGCCATCACTGTTGCAGGAGTCTGGAAGGGGCATTGCAGGACCATGACGCTAGTGCAGGTAAATCGATTCATAGTGGAGCCTGATGCAGGGCATCACTGTTGCAGGTGAATGGAAGGGGCATTGCAGGACCATGACGATAGTGCAGGTAAAGTGATTCATAGTGGAGCCTGATGCAGGGCATCACTGTTGCAGGAGTCTGGAAGGGGCATTGCAGGACCATGACGATAGTGCAGGTAAAGTGATTCATGATGGAGCCTGATGCAGGGAATCACTTTCGCTGTAGTGTGGAAGGAGCAGTGCAACACCGATGCTAGTACAGGTAAATTGACGCATTTAGCCTGATGCAGGGCATCACTGCACGAGTCTGGAGGAGCAGCAGGACCGTGATGCTAGTGCAGTAAAGTGATTCATGATGGAGCCTGATGGCATCTCTGTCATAGAGTCTAGAGGCATTGCAGGACCGCACACTAGTGCAGGTAGCAATTCATAGGGAGCCCGATGCTAGGCATCACTAGCAGGAGCTGAATAGCCTTGTAGGAACGTACACTAGGCAAGTAAAGATTCAGGAGCCCGAAGCTGGCAATTGTCACAGTAGTCTGGCAGTGCAGGACCATGATACTAGTGCAGGTAAAGTGATTAAAAGTGAGCCTGATGCTGGGCATCACACTGTCACAGGGTCGAAGGCATTGCAGACGCGACGCAGTGCAGGTAAAGGATTCATGATGGAGCCTGATGCCATCACTGTCACAGGAGTCTGAAGGCATTGCAGGACTGTGACACTAGTGCAGGTAAAGTGACTCGTAGTGGATTCTGATGCTGGGCATCACTGTCAAAGGTGTCTGGAAGGGGCATTGCAGGACCGTGATGCTAGTGCAGGTAAAATGATTCATAGCTGAGCCTGATTCTGGGCATCACTGTCACAGAGTCTGGTGGGCAGTGGAGCCATGACATAGTGCAGGTAAAGTGATTCATAGACCTGATGCTGGGCATCACTTCGAGGAGTCAGAAGGCATTGCAGGACCGTGAAACGAGTCCTGGTGAAGTGATTCAAAGTGGGCATGGCAAGCATCGCTGTCATAGGAGTCTGGCCACTAGGACCATGACGCTAATGCAGCTGAAGTATTCATAGTGAGCCGATGCCAGGCATCACCGTCGCAGGAGTCTAGAATGGGCATTGAGGACCGAAGAACTAGTGCAGGTAAATAGATTCAAGTGGAGCCTGATGCTAGCATCACAGTTGCAGGAGCTAGAAGGGCAGCAGGACCACAGCTAGTGTAGGTAAAGTGATTCGATGGAGCCAGATGCTGGGCATCACTGTTGGGAGTCTGCGGGCATTACAGGACCGTGACACAAGTGCAGGTAGTGATTTAAAGTGAGCCACAGGGGCATCCGGACACAGGAGTCTCAAGGCAGTGCAGGACCAGAACAGTGCAGGTAAGTGTTTAGTGGACCTGATGCTGGGATACTGTTGCAGGGGTTTGGAAGGGCATTGCAGGACCGGGACCAGGTAAAGTAATTCATAGTGGACCTGATGCTGGGCATCACTGTTGCTGGGAGCCTGAAGGCATTGCAGGACCGTGACACTGAGCAGGTAAAGTGACGAAGTGGACCTGGAAGCACAGCATCGCGTCACTGGGTCTGGGCAGCAGGAACCAATGCTAGTGCAGGTAAAGTGACCATGTGACCCTGATGCTGGGTATCAGAAGCGAGGGTCTGGGGCATTGCAGGACCGACACTAGGAAGTGAATAAAAGTGACCCCAGCTGGGCATCCTGTCACAGGAGCCTGAAGGCATTTAGACCGTGACAGCAGCTAAAGAAATTATAGTGGAGCCTGATGCCAGCACTGTCGCAAAGTCTGTAAAGGGCATTGGAGGACCGTAACACTAGTAAAGGTAAAGTGATTCATAGTGGAACTGGCTGAGCATCACTGCAGGATTGGAAGGAGTGCGACCATAGCAGAAGATAAAGTGATTCGAAGGAGCCTGATGCTGGGTAACACCGTGGGAGTCTGGATTAACAGGACCTGACAAGCAGCAAAGTGATTCACGGGAGCCTTACACAGGCATCACTGTCGGGAGTCTGTAAGGGCATTGGGACCGTGACACTAGTGGGTAAAGTGATTCATGAAGGAGCCTGATACTGGGCATCAGTGTTGCAAGAGTCTGAAGGGCAGCAGGATTGACGCCACTGCAGTTAAAGTGTTCGATGGAGCTGATGTTACCATCACTGTTGCAGGGTTGGAAGAGGCACAGGACCATGACGCTAGTGCAGGTAAATCGATTCATTGTGGAGCCTATGAGGTAATAACTGTTGCAGGTGAATGGAAGGAGCATTGCAGGACCAAGGCCATAGTGAGGGAAGTGATTTAAAGCGGGCCTGAAGCAGCAACGCGTGACAGGGAGTCTGGAAGGGGCAGGACCGTAACGCTAGCAGGTAAGTGATTCAGTGGACCCTGATGCTGCACACAGTTGCAGGGGTCTGGAAGGAGCATACAGGACCGTGACACTAGTGTAGTAAAGTGAATCAAGTGGAATACAGAGCTCGGCATCACTGTCACAGGAGTCTGAAGGCATTTGGAACCGCGATGCTAGTGCAGCTAAAGAAATTATAGTGGAGCCTGATACTAGGCATCACCGTCGAGAAGTCTGTAAAGCGCACTGGAGGACCGAACACTAGCAGGTAAAGTGATCTAGTGGAGACAGCGCTGAGCATCACTGTTGCAGGGTCTGGAAGGCAGTGGGACCATGGTGCTAGTGCAGATAAAGTGATTCATGATGGAGCCTGATGCTGGGCATCACCGTTGCGAGTCTGGAATGGTCATTACAGGACCTTGATGCTAGTAGTTAAGTGATTCACAGTGGCCTTGGGCAGACATCACTGTTGCAAGTCTGAAGGCATGCAGGCCGTGACACTAGTGGTGGAGCGATTCAAGAAGGAGCCTGATCCTGGGCATCCTGTTGCGGAGTTAAAGGGCATAGCAGCAGAATGATGCTATGCAGATAAAGTGATTCATAGTGGTGCTGATGTTGGGCATCACGTCGAGAGTCTGGAAGGGGCACGAGACCAATGCTAGTGCTAGTAAGTGATTGTTGGACCCTGATGCTGCATCACTGTTGCAGGAGCCTGATGCGGCATTGCACCGTGACAGTAGTGCAGGTAAAGTGATTCACTGAGCCTGAAGCATCGCTGTCACAGGAGTTTGGAAGGGCATTTCAGACCGTGGCTAGTGCAGCTAAAGTGGGTCATAGTAGACCTGATGCTAGGCATCACTCTCGGGAGTCTGGAAAGGCATTGGAGGACCGTAACAACAGTGCAGGTAAAGTGATTCATAGTGGAGCCTGACCCATGAGCATCACTGATGCAGGAGTCTGGAAGGCAGTGCAGACCACGTGCTAGTGCAGGAAGAGATGGGCCTGATGCTGGGCATCACTGTTGCAGGAGTCTGGAAGGCATTGCAGGACCGTGACACTAGTGCAAAGTGATTTAAAGTGGAGCTCAGCTGGGCATCACTGTCACGGAGTCTGAAGGGCAGTGCAGGACCGTGATGCTAGTGCAGGTAAAGTATAGTGACCACGAGGGCATCACTGTTGCAGGTGTCTGGAAGGGCATTGCAGGACAGAGCACTCAGGCAGGTAAGTGATTCATAGTGGAGCCTGATGCTGGGTATCATGTCGCAGGGTGGAAGGGCAATGCAGGACAATGGCCATTGCAGGTAAAATGATCCACAGTGGGCCTGATGCTGAGCATCACTGTCGCAGGAGTCTGGGGCATTGCAGGACCACGATGCTAGTGCAGCGAAAAATTCGTAGTGGTGCCTGATGCTGAGCATCTCTGTCGCAGGAGTCTGGAAGGCATTGCAGGACCGTGACACTAGCAGATAAAGTGATTCATGAAAGAGCTGATGCGGGCAACACTGTTGCCAAATCTGAAAGGGTTGCATCACCATGACTGCGCAGGTAAAGTGATCCAAGTGGGCCTGAGCTGGGCACATGTCACAGGAGTCTGGAAGGGCATTTCAGACCAGGATGCTATGCGCTAAAGTGATTCATAGTCGAGCCTACTAGGCGCCACTGTCGAGGAGTCTGAAAAGGCATTGAGGACCCGAAGCTCGCACAGGTAAAGGATTCATAGTGGAGCCTGGCTGAGCGCCACTGTACCAGGAGTCTGAAGTGCAGGACCATGGTGCTAGTGCAGGTAAAGTGATTCATAATGGAGCCCAGATGCTGGGCATCACCGTTGCAGGAGTCTGAAGGGCATTGCAGGACCAAGATGCTAGTGCAGGAAATCGATTCATAGTGGAGCTGTGCAGGGCATCACTTTTGCAGAAATGGAAGGGGCACTGCAGGACCAAGATGCTAGTGCAGGTAAAGGATTCATGATGGAGCGGTGGCATCACCGTCGAAGGAGTCTGGAAGGGGCATTGCAGGACCCGGACACCAGTGCAGGTAAAGTGACGCGATGGAGCCTGATTAGGACATCACCGTCACAGGAGTCCGAAGGGCAGTGCAGGACCGTGACACTAGTGCAGGTAAGCATGCGATGGAGCCTAATGCAGGGCATCACTGTCACAGGAGTCTGGCATTGCAGGACCAGCGACGAAAGGTAAAGTATCTGAGGGAGCCTGATGCTGGGCATCTGTCACAGGAGTCTGGAAGGGCATTGCAGGACTGTGACACTAGTGGTAAAGACTAGTAGTGGATTCTGATGCTGGGCATCCTGTCAAAGGTGTCTGAAGGGCATTGCGGACCGTGATGCTAGTGTAGGTAAAATGATTCATACCTCAGCCTGATTCCGGGCATCACCGTTAGAGCCCGGCAGAAAGTAAGAACCACGACACTAAGTCCTGGTAATGTGATTCAAAGTGAGCGTGAGCGGGACATCGCTGTCATAGAGCCTGGGCACATCAAAAAGGACACGCAACGAAGGATCATAGCGGAGCCTGATGCTAGCACTGTCGCAGGAGTCTGGAATGGGCATTGGAGGACCGTACACTAGTGCAGTAAAGTGATTCATAGTGGAGCCTGATGCTGAGCATCCCAGTTGCAGTAGTCTGGAAGGGGCAGTGCAGGACCATGGTGCTAGTGCAGGTAAGTGCTTCATGATGGAAGGATGCTGGGCCTCATGCAGGAGTCTGGAGGGGCATTAGGACGTGACACTAGTGGGTAAAGTGATTTAAAGTGGAGCCTGCCAGGACACGCGACACAGGAGTCTGGAAGGCAGTGGGACCGTAACGCTAGTGCAGGTAAAGTGTTTCATAGTGACCTGATGCTGCATCACTGCTGCAGGGTCTGGAAGGCATTGCAGGACCGGACACTAGTGCAGGTAAAGTAATTCTATAGGGGAGACTGATGCTGCATCACTGTTGCAGGAGTTCGAAGGGGCATTGGGACCGTGACACTAGTGCAGGTAAAGTGATTTAAGTGGATCCTGAAGCAGGGCATCGCGTCACAGGAGTCTGGAAGGCAGCGCAGGACCAGAAGCTAGTGCAGTAAAGGATTCATAGTGGACAAGGATGCTGGGCACTGTTGCAGGAACTGGAAGGGCATTGCAGGACCGACACTAGTACAGGAAGTGAATCAAAGTGAGCCTGAGCTGGGCATCACTCTCACAGGAGTCTGGAAAGGCATTTGGACCGTGATGCTAGTGCAGCAAAAGAAATTAGTGGAGCCTGATGCTAGCATCACTGCCGAGGAGTCTAAGAGGGCATTGAGGACATGAACTAGTGCAGGTAAAGTGATTCATAGTGGTCGACGCTGAGCATCACTGTTGCAGGAGTCTGAAGGGGCAGTGCAGGACCATGGTGCTAGTGAAGGTAAAGTGATTCATGATGGAGCCTGATGCTGGGCATCACTGTTGCAGGAGTCTGGAATGGGCATTGCAGGACCTTGATGCTAGTGCAGTTAAAGTGATTCACAGTGGAGCCTTATGCAGGGCATTACCACGAGGTCACCAAGGGCATTGCAGGACCGTGACACTAGTGCAGGTAAGCGATTTTGAAGGCCTGATGCTGGGCATCAGTGTTGCAAGAGTCTGAAGGGGCAATGCAGGACTACGCCACTGCAGTTAAGTGATTCATGATGGAGCCTGATGCTGGCCATCACTGCTGCAGGAGTCTGGAAGGCACGGACCAAGGACGCTAGTGCAGGTAAATGATCACAGGGACCTGATGCAGGCATCTGTTGCAGTGAATGGAAGGCATTGCAGACCACAATAGTGCAGGTAAAGTGATTCATAGGAGCCTGATGCAGAGGCATCACTGTTGCAGGAGTCTGAAGGCACAGGACCATGACGATAGTGCAGGTAAAGTGATTCATGATGGAGCCGATGCAGGCATCACTACAGGAGTCTGAAGGGCTTTACAGGACCGTGACACTAGTGTGGAAAGTGATTCACGATGGAGCCTGATGCAGGCACTGCTGGAGGTGGAAGAAGCAGCAGCACGCGATGCTGTGCAGTAAATTGATTCACGATTTAGCCTGATGCAGGGCATCACTGCCACTGGAGTCTGGAGGGAGCAGTGCAGGACCGTGATGCTAGTGCAGGTAAAGTGATTCATGATGGAGCCTGATGCAGGGCATCTCTGTCATAGGAGTCTGGAAGGGGCATTGCAGGGCCGTGACACTAGTGCAGGTAAAGCAATTCATAGTGGAGCCTGATGCCAGGCATCACTGCAAGAGTTACAACAGGCCTTGCAGGACCGTGACACTGGCGCAAGTAAAGTGATTCATAGTGAGTTGAGCTGGGCATCATTGTCACAGTAGTCTAGGCGGCAGTGCAGGACCATGATGCTAGTGGTAAAGTGATTAAAGTGGAGCCTGATGGGCATCACTGTCACAGAGTCTGGAAGGGGCATTGGCGACCAAGGCTAGTGCAGGTAAAGTGATTATGATGGAGCCCAATGCCGGGCATCGTCACAGGAGATGGAAGGGCATTGCAGACCGTGACAATAGTGCAGAAAGTACTCGTAGTGGATTCTGATGCTGAGCATCACCGTCAAGGCGTCTGAAGGCATTGCAGGACCGTGATGCTAGTGCAGGTAATGATTCATATGGAGCTGATTCTGGGCATCACTGTCACAGGAGTCTGGGTGGGCAGTGGGAACCATGACACTAGTGCTGGCAAGGATTCATTGAGCCTGATGCTGGGCATCACCGTCGCGGAGTCTGAAGGCAGTGCAGGACCACGACACTAGTGCAGCTAAGTGATTCATAGTGAAACCTGATGCTGGGGCACTGCCAGAAGGGAAGGGCAAGCAGGCCGTGACGCTGGTGCAGGTAAGTGATTCATAGTGGAGCTGATGCAGAGCATCACTGTTGCAGGAATCTGGAAGGGCATTGAAGGACCATGATGTAGTGCAGTTAAAGTGATTCATAGGAATGATGGGCATCACTGTCAGGATCTGATATGGGCATTGCAGACCGTGACACTAGTGCAGGTAATGTGATTCGGAAGGGCCTGATGCTGGGCATCACTGCTGCAGGAGTCTGAAGGAATATTGAGGCACACGACGCTACCGTGGTAAAGGATTCATGATGGAGACAGTGGGCATCACTGTTGCCGGAGTCTGGAAGGGGCATTGCAGGACCAGGAACAGTACATATTAATTCGGTCATAGTGGAGCTTGATAAGACATCACTGTTGCAGGTGTCTGCGGGGCATTGAGAAAACGATGCTAGCAGTTAAAGTGATTCATGATGGACCTGATGAGGCATCACCATCGAGGAGTCTGGAAGGCACTGAGGACCGTGACACTAGTGCTGGTAAAGTGATTCATGATGGGCCTGATGCTGCGATCACTGGCAGGAGTCTGGAAGGGCATTGCAGGGCCACGACATCAGTGCAGTGAAGATTCAAAGTGAGCTAGCCGGGCATCAGTCACAGGAGTCTGGAAGGCGGTGCAGGACCGCGGTAGATGCAGGTAAAGTGATTCATAGTGACCTGATGCTGGGCATCACTGTTGCAGGGTCTGGCGCATTGCAGGACTGTGACACCAGTGCAGTAGTGATTGAAGTAGACCTGATGCTGGGTATCACTGTGAAGTCTGCAAGAATTGCAGGACAATGACGCTATGCCGGTAAAGTGATTTATTGGGGGCCTGATGCTGGGCACCACGAGGAGTCTAAAGGACATTGCATTATAATGATGCCATTGCAGATAAAGTGATTCATAGTGTGCCGGATGCTGGGCATCACCGTAGAGGAGCCGAAGGGGCAACAGGAATGGATGCGAAACTGGTAAAGTGATTCATTGCGGAACCTGATCATGACATCACTGAAACAGGAATCTGGGCGGCTGGCAGGACCGTGATGCAGAGCAGTTAAAGTGATTCATGGTGAACGATGCGCATCACTGTCTCAGAATTCTGGGGTACTGGGACCGCACACTAGCAGGTAAAGTGATTCCGGGAAGGAGCCTGACCTGGGCATCACTGTTGCAGGAGTCTGAAAGGCATAGCAGCAGAATGATGCTATTGCAGATAAAGTGATTCATAGTGGTACCCAGTTAGGCATCACTGTAAGGAGTCTGGAAGGGGAGCAGGACCACGATGCTAGTGCTGGTAAAGATTCATTATGGACCTATGGGCATCACTGTTGCAGAAGTCTGATCGGCATTGCAGGACCGTGACAGCAGTGCAGGTAAAGTGATTCAAATTGAGCCTGAGCTGGGCATCACTGTCACAGAGTTTGAAGCGCATTTCAGGACCGTGGCTAGTGCAGCGAAAGTGATTCATAGGACTGACAAGACATCACTGTCGCAGTCTGAAAGGCAATGGAGACCGTGAATAATAGGTAAGTGATTCATAGTGGAGCCTGACCCTGAGCATCACTGTTGAGGAGTCTGAAGGCAGGGCAGGACAATGGGTAAAGTAATCTGATGGAGCCTGATGCTGGGCATCACTGTTGCAGGAGTCTGGAAGAGGCAGGACCCGCACACCAGTGCAGGTAAAGGATTTAGCGGAGCCTGGCTGGGCATCACTGTCACGGAGTCTGGCGGCAGCAGGACCGTGACGCTAGTGCAGGTGAGACCAAGTGGACCCTGATGCAGGGCATCACTGCTGCAGGTCTGGAAGGCATTGCAGACCGCGACACTATTGCAGATAAAGTGATCTTAGGAGCTGATGCTGGGTATTCTATCGGGAGTCTGGGCGGAACTGCACAATGACACTATTGGGTGTGATTCAGGGGCCTGATGCTGCATCACTGTAAGGAGTCTGGAAGGCAATGCAGGACCGTGATGTTACTGCCAAAGAATCGTGAGCCCGATGCTGGGCATCCTGCCGAGGGAGTCCGGCATTGCAGGACCATGACACTAGTGCAAAGTGATTCAAGAAAGAGCCTGAGCCAGGAAACGTTGCCAGAGTCTGGAAAGGGTATTGCGGACCGGACACATACGCAAAAGGATTCCGGGGAGCCTGAAGCTGGGCATTGCTGTCACAGGAGTCTGGAAGGCATCAGGACCATGACGCTAGTGCAGCCTAAAGGATTCACAGTGGGCCTAATGCAGCTACCGACCAGGAGTCTGAAAGACATGGAGGACCGTAACACTATACAGGTAAAGTGATTCAGAGGAGCCTGACGAGAAAAAGCCACTTTGCAGGAGTCTAAGGCAGTGCAGGACCATGGTGCTAGTGTGCGATTCATACAGGACAGACAAGGCATCTTGCAGGAGTCTGAAGGCATTGCAGACCACATGCTAGCAGGAAAAATCGATTCATAGTGGAGCTGATGGCATCACTGTCAAGAGCTCAGGGCGTACGAGACCGGCCTAGTGCAAGTAAAGTGATTCGTGATGGAGCCTGATTAGGACATAACGCGTGGGAGTCCAAGGAGCAGTGCAGGACCGCACTAGTGCAGGTAAATTCTGATGGAGCCAATGGAAAGCATCACTGTCTGAGGAGTCTGGAGGAGGCGGTGCAGGACCGATGACACTAGTGCAGGTAAAGCAATTCATAGAGGAGCCAGATGCTGCGCATTACTGCTGCAGGAGTCTGGAAGGGGCAGTGCAGGACCATGGAGCTAGTGCAGTTAAAGTGATTCATAATGGAGCCTGATGCTGGGCATCACTGTTGCAGGAGTCTGGAAGGGGCATTTCAGGACCGTGACACTAGTGCAGGTAAAGTGATTCATAGTGGAGCCGAAGCTGAGCATCACTGTCACAGGAGTCTGGAAGGGGCACTGCAGGACCATGGCCTTAGTGAAGTGAAGTGATTCATAGTGGAGTCTAACTGGGCATCATTGTCACAGGAGTCCCTGGAGGCAGTGCAGGACCATGATGCTAGTGCAGTTAAAGTGATTCATAGTGGACCCTGATGCTGGGCATCACTGTCACAGGAGTCTGAAAGGGGCATTGCAGGACCATGACGCTAGTGCAGGTAAAGTGATTCATGATGGAGCCTGATGCTGGGCATCACTGTCACATGAGTCTTGAACAGGCATTGCAGGACTGTGACACTAGTGCAGGTAAAGTGACTCGTAGTGGACTCTGATGGTGTGCATCACTGTCACAGGTCTCTGGAAGTGGCATTGCAGGACCGTGACGCTAGTGCAGGTAAAATGATTCGTAGCTGAGCCTGATTCTGGGCATCACTTGTCACAAGAGTCAGAAAGGGGCAGTGCAGGACCGTGACTCTAGTGCAGGTAAAGTGATTCATAGTGGAACCTGATTCTGGGCATCACTGTCACAGAAGTCAGGAAGGGGCAATGCAGGACCGTGACGCTAGTGCAGGTAAAGTGATTCATAGTGGAGCCTGATGCTGGGCGTCACTGTCGCAGGAATCTGGAAGGGGCATTGAAAGACCATGATGCTAGTGCAATTAAAGTGATTCATAGTGGAGCCTGATGCTGGGCATCACTGTCGCAGGAGCCCAGGTGAGGGGCATTTGCAGGACCCGTGACACTGGAGTGCAGGTAAAATGATTCATGATGGAGCAATATGCTGGGCATCACTGTTGCAGAAGAGTCTAGAAGAGGCATTGCAGGACCATGGCGCTGCAGTGCAGGCAAGGATTCATAGTGGAACTGATGCAGGGGCATCCCTTATTTGCAGGAGTCGGAGGGGCGTGCCAGGATATGATTGTGCAGGTAAAGTGATTCATGATGGAGCCTGATGCAGGGCATCACTGGCATAGGAGTCTGGAAGGGGCATTGCAGGACCGTGACTGTAGTGCAGGAAAAGTGATTCATGTTGGAGCCTGATGCAGGGCATCACTGTCGCAGGAGTCTGGAAGGAGCAGTGCAGGACCGTGACGCTAGTGCAGGTAAAGCTACTCATGATGGAGCCTGATGTTGGGCATCACTGTTGTAGGAGTCTGGAAGGGGCATTGCAGGACCATGACACTAGTGCAGGTAAGGCGATTCATAGTGGAGCCTGATGCTGCGCATCACTGTTGCAGGAGTCTGGAAGGGGCAGTGAAGGACCATGATGCTAGTGCAGGTAAAGTGATTCATGATGGAGCCTGATGCAGGGCATCACTGTTGCAGGAGTCTGGAAGGGGCATTGCAGGGCCGTGACACTAGTGCAGTTAAAGTTATTCAAAGTGGAGCCTGAAGCTGGGCATCACTGTCACATGAGTCTGGATAGGGCAGCGCAGGACCGTAGCACTAGTGCAGATAAAGTGAT
Source organism: Neoceratodus forsteri (assembly GCA_016271365.2). Taxonomy (NCBI): domain Eukaryota; kingdom Metazoa; phylum Chordata; order Ceratodontiformes; family Ceratodontidae; genus Neoceratodus; species Neoceratodus forsteri. The sequence goes on from JADMNL010000032.1 coordinate 186,127,801, forward strand.
TCATAGTGGACGCTGATGCTGGGCATCACTGTTGCAGGGGTCTGGAAGGGGCATTGCAGGACTGTGACACTAGTGCAGGTAAAGTGATTCATAGTGGAGCCTGATGCTGGGTATCACTGTTGCAGGTCTGGAAGTGAGCATTGCAGTACATTGATGCTATTGCAGATAAAGTGATTCATAGTGGTGCCTGATGCTGGGCATCACTGTCGCAGGAGTCTGGAAGGGGCATTGCAGGACAATGATGCTATACCGGATAAAGTGATTCATAGTGATGCCTGTTGCTGGGCATCACTGTCATGAGTCTGTAAGGGGCATTGCAGGACCCGTGATGTAGTGCTGGTAAAGTGATTCATTATGGACCCTGATGCTGGGCATCACTGTTGCAGGAATCTGGAAGGGCATTGCAGTACCGTTATGCTGGTGCAGCTAAAGTGATTCATAGTGGAGCGTGATGCTGGGCATCACTGTCGCAGGAGTCTAGAAGGGGTATTGCAGGACCGTGTTGCTAGTGCAGGTAAAGTGATTCATGAAGGAGCCTGATGTTCGCCATCACTGTTGCAGGGGTCTGGAAGGGGCATTGCAGGACTGTGACACTAGTGCAGGTAAAGTGATTCATAGTGGAGCCTGATGCTGGGTATCACTGTTGCAGGAGTCTCGAAGTGAGCATTGCAGTACATTGATGCTATTGCAGAAAAAGTGATTCATAGTGGTGCCTGATGCTGGGCATCACTGTCGCAGGAGTCTGGAAGGGGCATTGCCGGACAATGATGCTATTGCAGATAAAGTGATTCATAGTGATGCCTGTTGCTGGGCATCACTGTCGCAGGAGTCTGTAAGGGGCATTGCAGGACCGTGATGCTAGTGCTGGTAAAGTGATTCATTATGGACCCTGATGCTGGGCATCACTGTCACAGAAATCTGGAAGGTGCATTGCAGGACTGTGATGCTAGCGCAGTTAAAGAGATTCTTAGTGGAGCCTGATGCTGGGCATCATTGTCGCAGGAGTCTGGAAGGGGCATTTCCGGACCATGACGCTAGTGAAGCTAAAGTGATTCATAGTGGAACCTGATGCTGGGCATCACTGTCACAGAAGTCAAGAATGGGCAATGCAGGACCATGACGTTATTGCAGGTAAAGTGATTTATAGTGGAGCCTGATGCTGGGCGTCTCTGTCGCAGGAATCTGGAAGGGGCATTGAAGGACCATGATGCTAGTGCAGTTAAATTGATTCATAGTGGAGCCTGATGCTGCGCATCACTGTCACAAGAGTCTTGAACGGGCATTGCAGGACCGTGACACTACTGCAGGTAAAGTAATTCATAGTGGAGCCTGATGCAGGGCATCACTGTTGCAGGAGTTTGGAAGAAGCAGTGCAGTACCATGACGCTAGTGCTGGTAAAGTTATTCATGATGGGGCCTGATTCTGGGCATCACTGTCACAGGAGTCTTGAAGGGACATTGCAGGACTGTGACACTAGAGCAGGTAAAGTGACTTGTAGTGGAGTCTGATGCTGGGCATCACTGTCACAGGTGTCTGGAAGGGGCATTGCAGGACTGTGATGCTAGTGCAGGTAAAATGATTCATAGCTGAGCCTGATTCTGGGCATCACTGTCGCAGGAGTCTGGCCGGGGCAGTGCAGGACCAGGATGCTAGTGCTGGTAAAGTGATTCATAGTGGAGCGTGATTCTGGGCATCACTGTCGCAGGAGTCTAGAAGGGACATTGCAGGACCGTGATGCTAGTGCAGCTAAAGTGATTCATAGTGGAGCCTGATGCTAGACATCACTGTTGCAGGAGTCTGGAAAGGGCATTGGAGGACCGTAACACTAGTGCAGGTAAAGTGATTCATAGTGGAGCCTGACGCTGAGCATCACTGTTGAAGGAGTCTGGAAGGGGCAGTGCAGGACCATGGTGCTAGTGTAGGTAAAGTGATTCATGATGGAGCCTGATACTGGGCATCACTGTTGCAGGAGTCTGGAAGGGTCATTGCAGGACCGTGACACTAGTGCAGGTAAAGTAATTTAAAGTGGAGCCTGAGGCTGGGCATCGCAGTCACAGGAGTCTGGAAGGGGCAGTGCAGGACCGTGACGCTAATGCAGGTAAAGTGATTCATAGTGGACCCTGATGCTGGGCATCACTGTTGCTGGAGTCTGGAATGGGCATTGCTGGACAATGACTCTATTCAAGGTAAAGTCATTCATAGTGGGGCCTGATGCTGTGCATCACTGTCGCAGGAGTCTGGATGTGGCATTGCAGGGCAATGATGCAATTGCAGTTAAAGTGACTCAAAGTGGGGCCTGATGCTGGGTATCTCTGTCACAGGAGTCTGGAAGGGGCATTACAGGACCGTGACACTAGTGCATGTAAAGTGATTCTTAGTGGTGCCTGATGCTGGGCATCACTGTTGCAGGAGTCTGCAAGGGGCATTGCAAGACCGTGAAGCTAGTGCTGGTAAAGTGATTCATTATGGACCCTGATGCTGGGCATCACTGTCGTAGGAGACTGGAAGGGGCATTTCAGGACCATGACGCTAGTGCAGCTAAAGTGATTCATAGTGGAACCTGATGCTGGGCATCACTTTCACAGAAGTCAAGAATGGGCAATGCAGGACCATGTCGTTAGTGCAGGTAAAGTGATTCATAGTGGAGCCTGATGCTGGGCATCACTGTCGCAGGAATCTGGAAGGGGCATTGAAGGACCATGATGCTGGTGCAGTTAAAGTGACTTATAGTGGAGCCTGATGCTGGGCATGCAATACTCAGGAGCCTGGTAGGGGCATTGCAGGACGTGACACTAGTGCAGGTAGAAGTGATTCATGAAGGAGCCTGATGCTGTGCATCACTGTTGCAGCAGTCTGGAAGGGGCATTGCAGGACCATGACGCTACTGCAGTTAAAGTGATTCATGATGGAACCTGATGCTGGGCATCACACTTGCAGGAGTCTGGAAGGGGCATTGCAGGACCATGATGCTAGTGCAGGTAAATCGATTCATAGTGGAGTCTGATGCAGGGCATCACTGTTGCAGGTGTCTGGAAGGGGCATTGCAGGAATGTGATGCTAGTGCAGGTAAAGTGATTCATAGTGGAGCCTGATGCAGGGCATCACTGTTGCAGGAATCTGGACGGGGCATTGCAGGACAGTGACGATAGTTCTGGTAAAGTGATTCATGATGGAGCCTGATGCAGGGCATCACTATCGTAGAAGTCTGGAAGGGGCATTGCAGGACTGTGACTCTAGTGCAGGTAAAGTGATTCATGATTGCGCCTGATGCAGGGCATCACTGCTGCAGGGGTCTGGAAGGAACAGTGCAGGACCGTGATGCTAGTGCAGGTGAAGTGATTCATGATGGAGCCTGATGCTGGGCATCACTGTTGTAGGAGTCTGGAAGGGGCATTGCAGGACCGTGACACTAGTGCAGTTAAAGTGATTCAGAAGTGGAGCCTGAAGCTGGGCATCACTGTCACAGAAGTCTGGAAGGGGCAGTGCAGGACCGTGACAGCTAGTGCAGGTAAAGTGATTCATAGTGGACCCTGATGCTGGGCATCACTGTTGCAGGGGTCTGGAAGGGGCATTGCAGGACTGTGACACTAGTGCAGGTAAAGTGATTCATAGTGGAGCCTGATGCTGGGTATCACTGTTGCAGGAGTCTGGAAGTGAGCATTGCAGGACAATGATGCTATTCCAGATAAAGTGATTCATAGTGGTGCCTGATACTGGGCATCACTGTTGCAGGGGTCTGGAAGTGGCATTGCAGGACCATGATGCTAGTGCTGGTAAAGTGATTCATTATGGACCCTGATGCTGGGAATCACTGTCGAAGGAATCTGGAAGGGCATTGCAGGATCTTGATGCGAGTGCACTTAAAGTGATTCATAGTGGAGCGTGATTCTGGGCATCACTGTCACAGGAGTCTAGAAGGGGTATTGCAGGACCGTGACGCTAGTGCAGCTAAAGTGATTCATAGTGGAGCCTGATGCTAGGCATCACTGTCGCAGGAGTCTGGAAAGGGCATTGGAGGACCGTAACACTAGTGCAGGTAAAGAGTGATTCATAGTGGAGCCTGACTGAGCATCACTGTTGAGAGAAGTCTGGAAGGGCAGTGCAGGACCATGGTGCTAGTGCCGGGTAAAGTGATTCATGATGGGTGATACTGGGCATCACTGTTGCAGGAGTCTGGAAGGGGCATTGCAGGACCGTGACACTAGTGCAGGTAAAGTGATTTAAAGTGAAGCCTGAGGCTGGGCATCGCTGTCACAGGAGTCTGGAAGGGGCAGTGCAGGACCGTGACACTAATGCAGGTAAAGTGATTCATAGTGGACCCTGATGCTGGGCATCACTGTTGCTGCAGTCTGCAATGGGCATTGCTGGACAATGACGCTATTCAAGGTAAAGTGATTCATAGTGGGGCCTGATGCTGGGCATCACTGTCTCAGGAGTCTGGATGTGGCATTGCAGGACAATGATGCTATTGCAGTTAAAGTGATTCAAAGTGGGGCCTGATGGTGGGCATCACTGTCACAGGAGTCTGGAAGGGGCATTGCAGGACCATGACACTAGTGCATGTAAAGTGATTCATAGTGGTGCCTGATGCTGGGCATCACTGTCGCAGGAGTCTGCAAGGGGCATTGCAAGACTGTGAAGCTAGTGCTGGTAAAGTGATTCATTATGGACCCTGATGCTGGGCATCACTGTAGGAGGAGTCTTTAAGGGGCATTTCTGGACAATGACGCTAGTGCAGCTAATGTGATTCATAGTGTAACCTGATGCTGGGCATCACTGTCACAGAAGTCAAGAATGGGGAATGAAGGACCATGTCGTTAGTGCAGTTAAAGTGATTCTAGTGGAGACTGATGCTGGGCATCACTGTCGCAGGAGTCTTAAACGGGCTTTGCAGGACCTTGACACTAGTGCAGGTAAAGTAATTCATTGTGGAGCCTGTTGCTGGGCATCACTGTTGCAGGAGTTTGGAAGGAGCAGTGCAGGACCATAACGCTAGTGCAGCTAAAGTGATTCATAGTGGAGCCTGGTGCCAGGCATCACTGTTGCCGTAGTCTGGAAGGGGCATTGCAGGACCGTGACACTAGTGCAGGAAAAGTGATTCATAGTGGAGCCTGATGCTGGGCCTCACTGTTGCAGGAGTCTGGAAGGGGCAATGCAGGACCATGACACTAGTGCCGGAAAAGTTTTTCAAAGTGGAGCCTGAAGATGGGCATCAATGTCACAGGAATCTGGAAGGGACATTGCAGGACTGTGATGCTAGTGCAGTTAAAGTGATTCCTGATGGAGACTGATGCTGGGCATCATTGTTGCAGGAGTCTGGAAGGGGCATTGCAGGACCATGACGCTAGTGCAGGTAAAGCGATTCATAGTAGAGCCTGATGCAGGGCATCACTGTTGCAGGTGTCTGGAAGGGGCATTGCAGGACCGTGATGCTAGTGCAGGTAAAGCGATTTATAGTGGAGCCTGATGCCGGGCATCACTGTTGCAGGAGTCTGGAAGGGGCATTGCAGGACCCTTACGATAGTGCAGGTAAAGTGATTCATGATGGAGCCTGACGCTGGGCATCACTGTCGTAGGAGTCTGGAATGGGCATTGTAGGACCGTGATGTTAGTGCAGGTAAAGTGATTAATGATGGAGCCTTATGCTGGGCATCACTGTCCTAGGAGTCTGGAAGGGGCATTGCAGGACCGTGACACTAGTGCAGGTAAAGTGATTCATAGTGGACCCTGATGCTGGGCATCACTGTTTCTGGAGACTGGAAGGGGCATTGCAGGACAGTGACACTAGTGCAGGTAAAGTGATTCATAGTGGAGCCTGATGCTGGGCATCACTGTCGCAGGAGTCCGGAAGGGGCATTGCAGGACAATGATGCTATTGCAGGTAAAGTTATTCAAAGTGGGGCCTGATGCTGGCCATCACTGTCCCAGGAATCTGGAAGGGGCATTGCAGGACCGTGACACTAGTGCAGGTAAATGGATTTAAAGTGGAGCCTGAGGCTGGGCATAGTTGTCACAGTAGTCTGGAAGGGGCAGTGCAGGACCGTGACGCTAGTGCAGGTAAAGTGATTCATAGTGGACCCTGATGCTGGGCATCACTGTTGCTGGAGTCTGGAAGGGGCATTGCAGGACAATGATGCCATTGCAGGTAAAGTGATTCAAAGTGGGGCCTGATGCTGGGCATCACTGTCACAGGAGTCTGGAAGGGGCATTGCAGGACCGTGACACTAGTGCATGTAAAGTGATTCATAGTGTTGCCTGATGCTTGGCATCACTGTCGCAGGCGTCTGGAAGGGCATTGCAGGACCGTGAAGCTAGTGCTGGTAAAGTGATTCATTATGGACCCTGATGCTGGGCATCACTGTCGCAGGAATCTGGAAGGGGCATTGCAGTCTGTGATGCCAGTACAGTTAAAGTGATTCATAGTGGAGTCTGATGCTGGGAATCACTGTCGCAAGAGTCTGGAAGAGGCATTTCAGGAGCATGACGCTAATGCAGCTAAAGTGATTCATAGTGGAACCTGATGCTGGGCATCACTGTCACAGAAGTCAAGAAGGGGCAATACAGGACCGTGACGTTAGTGCAGGTAAAGTGATTCATGGTGGAGCCTGATGCTGGGCGTCTCTGTCGCAGGAATCTGGAAGGGGCATTGAAGGACCATGATGCTAGTGCAGTTAAAGTGATTCATAGTGGAGCCTGATGCTGGGCATCACTGTTGCAGGACTCTTGAAGGGCATTGCAGGACAGTGACACTAGTGCTGGTAAAGTAATTCATAGTGGAACCTGATGCAGGGCATCACTGTTGCAGGAGTTTGGAAGGAGCAGTGCAGGACCATGATGCTAGTGCAGCTAAAGTGATTCATAGTGGAGCCTGTTGCTAGGCATCACTTTCGCCGGAGTCTGGAAGGGGCATTGCAGGACCGTGACACTAGTGCAGGTAAAGTGATTCATAGTGGAGCCTGATGTTGGGCATCACTGTTGCAGGAGTTTGGAAGGGGCATTGCAGGACCATGACACTAGTGCCAGTCAAGTTTTTCAAAGTGGAGCCTGAAAATGGGCATCAATGTCACAGGAATCTGGAAGGGGCATTGCAGGACCGTGATGCTAGCGCAGTTAAAGTGATTCATAGTGGAGCCTGATGCTGGGCATCACTGTCGCAGGAGTCTGGAAAGGACAGTGCAGGACTAAGACGCTATTGCAGGTAAAGTGATTCCTAGTGGTGCCTAATGCTGGGCATCACTGTCGCAGGAATCTGGAAGGGGCATTCCAGGACCGTGATACTAGTGCAGGTAAAGTGATTCATAGTGGAGCCTGAAGCTGGGCATCACTGTCGCAGGAGTCTCCAAGGTTCATGGCAGGACTGTGACACTGGTGCAGCTAAAGTGATTCATAGTGGAGCCTGATGCTGGGCATCACTGTTGTAGGAGTCTGGAAGGGGCATTTCAGGACCCTGACACTAGTGCAGGTAAAGTGATTCAAAGTGGAGCCTGAAGCTGGGCATCTCTGTCACAGGGGTCTGGAAGGGGCAATGCAGGATCGTGACTCTAGTGCAGGTAAAGTGATTCATAGTGGAGCCTGATGCTGAGTATCACTGTTGCAGGAGTCTGGAAGGGCATTGCAGGACAATGACGCTACAGCAGTTAGTGATTCATGATGGAGACTGATGCTGGGCATCACTGTTGCAGGAGTCTGGAAGGGACATTGCAGGACCATGACGCTAGTGCAGGTAAGCGATTCATAGTAGAGCCTGATGCAGGGCGTCACTGTTGCAGGTGTCTGGAAGGGGCATTGCAGGACCGTGATGCTAGTGCAGATAAAGCGATTCATAGTGGAGCCTGATGCAGGGCATCACTGTTGCAGGAGTCTGGAAGGGGCATTGCAGGACCCTGACAATAATGCAGGTAAAGTGATTCATGATGGAGCCTGATGCAGGGCATCACTGTCGTAGGAGTCTGGAATGGGCATTGCAGGACCGTGACACTAGTGCAGGTAAGGCGATTCATAGTGGAGCCTGATGCTGTGCATCACTGTTACAGGAGTCTGGAATGGGCAGTGCAGGACCATGGTGCTGGTGCAGGTAAAGTGATTCATGATGGACCCTGATGCTGGGCATCACTGTTGCAGGAGTCTGGAAGGGGCATTGCGGTCCCGTCACACTAGTGCAGATAAAGTGATTCAAAGTGGATCCTGAAGCTGGGAATTACTGTCACAGGAGTCTGGAAGGGGCAGTGCAGGACCGTGATGCTGGTGCTTTTAAAGTGATTCATAGTGGAGCCTGATGCTGGGCATCACTGTCGCAGGAGTCTGGAAGGGGCATTGCAGGACCGTGACACTAGTGCAGGTAAAGTGATTCATGAAGGAGCCTGATGCTGGGCATCACTGTTGCAGGAGTCTGGAAGGGGCATTGCAGGACCGTGACACTAGTGCAGTTAAAGTGATTCAAAGTGGAGCCTGATGCTGGGCATCACTGTCACAGGAGTCTGCAAGGGGCATTGCAGGACCATGACACTAGTGCAGGTAAAGTGAATCATAGTGGAGCCTTATGCTGGGCATCACTGTCGCAGGAGTCTTTAAGGGGCATTGCAGGACAATGATGCTATTGCAGGTAAAGTGATTCATAGTGGAGCCTGATGCTGTTCATCACTGCGCAGGGAGTCTGGAAAAGGGCAGTGCAGGACAAGGCATGTGCAGGTAAAGTGATTCCTAGTGGTGCCTAATGCTGGGCATCACTGTCGCAGGAATCTGGAAGGGGCATTCCAGGACCGTGATACTAGTGCAGGTAAAGTGATTCATAGTGGAGCCTGAAGCTGGGCATCACTGTCGCAGGAGTCTGCAAGGTTCATTGCAGGAATGTGACACTGGTGCAGGTAAAGTGATTCATAGTGGAGCCTGATGCTGGGCATCACTGTTGTTGGAGTCTGGAAGGGGCATTTCAGGACCGTGACACTAGTGCAGGTAAAGTGATTCAAAGTGGAGCCTGAAGCTGGGCATCTCTGTCACAGGGGTCTGGAAGGGGCAATGCAGGATCGTGACTCTAGTGCAGGTAAAGTGATTCATAATGGAGCCTGATGCTGAGTATCACTGTTGCAGGAGTCTGGAAGGGCATTGCAGGACAATGACGCTACAGCAGTTAAAGTGATTCATGATGGAGACTGATGCTGGGCATCACAGTTGCAGGAGTCTGGAAGGGACATTGCAGGACCATGACGCTAGTGCAGGTAAAGCGATTCATAGTAGAGCCTGATGCATGGCGTCATTGTTGCAGGTGTCTGGAAGGGGCATTGCAGGACCGTGATGCTAGTGCAGGTAAAGCGATTCATAGTGGAGCCTGATGCAGGGCATCACTGTTGCAGGAGTCTGGAAGGGCATTGCAGGACCATGACAATAATGCAGGTAAAGTGATTCATGATGGAGCCTGATGCAGGGCATCACTGTCGTAGGAGTCTGGAATGGGCATTGCAGGACCGTGACACTAGTGCAGGTAAGGCGATTCATAGTGGAGCCTGATGCTGGGCATCACTGTTGCAGGAGTCTGGAATGGGCAGTGCAGGACCATGGTGCTGGTGCAGGTAAAGTGATTCATGATGGAGCCTGATGCTGGGCATCACTGTTGCAGGAGTCTGGAAGGGGCATTGCGGTGCCGTCACACTAGTTCAGATAAAGTGATTCAAAGTGGAGCCTGAAGCTGGGCATTACTGTCACAGGAGTCTGGAAGGGGCAGTGCAGGTCCGTGATGCTGGTGCTTTTAAAGTGATTCATAGTGGAGCCTGATGCTGGGCATCACTGTCGCAGGAGTCTGGAAGGGGCATTGCAGGACCGTGACACTAGTGCAGGTAAAGTGATTCAAAGTGGAGCCTGAAGCTGGGCATCACTGTCACAGGAGTCTGCAAGGGGCATTGCAGGACCATGACACTAGTGCAGGTAAAGTGATTCATAGTGGACCCTGATGCTGGGCATCACTGTTGCAGGAGTCTTTAAGGGGCATTGCAGGACAATGAAGCTATTGCAGGTAAAGTGATTCATAGTGGAGCCTGATGCTGGGCATCACTGTCGCAGGAGTCTGGAAGGGGCATTTCAGGACCATGACGCTAGTGCAGCTAAAGTGATTCATAGTGGAGCCTGGTGCTAGGCATCACTGTTGCAGGAGTCTGGAATGGGCATTGGAGGACCGTAACACTTGTGGAGGTAAAGTGATTCATAGTGCCGCCTGACGCTGAGCATCACTGTTGCAGGAGTCTGGAAGGGGTAGTGCAGGACCATGGTGCTAGTGCAGGTAAAGCGATTCATGTTGGAGCCTGATGCTGGGAATCACTGTCGCAGGTGTCTGGAAGGGGAATTGCAGGACCATGACTCTAGTGCACGTAAAGTGATTCCTAGTGGAGCTTGATGCTGGGCATCACTGTTGCAGGAGTCTGGAAGGGGCAGTGCAGGACCGTGATGCTAGTGCAGGTAAAGTGATTCATGTTGGAGCCTGATGCTGGGTATCACTGTCGCAGGAGTCTGGAAGGGGCATTGCAGGACCGTGACACTAGTGCAGGTAAAGTGATTTAAAGTGGAGCCTGATGCTGGGCATCACTGTTGCAGGAGTCTGGAAGGGGCATTGCAGGACCATGACGATAGTGCAGGTAAAGTGATTCATGATGGAGCCTGATTCAGGGCATCACTGTTGCTGGAGTCTGGAAGGGGCATTACAGGACCGTGACACTAGTGCAGGTAAAGTGATTCATGATGGACCCTGATGCTGCGCATCACTGTCGCAGGAGTCTGGAAGGGGCAGTGCAGAACCATGGTGCTAGTGCAGGTAAAGTGATTCATGATGGAGCCTGATGCTGGTCATCACTGTTGCAGGAGTCTGGAAGGGCAGTTCAGGACCGTGACCCTAGTGCAGGTAAAGTGATTCATAGTGGAGTCTGATGCTGGGCATCACTGTCGCAGGAGTCTGGAAGGGGTCTTGCAGGACCGTGACACTTGTGCAGGTAAAGTGATTCAAAGTGGAGTCTGAAGCTGGGCATCACTGTCACAGGAGTCTGGAGGGGGCAGTGCAGGACCATGACACTAGTGCAGGTAAAGTGATTCAAAGTGGAGCCTGATGCTGGGTATCACTGTCACAGGAGTCTGTAAGGGGCATTGCAGGAACATGACGCTAGTGCATGTAAAGTGATTCATGATGGAGCCTGATGCTGGGCATCACTGTCACAGGAGTCTGGAAGGGGCATTGCAGGAACATGACGCTAGTGCAGGTAAAGTGACTCGTAGTGGAGTCTGATGCTGGACATCACTGTCAGAGGTGTCTGGAAGGGGCATTGCAGGACCGTGACGCTAGTGCAGGTAAAATGATTCATAGTGGAGCCTGATTCTCGGCATCACTGTCGCAGGAGTCTGGAGGGGCAGTGCAGGACCATGGCACTAGTGCAGGTAAAGTGATTCATAGTGGAGCCTGTTGCTGGACATCACTGTCGCAGGAGTCTGGAAGGGTCAGTGCAGGACCGTGACACTAGTGCAGTTAAAGTGATTCATAGTGGAGTCTGATGCTGGGCATCACTGTTGCAGTAGTCTGGTAGGGGCATTGCAGGACCGTGACACTAGTGCAGGTAAAGTGATTCATGAAGTAGCCTGATACTGGGCATCACTGTTGCAGGAGTCTGGAAGGAGCATTGCAGGACCATGATGCTACTGCAGTTAAAGTGATTCATGATGGAGCCTAATGCTGGGCATCACTGTTGCAGGAGTGTGGAAGGGGCATTGCAGGACCATGATGCTAGTGCAGGTAAATCGATTCATAGTGGAGCCTGATGCAGGGCATCACTGTCGTAGGAGTCTGGAAGGGGCATTGCAGGACCGTGACACTAGTGCAGGTAAAGTGGTTCATGATGGAGCCTGATGCAGAGCATCACTGTAGCAGGAGTCTGGAAGGAGCAGTGCAGGACCGTGACGCTAGTGCAGGTAACATGATTCATGATGGAGCCTGATGCTGGGCATCACTGTCGTAGGAGTCTGGAAGAGGCATTGCAGGATTGTGACACTAGTGCAGGTAAGGCGATTCATAGTGGAGTCTGATGCTGCGCATCACTGTTGCAGGAGTCTGGAAGGGGCAGTGCAGGACCATGGTGCTAGTGCTGGTAAAGTGATTCATGATGGAGACTGATGCTGGGCATCACTGTTGCAGGAGTCTGGAAGGGGCATTGCAGGGCCGTGACACTAGTGCAGTTAAAGTGATTCATAGTGGAGCCTGAAGCTGGGCATCACTGTCACAGGAGTCTGGAAGGGGCATTGCAGGACAATGATGCTATTGCAGATAAAGTGATTCATAGTGGTGCCTGATGCTGGGCATCACTGTCGCAGGAGTCTGGAAGGGGCATTGCAGGACTGTGATGCTAGTGCTGGTAAAGTGATTCATTATGGACCCTGATGCTGGGCATCACTGTCACAGGAGTCTGGAAGGTGCATTTCAGGACCATGACGCTAGTGCAGCTAAAGTGATTCATAGTGGAGCCTGATGCTAGGCATCACTGTCGCAGGGAGTCTGGAAAGGGCATTGGAGGACCGTAACACTAGTGCAGGTAAAGTGATTCATAGTGGAGCCTGACGCTGAGCATCACTGTTGCAGGAGTCTGGAAGGGGCAGTGCAGGACCATGGTGCTAGTGCAGGTAAAGTGTTTCATGATGGAGCCTGATGCTGTGCATCACTGTTGCAGGAGTCTGGAAGGGGCATTGCAGGACCGTGACACTAGTGCAGGTAAAGTGATTCAAACTGTAGCCGGATGCTGGGCATCACTGTGCAGGAGTCTGGAAGGGGCAGTGCAGGACCGTGACACTAGTGTAGGTAAAGTGATTCATAGTGGAACCTGATTCTGGGCATCTCTGTCGCAGGAGTCTGGAAGGGGCATTTCAGGACCATGACACTAGTGCAGGTAAAAGCGATTCATGATGGAGTCTGATGCTGGGCATCACTGTGCAGGAGTCTGGAAGGGGCAGTGTAGGACCATGATGCTAGTGCAGCTAAAGTGATTCAAAGTGGAGCCTGATGCTAGGCATCACTGTTGCAGGAGTCTGGAAGCGGCAGTGCAGGACCATGGTGCTAGCGCTGGTAAAGTGATTCATAGTGGTGATAAGTTCTCTGTCATATTTAATTTCCTGAAGTGGCAGTCTACTGGGATTACATATTAGGCGCCAATGAATTGCTGAGCAAATTTTGCCATTTTGTAATTTGTAAAGTATCCACAATAAATCTTAACCTACTAAATCACATTTATCTAGCTTAATTACATTCCAGGACATATTTATTTTGGTAGCATGCCGAATCTTCAGTTTATATCTGCAGTAGCAGTGGAGCAATAACATCCAAATTCATTGCAAATGTTCATACAATTTAACAGATAAACTATGAAGTTTTGAACTCCTGTAACTTATAAATTGTAGAAACATAAAAACATAGAATTTAATGGCAGATAAGGACTGCCTGGCCCACCTAGTTTGCCCATTTCCCTACATACTTAAGTTCCAGATCCTAAATGATCTACAGCTTACCTTCTCTTTCCTACCACTAAGGTTGCCTTCTGTCTATCCCATGCATTCATGAATTCACCTATTGTTTTGGCCCCTACAACCTGTGCTGGAGGCCATTCCATGCTTCCACCACCCTTTCCATGAAAAAATACTTCTTCATGTTACCCCTGAGTCTTCCCCCAGTCTCATACTGTACCTCCGTGTTCTTGTACTTCTCTTTTTCTGAAAGATGCTGCCCTCTTAAACCCTGTATATCCCTTTGAGGTACATGAATGTCTCTATTATATCCTCTCCCTCCTTTTCTCAAGGGTATACATATTGGGGTCTTTCAGTCTTCCCTTATACGTTTTCTGGTGCATTCCTTTCACTATTTTTGTAGCCCTTCTCTGTATCGCTTCCATTCTGTTTATGTCCTTTTAGAGATGTGGTCTCCAGAACTAAACACAGTAGTCCAGATGTGGCCTAACCAATTGTCTGCGAAGTGGCATCACCACCTCCTGTTTCTACAGGTGATGCCTCTCCCTGTGCACCCTAGCAAACTGATTACGCTCTATTTAGCAGTTTCTAAGACTCTTACAAGAAAGTATGCATGCCAATTTTCAATTATTCAGCTCTAGAAGTAGCTATGTTGTAAGCTTAGAAATATTTTCAGAAACTTTCACATTAATAATAAATTACCAAATTGTGAGCCCCTGTAACTTTCCCACCCCTCATCCAAATGTCATGCAACCTGGCATCCTTTCAGGGACCCTTACAACAGTATGCATACCAAATGCATGCTCTTACTATACGACTGACCAAGTTGTGACCAATTAAACAGTTTCAAGAAATTCCATGACATTCACAGAATTTCATGAAAATTCTACAAAATTAGAATTTGCTCATTCGTCCAGCCCCAGACCCACTAAATGAGCGGGGCAGGCATGATGGGCAGTTGCCTACTTACATTTAAACCAGTAAGTGTAGCACTAAGTGTAAGGGCAGCACTAAGAAATACAATAGTATTCTATTTTAATAAAAAATGCCGAGGTTATTTTAGGCTCTGAAGAAATTCACTATCAGTTGCATAAAATCCTAAATTAAGAGGCAGTATAGCATAGTGGTCAAAGGCACTGAGCTGCAAACCTGGAGGGCCTGAGTTTGAATCCCACAGCCCCCACTTGCATACTGTGTGACCCTGAGCAAGTCACTTAACTTCCTTGTACTCTCAGGCCACTCCTGGAAGCAAGCTTTGGCTTAGTGTGCCTTTCCTGGCTAAACAGCTTTCTCTTTCCTAAATGAGATGAGTAATACTTAAAGAGCCCCTGACACTGTTAGAAAATTGTGGAAGAAATGTAAGATTTAGAAAGTTCAGTTTATATTTCATGTATTTTCTATAATTATTTACCTTTTTTCTTTATTACTGAGGACAGGTGAATGAAAGAGGCTTACTGTCCCTTAGACCTTATCTGCTCTTTCTGCTATCCTACATGTGACATCATAATCCAGGTTGCACCTGGAAACAAGCTTCTGGTCATGGCACATTTTCTGGTTACCAACTTTTAAATAAAGAAATAAATAAAATAAATAATCCCCCGTTTATGGCATCATAATTATCCCCACAGCAACAGACAGTGCTGTCATAAACAGAACTGTGATGTCATATGTAGGCAAGCAGCCAGAACAGATAGGGCAATGATCCTGTTTACATGCAAATGTCCTTAGTAATAAAGAAGAATGAGAAATACAGAAACAATATTAAAATATAAGCTCACTTGTGCTAAACATTACTTTTTCTCAAAGTTGTCACAACAGTGTCAGGGGCTCTTTAAGAAATATTGGAAGCACATATTAAATGGGGTGATATTAAAGAAAAACTTCCAAGTAGGGGACAGAGCTAAAAATCCTATGATTCCAAATAAGATCAAAAAAGTGGTTTGCTAGAGAGTGCTCATGATCTAAGCAACTAATTAAGCATGTAAGCTGTTGAAAAACAAGGAAAATATGGAATACAGTCTAGAGAGGCACTCCTGTCATTTAAAAAAGAATATTTAAAAAATGAAAAAAAGAGAGCTGGCCCAGTGGTTCAGAGGGCTGAGGCACTTTGAGTGCCTTACGTGTCCCACATAAGTGACCTGGGTTCAGGAACGAGCTTGGGCTGCTGGGGGTTGGCTGGGGGGAGGGCTGGGAGAGTATCAAGCAGCCAATGGGCAGCTCTCCTGGATTGCATAGATTAAGTTTTCCTGGCTCTTGGCTGCCACCAAGTGGATGCTTAGTGATAGCATTGTGCAAATTGGTGGTGGGTGCTAAGCCGGGTGGGTGGATGGGGTTGCCGAATCTGGAACACTTGTGAGCCTCCAGGTACATGTACAATAGCGTCACTGAAGTTTCAAGACATAAGGGAAAAATACCATGTCTCCCCATCACTGCATATGATGGCCCTTGGGACTATTGGGTGCCACACTATGTGGATCTCTCTTGGTCCGATAACAGAGGGAGTGGCAGATGGGACTAAGGGTCCTTGGGAAACAAGGCTCAAAGAAAGGAGTAAGGTGGTGATGTGGGGGGCAAAAGGCTTGAAGAAAAAAGAGAAAGAGAGATTTATGAATGTACTGTGTGGGGATTATAAGAAGCAGTACAGAACAAAGAAACCAAAACATTTTGATGTATAGTTGCCTTTTTGGGAACTAAGATAAAAGAAACAATGTAAAGGTTGCAATAGGGATCCATCAATTGGTGCAGTAGTTTTAGAAGTTATAATCCACAAGCAAAATCCGAACATACTGTGGATAAGGAGTTATGATATACAGTAAATAATAGTGATATTTCTTGTTGGTTTCCAGTGCAGCCCTCAAAAGTGATTCCTTTTCAGAGAACAAATATAAATAAAGCCCTAGGAACTGATGATCTCCCAGCAGAGATATTCACAATTAATACAGAAGAGTGGGCAAACATTATAGCACGTTTTTACAAAATGTTATTTAATAAAATGATGATTCCTAAAGATTGGAATACAGGAGGTATCCCATTACATAACAAGCATTTTTCAATGCCGAATGTTTGCTTGCTAGTATTAGCACTGGGTATGCAGGAGTTAGACAGATGCAGAACAGGAATGGCAGTGAAGTACTGAAGTTCACGCCAACCCCACCTCCATCCTGTAGAGATGGACAGGCATTGGGGTAAGTGTTTGGGTTGTCGGCCATGATGGGCATGCAATGTCACGTCACCCTATTCTGCAGACAGCGACATGTGCTGAGGTGTGCTTTAGGGTGTTTGGCTTTACAGTCACCACATTCCATAAGAACATATGCTGAAATGGGTGCAGCATAGGAGAATGGGGTGAAGTCTGGGGCCGAAGAGTCCAAGGTACACCTTGATGCCTGTCAGTTGCTGGAGGTGGGGGTGGGATGGCATGAGCAGTACAGTTGGCAATGCAAAGCCACACCTCGATCCCCGTCAGTCTGCACAGGGTAGGACGTTATGGTTAGAAACCCTAATGCCTCAGGTGTTTGCTGGTATTTATTCTACAAATTTTCAACATGGCCTTTTTATGAGCCTACCTATGAAGAGTGGCAGTGTGATTATGTCTATGTGTCCCGAACTTTGATTTCCAACAGCGACAGTGCCATTCTGTGCCGTATGAACAAAAACACAGATCTGACAGGATGTGAAGAATGACAGCTGTACCATCAACAGGGAGGTGTGAAAAGATGGCTATGCTGAACAGCTGTACTGGGAATATAAAAAGTGCTTGCAAGTCCGAGCATACAGTATGTGGAAACTGCACGACGCATGCACATTACACAGTCATTTTATGGACATTCATCACCAACATTTCAAAATAGGCATTATAGGACCTCTGCTCACGAACAGTGTCACTGTGATTTTCTTGATGTGTCCTGAACACTGATTTCCTACAGCAACCATGCTATTCTGTGCCAGAAGTGCAAAAATACATTTCGGCCAGGATGTGAAAAATGACAGCTGTACTGTTCATAAGGAGGTGCAGAAAAATGGCAATGTTGAAAAGCTGGAGTGAACATATTACAAATGTGCGACGTTATGAGCATGACTGGAAACTGTGCAACGCACACTTGTAACACAGTCATTTTATGGAGTTTGATCACCAAATTTTCAACATAGGCATTTTACGGCCTGAGCTAATGAACAGTGTCACTGTGATTTTCTTAATGTGGCCCCAACACTGATTTCCCACAGCGACCGCGCTGCTCTGCCCTCAGGTGCAAAACTACATTTCAGCCAGGATGTGAAAAATGACAGCTGTACTTACTGTTCATAAGGAAGGCCAGAAAAATGGCAATGTTGAAAATCTGGAGTGAACATATTACAAATGTGCAAAGAAATGAGCATGTGTGGAAACTGTGCAACACACGCTCGTAACACAGTCATTTTATGGACTTTCATCACCAAATTTTCAATATAGGCATTTTAGGACCTCTGCTAATGAACAGTGTCACTGTGATTTTCTTCATGCATCCCGAACACTGATTTCCCACAGTGACCACGCTATTCTGCGCCGGAAATGCGAAAACACATTTCGGCCAGGATGTGAAAAATGACAGCTGTACTGTTCATAAGGAGGTGTGGAAAAATGGCAATGCTAAAAATCTGGAGTGAAAATATTGCAAATGTGCAAAGTTACGAGCGTGTGTGGAAACTGTACAACGCATGTTCATAACACTGTCATGTTATAGACTTTTGTCACCAAAGTTTCAACCTAGGCATTTTAGGACCTCTGATGATGAACAGTGTCACTGTCTTTTTCATAATGGGTCCTAAACACAGATTTCCCACAGCAACTGCGCTATTCTGTGCCGCAAGTGTGAAAACACATTTTGTTCAGGATGTGAAAAATGATAGCTGTACTGTTCATAAGGAGGTGTGAAATGGCAATGTTGAAAATCTGGACTGAAAATATTGCAAATTTCATTTAACTTAAATGCGCATGAGTAACCACGCAATGCACACTCATAAAACAGTCATTTTTTTGATTTTTTCCACCAAATTTGCAACTTTTGAGAGCCCACCTCATGAACAGTGGCACTGTAGTTTCATTAATCAGTCGCAAAGGTGATTCCACACAGTGGCTGCGAAATCACCTTTCGGGGCCAATTAACGCCATGACAGTGACTGAATTCATGAGGAGGGGTCCCAAAAACCCCATGTTGAACATTTGGTGCCAAAATTCCAAAAAATGCCTGAGATATGCAAAAAAGTTGAAAAACTCTATCTATCCCATTTTACAGCTTACCAGCATTTCCTCAGTTCGCTGTCGGCTTTGAAGACTGCAGACATGTTCCCGGTCCACCGAAGATCATTGCACCAGACTCCGGAGGTAAGTATGCGGTGAGGTGGGTGTGGGAAGGCAGGGTGTGCAGTGGGTGGGTGCGGGTTCTGGGGGAAGGGGTCAGGGAGACTGTGAGGGACTGTTTTTGTTTTATAGGTTTAAAAAAAAAAAAATTGTGGGATGGTTTTTCCTTTGCAGGGGCATTGGGCATGCTGGGTGGGAACCCAGTGTGCCATCTGAAAATTTTCTTGGGGGGTGTAACCGATGGGGGATTGGGCACCCCCGTTGGTACAAAAGCGGGGGAGTGCAAGAGCTGAGGGGGATTGGGCATCCTCTCAGACTCTCCTGTTACTCTTTGTGGGGGGCTGAAGCCAATGGGGGGTGGGCTCCCCATCAGCACATCAAACAGGGAGAGGGAACATACTGCCAACAGGAAGTGGGCTCTCTCATCAGCAAGTCAGCACCAGGGATGGATGCCGATGGGGATTGGGGCCCCCATTGGCAAAAACACACTTCTGTGAGGAGAGGCACATGCTGCCGAGGGGAATTGGGCACCCCCTCAGCACTGGGGCTGTTTGATATTGTTTGTGAACACGGCGGCAAGGTGCTGCCATGTTCACAAACAATATTACACTAGCAATGTTCTACCCAGCAATGACGGATCGCTCCCTCATGGCAGCGACTCGCTGATGTTGCAATGATGAGGCGGCCCATGATTGCTGCGGCAAAAACATTACAACTTTGTGAAACTTCTGGAAGCCAGTGTCATCAGCACCCTGTGCCTCCATTGGTGCACCATGGCCAGGCCCCCAAATGCAATGCTTCTGTTGGATGCCGCACTGCCGCGCCTCCCCAACCCACTTCTCTTCTGAGCTGTCACATAATGTTTCTTACGCATGCGCAAGCAAACATAAAAATGGTAATCAAAAAGATCCATCATGTTCTGGGCCAGTTATTCTCCTATGTACTGTAATTGTCTAAAGATTTATAATATAGTTTAAAAAAGATGGAAATATGGATACAAGATAATGTTTTAAGTGATAAACAAGCATGCTTTTGAGAAAATAAATCTAATAAAAACCACATTTTTGTCTGAAGTTACCTAATTCATATAGGCCATCATTTCAAAACTCCACCCTAAGCTAGGCATACAATACCTTAACAGAGACTCCCTCCCAATACCAGTGAGATGCATTTTACTAGACAAAATGATTACACCCATTTTTGACTATGCAGATATAGTATATTGTCAGTGTCAGTGGCTCAGTAGGTAGCACACTCGCCTCTGAGGCCAGAAGATCAGAGGTCTCTGGGTTCAGTTCCCACTTCTGGCACTTGGGTTAATATCCCAGTACTGACACTGTAGTGCAGCATGAGAGGGGTGCTGCACTTCTGAGGTGCCATCTTTCGGATGAGACATTAAACCGAGGTCCCATCTGCCTGGATTGGTGGTAGTTCAGGTGGATGTTAAAGATCCCATGGCACTTATCAAAAAGAGAAGGGGAATTTTTTATTGCGAAAATACGTAACATCATATTTACAACCAAAGAAAAACATACAGTATCACATACATAATCTATAATTTTTCAGAAGAAATACAAATAAACAAAAAAGCAAGAAGGCACTATAACCAAAAAACATGTTGCCAAAAAAACTGAAATTTCTCTCTGTCAAATACCCTGGACTCTCTCATTTTAAGTTGCTTCAAAGTTTCTGTAATCTGTTTAATCAAGACCACATTGGGAGTATTCACATGTTGTAAATAGAATTGACAATGTGCCTGCCAAAGATAATATTTAATAAAGGCAAAGAGAACATTTAGTGTACTAGGATATCTAGAACAAATACCAGAATAATCCCCCAATATCAAACATTCATATTGAATGTGCTGTAGGGGAGAAAAATGCCAACTTAAGGCCAAATCAAGCCAAAACTGTTTAATATAAGGACACAGAATAAAAAAATGTTCCTGTGATTCTTCCATGCTTACACATGAAAATCTTAGGCACAACCTGTCAGTCACAGGTTTATGCTTCCAATTACCTTTAACCCCCAATTTCCCATGACAGCACAGCCACTGAATATCCCGAATATAATCAGGGATCCTACCATCTTTAAGGATGTTTAAAGCAAACTGAAGTTTAGTGGGGGCATCATGAAAAATCAACCCGCACAGCATGATGTCTATCCATTACAAGACCATAAATAGATTTTCTCTGCATGGAAGTAATCTCAACTTTACTAAGGTTCCACCGTTTAATTCTCTTCAACATAGGGAGAGCAAAATTAGGAACCTGTAAAGACTCAGTAAATCTTGGAAAGATAACATCCCATTTGTTAAAAAAAATTTGAAATAAACACAAAGTCCATTCTGCCCACTAAGTGGGAGATCCCATAGACCTAGAAAAGGAAGAAAAAATACAAAAGGATTGAAAAAACACCACCGGATTTAACATACCCAAACCCCCTAATGAAACTTTAAGATAAGTGAAATCCGGTTTTACTGGGTTCAACCTACTACCCCATACCATCTGGGAGAAACAGATAAACAGTCTTGTCTCAAGGTTAATAGGTAAAGGAAAAATGTGAGCAGCATATAAAAAACTGGGATAAGAAATTGTTTAACAATACCAATCCTCCTCTTCTTCCCCATTCCCCATGACTTCCAGTGAGAAACCTTTGCCTCACCAATTTGTAACCTATCTTCCCAGTTTATCCTTGCCATATCCTGTTCACCAAACTTAAGCCCCAACATTGAAATGAAATGAGGGGAGACCTGAACAGTACTTACTGAACGTACTGAGTCCCCATCCCCAAGTTGTAGTGCCTTACTTTTATGGTGGTTGAAACCTGCCCCAGTAATCCCTGAAAAAGAATCCAACACCTGTAAGGCATATACTCCGGCCTGAACAAAAGCAAGCAAAAGACAAATGTTATCCGCATATGCCAAAATTTTTTGAGGAAAAACTTCTGGACTGGGGGATAATCCTATAATCAGAGGGTCATTCAGAATTACTCTAAGCATAGGCTCTAAACAAAACATATAAAGAAGGGGACTAAGGGGACAACCCTGCCTAACCCCCATTCGAATCAAAACTGGAGACCCCAACAGACCACCCACCACAGGAATGGCCACTGCTTTCCGGTATAAAATGTAAATCCACCTAATCATAGAGGAAGGAATACCATAAACCTGTAAAACTTTAAATAAAAAGGAGTGAGACACATTATATAAAGTTTTTTTTCTGGTCCAGAGTAGTCGAAAACCCCTGCAACTTCCTCTGCCTCCCAAACTCACAAACATCCCTTAGTAACTGAAGGTTCTGTTGAATGTTCCTCTCAGGGATAGAACATGTTTGGACAGGGTGAATCAACTCAGCTGCAGCCTTTTGCAAGTGATGACACAAAATTTGTTACAGAATTTTATAGTCAGTGTTCAAAAGGCTAATCGGCCTCCAATTACCCAAATCTAGCCTATCACCAGTTTTATGGATATAAACCACCATCGCTGAGGAGAACCTCTGTGGAACCTCCATGGCCTCCAAAAATTCATTAAAGACTTCCACTAACAGTGGAGCTACTAGCTCTTTAAAAGTTTTAAAGAACTAATTTGTCAGTCCATCTTCTCCTAGGGACACACCTGAACATAAGTGAGAAATATCCTCCAATACCTCAGTCAAAGTAACTGGACCACCAATGTCAGCCATAATTTCAGGGGACACTACCGGCAAAGAACAATGTATTAAAGAATCCCAAGCTACAGTAGGAACAAACTCCTGTCCCATGGAATTCTGAATGTATTCTACCATAATTTCTAACATCTTAACATGTGACATACGCAATTGACCGGAGTGATCCAATAGACCAGTTATATTTTTATTTGCCAATTTTGTTTTATATGCCTCAAATGGATCTGAAAAAGGTGTTTTGGTAGTACCAAATTTAAAAGTAGCATACACAAAAGCAGCACACTTATAATGATAATCCCTCATTTTCTGCTTAACAATATCCAGCTGTGCTTTAATCCTACCATCTGCTATAGTAGGGAGAGACAGAAGATGGTAAAATTGGTCCCTTAAAATTAAATACCCCAAATAATCCTTATTTCCTTTGGATTTCCCAAATCTAGAGACAAAGTTTTGAAATCCATTTTTGTATCCTGCCACCAAGAGTACCAGGAGTCATAATGAACAGTCCCAAACCCTGAAACTCAAATAACAATTCAACTTTAGTTTTAATAACTGGATCATCTAACATGACAGAATTCAATTTCCAGCACCTACGCATCTCTGGAAATGAGGGGGGAACTTGGGAAAATTGAAAATTACACAGTAGAATACAATGGTCAGAAAATTCACAAAACTGTAACCCAAACCCCTAAACCGTCAATTGTCGAGAAGTAAAAATATAATCGATACGTGTACGATATGCACTACATCAATAGGTAAATCCCGCATCGTTATAGAAAGTTCTATCGGTATACACCAAATCTGCAGTAGGAATGATATTTCATAATGCATGAGAATCACAACATATTTTTTGCTGAACCCTATCCTGTAGTTTTATATCTGAACTACAGTTTATGTCACCTACCCAAAATAACAGCCTAGAAGAAAATGACAAAGGTTTAATAAGGGAAAACAGTTCTATTCTAGCTTTTTTACTTTGAGGAGCATAAGTATTAATAATACATAAAGAAAATCCTTCATACACACAGTCCAATAATAAAGCTCTTCCTGGCAAAATATCAAACACCTTCTGAACCTGAACTCGAGGTGACTGGAAAAGAATCCCCAGACCATCAGCTGTATCTTCCCCAAATCACCAAAAAGAAGGCCCCCAAGGCCAATGTTTTTTAACTTGGACAATGTCCTGTAAGGAAGTAAATATAGTTTCCTGGATAAGTAAAGCATCAAATGGGCAGTGTCGAAAAAACTCAAATAAGGCCATTTGTTTTTGAAAAGACTTAATGCTACAAACATTGAGGGAAACTAGACGAAAAGAAGCCATGTATAGATTTATAAGAAACAACTTAACCAACAAAAAAAAAGGACGTTTCTATTTGTCCTATTCAACCCTCCTCTTTATCCTTTTTCCTCTTTCTCCCTACCTTTTTTTTAAGTTGGAACACTCCAAGGAATATCCTCATCGCATTCCATTTCAGAAACCATACCTGATAAGGATGAAACATCAGACTCAAAACCCCCTTCCTGTTCCTGAAGTACCTGAAAGGAATTTTGTGTTAGAATAGGGCCAACTAAGACCTTGGGTTTCAGGGAGGATCTAGTCACCTGTTTTTGAGGGAGAAAATCAGCTTCCATCTGGGGAGGGGGCATCTGCCCTATATCACCCTCTGAAACAGAAACTGCAACAGTGGAAGAGTGAGCAACAAGGGAAACTAGGGAGGGTTCAGAAGCAGCAGGGCCAACTGAGGTAATAGTTGCCTGAGTGGGATCCGAAGAGGAGGACCAGAGGCCTTATCAGGGCCAGGTTGCGATCTGGCCGGCCTATACTTTTTTGGGGCCTCAGAGACCAAATTCTCTTGATTAAGGCTGCCAGTACGATTCTGGCCTGCCCAAGGACACTGATGATAAGCATGGCAGTCTCACTACAAAGGCTGCATTTAAACACATTCCTGCATACTGAACTGGGATGATCATATTCACGAAATAGGGCACAAATCACCCTGTGACAAGTGCTGCTAAGATGTCTGGGACTGCCACATTTATAGCAGGCCTTTGGTTGCCCTGGGTAAAAAAACACCCCTCTACCTTTTCCCAAGAAAAAACTATTGGGAATATGTTACGCATCATTGCCCACCAAATGTAATTTAACTTTAAACCTCCAGCTACCATTCCAAATTCCGTCACTATCAATGACAGCCTCAGGAGGACCCATAACCTGACATTTTTGCTCCATCCAATTGTAAATATCACCCACATTTACCCCCTCATTCCGAA
Source organism: Neoceratodus forsteri (assembly GCA_016271365.2). Lineage (NCBI taxonomy): Eukaryota > Metazoa > Chordata > Ceratodontiformes > Ceratodontidae > Neoceratodus > Neoceratodus forsteri. Next base: position 186,152,555 of record JADMNL010000032.1, read on the forward strand.
ACATAACAACCACTGATTTATACAGGGGTTTAGTAAGGGGGATGGCTCAAAAAGAAGACCATAAAGGCATTGCTTTAAACATTTCATATTTTTTCCAAAAAGAATCAAGCCCAGCAAAAGTCCTGAAGCTGATATCAAAGGTATCCTCCCCCCTCACATTAATAAGGGCAAAAATATCAGCAGCTTGAAAACCCATAAATTGTTTTAAGAGATGTTGAGCCACATAAAGTCTGTCAGGATGTTCTGGGAGACCCCCTCTATACCTCAGCCGGACAGCATTATGCCGAGGAGCTTATTCCACTTTATTGTTTTTAAAGAAATCCAAATATCTGGGTCCAGTTCTATGATCCTCTCGATGTGGGGAAGGGGTTATAGAGGATCAATCCTGATGCTCAAAACCATCAGTTTGAGTAGTAGCAGTATTAGGGGTATGCAATACAACCATTTCATCCACCACAACACCCATCCCAGCAATTGAAGCAAGAACAGGCTGCTCCCTTTCCGCCTTGCAAGTCTGTACTGTACCTTGTACCGAAGTAGCATCTGAAGAAAAAGATATCCAGTTTGAATCCGGCACCCAGGCCCCATTTGGAGTTTGAATCCAGTCAGCTTGTTTAAGAGATTCCTCTTTCGACCATTCCTCACAACCAGGCACCACGACCGGCTCCATTACTGAGAATGAATTCTGCATTCTCTGTCATCGTCAGCTATTCCATCACAGACAGCTGAGCTGCTACACCAGGCTTGACAGCCGCCATCAAAGTAGGCTCCAAGGTAAATGGCAGGGTTTGCACAGTTACGTCTTCAGTAGCACCCAGCTCAGGCACCAAGCATACAACCAGCGCAGAGGATACCGCTTGCATTGAAGAGTCACCTGAAACAGCTGGTTCCTGATAAGGTAAGCCCTCCGTGGCAGTAGGGAGAGTCACAGCTTCTGTTTGCCTCATAGCAGACTGCTCTTCAGTAGAAACAACCACAATATCCTCCGCATGTAAAATCCTATCCCTTGAAATTGTAACAGCCGAGGTCCGGAATAGAACCTCCGACTGCACCAGACATCCATCCTCCTTGCCCTCCATCTCAAAACTGACCACCACTCTGAAAGAGCAGCAGTCCCTCTGCAGGCAGAGTAGGGGAATTGCCCCAGTGTCCTGGCCAAATTTCCCTCATTCACTAAAAAATACCACCAATAGTTTCATCTGGTTCAAGGTCAGCTGGCATTCATCTGTATCCCTCTCCTCCGGGTCATGCCTGAAAATAGGCAGGATTTGTCTAGTGCACTTACCTGGTCAACAAAAACTAAATAAAATAAAATAAAAAATAAAAATATTGCACTACCCCTCCTCCTTGCTGGCCAGGCTAGACTGCCTCCTATATGCCTGTTGCCATTTTGCCACTAACTCTCCCCTCAGAACCCACCATTGGTCTCTCCTCTCCGCCCTCAGAATAGCACCTCTGTCCCATTGTTATTTCATCTGTTCTATCTCCCTTATGTCCATCTTTTGGTTTAACCTGCTCCCTCCTTACCTGTCAGAGAGGCTATCACTAGCAAGCATTTTTACCTTATGCACTTCACTCAAGGGACTTCCATTCTTTCACACTTCCCAAACCATCCTCATCTGCTGGCAAATTCACCTTCACCTTCACTTACACACTCCCTTCACTATGGAACCAACTACCACCTCTCCTAAGAGACCCAATGTCGTACAACTCTATCAGACATCATCGACATCTTCATCCACCCCCACCTGCTCCTGCTTCTAAACAACCAGAATCTTCTCCTTACCACCCAATCCTCACCCCATAGGGTTAAGCTATCAAGGGATCCATGCTTTTTCTTCTGGAAGTAGTAAACTCAGTCTCTCCACAGGTTTTCCCAATGCTCTATATACTGCTGATTGTTCAGCAGCACCTTGTATATATGGCAGTTTGAAGACAGAGGGGGAAGATCATGGGCAACGTCAGGAAGTATTTTTTCATGGAGAGGGTGGTGGTTGCATGGAATCACCTTCCTAAGGAGGTTGTGGGGTCAAAAATAGTGGGGGAATTCAAGAATGCATGGGACAGACATAAGGCAATTATAGTGAAGAGTAAAATGCACAACTGCGGGAGCACTCAAAATGCGTGGGTGCTCACTTCAATAGCAACAAACAGCAAAAACACAGATGGAAGGAGCACAAATGCATTTCAAAAAATAAATCACACCAGAACACCAATATAAGCTATTATCAGAGCATGGAGCCCGTGGCTACAAGTACCCCAGTGCTTCAGGTCTTCTTGTGACCTTTTCTCAAGGGGAGTAGCCAATATGCTACACATGGTGCATTTTATTCAGATCTCTTAAAAAGCCAGTGCAATAATTAATCACCTTAATACATCAGAATGACCATCGTGGAAAAAATATAAATAAAAAACAGCATTCATGCACACATCAGTGCAGGTATAATTTTATAATGAGCTGACTTGGTAACAATCCAGAAGAGGAGGTGGGGAAGGGGAGGAAAGGAAAGAGTTACGAGAAGACCCAAAGTGCTGGGGTTCTTGTAGCCGCAGACTCCATGCTCTGATATGAAATTATATTGGCATTCTGGCATGATTTATTTTTTTAAATGCATTTGTGCTCCTTCCATCTGTGTTTTTGCTATAGTGAAGTGTAGCAGGAAGTAGGCTGTTGGTTAACTAGAATCTGCAGCTTATCCAATACATAGGGAATGTGTAGACTAGGTGGGCCAAGCAGTCCTTATCTGCCGTTAAAGTCAAAATCTATACTGCGACTACTACTCATTTCCATTTGTAAATGTTTCTGCATAGATGCATTGCCTACTCCTGCCTAACTCCAATGGCCTCACATGGCCCTTTTATGTACACATCTGTAAACATCATTTCGTCTGACAGTATAGCCTAGAGGCTAGAGGAATGAGGTCTGAATGAGCTTGATACATCCAGCAGACCAGACCTGAGTTTGATTCTCACAACCTCAACTTGCATACTGTGTGACTTTGAGCAAGTCACTTGTTTGTTTGTTTGGTGAATTTTGTTGACCCGGTAAGCCCACTGGGCCTAGAAGTCCCTTTTTCAGGGGTGATGGGTGGGAATACAGATGGTAAGTAACTGAAATTGAACCAGATTAAGCTGTTGGTGGTATTTTTAGTGACTGAGGAAAATTTGGCCAGGACACCAGGGAAATTCCCCTACTCTGCTGCTGCATTGCTGCCAGCAGGGGGACCCTTGGCCACTAACGTTGCTGTGGTCAGTCTGCCTAGGATGCTGGAGGAGATGGATGCATCTAGTACAGGGGAGCTGGCCTCCTCTCCTGTACTGTCTGATCCAGAGGCTGTTGTTGCTGCTTGTGATGTAGCTGAGGTTGTCAACCTCGGTATTCTTACCTCTGATGATGCTTCGGCTATGGCTTGTTCTGCTGGTGTTATCGTGCTTCCTTTGCCTACAGATAAATCAGGGCTGATCGCTGCACATTCTCAGTTGTTGCGGCAAATGGCCTTACTTGACCGTAAACTTGCTGGTCTTTCGGATGTTGATGGATCCTCTGCATTGGTGTCTCCTGTTTCTAGTCGGACGACTTTGGCGGCCGGACCGGAGGAAAGGTGTGTTTCACAGAATTCGGTCATTTCTGCACTTCCTATGGACCGTTTTCTTGATTCTCGGGCTGGCAGTTCAATGGATCCTGTAGCCGTGTGCCTAAAGCCCCTGCTGACTGTATCTTCAGACCCTATTGATGGTGCCTAGGTCTCTCTTTTACAGACTTCAGAGGTGTCCTTTGCTGGACAGATGTTTTCTTTTCCCTCCTGAGCCCAGAGACCTGGATGGAGCAAACTGCCTGGAGTTCCTTCTGCTTCTGGAGCTGAAGGGTCGAGCACTTCAAAACCGGTGATTTTACCTGTGGACACTTCTTGGTCTCCTGATCGGGTGTTACGGGAGGCTGGCTGGGAACAATCAGGTGGTGGGTCTTGGTCTCCAGACTCACAGGATCCTTCCTATATTCGGATGCTGAAAAACGCTGGTACATTGGTGGATGCTGTGTCTTCTGTCCCTCTGAGCTCCAACTTGCCCCGGGGTAATTTATCTGCTTCTTGTACTATGGACTCTGTGTATGTTGATAAAACTGTTGGGGGGGATTCTGCAGTGTTGGGGGATATTGTGGTTACTGAGGCTCTTGTTTCTGGTGTTGGGGTGCATGCCTCTGCTTCTCGGTGTCCCTCCTCGAGCTTGGTTTCTCCAGCTTCCGAGGAACCGAGTGGCTCAACCCCTGCTACACCAGGCTGTTTAGGTCAGGTCCCTGAGGCTAGGCAGGGAGGGGTTCCCAAACCTAGTGTCTCAGTGGGTTTTAAGCTAGCAGGTTTGTTCCAATCCCATAAAGGTGAGCCCGCTCCTAGGCATAATGCAGTCAGGTTTTATATAAGGGAGGTTGGATACTCCCCTGACAGGCTGTATGTTGCTAAAAATTTGCTTAAAGGGTCGATGCATTTCTTTTCATCTGAAATTTTTGCCCTGATTAGTTTAGGGAATTCCAATTTTGACGTAAGCGTTAAACATGTTTCTCATTTGGACTGTTTTTTGGGTCCAATATGCTAAATTTAAAGCTCTCCCCCTTTGGGCCCCCTTTCATGTTCTCCCTTTAACGAAACCTACTGTTAAGACTATCACTATTATGTTTAAAAACGAAGGTGTCAATGTGGAGGACATTTTATTTTGGCTCCGACAGAGATGTGAGGTTTTGAATAAACCCACTCCAACTTTAGACAGTGAACAGATTTGGGATGGGGGACGGAAAGTTCGGGTTAAGCTGTTTTCCTCGGACTCTGGTCCAGCTCACTTGCCTAATTTTTCCTTGGAAAAGATAAGGGTTGATTTTTATGCAGGGCAGCCTAGGTCTTGTTTTAAATGTGGATCTCGGCCCATTTTAGCTCTGCTTGTGATACACTTAAATGCAGCCATTGTTTGGATTTTGGCCATTCCTCCAGTGCTTGTTTGAACCTTTTTAAGTGTAACCTCTGTGAAAACACTGGTCATGCTTATGGTCATTGTCCTTGGGCCTCACATAACCGGGATGATTGTCCCTCCCATGTGGGCCTCATTAACTTTGCTCAACAACAGCTGGCACAAAAGTCTGCTGAGAGTCGTTCTTGTTCTGGTTCTATGGCTCTCCCCCTTCCTTCTTTGGCCACGGTTACTCCTGTTATAGAGCATGCAGTTGGGAAGGCTCCTGCTTTGGCCCCTCAGGATGACTCTCTGTTAACTGAGCCTGCTTCTCTGGTGGCCCCGGAGGGCCTTCCTTTGGTTTCCCCTGACACTGCTTCTCCTCTGGTTATGCCTCCCCCCCCGGTGGCTTTGCCTGTCCTGGAACAGGACTCCCCTTTTACTGTTCCAAAAAAAAGGACCAGGAAGGGACTGTCTGTTTCCGGTAAGGGTAGGGCCCCTGGGTTCAGGTCCTGGGCTTCTAATAAATTTGCAATTCTAGCTCCTGATATTACTGATAGGGATTCTGGGGATGATGAATCAGATATCTTCTCCCTTGTGTCTAATATTGATACGGACGGGGGTGGAGAAGTCGATCCCATTGCTAAACGGACGAGACAGAGTTGACGTGGTAAATCACCCTAATCTTAGATATGGATTCCTTGTCCATTCTCTCCTTTAATGTTAACAGCATTAAGGGAAAAAACAAACTTGGTGGTGTTCTGCTCTCTGTACAAGAGATGCATTGTGACATCACTTGTTTAGTGGATACCCATTTAAAAACTAATAGTGAGCTTCAGCAAGCTTCTCGTGGTTGGTCTCAGGGGCCTTCTTTTTGGTCCTCTGGGGTTGATAAGTGTGATGGGGTTGGTATTTTGTTTTCTAATTCTGCCCTTCGGGTATCTTGATTGGTGGACATTTTCCCAGGTCGTGCACTGCTGCTTGACCTCTCCTTTCACACTGAACGATTTCGGTTAATTGTGGTATATGCCCCTCAGACTAAAGCCTTGCTGTCTGCTCTTTTTCGATCTAGTCAACCATTTTTACATACTTCTAGACTGATCATTTGGGCTGGGGATTTTAATTGTGGTCTACATCTGTCTGATAGGGGACTTCAGATGACCAAATTGTTTAGTGATTCTATGACTTTTGAAGAATGTTTTGTCGACAGCTAATCTCCAGGACGCCTATAGGATTTGTCACCCCAGAGGTGGATATACTTATTTTCGGGGTACTTGTCTAACTAGGATTGATTTTGTCTTTCTTTCTCATATGCTTAATGTTCGAGATTGTCGGACTTTAGTTAGTGAATTCTCGGACCATGTAGCCTTAAAGGTTGTGTTGTCCTGGTCTGACGTTCCTCGGTGTAAAAAGAACAAGTGGAGACTTAATGACTCCATTCTGGATGATCCCAAAATTCAAAAATTGTGGAAGCGTGACTGGGCAGCATGACTGTCTGTTGCTGACATTTATGAGGATATTTTAGAATGGTGGGAGGACACTAAGTCTGGTTGGAGGAAGGTTTTTTAACAGAAAGCCGCTGAGGCTCACACCTATCAATATAAGAAGTACCTGGCCTTACGTCAACAATTGCAGAATTTGATTTCTCTGTCCGAGGAAAATCATCATGATTATAGTTCACAGATTTCTGTTTTGCATGATCAGATGAAGGCGTTACAGCATGATAGGGCTAAATCCTTGGGATACGAAGCCCACTTTGGGACTAAACTCACTAAGGGGCGCTTCGACCCTTTTAAAGACTGTCAGAATAGGGTGGACTCTCGGGTTATTTATAACCTGGTATCCCCCTCGGGAGATCTGGTTAGTTCCCCGGAGGCCCTGCTCCAGGTTGTTGAACATTTCGTTTCGGACATGTTTGGGACTGAATCTCCCGTCACTGCTGATGAGTTTTTCTTTGACTCATTATCTTTGCCCTCCCTATCTCCAGCAGAATGTGAGATGCTCTCTGCTCCTATTGCTGAGGAGGAAGTATTACAGGCTATCGTTGGTTTAAAATGAGATTCTGCTCCTGGCTCTGATGGCCTCACAGCGGGATATTATTCTACGTTCTGCACTGATTTGGTTCCTGCTTTAACTCTTTTGTTTAATGACATGTTGTCTAAAGCCTCCTTTTCGAAGTCCATGAAAGAGGCAATCTTGGTCCTCATTCATATGAAGGGGGAGGCTTCAGACATCAATAACTGGAGACCGTTGAGTTTACTTAATGTGGATAGCAAACTTGTGGCAAAAAATTTTGCTCGCTAGACTTGTTAGGGTAGCTCAGCTACTTAGTCCTGTCCAGACATGTGGCATCCCTGGTAGGTGCCAATCTGATAATTTGATTTTATTACTTGAACTATTTGCCCTTGGGGACCTGAATCGTGTTCAGGGTTGGGTGTTGGCTATTGACCAGGAGAAAGCCTTTGATAGAGTTTCCCATACATATTTGTTTTTGGTTTTAGCTGCATTTGGATTTCCTTCCAAATTTATTGATTGGATTTGTGCTTTTTATTTTCAGGCTGTGATTCTCCCTAATGTTAATGGCTGGTTAGGACATCCTGTCTTGGTAAAAAGGGGGGTGCGTCAGGGGTGTCCTTTGAGTCCCCTCTTATATGCCTTTGGTATCGATATTTTGATAAGGGTGATCCTTCATTGCCCTGGGATCCTTGGGTTACAAGGGCCTTCTGGCCTCCCTCCCATCAAAATACTGGCCTATGCTGACGATTTGGTTCTGACCGTGGCATCTCATTCAGATGAGCAGGTGGTACTTGACGTGTTCCATCGGTATTCCTTACTGGCAGGATCCTGGATTAATTTTTTAAAGAGTGTTGGGCTCCCGTTGGGTTCCCCTACTCTTCCTGAGTCCGGCGCCTTCACTGGCGTTCGGTTCTCTTCTGAGCCCATTAGGATTCTCGGTCTCTGGTTTGGGTCTGGAGATTTACCACTGCTGAACTGGTCTGGGGCATTAGGGAGGGCTGATAGGCTTTTAGCTGGGTGGCTGCAGCAGCTGATTGGGAAAAAAAAAGAGTTTATTTATTGAAAACCTTGATGGTCCCCATTTTCTTGTACCTTTATTATGTCCCCCCATGTCTTTATTTACCAGATTATATAGTGTTTTCTTTCAGGGTCTTTGGGGTTCTAGGTTGAATCCCATCAAGCGAGGTTTCGCTTATCGGCCTCCTAGTGAGGGTGGGATTGGGATGGTACACCCGGTAGCTTTTTTTTATAGTATTTTTTTTTAGTTATAATTTGGGTTGTGCCTTAAAACCAGGTAATAAGGGTTGGAAACCCTTTCTTTGCTCCTGGCTTCTGCCTTGTCTCACTCCCTGGGAACAAGGCAACAGGAGATTTGTGGCTAAACTTTCAGGCCTTCTACCTTTTGGTGCAGAGGTCATGAAACTTGCCATGATCTGGGGGTTAAAGCCTGGTGATTTTTGTACACTAAATAGGAAGGCTGTATATGCTCACATTTGGAGACGAGAGGCTTTGGATCTTGTTGACTTTCCATCCTGTCCGCCTGCTTGTCAGTCTTGGATTCTGAAGCAACTTTTGAATCCTAGACTCCCTCCTTATGTGTGGGATATGGTCTGGCTCGGTAATTACGGTAGACTTAGTGTTAAGGGGAATCACAAACATAAAATGCTGTGTGATAGATACTGTCCTAGGGATTCCTGTCTTTCAATTATAGAATCTCAGGCTCATTTATTTCATGATTGTGCATTTGCTTCTGATTTTTGGTCTACTATTGCTGTTCTCTGGAAAGAGCCTCTTTTTACTGAGCTGTCTTATGCTGATATTATGTTTGGGACGCATTCAGTTTTACGTACTAAATATCACTCCAAAACTATATATATTGTATTATGTTTTATGCGTTATTTTTTATGGCAAGCTAGATGTTTGCTAGTTTTGCACCAAAAATGGATCCCTATTTTGGAAATTGTAATGAATGTTAGAAATGCTGTAATTACCTTGAAAAAGTTTGATTTTTCTAGATATTCTAGACTGCAATTTCTTCATTTTTATGTTGCTTGCACACATGTGCAAGAAACATAGTGCCATCATCGGAGATTTTGGAGGTGTGTCACCTCCTCCTCCAATTCAGGCAGTGTGCTGGCAGGCGCGGCCCCTGTAAGCCAATGCATTTTGGAGCTGTCTATGACACGCTCCAAAATGCAGTGGCATACAGTTGAAAGGGGGAGCTACACTTGAGTGAGCAGCGATAAGAAGCTGCTCACGCGCAGCTCCCCCACCATAGCGTCGCACGCACTGTATAGCCGGCCAGGGTGCCCAATCCCCGTCGGCTGAGCTGCATCGTCTCCCCCAGTAGTTGGTGCCACGCTGGGAGCCCAACCCAGCGTGACAATCAGTCCTTTTGCCGATGGGGTGCCCGATCCCCCATCAGCTGGACGCCCCCCCAACGTCCTTGTGCCACACTGGGAGCCCACCCCAGCGTGGCAAACGGTCCCACGACGTCTTTTTTTTTTTACCTGTAAGACAAAAACGGTCCCACGGTGCATTTCCCACCCCTCCCACAACCCGCACCCACCCACTGCGCACCCAGCCTCCTGTTTTGCCAACTCAAATTAAGCAGCTATTTGTCATTTACACTCACATACACACAATAACAGTACAATAAGTATAGCAAGCCAAAGCTTTATTATAGCAAAATATAATACAAAAGGTTATACATTACTGATTTTAAAAGCTACATTTAAGCCTGTTTTAATGGCTGGGAAGCCCCTTGTCAGCCTGGCTAGGAGTCTCACGAACCGGGAATTGGCCCCACAGTGATGCGTCCACCCTGCAGGAGAGGCTTTTAACCAGGCATTTGGAATACATTACTGATTTAATAAAGCAACATCCAAGCCCTCTTCCAATGGCTGGGAAGCCCCCTTCAGCCTAGCTAGGAGTCTCAGGAATTGGGAACAGCTCCTGCAGCAATGCGTCCACTCTGCAGGCGAGGCTTTAAACCAGGCATTTGGAAAGTCCCATTTTATATGTTTTATTTGGTATTTAGAAATGCTAAACCACTATGTCCTAAGCACTGGCCAGGTGCCCAGAACATTACGAGTTTAGCATGACAAACACCACTTAATAAATATTTGGCATTTGTCAGATTATTATGCCCTAAACACTGGCCAGGTGTCCAGAACATTATGAGCCAAACAATGCCAGAGATTTTAAAAGAAAAGTCTCATAACATTTTGTACAAAACATTTTATATAACTATGATTAAGCATTAAAAGTCTCATAACATTTTGTATAAAACATTTTATATAACTATGATTAAGCATTAAAAGTCTCATAACATTTTGTACAAAACATTTTATATAACTATGATTAAGCATTAAGCATTTTAAAATGGAATAATATTATACAAAATGGAGTGACAATAATTAACACAATATATATATATATATATATATATATATATATATATAACACACATTATTTGGTTCTTTGATTATTGTGAATACAATTTGTATGAAAATGGCATTATAAAAGGTCTATTGCCATATATTTTTTGTATACGATATGACAAGTAACAATTTTATATTGTTAATTGAGAATGTTTTTTACACAACACCCCATTCATTGTCTGTGAGCATAAACTTAAATTGTGCGTCCTATTATTACTATTTATATAGTCCCCGTTAAAATGTGGTAATTAAAATTTGGGATTAAATATTGGGGGGCCAAATATTATGGGTAATACTACATATTTACACATTAATTGTGGGTCACTGACATTATAATGGACAATTTGTCCAGAACAATACGTGTCAGTACATTTAACTTTATTAGACTGGTATTTATTGCTTAAACACGGTCCTCCATATAAATTTATTATTACTCATTAAATTACTTTGTGCCTTGTTTTTTTGTGTTAATGCATATATTTTTTGCATAGTGCATCCTGTCCAATTAATAAACTGCGATATGTTCTGGAATTTGCTTAACTGCAAAGCTTGTGACATATTAAACAATTGCAAGAATTTTGCATTGTAATTTAACGTTAACTTTTGCGGATTAAAAATAGTAGGCATTTATTGCGCTTGTAAATTAACTAACTGTGATACATTTGTCCCTGCCACTTTTAACTTGTTTGCTAATGATTTTATATTTATGCTATTTAATATTTTTACACCAGCACCAGTGCCACCTAGTAATGTATTATACCAAGCTCGTCTATTTTTACACTTATGACTAGAAGCAAAGGTTATATTAAAATTAATAACATTTTTTTGATACTGTTGCGCTACTGATATGCAAGTAGAGGGCACTTTAATTAGGCTGTCATTACTAATGGTAGGATGATTTTTTAACACAGTTAAGTAATCAGCCCAAATAGTCCTTTGGTTATTTTTGTAGCATTTATGCAAATAAAGTGTTTATTTTATTAACGGAGAGTTTTGTTAAAATGTTTGTTTGATTTGCACAGCAATGTTGTGCCAGGCCTCGCTCTGCCATGCACCTATTGGGTAGGTTGCAGCATTTAATATTAGTCGTGTTGTGCAAAGAGACTTTATTAGTATTATTGGTATATTGTACATATAATTGTCCTGGGCCACCAGTTGTTGTCCAGAGATTGACTCCTGGTGAAAATGTCATGTTTAGTACCACACACTTCTGTCCGGATGAGCAGCTAAAGTTCCCCTGGGTTTTATTTTTGGTATTATTTTTTTAACTCCAGGTTTTTTTACAACTAGTGTCATTACAGTTAACCCTTTGAATTTTTCTTTTAGGGGTAACTAGCTCTGCCAAATGGACTATAAGACACACTAGCATTTTTTTTTAAATTTATTGCTGGACCTAGAAAGATACAAATTTTATTATTTTTGAAGATAACATTTATGTGCAGGCACGTATTTCCATTTTTTTCCTGATTTGATGACTAGCACAGTGTTGTCCTTCCCCATGGCTATTACTTTAGCCGGCTCCGGCGGGCCATTTGGACTAGTGATTCACACCCTAGCTCCATTATTAAAATTGTCGGTGCATTTAAACCCCTTGTCTCCTCTTACTGTCAAAAATGTGGGGGCCTCCCCCTTAGTAATTAACAACTGTGCAACCCTGTCATGTGGCTGGATAAGAAAGCTGAAAAGACAATTAAAAGAATGAATATGTGTGGACATACATACACAACTTTACTTTCCAGCATAACTGATTACTTGCTGAGGGCAGAAACCCTTGTACTAATAATAGGTGTGAGATTTAACTGTTTGCACTAGAGAAAACAGAAGGGCTTGGGCTGGGTTATGCTGTTAAAATACCTTGGGTCTTTTTTAAAACCTGTAAATAAGAAACAATTATTGGCAAATACACATTTTTTTTTATACCCCTTTGGAGGAACAGTGATGTACCTTGCAACCTTTGTGGGTATTACACTGGAAGAGATGGAGGAAGGGTAGCTTACCCCCTCCCCCCAAGCTCCTACTGGTGGAAGAGACAGCTTGAGGTGCAAGAGACAGCTCGAATACTGTAGCAATAAAAAGGTTAGCTGTGGATGGTGACATGATCCCCACCTACTACACTTTAAATTATAACAAGATAATATTACAATATTATAAAGATGGGGAACTTTTTTTTTTAGAAGAAAGAGAAGAAACACAGACAAACAACAAAAACAAACACACACTAGTTTAAAAATAAAACAAGATTATTTTTATAGGATAAAAGAAGCCAAGCGTCCCTGGGTTCCCTTATCCTAAGCATGACAAAATGTTCAGATTGATGGTAATACCGTACGTACATATTTTTTAGAATGCATTTTAAAAAGACAAAAAAAAATGATTACACTATGGTCACACATAAAAACAAAAGCCATTGTTTTTAACTGTAGATGGTAAACTCTTAAAAACAGCTGTAATAGTCCTTTTTTTAAAATTGTACTATATATATATATATATATATATATATAATAAAATATGGGGAGATGATGAATAATTCTCCCCTTCCAGCTGGAGTATTGCCTGTGTTGGCTGCAAGTCAGAAGCAGTGAGACGAGAAGAAAAGTTTGTTCCTCTTTATTTAGAATACTAGTTTTGCAATAAAAAGTCAAATTACATGGTTCACTCTTGGTGTGCTTTTATGAAAACATACATTTTGTGTGAAAAGTTGTGCTTTAGGCATGAAATACACATCAAGTTTGAACTGGTAGTAACATAAAAAGTTGAAACACAAGAAGGTCAAATAATGTGCAAAAGGTCACAGTGTGCATGCAAGGGTCATTTAAACCCAGCCATTCCTGTAGTGTCCTTGAACACCACCAATATTAAAATATTTTTAAATAACAATAGAGCACACAATAAAACTGCTGGCCAAGACAGTACACACACATACACATACACAAAAAGAAATACTTAACACAAAATAAGACTGACATTGTTTCACACCAATTTGCTGAAGTAATGCCCATAGTTCCATTAGAAAACTGTAACGTGGTTTAGATATATGTGCTGCCTCCTGCCTGTCTTGTAACACTGACAATTTTTAAACCAACACATTTATACATATTGCCATGCCAAATCTTTCTAGAACAAAACACTTAAACACATTTTAATCCATTAAAATGCAGTACAACATATCATTTGTAAGTGAACACATTTTGTATAACATGATTACACCTTTTGGCACATAACTAAAATATGGCACTCTGCCATTTTGCAAAAAGTTTTTGGTTTTAACTAGAAGTATGATAAAGCCATTTATAGCTGTTAACACATTACATTTTCACCTAGCAGTGGCTTGGCACATTGCTTGCAAACTACAACTCTTTCTGCACATTGCAATCTATATGAGGTCATAACTCTTTACCATCAACACTACCTGCTCCACTAAACAAAAGTTTTTCACTGACCCTATCTAGGCAGCACAAATGTTCCATTAAAAATAAAGCCAATTAAAACAGTCAGCTATGAGGCAAAGAAGCTTCTTCTCTTTTTTTTTCTTACTGTAACATGTTGTGCACCGAAGGCAGTTAATCCTATCTCACAACTTTGACAACAGAACATAATTACAGAACACAGATATAAGCTAGAAAATATGCATGAGAAAGACAGAACATTACCTTGTTTAGTATATGTATTACAGAAATAAAACAGACAGACATAAAACAACTTTAAATAAAAAATTCAGACTTACCCGGTGCCAAGGTATTTTCTTCTTCTTTTCTGATACACAAGTCTGAGTAAGAAAACTGACTGCAGGACCTTCATGATAATTTTCAAACACTGCAGCTATTGACCCTTTTAAAGGTTTTAACCCTTTCAAAGGTTTTTTTTTTGGCCATTTTAGTAACCTGCCAAACCAAGTCTTTTTCCAGAGCTCTGGTTTGCAGTTTAAAAACAAAACAAACAAAAATCTCTAACAGTACTAGGTTGAGACCCATCTGGTAGAGGTCCCCAGTACTTGGGTTTGGGATCAAATGTTTCAGCCTCTATAGGAGGCAAGGAACTGAAATTGATACAGAAAAACTTGAAACTACACAGATAGGCAACATGGGGAGGATTTTCAAATCATCCGTCTGTAGTCACCTACTGTGCGTATCCATAGTAGTTTATTTTTTTTAGATGTTGCTTATCTAACTTCTTAACCAGCCGCTGCTTTTCTCCTAAAGCAGCCTGAACTGAAAAGCCATCATTGGCTCTAACAGTATATACTTGCAGCAAAGCACAAATTACAAGTACAAAGGGCAGTGCAGTTGCTTGTTTGAGAGACTTTTCCTTAATACATTTTTCCACATATTCTGTCACAGTTTCATCAAAGAGAACTCATCCTGCCGACTATGCCAAAAATGTTTTGCCAACTCAAACCAAGCAGCTATTTGCCATTCACACTCACATACACACAATAACAGTACAATAAGTATAGCAAGCCAAAGCTTTATTATAGCAAAATATAATACAAAAGGTTATACATCACCGATTCCAAAAGCTACATTCAAGCCTGTTCCAATGGCTGGGAAGCCCCCTTGTCAGTCTGGATAGGAGTCTCACGAACCGTGAATTGGCCCCACAGCAATGCGTCCACCCTGCAGGAGAGGCTTCCAACCAGGCATCTGGAATACATCACCGATTCAATAAAGCAACATCCAAGCCCTCTTCCAATGGCTGGGAAGCCCCCTTCAGCCTGGCTAGGAGTCTCAGGAATTGGGAACAGCTCCTGCAGCAATGAGTCCACTCTGCAGGCGAGGCTTCAAACCAGGCATCTGGAAAGTCCCATTTTATATGTTTTATCTGGTATTTAGAAATGCTAAACCACCATGTCCTAAGCACTGGCCAGGTGCCCAGAACATTATGAGTTTAGCATGACAAACACCACTTAATAAATATTTGGCATTCGTCAGATCATCATGCCCTAAACACTGGCCAGGTGTCCAGAACATCATGAGCCAAACAATGCCAGAGATTCCAAAAGAAAAGTCTCATAACATCTTGTACAAAACATTTTATATAACTAAGATTAAGCATTAAAAGTCTCATAACATCTTGTACAAAACATCTGATATAACTATGATTAAGCATTAAGCATTTCAAAATGGAATAATATACAAAATGGAGTGACAATAATCAACACAATACACAAACATATATATATATATATATACACATATCACCTCCCAACACCCCCCTCACCCCATACTTACCTCCGGACTCCAGCGCGATGATCTTGGTGGACAGGGAACACGTCTGCACTCTTCAAAGCCAACCGTGAACTGAAGAAATGCCGGTAAGCTGTATAATGGGCTAGATAGGGGTTTTCAACTTTATTGCATATCTCAGCCATTTTGGGAATTTTGCACCAAATTTTCAACATGGGGTTTTGGACCCCTCTCATGAATGATGTCACTGTCATTGTTCGTTATTTGGGCCCGAAGGGTGATTTCCACGCAGTGACTGCAAAATCACCCTTCAGGCCTGAATACTGCCATGACAGTGACATCATTCATGAGAAGGGGGAACAAAACCCCCATGTTGAAAATTTGGTGCCAAAATTTCAAAAAATGACTGTTTTACGAGCGTGCGATGTGCAGTTCCTACGCAGGCTCGTAAGTTCATGAAATTTCTATATTTTCACTCCAGATTTTCAACATTGCCATTTTACCACACCTTCTTATGAGTAGTACAGCTGTCATTTTTCACATCTCACCCAAAATGTGTTTCCGCCCATGTAGCACAGAATGGCACAGTCGGTGTGCGAAATCAATGTATGGGACAAATTAAGAAAATCACAGTGACACTGTTCATGAGCAGAGGTCTTAAAATGGCTATGTTGAAAATTTGGTGAAAAATTCCTAAAAATGACTGTTTTTATTTGTGCGCAGCGTTATGCAGTTCCTACGCAGCACGCTTGTAGGTTTGTGAATTTTCAATATTTACTTCCAGATTTTCAACATTGCCATTTTACCACACCTTCTTATGAGTAGTACAGCTGTCATTTTTCACATCTCACCCAAAATGTGTTCCTCCCATGTAGAACAGAAAATGGCACAGTCGTGTGCAAACTCAATGTATGGGACAAATTAAGAAAATCACAGTGACACTGTTCATGAGCAGAGGTCTTAAAATGGCTATGTTGAAAATTTGGTGAAAGAATTCCTAAAATGACTGTTTTACGGTGTCGTTGCACAGTTCCATAACGCTTCAGTAGGTTTGAATTTCAATATTACCACTCCAGATTTTCAACATTGCCATTTCCACACCTCCTTATGAGCAGTACAGCTGTCATTTTTCACATCCTGCCCAAAACGTAGTTTCCTTCCCCATGTAGCTATACAATACGCGAGTCGGTGTGCAAACTCAATGTATGGGACACATTAACAAAATCACAGTGACACTGTTCATGACCAGAGGTCTTAAAATGGCTATGTTGAAAATTTGGTGAAAAAAATCCTAAAAATGACTGTTTTATGAGCGTGCATTGCGCAGTTCCTACGCACGCTCGTAAGTTCACAAATTTTCAATATTTACACTCCAATGACTTCCAAATACCTAAACAGTACATAGAAGCAAGCAACATTTGGCATTGACAAATGCTTGTTGGATTAACAGTGATTCTTGGAATTTGACTTGATTTTTTGTATCCTTCCTTTCCTTTTTTATTGTTTATCTTTGTCATTTTGTGAATGTTTTTGTAATGAAGCCTACCTTTTCTCAATAAAATTCCCCTACTCTTGCTGCAGGGGGCACTGAAGTGCTGCAGGAGAGTCGAGGTCTCAGTATGTCCCAGATGCTGGAAGGGGAAGGTCAGGTTCTTGGAGCTCCTGAGGTGGTGCTGCAAAGCACTGGTGAGATGGAAATGGATATAGAACCTTTAAATGGAGTTGTTTTAGAGAAGCCTGAAATGCCTATCCTGGAAGATCCTTTGTTAGATGATATGGAGTCTACTGAACTGGAACTGAAAGTAGAGATGGAGGCAAAGAAGAAACAACTAATGGATTAAATTACTGCTGCAGAGACAGAATACAATTTGAGTAGGTCACATTTGGAGGAAGAACAAAAGAAAAGGAAAAGGTCGGTGGCAAGTCCCACTTCAGGTACTGGAAAGTGTTTGCCTACTAATTTTGAGATGGTCCCTGAGAGGAATACTTGTGAGAAGTTACAAACTCCTGAACAGGGTCAAGAAGACAAGATCTCTGCATCTCAGGTGTCTACTGATGAAGAAGATTGGTTTCCTGAAGACATGCTGCAAAAGGCAGGTTGGATTTATAAAAACAAATGTTGGATTCCTGATCCCACATACCCTATACCTGGAATATCAGCAAAAACTCATCTTTAAGAATAACTGAAAATCCTCCAGCAGTAGACTCAGGGGAAATACCACATATGATTGGGATTTCTCAGTCCCTGAAAGTTCACACGGTGGTTGTGCAGTAAGAGAGTGAGACAAGGGAGAAGCTGATTATGACAGATGCAGTTTCGCCATTGCAGCAACGGGTATTGGGGAGAATGGCAAACCACGATCAAATGGATAAAGAGGAATTTCAACTGGGCGACAGAGAAATGGTAGGAGACTAGCAAGATTTACCAAGGGCAAGTTTGCTTCAAAATGGAAATGGTGGGGGAAAAAACTAATACTGATACGCAGGTACAAGACGGTACAAGTTCAAAGTCATATGCAGGGTTATTTCGGAAATCGGAACTGGCAGCTAAGCACCGATTTTTGGTACAATTAAGATATGTTGGAAGAGCTCCCATTTCCCCCGATAGGTTGTGGTTGGGGAAATCTTTCATTTTAGACTCCTTGGGCTTTACTCCTACAGAAGTTTATGCATTTATACACGCACCCAGAGACCGGAACTATGATATAAGTTTTCTTACATTTAAACTGTTGGACAAGTTTTGGACACAGTATTACGATTAAAAAAAAATCAGAAGTATGGTCAGATTTTATTGCTATCCCTATAACTAAACCGACTATAAAAACAGTGACAGTTTTATTTCAAAATGAGGGAGTGGAAGTGAGTAATATTACTTTTTGGTTAGAAAAAAGATGCACAATTTTTGATCAAACACAGGCAATCATGGATGAAAATGGGTTTTGGAATGTGGGGGTAGACATATCGGGTACAGTTGAAACAAACGGATACTGGTATTCAGCACTTACCTAGCTCATTTTATTTAGGAAGAGATTAAGGTATTGTGTTCTGTGCATAGCCGTTGCCGGGGGGGGATTGTATGGTTCGAAAGAACCCCCCTTTTGAAATCTCCCCTTGTTTTCATTATTTGTAAAACATTTTTCAATATTTCTGTTTATTTTGTGACTGCCACAGAGTGTTTATGCACACATGATGAACCCCAGCACTTTCTCTCTGCATGTGTCCCCCTCATCATCTGCTGTTAATCAGTTTCCTCAGTGCCAGTAAGATGACTGGAGCTGCTTTTTGAGTCTTTTTCATCACTGTTCCCCTATGACTGGCTGGCCAATTGCAGCTCACGACAGCATCATGAGTGTGACTGGAATACAGCATGGCTGCTGCCCACAATTCACACTGTCAGTTGGCACGCAAGGAAGATGGAGCATGGCAGCAGGCTCAGAGATGACATCTCCAGGAGCGCCAAAAAAGAGTAGAGGACCTAGACTTACAATTTTACCAGTCACTGGCAGATATATTTTGCTGCCCATAATTGCCAGAAATGTGTCCCTTATTAACTGCATATCAAGGGATAGGCTGAGCAGAACTGGGCAAAGAAGCTTTTCAAGTGGGTGGGCTGAAGATTCAGAAATAAATTACTTAAATTCTCTATGCAAAATTCAAAGTTGTCATGTTTCATATGCCTCTTTTAACTTTTCATAAATTAAGCAAAAGAGGTACACAGTGGAAAGGCAATGCAAGTGTTTGAAAGGGTCTGGCTGGAATCTACACTGCCACCTCACTAATTGTGCTCTTCAGAGAGGTCTTTGCTGTGGTCCCATTTTTATTGACATTCAGTTCCACTTTTGTCTGTGCTATCTGTGCCAGACGCAGTTAAAACAAATATGTTGTGATAAGCATTTTCTCCAGATGATCTCATGTGTCAATAGAATGGCATTTGTTGCTACAGTTCAGTGTTACAATCATACCCACTATACTTTTGGAAGTATGGTGGGGGTGGGAATTTAGGAGATGGTAACTTTGCACAGGGAATCCCCGCCACTGTCAAATTACCTTTCCCCTAACTCCCATTGTCATGCCTATCACACTGGAGAATGAAGTGGGGGCAACAAGTGTAGTACCCAATACTGAACTAAGAATTATGTTACAGATTTTTTTCCAAGCAGGGTGCTTGGTATAGAAACATAGACAGTGATGGCAGAAAAAGACAGAGTTCCATCCAGTCTGCCCAAGTTCCCCATAATCCCTGGAACCTACCATTTTTCCAGGGTACTAACCCTCCCCATCCTCTCTCTATTCTCCTTCTTTTTCCTGTTGCCCCTGGTAACCATTATTTGCTTCATTATGGTCCCAGCCCTGCTTGAATCCTCTGATTGTTTTTGCACCCACCAATTCAGCTGACACGCTCTTCCAAAGTTCCACCACCCTTTCCGTAAAGCAGTACTTCCTCACATCTCTCCAGAAACTACCTTCTGTTAATTTCCATTCATGTCCATGTAACCATGAATTGGTACACAGGCTAAATGGTATCTCGCAGTTCACTCTGTTAATTCCTTTAAGGAACTTGAAGGTCCCTATCACATCTCCCCTCTCCCTTCAGGTCCCTGAGTACATATTTAGTGCCTTGAGGCATGCCTCATAGGATCTGCCCTGCTGTCCCTGAATCATTTTAGTTACTCTGTGCTGCACTGTCTCCAATTTGTACTTGTTATTTCTGAGATGAGGACTCCAGAACTGGGCACAGTACTCTAGGTGAGACCACACCAGGGATCTGTAGAGGGGAAGTATTATGTCCTTTCTTCTGCTATCAATACTCCTACTGATACATCCCAGCATCCTGCTAGCCTTGCTATAGGCCATGTTGCACTGACTACTGCTTAAATGGTATATTGAGTTGGGGAGGGTGGGGGTTACAGCAAGGAGTAGTAGAGGGAGCTCAGATATGAGTTATATAGCAGGGTTTTAAATAATTGATTAGCAGTTTTTTTCTTGGGACAATACTAACTATACAGAAAGCATTTATATAGGTTTTCTAGAAGTGTCATGTTTGTTAAACACAGTGAGGAAAGTGATATGCATTTTCACAATGTTTTAGAACTTTTATGAGCAAAACGCTAATCAATTTTTAGAGTTATTTAAAACCCTGTATAGGCTTAAAATAAGCCATGAAAGTGCACCACAGAGCATACCATAGCCCATAGTTTCTGAGGGACATACTATGTCTGAGACAATGCCTTAGGTATATTACAGTAGCAGCATCTTGCTGCCCTCTGGTACTAAACACATACATGTAGCCAGCCAGATAATAATTTTGCTTAGAGCAAGCGGCATAGAAGGTCTCAGATATGACTTCTTTAGCTTCAAAATAAGCCCTAAATTCACCACATGACTTCTGGGGTCCTAGCGGCCCTAAGACCCACAGCTTTTTTTAAAGGTTGCAGACTGCATAAAAAGAACCACCCCTGTGAAAATCCTGGCAACGGCCCTGCTATGCAGGTCGGCCAAAAAGTTATTATCATTGTGGTGCTTTGACCCATTTAAACACTGATTGTGATACCATAAAATGTTTCCATTGCGGGGTTTTGGGCCATACTGCAGCTCAATGTACAGCCCCACATGCAATTTATGTGGAGATGATGAGCATAGTTTTCAGGAGTGTCCATGGGCAGCACATAATCTTGACAAAATCTCAGACCATGATATTTTGTTAACACAAGCAAGGAAGCCCTTTCGAAATACTGAGAGAGGTGAGAGGGAGCTCCCACTTAGACGCAAAGGAAGACGGAGGGGGGACTTTACAACTCCAGAGGTGGTGGTTTCCTGAGACCTTTAGAGGTACAATGTATAGACACCCCCAAACGAGTAAAACCTCCCATGAACTCTCTTCATCACTGTTAGTGTCTAACACTGTAGAAACCCCTTTTGTGACTCCTCAGAGTTCTCCTAAAAGAGGTTCAAGTTTACCAGGAAAAAAGGTGGATAGGAAGGAGAATTAGGAGTGGTTTCTCAAGGTTATCCCCCTGATTTTGATATTGAGGTGAACCCTTTATCTGTTTCTTCAAGAAATGTGGACCCTCAGGTAACTGCAAATGCTGTACCTTTATCACCATTACCCCTTTCAAATAGATTTGCTGCCTTTTCCTCACAGAGTTAACAGGTAGAAAGGGAAATTCCGATAGAAGAAGAGAGGTCTTCCTCATCAGCTATACCACAGCTTGATCCCCTTACACCTCGAGTGTCTGAACCACAAAAGAGGATAACAAACTCTAGTAAGAAGGGTTTGAATATTCCTCTCTGAGCCAATATATTTTCGAATAGCAAGTTTAAATGTGAATAGCATACATTCAGGGTATAAAAGGAAAATGACATTTGCTATTTTACAGGATTTGGATTTTTTTTTTGCTTCAGGACACACGGCTCCATACCCAGTTAGAAATTAATCAGGCGACTCTAGATTGGAAGTGGAGTCCTTCTAATTGATCAGTGGGTACACACACTTGTTGTGGAGTAGGTTTTTGTTTTCAGTTTACTGGGACTAATGTTCTAAGACAAGTGGATATAGAACCAGGTAGGGCATATATGATGGATGTAATCATAAATTCCTTTACATGTAGAATGATAAACAGTTATGCCCCACAGATGAAATCAGTAAGAATTGAGTTATTGGCTAAAATACAGCCCTACTTGCACACCAGTAGGCACATTTTTTGAAGGGGATTTCAACATCAATTTTTAACAAGGGAGGGTACTTGGTAAACAGTACTGTGATAAGACCTTTTTAAAGAAAATAATTACTTTTGATGGTCTAAAAGATTTTCAAGAGGACACTTTGAAAACTGGAAAAAAACACCTTTTATAAGGGTCAGTTATCACAAATAGATTTTTTGTTCATTAAGAAAACATTGTTTGTTTCACAGAGTTATATTATCCCTTTTGAGACTTCAGATCACATGTTAATATGGGTCAATATAGCTGTACCTCCAGAAAGAGAAGCTGGGCCAGGTTATTGGAGACTTAATGTTGCGCTTTTGAAAGATCCGCATATTTTAACTGGTTTTAGAGATTTAATAAAAGATAAAGCTATGACAATGTTTCTTTATGAGGATATAGGGAAATGGTGGGAAGATGTTAACTCATAATGATTTATTTTCAAATAGAAGGGAAAATAAGGGCAGCTACATCGTACCTACATTATTTAACACTGCGTAAAGATTTGGGTTTGTTGATTTCTAGACAGTGTAATGTAGGGGTAGATCTTAGGGAAGAAATCGAGCTGGTAAAGTTAGAAATGAGAACATACCAATATGATAGATTTCTCTCCTTGCAAAGAGAACAAACGTTTGGTACACAGGGGAAGGCAGAGAGTATAAACCCATTTGTGAGTAGTCAGTATAGATGAGAGAAAAAAATTCTAAGTTTAAAAACAGAAAAATGGTTATCATTGACAAATAATGAAGGGATTGTGAGAATGATAGAGCAATATGTAAAAACTCAGTTTGGGACCCCGGTAGAAGCCCCACAGTTTACACCACAACTATTGCAGATGGCTGAGGTACCTAGTCTAACTTTGGAATTTCATGGACCTTTATTGGCTCTGTTTTTGCATGATGACATTTTGGCAGTAATAAATTAATTACATAGTGGTATTTCACCAGGATCAGATGGATTGCCGGGGAAGTAGATACTGAGCTTTGGGATCTCATCCCTCAAGAAATTTTGAGAGTTTTTAATATTTTTAGAGAAGAATGTTATCTTCCAGCAAAAGTGTATGAGGGATTGTTGATTTTTTTATTTAAATCAGGGGATTCTACGGATATATGAAACTGGTGGCCGATAACATTATTAAATACAGATTTCAAAATATTTGCAAAATTATTAGATAACAAATTGGCTCAGGTGATGAAAGATTTAATATTTCCAACACAATTGTGTTCTGTACCAGTGAGGAGAATTACTGAGGCTTTGTTGTTTCTTTGAGAAGTAGTAGAAGGAGGATTGAATAAAGGTATGGGACATCAACCAGGGTATCTATTTAGTTTAGATCAAGCTAAAGTTCTCGATTGTGTCTCCCACACATTTTTATGGGATTGATTAGTGGCATATGGGATTCCTTTAGCCTTTATTCATTTATTACAAGTATGTTATGCATTGGCATATGTAGTTCCTTTTGGTAATGGATTACGGGCTTCAAAAATCCAAATATTAAGAGGGGTTCATCAAGGTTGTCCCTTTTTATATGTTTTTATGATTGATCCTATTCTAGGAGTAATAAAAAGATTGCCAGGAATTCAAGGTTTGAATGGGGGGTTTCAAGGTTCAAGTAAAGTGCTAACATATGCTGTTGATCTCTGTCTTCTACTTCAGGATGGACATTCCTTTACAGCTAGGGATTTGATACAAATTATCGGGAAAATTACAGAAGCTAGTTAATGCAGAAAAAACAAAATGTATAGATATAGTAGGGTTTCATAATCAATATCAAGAAGTGGGAGGTTGTGCAGTAGCTGAGGCCCTATGTAAGATATTGGGTATCTATTTTGGGGGTTGTAACATGGCAGAGTATAATTGGGGCAGGGTATTGCCTAAAGAGAAAGAAATGGTTAGTAGGTGGAACCGATGGAGGGTGGCTAAAAAGAAGAGAATACATCTTATAAACACATTTTTGATACCACTCTTCTTATATGTAAGTGCAGCTTTTCTGGTTCCCAGGAGTATGGAGGTTTAATTGATGGGATTTTTTTTACTTGTTTTTAGGATGCTGTCTAAATCCAATTTAATGGAATGTTTTATATAATGACATTAAATATGGTGGGGTAAATATGATCAATCCTGTTGTGTTTTTTTTTTTTTACTATTTTTATTTATGATAATATAGTTCCACTGATGTGGGGCACTAAGCAGATTTGGGGTAATTGGGGACTTTACCTACTTCAGGAAGTCCTGTTAGAATGGAAAAAAGATACATTTATCCACAAAAATAAACAGAACCCTAGATTGGTAAAAAGATGGGAGGGTACTTTTGATTGGATTATAAAATGGGGAATTAAATTTACATCAGTTTTAAAAATATCCAGAAAGCAATTGCATAAAGAACTTCTTTTGGCAACATTTTTGGAGTATCCTTTCATAAGGTTTCCGTGTATCCAATAGGATTTAATTTCTAAATATCTTACGGATAAAAGAATACCAGAGCATATCTGGGATACGGTGTGGTTGGGAGTACATGGGAAAATAAACATTAAAAGTAATCAGAAACATAAAGGAGTACAGGAGAGGTATTGTCCTCAGGATTGTTGTATCCAGAAGTTGGAAACAATGGATCACCTGTATTATGACTGTCCATTATTATTAGTTTTTGGGATGTTGTAAAGGAACGATGGAAAACTGAGTTACCTTTTCCTCCACTTCCAAATTTATTGTATTATTGAATAACACCAAAATTAGTGGTGCATTTCCATGACAGCACAATCTGTGTTGTATTTGCACATTTTCTATATTGGATGTGGATATGTCGCTGTCAGCAGCAAGTAATTACGGCTTTGGATCTTTATAATATTATTATGGGAGAACTTAAACAAGCATTTGTCAATGCTGAATGTTTGCTTGCTGGCATTGGCAGTGGTAGTGTAGAAGTTACAGAGCTGCGTAATAGGAATGGCAGTGAAGTATTGAACTGAAGCCAACCCCACCACCACCCTGCAGAGAGTGACAGGCATGGGGTGTGCATTTGGGTCATCAGGCATAATGGCCATGCCATTTCACCACACCCCACTCTGCAGACACTGACAAGTGTCACGTGTTCCTTGGGGTCTTTGGCCCTTATGCGCACCCCATTTCATTAGGAAATACGGTGAGATGGGTGTGATATAGGAGAATGGGGTGAACTTTGGGGCCGAAGAGTCCAAGGCATACCTCGATGCCTCTCAGTGACTGCAGGGTGTGGAATGGTATGAGCATCACAGGCAAGAATCCCAAGTCACACCCCTGATTCCTGTCATTCTCTATAGGGTTGGGCGATTTAGTTGAAAAGCCTAATACCTCAGGCATTCGTTGGTATTTTAACGCCAAATTTTCAAAATGTTTGTTTTGTGACCCCACCTCATGAACAGGGGGAATACCAGTTTGGTAGTCGAAAGCTGCTTATGCACAGTGACTACGGGATGTAGCACCACAGGTGCAAAAATATTCCGAACAGGATGTAAAAAATGACAGCTGTACTCTTTCATGGGGAGGTGTAAAAATGGCTATGCTACAAATGTGTAGTAAAAATATTTAAAAAAATGGTGAAGTCACGAGCGTACATAGAAACTGTGCAACGCACACCCGTTATATAAGTAGGTTGGGGATATTTTATAGCAGATTGTCAACTCAGGCATGTTGGTGCCTCCGATCATGAACAGTGTCACTGTGATTTTCTTTATCTGTGCCGAACAATGATTTCCCACAGTGACCACGCATCTCTGCACGGAAAGTGTGAAAACACACTTTGGCCATGTTGTGAAAAATGGCAGCTGTACTGTTCATAAGGAAGTGTTGAAAAATGCCACTAGTGAAAATCTGGACTGAAAATATTACAAAGTCATGAACTAACGAGGATGCGTGGAAACTGCACAATGCTCACTCGTAACACAGTCATTTTATGGACTTTTGTCACCAAATTTTCAACATAGCCATTTTAAGACCTCTGCTCATGAACAGTGTAACTGTGATTTTCTTAATCTGTCCTAAACATTGCTTTTGCACACCAACAGCACCATTGTGTACTACATGTGCGATAACACATTTTGGGTGACATATGAAAAATTGCAGCTGTACTGTTCATAAGGAAGTTTAATAAAATGGACATGTTGAAAATCTAGAGTGAAAATATTAAATTTGCAAACTTACAAGCATGCATAGGAACTGTGCAATGCACGCTCGTAAAAGTCATTTTTAGGCATTTTTCCACCAGATTTTCAACATAGCCATTTTAAGACCTCTGCTCATGAACAGTGTCACTGTGGTTTTGTTAATGTGTCCCATACATTGAGTTTGCACACCGACAGCGCCATTGTGCGCTACATGGGCAGAAACATGTTTTGGGCAGGATGTGAAAAATGACAGCTGTACTGCTCATAAGGAGGTGTGGAAAAATGGCAATGTTGGAAATCTGGAGTGGAAATATTGAAAATTCGCAAACCTACGAGCGTGTGTGGGAACTGTGCAACATACACTCATAAAACAGTCATTTTTAGGAATTCTGTCACCAAATTTTCGGCATTGCCATTTTAAGATCTCTGCTCATGAACAGTGACACTGTGATTTTCTTAATGTGTCCCATACACTGAGTTCGCACGACTGCGCCATTGTGCACTACATGGGCAGAAACACGTTTTGGGTGAGATGTGAAAAATGACAGCTGTACTACTCATAAGAAAGTGTGGAAAAATGGCAATGTTGAAAATCTGGAGTGGAAATATTGAAAATTCGCAAACCTATGAGCGTGCGTAGGAACTGCGCAACGCACGCTCGTAAAACAGTCATTTTTAGGAATTTTTTCACCAAATTTTCAACATAGCCATTTCAAGACCTCTGGTCATGAACAGTGTCACTGTGATTTTCTTAATTTGTCCCATACATTGATTTTGCACACCGACTGCGCCATTCTGCGCTACAAGGGTGAAAACACATTTAGGGTGAGATGTGAAAAATGACAGCTGTACTACTCATAAGACAGTGTGGTGAAATGGCAATGTTGAAAATCTGGAGTGAAAATATTGAAATTTCGCGAACTTACGAGCTTGCGTAAGAACTGTGCAACGCACGCTTGTTAAACAGTCATTTTTTGGAATTTTGGCACCAAATTTTCAACATGGGGGTTTTGG
This sequence comes from Neoceratodus forsteri, assembly GCA_016271365.2. Classification (NCBI taxonomy): domain Eukaryota; kingdom Metazoa; phylum Chordata; order Ceratodontiformes; family Ceratodontidae; genus Neoceratodus; species Neoceratodus forsteri. The sequence goes on from JADMNL010000032.1 coordinate 186,179,990, forward strand.
GCCCCCTTCTCATGAATGATGTCACTGTCATGGTGGTATTCAGTCCTGAAGGGTGATTTCGCAGTCACTGCGCAGTCACTGCGCGAAATCACCCTTCGAGCTGAATAATGCCATGACCGTGACATCATTCATGAGAAGGGGTCCCAAAACCCATGTTGGTAATTTGGAAAATTCCCAAAATGCCTGAGATATGCAATAAAGTTGAACCCTCCTATCTAGCCCATTATACAGCTTACCGCATTTCCTCAGTTCCGGTCGGCTTTGAAGAGTGCAGACGTGTTCCCGGTCCACGAAGATCATCGCACCAGAGTCCGGAGGTAAGTATGGGGTGAGGGGTGTGGGGAGGCTGGGTGCGCAGTGGGTGGGTGCAGGTTGTGGGAGGTTCGGGAGGCGTGCAGCGGGACGTTTTCTTACAGGGTAAAACAAAAAAGACTTTGTGGGACCACTTGCCATGCTGAGGTGGGCTCCCAGCATGGTATAAGGACTTTGGGCGTTCAGCCGGCCGGGGATTAGGCACCCCGTCGACCATATTAAAAAAACCTTGTGGGCCGTTTGCCACGCTGGGGTAGGCTCCCAGCATGGCACAAGGACTTTGGGCGTTCAGCTGGCGGGGATTGGGCACCCCGTCAGCAAAATGACTGATTGCCACGCTGGGGTGGGCTCCCAGCGTGGCATCAACACTGGGGAGGCGATGCAGCTCAGCCGCCCGGGATTGGGCAACGTCGACCTCGCTACACGGGGCCGCATGCCTGCGGCTGGGGAGCTGCACGTGAGCAGCTTCTTATCGCTGCTCACTTAAGTGTAGCTCCCCTTTTCAACTGTATGCCACTGCATTTTGGAGCGTGTCATAGACAGCTCCAAAATGCGTTGGCTTACAGGGGCCGCACCTGCCAGCACAGTGCCTGAATTGGAGGAGGAGGTGACACACCTCCGAAATCTCCGATGATGGCACTATGTTTCTTGCACATGCGTGCAAGCAAACATAAAAATGGAAAAAAGTTGAATCTTTATGTAATAATTCAGATGTTTGAGCTGAGAGGTAGTCTCATTTAGACTTAATATAAAAAGATGGGGTATAGGAATTTGGTTTATAGTATGGGAAGGGTATAGGATTTAAAAAATGTTTTGTTTCAATACCTTTATATATGCTAGAATATTTTATTTAAAAATATGTAATTGTTTTATTTTTGGGGAAAAATGGGGAGGGAGGTGGGGTAAATTTAAGGGAAAAAGGAGGTTCTTATGTGTGGGGATTTGTATGAATTAATAACCACTTCTGGTTTGTAATTTTCTTTTTATGATTTTGCAGGATGTAATTTTGATTTGTATATATTTTGTTATGAAAATGTTTTGATTTAAAATAAAAAAAATGTCCCCTACTCTTTTCAATAAGTGCCAAGGGATCTTTAACATCCATCTGAACTACCACCAATCCAGGTAGATGGGACCTCGGTTTAACGTCTCATCTGAAATACAGCACCTCAGAAGTGCAGCACCCCTCTCATACTGCACTACAGTGTCAGTATTGGGATAGTAACCCAAGTGCCAGATGTGAGAACTGAACCCACAGCCCTCTGATTTCCTGACCTCAGAGTCGAGTGTGCTACCTACTGAGCCACTGACCCTGATAAGCTTAACCGCCCAGTGCTCCCAGGTCACCCCTGAAAACAGGCACTTGTGCCTAGTGGGCCTTACTCAGTTACCAAAGACTAAAATAAAAAAAATAAAAAATATTTTATGTGCCTTGAATTACATGTATTGTATTACAAATGTTTCTGCATAGATGTATTACTATTTCTAGCCAAACTCTGATGGCCTTACATGGCTCTTACAAGTACTGTGATGTATAAACCCTGCTGTATATTATGTAACCTGTATATACTTTATATGTATTTTTTTATGTATTGTGTGCTATAACCCCTGTTATCCCTATCCCCGGGTCGCACCTGGAAATGAGCCTTGGCTCAGTGTGCCTTTCCAGTTACCAAATGTTTAAATACAATATAGATATATATATATGTAATAGATAAACCACTCTAAGGTGTGCGGTCATGCTCTGATATATGCACACCTTGGTGTGCATTGTTACGCATGAGGCTGCTGACCGAGTACATCAACCACCCAAGGCATGCATGTATCAGAGCACGCCTGCACACTTCAGAGTGATTTATCTATCTTACAAAATGTCAAAATTGTTTTGGAGGGGGTAAAAGTACAGGTGTGCGATTGCGCTCTGATATACACACAGTCACGTGATGAGTTCCAACAAATCAGCAGGCATGATTTTTCCTACCCATTTTATAAAAATATATATATATATATATATACACACTGTATATATATATATATATATATATATATATGCACTGTAAAATAAAACACTTTTATAGTTTTTATAAATGGTAGGGGATTTGACAGTTTAAATGGGTATATAGGGATAGTGCAAAATAATGCACTTAGGTCACAGAAACCCAGAGGAGGAGTACAAAATGGAGGGAGTAGTATTGATGACAACAAAGCAGGAAAGAGGCCTGGGGGTAATCATATCAGATGACCTAAAGGTGGCCGAGCAGTGCGACAAGGCATTAGGGAGGGCGAGTGGGATGCTGGGGTGCATAGGGAGGGGTATCAGCAGGAGAAAGGAGGTGGTGTTGCCCCTGTATAGATCACTGGTAAGACCCAAGTTGAGTACTGTGTCCAGTCCTGGAGACCACATCCCTGGAAGTACATAGGCAGAGCTGAGATGGTCCAGAGAAGGGCAACTAAAATGGCACAGGGTCTGCATCAAAAGCTCTATGAGGAGAGACTTAGGGAAGAGAGGAGGGAGAGGCGGAATATGATAGAGACCTTTAAATACCTTACAGGAGTAAATTATATTTACAGGGTAATGTCATTCAACTTGTTAATAGATTTAATTATTTGGGGATTACTTTGGATTCTCAGTTTTCTTTTATAGATCAAGTTAATATACTAATTAAGCAAAAAAATGTTGTAGGTAATACACTAATTAAGAAAATCCATCAGAGGTTGGGAATGCTTTTTAGGATAAGATCTTTTCTTGTCTCAGAATCTGAAAAGTTAGTGGCACATAGTTTACTATTAAACTTGTTGTATTAGGGATTGTCAATCCATTCTGGTACAAATGAAAGAATGTTACAGAAACTTAGCTGTACTTATCATGGTATCTTACGGTTTATGACTGGTCTCCCATATAATACATATCATTGTGTATTGGCTAAGGAAGCAAACTGTCCCCTATTTTTGGACAGAATTAAAATCAAATTGGGAATCTTTGCATTTAAGGTTACCCTTGGTCTATGGCCCCCCCATCCTTAATCTTTCCTCTGTTTCTATGGGCCTAAAAAACACTAGGTTTCAGTCCAAGGAATTGTTCAGTATTCCTTTATATAGGAAAGGAATAGGTCAAAAATCATTATGCAATGGCAAGAAAGAATCTTGGACTGTGATTGGTCAGTTTGGAGCTGGACCCGTGGCATTATCCCAGCATAACGCCTCACTGTGAACCAATGCAGATGAGCACGGACTTTGAGTATGATTGTTTGGATCTCTTTTTTGCATCTCCTCTTAAGAAACAAAAATATTTTTTCACAGTAATAAAAACATTCTTTAAAATTATTCCTTTATTTTATATGTAACACCTAGCCATTGTATAATAGGAATAATGCACTCCAGGGTGTGTCGTGCTGGGATAACGCCATGCCTGGGGCATTGGATGCACTCAGCCTGTGGCCTCGTGCCCAACCCCCCCAGGAGTGGTGTTATCCCAGCAGAACATGCATTATTCCTTTAGTGATATATAGGGCTATTATGTTTTTTTTTTATTAGTATTCTCTCAACCTTAACCACTTCTAGGAAAGTAAGGACATTTAGGAATAGGTTGGCACAATGGCTAGCTGCTAAATCAGAGTGTAACTGCTTTCATTAATGGTATGATTGATTAGATTGTGATATGTAATGGTTAATGTTATTTATGTGTGTTTTGTATTGTGTTTTTGTGTGTATGTGATGTGTGTTTTTCTTTATTTAAAATTTGTCGCTTGTTAAAATGGGCAATTTGTCCATCTTGCTTACAAGTCTAAAAAATAAAAAGGAGTTGAAATGAAATGAAAGGTAAGGAGGGAAGTATTGTTTAGAAAGAAAGGAGCTCAAGAACAAGGGGACATGGTAAGAAGTGGAAGGAGTAGATTCAGGAGAGATGTGAGGAAGTACTTCTTCACAGAAAGAGTGGTGGATTTCTGGAATAGCCTTCCAGGAGGGAAGGTGGTGGGGTGAAAATAGTGGGGTGGTTCAAGAATGCAGGGGCTAGACATAAGGGTATCTTAGTAGAAAGGAAGGGTGGGGAGGGAGAAAGGGACAGAGATCAGGTAGGGTCTGTGGTAATGTTGTAGGCAGGGAAAATATGGACAGACTGGGTGGGCAAGCAGTCCTTATCTGCAGTCAAATTCTATGTTTCTGTGATATACAGTATCCTGTGACATAGGCGACCGTGATAGGGCGCATACAAAAATGGGGAGTCAATTGTAATGCCTATCAATGGGTCTACCTACCAGGGATGGTGGCCACATGGGGGGATATATGTATATAGTGACAGGATGTTGCTACATATATATGCACGTGGGGGGAGAGCGAGCATGCTGACCGAAGGGTAGAATGGGAGAGAGGGTTTCTGAGGTGTGGTGCAGCGGTGGGCTGCCAAACTGGCCCAGTGGCATTGTGGGTGGGTGGCAGGCTGGGATTACGAAGGTGCTGGGTTTAGGTCTAGGCGCACATATATTTTGTTGTGTCTGGCCCAAATTATTTTGGGGGGGTTTGCACCTCCCCGACATGCACCCCCCTGGAGCTGAGAATCCTTCAGAAGGGAGGTGTGGGGGGTGAAGCCCTCCCACGGGGGGATGGTGGGCACAGCCCCCCATAAAGCAGAAAAACCTAAGTCCCCAGCACCCTTTTGCTGTGAGCCGGGGGGGAGTACATCGCCGAAACTGATTTTCAGTGATGTATTGTCGCCCTAACATAGAACCGTGATATACTGTTGTATGGGAAACCAACAAAGGTATAAGATAGAATGAATGTTATTAATGTCTGCTGAAGTGCTCTATAGCAATACTAGAGCCAGAGCAAGTTTTAGTAAAGATTGTCCCTTGTCAAGTGAGATTTTGACAGATGAGGGAACAAATAACAGGTATATTCTCAACCCTGCTTTTTAACGTATACATTAACAGACTAGTGGAGGCTTTGGAAATCACTGAAACTGATCCACCTAAAATAACATCAAGGCCAAAATCCAGTACTGATGCCATGTAGATTATTTTCCAGACAGCATCAGGCCTTCAAAGAAGAATCAATTCAGTCCTCAATGCCTTAAAATGCCGGATCTGCAAATGCAGGCAGATCAAAAGTGCTGGCGATTGTTAAATTTAATGGAGAGGGAGTTCTGAACGCACAGCAGAAAAGGATGTTTTAGAGACAGTACAGAACTATGTTTATCTGAGAATAAGTGTTTCAAGTATGGGAAACTAGAAAAAAACATATCTACACGAACCGAGAATTAGAGGAAATTGGAAATGGAAACTAAAATTGAAACTGAAATTGGGTGAATTAGAGAATTTTAAAGGAAAAGGACAATTAAGTCAGTGTTTCAAGGCCTGTGGTAAGGCTAACAGGATGTTAGGTTGTACTGGAAGGAGTGTTGACAGCAGGGCAATTACACACATTACACAGGGCAATTACACACATTACACAGGGCAATTACAGTTGCATGTTTAGCAAAATATCTGTACAGAAACATGGCTCGAAATATATGTGTATGTCTGATAATGTTGTGATATGTATTAATGTACAATATAATAATTATTAATACTGAATAGAAGTAATGTGTTATTTTTTAATGTTTTATGTGAAGACTCTGTTTAAATTGCATTTTAAAAATCATAATAAACTTTGACTTTGAAAGTTATTCCAAATTACCTAGCAGTCTCTATCTGCAGTTTGTTGATGATTTCAGAACTTCTGCCAGTCTTGCATTTAATTGGGTTCATTACTTCTAGAAACATCAGCCTTAGATCCCTATAAATGAAAAAAAAAAGTATTTTAGACTTCACAGTTACTGAGAAACTTAAGTCAGAATTCAGCCCACCCAATGTGCTGCCCAGAAAAGGCCTGCTTATTCAAAGTGTTCCTTCTTTTCCCATTTCTCTAATTCTTACCTTCATTAAAATAGGATAGTTATTTGACAGAGTTCAGCTGAAACGCAGGTTAGCATGGCACCACTTCAGGGTCACCCTATTTGCCATAACCTACTCTGTGCAAAAGCTATTCAGGCCCCAACCAGGAAGACATATTGGGTAACATATTGGAAGCAAACATTAACCTATGACCAAAGTATGTTCTGTGCCTGCAAAATAAATGAGTTAGTGTGGGAGAAGGTGCATGTCCAAACAGGCATGGTGTAAAAAAACAAATTGTAAGTGTAAAGAGTAGTCAGATATGCCCTCCTGCCACAACAGATGAACGCATGGCCCTGTTAGCCTGTCCATTTACAAAGCAGCCATGTGATTGTCTGCATTCACAAATCACCTGTCAGCAGACTCCTATTGTATGCAGCAACATACAGAGCACCCAAACAGTCCCTCTGAAGGTTCCTGTGTGGTGGTTGTGTTTGACTTGTCACAAGATTATTCTGACTTAGCTGTTACCAGAATAGCAGGGCCAGATTGGCGAGAGATAATGCATCTGTATGAAACTAACTTTACTGGTGACACACTGTTGGCTTATTTAAATTATTTAGCAAGTAGAATATTTCCACTGGTGACTCCTCCCAGGTATAGATCCCTCCTGTCTCACCACACAGCAATCCACCATGGCAGTCCAGACCAAGCCTCTCTTAGCCTGCCTCTGATGGCTCCCTGTGCAGCCGCATATTGAGTGGACCAACACTAACCATCTCTTTCCCAACTGATCTCTGTTGGCTTTCTGCCCAAGTGCCCACTAAGCAGGCCATCCTCTCTCAACTGACTCTCCGCACAGTGATGCACCATGCAAGCCAAGAGCAATTCCCCTCCCTGCTGGTACTCTGCATGGGTGCCCACCATACAGACCAAGACAGAGTTTCCTTCTCTCCCAAATCTCACACATCAACCCCATCCCTGCTAGTCTGCCAACTCTTTGTCCTGCAACCCTTAGCAGGACCAAGACCAACCTCTCCACCATCACTGGCTTTAAAAGGTTTCCCCTTACTCATGTAATATGTTAACGTATTGTCTGCTGTCGTGGGTAATGAGGGACTGCAAACCCTGCATGAGGCAGCTGTGCGAAATACATCATATCAAGGTGGGTGGGTGTGCAACTGAAAGAACACAGCTTGTTGCAGGTGTGCGTTTGAGAACTGTTTTTGAGAGAGAATGTGAAAGAGAAGCCTAAAGTTTGTCTAAGACAACGACATTGGCATGAGGTGGATTTTAAAGACAGCATGAAATGTTGTGGATTTGACACAAAGAACACACCATAATTTAAGGTTTAGGAGACACAGTGCAAGAGGATTAAAAGAGAGTTAGACAATGGATAGGGACATTTCTTGGCCTCTGATTGGCTAAGATCCCTGGCAAGAGGTACATTTATCTGTCGACAGAGACCAGGAAATAATTAGTCCTGGTACCAGCCTGCCCTTCCAGTAAAAATATCAATGGGCATAAGCCAATTTTAAACATCAGAGCTGCCATTTTTGTTCTTGCTTAGTGAGTGAGAACCCCCTATTCAGTATTCAGACCAAGTCCCTACAGTCACTCATTCCTACAACTGCAGCAGTATACACATGAAACTAAATAAAAACTATATTTTTTTAATTTTACAAAGCTGGACTCAACTCCAGTACTCCCATCACTCCTGACCTCCACCCACCCACCCACCTACACTCACAGGTGCCACAAGCTGGCAGCATGACTCCACCTCCAGGACCAGATGTCAGAAAAGTCCTACTCCTGTTATCCATGACTGCACTGACCACGCTGAAAAGCTGCCCACTTCCAACAACAAAACAACAGCACAGAAGGTGCAAAATGTAATGGTTTAAAAAAATGAATAAATAACCTCCCAGCTCTGTCACCCTGTTTCTTTCATTCTTCAATTTTTTTTTCAGCTGTAACAATACACTTCTAGGTTTGCTCTGCCCTAACAGAACTGCACCTCATCATGGCATGTAAAAGCAACCTCATTTGACAGCTCCCTCTCTTGTTTTCTCTCTACTGTCATTTGACACTGTGTCAGGCTTGTGTGTGTTTGGTCATAGGATGGAGAATCATATTCAACAACTAAGGGAGCCAACCTCAGATGAAAAACATGTCTGAACTACAGCATTGCTCTCTACTGGCAAGTATACCAGTAGAGGGACTACTTTACCAAAACATGAACTTCCAATTCATTTGTACTAATTTTTTTACTTTCTTTTTTTAACCTATTGTAACAGGGCCCCTTGTTATGCATAATAAAATAGGGTAACATTCCCCTTTAAAATAAAAAGAAATTCTGTTTCACTGTTTTCTATATTCTTTTACTTATTCCAAACTATTCTGTTTTTTTTCTTGTCAGGGTGGCCAACCTGACAAACACATCTGTTTGTGCTTTACTATCCCTTTAAATGCCCCTTTTTCATAAAACAAAATCAAACTGCATTGCTGATTTAAAGAGCAGTTTCCTAATAGAAGCTGCTGTCTTCATCCTGTCTTAAAATGCATTTGTCCCCAAAAGTAGACTACAATGCTGCAGAGTTGTTAAAGAGTAGTGGTACCTACAGAACAGAGTCCCTGCTGATCCAAGAAGAGCTGTTTTCTCTTGTTATTGAGCCCTGTAAACAGTGGAAGGCAGAGGAAGGTAAAAAGCTGCAATTTCAGCCCTCTGAAATAAACCAAACAGGCAGAAAGAGTTAAAAAAGCTCTATATGGTAGCTAATGAATTGTAATTTGAATTAAAACGACTCTGAGGTACAGAAAGCTGTTTTTCTTTCTGTTGTCTTAGACTGTTTTTATAAGGACAAAACAGAATATTTCTGATGGAATTGTTTTGCTATTATTTAAAGACAAACTTTCTTCTACTTCTTAAAGCTGTACAACACAGTATATTATGGACTGTGAACTCATGAAAAATAAATAAAAGTGATTGTTTTTACCTGGAGCTTCAGCAGGCCCTGCTTAGGAGCTGGCCAGCCCCAGAATGACATCTTATATAGGAAGAAGGTATGATGTCACCTAAAAGGGGAGGAGTAAAATGTACCAGGAGGAAACTATATAAACCCCTATTTTATTGGCTAGGGAGAGGAGATGTGGAGGAGTGTTCAGTAGGGTTCTGGACACTGAGCAAGAAGGAGCTTGTTCAAGGAAAGCTATAGCTGTTAAAGAAGGAAGACAGACCAAGAAGAAGTGATTCCTGTTTGAAGTGTGCTGGACTTAGCACTTTATATTTCTTTCTGTGAAGTAACAGTGCTTTCTTTATTTTTGTATTTGTTTTGAACAATTTATTTTGGACATTTATTTCTAATTTAAGAAATAAAATGATAAATGCAGTAATTTGCATTTTTTACGTACCAAAGTTCTGTCTGTATGTCTGTCATTGATCCCACGCTTCCACAGAGTTGAGAAATGTGAGTAAGAATTTTGATATTTCTGATTGTTTGAGATCACCTGGGTTAAACATAAGCACCATCTAGTGGTAAGAGAAAATATAGCAGTTACATTTTAAACTTATCACTAATTTATTATTGTTTGCACCTGTCTTACATGTACTTAAGTCTTAGAAACAGAGAAACATAGGAACATAGAATTTGATGGCAGATAAGGACTGCTTGCCCCACCCAGTCTGCCCATTTCCTTACCTAGTGGATAAGCTGCAGATCCTAGTTAACCAGCAGCCTACTTCTTCCTACCCCCACCCCCGAGAATTGCCTTATGACTGTCCCATGCATGCTTGAATTCCACCACTATTTTTGACTCCACAACCTCCTCTGGAAGGCCGTTCCATGCATCCACAACCCTCTCTGTGAAAAAATACTTCCATAAGTTACCTCTGAGCTGCTCCCCCTCTATCTTCAAATTGTGCCCCCTTGTTCTTGCACACTTTATTTTTTGAAAGATGCTACCCTCTTGGACTTTGTTGATTCCCTTGAGGTACTTGAACATTTCTATCATGCCCCCCTTCCCTCCTTTCCTCGAGGCTATACATATTAAGCTCCTTTAGTCTCTCTTCATATGTCTTTTGGTGCAGACCCTGCACCATTTTAGTTGACCTCACAAAGAACGCCACCCCCTGAGGAAGACTCATTTGGAGTCGAAGCACTGGGGAGCTAAGTTGTACTTGATGTTGCCGTGATCGTTTGTGCCAGGTTATGGAATAAATTGATTTATTTTTTGAATTCTTCCTGGCAGTGCATTATTTCTTTCATGGTCCAAGTGCAGTGGTAAATGTAGCTTTTTGTGATACTCGAGAGTAGATGGTGGAACAGTAATTTAAGATGGGACGCAGGTTACCTTGGATGATGGCTAAATGAGCCTCTGGGATAAGGAAATGACGTAGCCGTTAGGCTACCCCAATTTTCTGATTTACTCTATGAACGACTATGTTGATGTGGTCTATGAAAGAGAGGGCAGGGTCAAGCATTATGTCCAGGCATTTAACGGTGGAGATGTTCTCAAGGATGAGCCATCAGGGGAGAAAATCTGTTGGGAGCAGCATGTTTTAAGAGTCTGTGTGAGGTAGGGTTTAGAGCCAAAAAGCATGGTCTTTGTTTTTTCCTCATTTACCAGGAGGAGGCTAGATGTAAACCATCAGTGGGCATGGCCACAGTTCAAGGTGAGAGCAGTGGAGATGGAAGAGAGGGACTTGGCACTATGGACTAGGACAAGATCATCAGCATATAAGAGGGAGTGACAGTTTAGGCTGTCGGATGGGAGAGAATTGACAAAAATTGAAAAAGTAGGGGGGCCCAGGATAGAGCCCTGGGGTACTCCAGTTACGACCAATTGGGAGGGGGATATAGCAGAATCAATGGACACAGTTTGGGAGCTTCCCGACAGATATTTGCTGAACCAGACTGAAGTCTCTAGGGAGCAACCAAGCAGTTGCAGTTTAGAGAGGAGGAGGACAAGATTGCCCATATCAAATGCCTTTGTCAGGTTGACAAACACTGTGCCAATAGCATGCCCGCTGTTCATGTTGGTGAGGATGTGGTCTGTGAAGAGGGCAAGGGCTGAGGTGGTGGAGTGATATTTTTGAAAGCGGGCTGCACATGAGGTTATATTTGTACATGTACTCCAGTAGTTGACAGTGCACGATTTTTTTTCTAGGAGCTCGTTTAGGTGAGGGAGAAGGGAAAGTTGACGTTAATTATCAGGGGATAATGGATCTCTGGCTTTGAGAAAGAGAACCACCTTTGCAGATTTCCAAGGGTCCGGTATAGTTGAGGTGGACATGACAGAGGGCCCTGTACAACCACAAGACATTACAGACTGATGGGAATGCAGGGTCCAGCTACCACAAACATATAAGGGTAAGATTACACTTTCTCAGAAAGTATGGAAAAAAAGTAAGGAAATTCATTGCAAAATACTGGGTGTGCCTTGGGGTTATCAGACCTAACTCTCACCCCATTCTCCTATACTGTACCAACTCCTCTTTCTTACACAAGAAATGTGATAAGAGTTGGGGCCGATCACCCCAAGGCACACTCTGATATCTATTGGTGTGTGGAGGTGGGGTGGGGTGGTAGCCATGGGAGGTGGAAGGTGTTAGGGTTGGAAACCCTAATGTCTCATCTCCATACTTTTGTTCCCCTTCCCATAAACTGGTTCATGCAATTATCCAGGCTGTGTGGGGGTGTGGATGTGTGATATGGCCGCCACTACACTTTCAGTCTCTTCACTACCAGTCTAGCATTGCTTGTAAAGCACTTTGGGATATACTGTGTATGAAAAGTGCTATATAAATGCTGATTCTTCTTCTTCAACCCTAACCAGTGTATTAACAACCTTTTCTGCAATGAATATATATATATATATATATATATATATATATATATATATATATATATATATATATATTCTTTAAAAAAACTCAGTTAATGCATCAGTCAGGGTAGTTTCCACACCGATAAAATTATGGAAATTGAACGTTAGGGTTTACACCCCTACAGCCCCCCCACCACCTCCCACCTTCCAGACACCAACAGGCATTGGGGTGTGTGTTGGAGTTGTCAGCCTAACTTTCACTCCATTCCATGTGTAAAGAAGCTATGGTGGTGCAGTACAGGAGGATGGGGTGACAGTTAGACACGACAATGCCAATGCACACCCAGATGCCTGTTGGTGTGTGGAGGGTGGGGTGGTAGTAGTGGGGTGGTAGGGGTGGTAACCCTAGCATTGAATTTCCACACGTTTGTTAATTTGGAAACAACCCTAACTGATGCATTAACAGAGTTTTTTTGCAAAGGATTTCCTTTCTTTTTTAAAACATGTAATATAAATAGTAAATGATATGTGTTGGTGGGAGCACGGGGCCCAGCATAATGATATGTGTCTGTGGGTAGTGTGTGCCCTCTGGGTCCTGCACTCCCACTTACACATAAGTACAGAGTCATACAGCAGCACTGTAGGACAAGAAAGCCTAGTAATACAAATTTGTCAATATCTCTGGAACCGTAGCAGGTGGGAAAGAAATTCAAGTGGTGTTGTATTCATGACAGTGAGTACTTCACATGAGAATTTTCTGAGATATGGGCATTAAAAGCGCTGTGGCTGCTAACTCTGTGGGTGTAATTGTGGGCCTCAGACATGAAAATGAGCAACTGGAACAGTAATTCCCAAATATCTTAGTAATCATACAAGGTAGAAAACACATTCAATTTTCATGGTGTTCATGGCTTTCCAACCAACTTCTGCACCTAGTCCTTAGGGAGACTAAGAATTTTTATAATGAAAAATCCGTATCTTGAGCTGTATTTGAGATATGTGACATAAAAGGCGTCATGGGCGCCGCAATGTTATCCTATGGGAACATTTCTGAACTTTGGAATGCTGTAACTATGGGCCTGTTCACTGTTTTCATACCAAACCACTGAAAGGTACATCCATAGCACTAGGGCTTGCCTCACTGAAACTCTTAGGGCAATAGCACAATCCACCTTGCCAGAGACAAGAAAACAACACATAGCAAAATGTGTTTGTGCAGTGTTAATGTGATTACTTTAATGTTTTCATAATTCTCCTATCTCTATAATGGGAATGTTATCATGCACAGAAAAATCTTGCCACGGTTCCTTTTCCCCTGAGAGCGATTGTTTGCGCTGCAGAAAAACTATTGCTGCTATCAAAATGCGGAAACATTTTAAAAAACATATTTCCAGACCAGCTGGTGAAAAACTAATGCCCGGAGCATGCTCCTCAGAGCCGATTAGGTAAACACAATTCTTGGTGTTTACCAAGGTACACTATTTTTTTATTTACAGGGCCGGATATTCAAAAGGGTTGCGCCATGCGCAATAGGGTTGCACCTGCGCAAGTCCGAACTTGCTCCATTCTGCGATATTCAGCAGGAGGCAGTTGCGCCACTGAAAACAGGCTGAGCAACAGCGTAATGCAAATGAATGCATGCTGAACTGGAGGGGGAGGAACCATGCATAAACTGCACAGCCAGATATTCAGCCAGGCTGTGCAGAGTTGTCTGAGCGCAACCCCAACCTGCGCCTGCACAACTTTGAGCCAAAAAAGAGCAGTCGAGGGCCACCCACAGGTGAGCTGCTGCGCATGCAGGGCGCAACACAGCAGCTGCCACCTGTGGCTGGCCCTAACCCCTCCCTGTGCCCCGCAGCCCGATCGCGGGCAGCCAACTGTAAATCCCCATCACCACCCCAGTGGCCCGATCGCAGGCATAGTGTACTCTCCCCCCACCAGCCCGATTGCGGGCAGCAATGTGGCCCCCCCGAACGTATCCCTGGTGGTCCAGTGGACCGAAATGCCCGATCGTGGGTAGTGTATAATAAACCCCCTCCTCCCACAGTCATCCCTGGTGGTCCAGTGGACCAAAATGCCCAATCGCGGGCAGTGTATAATAAACCCTCCCCTCCTCCCACAGTCATCCCTGGTGGTCCAGTGGACCGAAATGCCCGATCGCGGGCGGTAAGTTTAATAAAACCCCCTCGAGACACAGCCTTGGTGGCTGGTGATCCCCCACCCACCCACCACGAAGCCCCACCAGCCGCTCTCCCAGCGGCGGCGGGTGGCAGCATCTCACCGCCTGCCACCACGCCTGCCGACTGACTGCCCAGTAGGGCTGCCGCCCATTGGTGCAGAGCAGAGCCAATGGGCATGCAGCCCATACCCTACATGACAGTCCAGATTTGAGAATGATTCATTCACCAAATCTGGACTATCATCGTATGAGCTGCCGCCATTGGCTCTTGCTCTGCCTGTGAACATGCTGCGAGCAGGCATCCGGTCGATGGCGGCCCGGGCGGCAGGCTGATGGATGCTGCCACCACCGGCGTGCTGGTGAGCCGTGGGCATGAGGTGGGGTACTGCCACCAGGGAGCTGTTTGGAGGGTGTCGCTACTGCCCATGATCAGCCTCATCACTGACCTGCTGCAGGAGGAAGGGGAGTTATCATACACTGCCCGTGATTGAGCATTTGTCCACTGGACCACCAGGATATGATGAGGCCACATTGCTGCCTGCGATCGGGCTGGTGGGGAGTACACTATGCCTGTGGTCGGGCCACTGGGGTGGTGGTGTGGGGATTCTACACTGTTTTGCCCATGATCGGGCTGCAGGGGGCGTCGGTCCCCAACAGCTGCTGCCTGGCAGGGCGCAAGGCACAAGTCCTCGGGGATCGGCGCACCTACATGCTAATGGCATGCAAATGGGGCCATAATCAGATGCAAATGGCTCCCCTCGCCTTGCATGAATTATGGCCCCATTTGCATGTCACCTTTGAATATGGAGGATTTTGCGCATGGCGTAATGGCACACCACACCGCCAGAGTTGAATGCTCCCACTCTGACAACTTGCAGTGAAGCAAGTTCCTGCGCCATACACAGTTACTGGCGGGGGTGATATTCAAGGGTTGCTCAATGGCGCAACTCCTTTGAATATCGCTTGACTACTACACAACTATTTTGTGCAGCGCAGAGACTTGGGCCTAAGAATAGCGCAGTTTGAATATCCAGTCCACAGTGTTTTTTCTTTATTGCTAACTGAAAACAACATGTCTGCAGCATGAAAACAATTTTGGGAAGCTTGACAACAAAAATGTGATCACAAAGGTTTTCGTAGTGCACATATAATGTTTTCCATAGGCTATAGTGGAACACGAAAAAATGAAATAACTTTTGAACAGAGCAATAGTTTTTCAATGGATATTCAAACGGCACTAGTGCAAGTCAGGCCAGATGTTGACCAACAAATCTGAACCTACTCAAACACATTTTTCAAGTTGCTTATGGGTGGACAAAGAATTTGCAACAAGCCTCAAATTTCACTATTTGAGCACACTACAGTTCCTCAACTGTACAATCAACTGGAACAATAATTTCCAGATATGAAGATCTATGGAAGGCGGGTCTGCATTCCAAATGTCAGGTGAATAGGATAAACAATTGCAAGGTTATTAAAGTACAAACTTTGAGGTTTAACATAAAAATGGTCACTCAACCCTAACTGTAGTGGCAGGGTATGCCACTAAATAAATAAATATATATATATATATATATATATATATATATATATATTAATTAGAGGCAAAAACTCCATTTAATGCATTAGTTAGGGTTGTTCCACAGCGACACAAGTGAGAAATTCGCTGTTAGGGTTGAAAACCTAACTCCGATTCACCCCAGCACCACACACACACACACACACACACACACACAAGCAACAAAGTATGGGGAGGACCAAGTCAACACAACCAATGACAGACATCCAGCAGCAGGTGACAGAAATAACAAACAATTGTCTAAATGTACTCACGAGACATCCCACCCCTGACCAGGTACTGCATGCTCAGTGGAGATCAACAGCAAAACTGAGGCCATGTACACTGGACATACATCCCTGATTGCAGCTGCACGCAATGTACCACACTTAGTAGTTGCATGGCCTTACCTACCAATGCCCCACACCACACACCACATGTGGTGGGCCACCTGAAGCAACAGAGTTCAGCAAAACCAAGGAGTTGTACAGGTATAATATCTCTGATTATAACAAGGGTTTGAGAAATGCAATTTCTAATTGACTGTAAACATTGTAACAGCCTTATGTTTAGTTTTTATTAACATACATGTAGAGCCTAACCATATGATGAACATGGTTTAATGTTGTTTAAAAACAGTTTTATTATGATAGCAATAAGCCACTCCCAGGTATTATGTTAATGGTCAGTTTATCACTGTCTAGCGACATGTGGCACTTGGCTATGCCTCATTCAACATTAAACCCCTACAGGGTGATTAACAGACCATTTAGCATAACTGTTGGTCATGCCTTATTGCTTAATTGTCTTTATGAGTAGATACTCTCCCTCAGCTAGGCACTGCAGCAGCTTTGCAACACAGTGTCCCACCCAGTTACACCATACACTGTCTAGTTACTGGAGAATGGCTGTGAATATGAACTCATGAAGATAAACAGTGTAACTTGATCATTACAGTCATCGAAACCCTAGTGTGATTATAACTGACAGAGTCAGTGACAGAGAATAACCCCTGCTGTACTAGTACACTTACCCCATTGTGAGTTAAATCAATACTAAAAGACATTCTGTTTATATCTACACCATACCTACTTGATTCCTGTTGTACCACAATTAACATAGTTATCACTTTGATAGCATCAGTAACAGAAGTGTGGCAAACCCAAACACTAGGCATACAGCCTGAGTATGAAACAACTGTTAAAAAAATTACACTGTGTCCATAAGTGGCATAGATCACTCATTGCAACAATAGTAAATGTATTACTATTTGAATAAGTTAGTCATCACAGATGCAATGAGATTGTCTTTATCAGGTACAACATACTCAGTAAGTGCCTACAGGAAAATCTATCTTATATACATCTCTGATACAGGTACGTCATTGTTGGCTCAGTAGTGCTATGATATTTAGAAGTTGCTTGGCCTGATCCATGCCATTACATTGTTTCTTACAAAGAATACTTACTGCATCTTTAGTATTGAAACACACTGAAGGTCTATGTATGTACATCAGCAGTACACCTTCATCAGTAAGACTGCATCTGATACTGGCAGTACGAATTTCACAGCGTTGAACAGGCAATGCTTTTCCATACATTTACATCAGCCTCTCTATCTTGAGTAAACCGCTGCAGTAAATGTACTACTATGTAAATCACATACTAAATGTAACACTACTTTTATCTTGAGCATGCTAGTGTCTTGTAGTTAATTTATGTACTTCTCTTACTTAATGTATACTCACTAGTGTTAAAACCTTTCTACAACTGTCATCATGCACCTTCAGCATTTATATTGACTAATGGCACAGTACCAGTTGTGGTGTGGTGTGGGGCATCGGTAGGTAAGGCCATGTAACTACTAAGTGTGGTACGTTGTGTGCAGCTGCAATCAGAGATGTGTACGTTTGGTGTACATGGCCTCAGTTTTGCTGTTGATCTCCACTGAGCATGCAGTACCTGGTCAGGTGGGTGGGGATGTCTCGTAGTACATTTAGACAATTGTTTGTTATTTCTGTCACCTGCTGCTGGATGTCTTTCATTGGTTGTTGACTTGGTCCTCCCCCATACTTGCATATGTGTGTGTGTGTGTGTGTGTGTGTGTGTTGTGTGTGGTGCTGGGGGGGTGAATTCGGAGTTAGGGTTTTCAACCATAACAGTGAATTTCCTCACTTTTTGCTGTGGAACAACCTAACTAATGCATTAAATGGAGTTTTGCCTCTAATTCCCTTCTTTTGAGAATAACGAAATAGTGGAGATGTAATCGGCGGGAGGCGCAGGGGCCGCTGGTGGTCGCGGTCCCACCACATGATGTCTTGTGGCATAGTAACAGGAAGAGCAATGCAAACAGAAGTGCTAACAGTGGTGCACATGAGTAGCATAGCGCAAATGACAACAGAAAGGGCAATGCACACAGTGGCATAGGCGGGAACAGTCTGCCCGTGATGTGTTGTCACATAGTAACATGGTGCCTGCAAGCGGAAATGTCAATGGGCATGGTGGCGTAAAGTGAAACAGAAAGAGAAACAGTACTGTGAACACAAATGGCAAAAAATAACAGAAAGCATAGTGCAAGTGACAAGCGAAAAGAGGATGCGTGCATTGGTGGCGTGAGCGTCAATGGTAAGTGAAACAGGCATGGAACCACAAGCGGAAAGGGCAATGGTAACAGTAATGTAAACGCACAGGCTGGTTTTCCCCAAAAGCTGAATAGAGAAAGACAGTGAGTACAAAGAATGTATGCATAATAATGGGTATCGGAGCAGAAAATGAGGACTTGGAATACTAAATAGGTTATATCTCAGGAACCGTATGATGTAGAAAAAATTTTTAAAAGTCGTATGATTTATGACTGTCCTGGCTAGTTTTGTACTTAGCCCCCAGTAGGTTTGGTTAGCACCCTTTGCAAACTATGTGAGAGGCCTTTCAGCACCATGCATTTTTGCTTAAAGTTAGACCAGCATAACATTCTGTGGTGATTTGCATATGCAGTCCATGATGCTTTGCATTGTATGGGCATGCATGATTTTGTATTTTCTTGAAACTTGGCTTCCCAGCCAAATGCCCTTTGGGTAACCCTTGCCTCAGTGTTTGCGCACAGAGGTTCTTTGTCTTTAAATAGTTTTTATTTTAATGGGTTCACCACAACATATCCAAGACACACTGTCTTAAGGGTAGCTGGTCCATTCCACTGGGGTGTCAAACAGATGAGGCATACTGATGAGTCCTGGTAGGACGAAACACGTGTCTATGTCATCTGTTAGCACCCTTTGCAAACTGTGTGAGAGGCCTTTCGGCACCATGCAGTTCTGCTTAAAGCTGGACCAGCATAACATTCTGTGGTGATGTGCATATGCAGTCCATGATGCTTTGCATTGTGTGGGCATGTGTGATTTTGTATTTTCTTGAAACTTGGCTTCCCAGCCAAATGCCCTTTGGGGTAACCCTTGCCTCAGTGTTTTCACACAGAGGTTCTTTGTCTTTTAAATAGTTTTTTATTTTAATGGGTTCACCACAACATATCCAAGACACACTGGGTGGGATATTCAAAAGGGTTGCGCCATGAGCAATAGGGTTGCGCATGCGCAAGTCCGAAATTGCGCCATTCTGTGATATTCAGCAGGAGGCAGTTGCGCCACTGAAAACAGGCTGAGCAACAGCGCAATGCAAATGAATGCATGCTCAACTGGAAGGGAGGAACCATGCATAAACTGCACAGCCCGATATTCAACCGGCTGTGCAGAGTTAATGCAGAGTGCAACCCCACAACCTCGCCTGCAGGACTTTGAGCCAAAAAAAGGCTTAAGTCAGCGGCCACCCACAGGTGAGCTGCTGTATTGCAGGGTGCAACACAGCAGCTGCCACCTGTGGCTGGCCCCCAACCCAGTCCCTGTGCTCCCCGCAGCCCGATCATGGGCAGCCGACTGTAAATCCCCACCACCACCTCCCAGTGGCCCGATCAGGGCATAGTGTACTCCCCACCAGCCCGATCACGGGCAGCAATGTGCTCTCCCTCCTCCCGAACATATCCCTGGTGGTCCAGTGGACTGAAATGCCCGATCGCGGGCGGTATGTGTAATAAAACCCACCCCTCCGTACATATCCCTGGTGGTCAGTGGACGAAATGACCGATCGTGGGCAGTATGTGTAATAAAACCACCCCCCAACATAGCCCTGGTGGCTAGTGTCCCCACCCACCACCCACGGCCCCACCACCCCACCCCAGCGGCGGTGGGTGGCAGCATCCACCCGCCTGCCGCCCGCCGCCCGCCGATTGACTGCGGTAGGACTGCATGCCCATTGGTGCAGAGCAAGAGCCAATGGGCATGCAGCCCATACCGTACATGACAGTCCAAATTTGTGAATGAACATGGCTGCGCCTTTGAATGGCTGATCAGATGATTTGCATGTGTCGGCTGACTATCGCGCCGTTGCGATTTGCACAATACGGTTGAGCCGGCTGAGCCAATGGTGCAGATCTGTGACTGTGTGGTACACTGCATTGCGCATGCCCAGGTAGTTTACGCAGGCATCTGCTGTGCTGATGACGTGCTGTGCACGATCGGCAATTCAGGCCATGGCCACCATTGTGCCAGTGGCGCTACAGCACTGGGCACCATATGGCGCTATGGCACTACTGCGCAATAGTCCACTGTGGCACTGGCACGCAGGTGATCGGTCGTGCAGGATGCGTAGACGTCAGATGGCGCTTTGCGTGGCCTTGCATCATAGACCCCTGACCTGGTGTCCGACCTTTGCCCCCTGGCGCTGTTCGGCTGCCATGTGTACGGCTCTGTTGCACTGTTTGGTGACAGCGCTATGTGAACATACGGCGCTATACGAACAGCGCGATTGGAACCTATGGTGGTCTATTGCGCAACATTTCCACGTGGGGTTGACGCGCTGTGGGGCGCCATATTGCCTGCTGTATGACCCCAATTATGGCACACAGGAGAGCTCCCCAATGGAGTCAGGTGGAGGTGGCCAACCTGGTGGCCCTGGTTGAGCCCCACTTTGAGGCACTGTACGGTGATGAGCCCCTCATCATGGCCCGCACCCAGGTGTGGCAGCAGGTGGCCACTGACCTGGTGAGGGTCACAGGGCGGTGCCGGTCTGTGGAGCAGTGCAGGCACAGATTTAGTGACCTCCGCAGGAGGGAGCCGGACGTGCTGCGACGCCTCAGGTCACGTGCCATGAGGGGCATTGTGCCTAGGCCAGGTGGGTGTCCCATCTATGCACCTGTATTCTCCGTAGGGGTGTCACTGTGTTTTGGTGGCGGTGCATGGGGGATGGCTCTGCCATGGTTGGCTGTGTCAGTGTGTGCAGGTGTGAGATGCATGGGTCTGGCTGTGTGGGCAGGCACACTCACTGGGGCAGGGGCAGTCTGCTTTGGGGTCACACTGATGTTTTTCTCAACATTTGTCACCCACAGGCCTGGCGGAGAGGATGCAGGCACAGGCTGAGGAGGGCCATGGCAGGGCCCAGGTGGCGGACGGCGGAGACGTGAGGGGTGGGCCACAGCAGCAGCAGCAGCAGCCACAGCTGCTTGCTGAGTGTGAGTATCATTACATCATGGATGCTATTGCATGCTGGAGGGGGTGGGCATGACCATCAGCCATGGACAACACAACCATGCATGACACAGGCGACAGTCATCACTGTCCAGTGTCACTGCACATCTGTGTGTCGTCACTGGTGGCCCTGCATGCACTGGGCACATGGCTGTGGAACTGGCATCCCACCACATTGCCACGTCACTTGACAGCCTTGTTTGTGCTGTGATGGACATGGGCAGTGTGTGTGTGCAGTGGTGCACTTAGCTGGTGCTGCCTGGTTGGGCGTGTCATGTGCATGGTCACTGTGGGTGGGTGCTTACCATCACAGGTGCGGGGCACTAGGCTATATGCCTTGCAGAATGGGTGGTGTTCAGGGTTGTGAACAGTCACAGCCATTGACTGTGTTCCCTTTTCCTAGGCCTCAGCATCCTATGCAGGATGGACCATGCCCTCCAGCGGCTGACAAGGGTATCAATCGCGACGCATGACATCCTCAGGGACATTCAGTGCCATGGGGTCAGGCGACGGTGGAGGCAACAGGGACAGCACCAGGCAGCAGCAGACCAGCCTGCAAGGTGCTAAATGTGCTTCCCCTTCCCACTTCACCCATCCCTCCCACCCTGCCTTCCCTCTCCCAGTTGTTCACCCCTACCCCTTACCCACCCCTACCTTGTACCCCTACCCCCCCTTGTCTTGTACATATCTGTATACAGTTGTGTTCTTGATCTTGGTGTTGTAATTTCTGTTTTCCAATATATATATATTTTGTTATGAATACTGTGGTGGTCTCTGATTTGCAGCTGGCTATGGTTGCTCAGTTGCAGTGATGTGCATGCCATCTGGGGTGGTATGGTCCTGTGTGTGTGTGTGTGTGTGTGTGTGTGTGTGTGTGTGTGTGTGTGTGTGTGTGTGTGTGTGTGTGTGTGCATGGGGAGGTGTCTCCGGTGTGGGAGTGACTTTCAGTCGGTCTTGCCATCTGCTGCCACCCACTGCTGGGTGCCATGGGTGGGTCTGGCTTGTATGGTTCTATGCTACACGAGGTTGACATGTGCCGGGGGGGATGCATGGTGTTTACTGCAGTGACAGTCACTGCACATGGGTGGTGTCTTGGGGTCATGGTGCAGGGTGTGCTGTGTAGAAGGGGGGACTGATGTGCACTGTGGTTGTCAACCCCCTGTGTGTGGAAGTCTCAGCCTGACAGTGGTTGTGCTGGGGCATCATGGCCCTGCTGTGCTTTGTTGGCTTGTCCCCATGGGCCAGTGGATCATCCATCCCTCCCCCAGTGATGCTGTGCTTGGGGTGTGCAGGTGTCTTGTTGGTTCTGCAGTATGTTCCTGTGCCCATGTGTGGCATGGCTAGCAGTGGGCCCCAGCCTGCCTCCCTGGTTGTGCAGTTCCATTGCTCTGCTGGGGTTGGGGGGAGCTCTGCTTGCGCTATGGCACCTCTGGACTGTTCAGCTGGGCTAGCCTTGTTGCGCTATGGCGCATCCTTTCTGCTCAGCTTCCCCTTCCTGGTTGTGCTATGGCACAGTTTGTGCGATATTCAGACGTTGGCTGCTTGCACAATTTGTTTTGCTCCATGATTGAATATCGCGTCTATTGCGCCTATGTGCAATTGACTTGTGCTTGCTTCTGCTGTTGTGCACTTTTTCGACACAGTTTGAATATCCGGCCCAATATTTTTAAATATACCAGAAATCGCTCCCAGAGACAGGGGTCATCCCAGAGACGTGCAGTCTGTAACGGCTGTAAAACGGGAGAGAGACTCGATTGTTTTTGCAGCAGCTCTAAAGTGCTGCTTTAGCTCCTTTTAACTTGAGAAATTGGCTCCCACAGACGAGCAGTCTGTAACGCCTGTAACTCGGGAGGGAGACTTGACTTGATTTTTTTTCTGCTGCATCTCGCCACATGCGAGTGCTGAGCCGGGCCACTGCTCTTCGATTACACAGCGCTTTCCCGCAGTCGCTCACGACTGATCCCCGCCTCACCCCATCACACCCACCCCTGGCCGGCTCTAGCTATATAGTGTGACATAGGAAGCCACGCCCCGGTGACATAGGAAGCCACGCCCTGTGCACGCCCCACGGTAGCTGTAAATTAACTATCTCTCCAGTTTGCCATTAGCTGATTATATTTTCTCACAGCTAGAGGGCATCTGAAATTGATACCATTTTCAGCTAGCTCTAAATCTAACCCTGCAAGCTACATTAAACCTGTACTCCTCTCCCCTGAGACATTCAACATTTCTTCCAAACAGCACACTTCTTATGACACTCACTATAAATCTCAATATGGCCATAAAGACGTATGCCACATTTCTTCTAGTGTCAATCTTCCTTAACCTCTTACTGGTCCAAATCCTATACAACCTCCATAGGAAACCACATGGCTGCACCCAAACCATCAACCCTAAGCTCTCCTTGATACAACTGTCATTTCAGTATCCCCAAGACACCTTCCCACTTATTATTCCACATAAGCTCATATACCACCTAGCCTTCTCTCTTCATAAATCCTAGGTGATTAACATCACCCTGCCCACTCCTTTCACCCATCCTGGCCTTCTCTCTTCATAAATCCTCGGTGATTAACATCACCCTGCCCACTCCTTTCACCCATCGTAAGTTATGGCACCTCCTACTCCTAGCTTTGCTGTTAGCAGGGGACATTGAGCTAAACCCGGAACCCGTAACTAACCTGCCACCAAATAATATAAATATGGCACGACTCAAGGACCTGTTGCACACATGAATATTAGGAGCCTCCTTCATAATCTAGCTGAACTAGAGGTATGGGTTGCATAAAACCACCCTGACATCCTCTGGCTGTCAGAGACCTGGCTAAAACCCTCCACTGCTGCTTCCCTCTGCACTCTGCCTAACTACAATCTCATCAGGCAAGACAGGCCCTCATCAAAATGTGGAGGTGGTGTTGCCATCTTCTATAAGCAACACCTGCTGCTAGTCCAAAACGCTCTACCTACCCTATCTCTCTGTGAAGTGCTCCATACAACACTACAACTAGGCTCAAAGAAATTACACATAATTCTGCCTATAACCCTCCTGCTGGAGGGAATAAAGGTCTAGAAGAACTCCTCTTACTAGTAGACAGCACCATTGGTCACAACAAGGTCCTCATATTGGGTGACTTAAACTTAAACTGGGCTAGAAAATCAAATCAGTCCTCTCACACCTTGGTACAAGGCCATAACCTCCATCAGCTGATCTCTGACCCAACTAGGGTTATGGCTCCCCCTTGGACCAGCACTCTTATTGATTGGGTCCTTACAAACCGCCCTGACAGCATAATGAGCGCCGGTACCCTTCCGGATGTAATCACAGATCACTCCCCAATCTACTGCATTTGGCGCTCTACTAGTAGACCATCTCTGCCTCCAAAACTAATTATGTTCCGCAATCTAGCCAACTTCAATCCAATACAGTTTACATACGACCTCTCAGTGATTGACTGGACCTCCATATACACCTCAGCTAATGCCCAGTCTGCCCTTGACAGCTTCCTTGCCAAATTCGGTCAGCTCCAAGACACCCATGCCCCTCGTATCACCAGACATTTTCATGAAACCCAGACTAAGTGGCTAACTAAAGACCTACTAACCTAGATAATGGTCAGGGACAAAGTCTGGCGGTGTTTCAAATCCACAGGGACTCAAACTGACTACTGCTACTACCGCTCCCTGAGAAACGCTTGCAAAAGAAACATCCACTTATCCAAAAGCTCTTTAAGCAGGGACCTTCGTCACTGTGTGAGGCACTAGCACAGCCCCATATTCAGTCAGAGCACACACTCTTTACATAGCGGGGCTGTGTTACTGCTGAGCGTAGTCACCGTGTGAGGCACTAGCACAGCCCCATATTCAGGCACAGTGCACACTCTGGACATTGCGGTGCTGAGTTACTGCCGAGCACAGTCACTGTGTGAGGCACTAGCAAAGCCCCATATTCAGGCAGAATGCACACTCTGGACAAAGCCGGGTTGTGTTACAGCTGAGCTTAGTCACTATGTGAGACACTTGCACAGCCCAATATTCAGGCAGAATGCACACTCTGTACATAGCTGGGCTATGTTACTGCCGAGCACAGTCACTGTGTGAGGCACTAACACAGTCCCATAATCAGGCAGAATGCACACTCTGTACATAGCGGGGCTGTGTTGCTGCCGAGGACAGTCACTGTGTGAGGCACTAGCAAAACTCCATATTCAGCTAGAATGCACACTCTGGACGTAGCGGGGCTGCGTTACTGCTGAGCATAGTCACTGTGTGAGGCACTAGCACAACCCCATATTCAGGCAGAATGCACACTCTGGATGGAGAAGGGCTGTGTTTCTGCTGAGCATAGGCACTGTGTGAGGCACTATCATAGCCACGTAATCAGGCAGAATGAACACCCTGGATGGAGAGGGACTGCGTTACTGCTGAGCGTAATCACTGTGTGAGGCACTAGCACAGCCCCACATTAAGGCAGAATGCACACTGTGGACATAGCGGGGCTGAGTTACTGCCCAGCACTGTCACTGTCTAAGGCACTTGCACAGCCCCATATTCAGGCTAAATGCACACTCAGAAATTAGCGGGGCTTTGTTTCTGCTGAGCATAGTCACTGTGTGAGGCACTAGCAGAGCCCCATATTCAGGCAGAATGCACACTCTGGACATAGCTGTGCTGTGTTACTTCTGAGCATAGTCACTTTGTGAGGCACTAGCACAGCCCAATATTCCGGCTGAATGCACACTCTGGACATAGTGGGGCTGTGTTACTGTTGAGCATAGTCACTGTGTGAGGCACTAGCACAGCCCCCAAATTCAGGAAGAAAGCACACTTTGGACATAGCAGGGCAGTGTTACTGCTGAGCATAGTCACTGTGTGACGCACTAGCACATAGCCTTATTCAGGCAGAATGCACACTCTGGACATAGCGGGGCTCTGTTACTGCTGAGCATTGTCACTGTGTGAGATACTAACAAAGCCCCATATTCAGGCTAAATGCACACTCTGGAATTAGTGGGACTGTGTTACTGCTGAGCATAGTCACTGTGAGAGCCACTAGCACAGCCCCATATTCAGGCAGAATGCACACTCTGGACATAGCGGGGCTGTGTTACAGCTGGAGCATAGTCACAGAGTGAGGCACTATCACAGCCCCATATTCAGGCAGAATGCACACTCTGGACATAGCGTGGCTGTGTTACTGCTGAGCATAGTCACTGTGTGAGGCACAGGTACAGCCCCATATTCAGGCAGAATGCATAGTCTAGACATAGGTGGACTGTGTTACTGCTGAGCATAGTCACTGTGTGAGGCAGAAGCACAGCTCACATTCAGGCAGAATGCACACTCTGGATGTAGCGGTGCTGTGTTACTGCCGCGCGTAGTCACTGTGTGAGACACTAGCACAGCCCCATATTCAGGCAGAGTGCACACTCTGGACATAGTCGGGCTGTGCCACTGCTGAGGATAGTTACTGTCTGAGGCCCTAGCACAGCCCCATATTCAGGCACAATGCACACTCTGGACATAGTGGGGCTGTGTTACTGCTGAGCAGAATCACAGTGTGAGGCACTAGCACTGCCCCATATTCAGGCAGAATGCATACTTTGGACATAGCGTAGCTGTGTTACAGTGGAGCATAATCACTTTGTGAGGCAATAGCACAGACCCATATTCAGGCAAAATGCACACTCTGGACATAGCGGGGCTGTGTTACTGCTGAGCGTAGTCTCTGTCTGAGGTACTAGCACAGAGCCCTATTCCGGCTAACTGCACACTCTGGAATAAGCGTGGCTGCGTTACTGCTGACCATAGACACTTTGTGAGGCACGGGTACAGCACATATTCAGGCAGAATGCATAGTCTGGACATAGCAGGGCAGTGTTACTGCTGAGCATAGTCACTGTGTGAGGCACTAGCACAGCACCATATTCAGGCAGACAGCACCCTCTGGACATAGGGGGACTGTGTTACTGCTGAGCACAGTCACTCTGTGAAGCACTAGCACAGACCCATTTTCAGGCAGAATGCACACTCTGGACATAAGAGGACTGTGTTACTGCTCAGCATAGTTTCTGTGTGAGGCACCAGCACAGACCCAAATTCAGACAAGGCAGAACACTCTGGAATTAGCGGGGCTGTATTGCTGCTGAGCATAGTCACCGTGTAAGGCACTAGCACAGTTCCATATTCAGGCAGAATGCACACTCTGGACATAGGAGGGCAGTGTTACTGCCGAGCACAGTCACTGTGTGAGGCACTAGCACAGCCCTATATTCGGGCAGAATGCACACTCTGGACATAGGAGAGCTGTATTACTGCAGAGCATAGTCGCTGTGTGAGGCATTAGCACAGCCTCATATTCAGGCAGAATGCACACTCTGGACAAAGCTGGGCTCTGTTAGTGCTGAGCATAGTCATTATGTGAGACAGTAGCATAGCTCCATATTCAGGCAGAATGCACACTCTGGACATAGGTTGCTGTTTTACTGCTGAGCTCAGTCCCTGTGTGAGGCACTAGCAGAGCCCCATATTCGGGCAGAATGCACACTCTGGACATAGGAGGGCTGTATTAGTGCTCAGCATAGTCACTGTGTGAGGCACTAGCACAGCCCGATAATCAGGCAGAATGCACACTCTGGACAAAGCTGGGCTGTGTTAGTGCTGAGCATAGTCATTATGTGAGACACTAGCACAGCCCCATATTCAGGCAGAATGCACACTCTGGACATAGCGAGGCTGTGTAACTGCAGAGCATAGTCACTGTGTGAGGCACTAGTGCAGCCCCATATTCAGGCAGAATGCACACTTTGGACATAGCGGGACTGTGTTACTGCTGAGTATAGTCACTCTGTGAGAAACTAGCAGAGCCCCATATTCAGGCAGAATGCATACTCTGGAATTAGCGGGACTGTGTTGCTGCTGAGCACAGTCACTGTGT
Organism: Neoceratodus forsteri; assembly: GCA_016271365.2. Taxonomy (NCBI): domain Eukaryota; kingdom Metazoa; phylum Chordata; order Ceratodontiformes; family Ceratodontidae; genus Neoceratodus; species Neoceratodus forsteri. Next base: position 186,208,241 of record JADMNL010000032.1, read on the forward strand.
AAGGCACTAGCGCAGTTCCATATTCAGGCAGACAGCACACTCTGGACATAGTGGGGCTGTGTTACTGTTGAGCATAGTCACTGTGTGAGGCACAAGCACAGCCCCAAATTCAGGAAGAAAGCACACTTTGGACATAGCGGGGCAGTGTTACTGCTGAGCATAGTCACTGTGTGACGCACTAGCACATAGCCTTATTCAGGCAGAATGCACACTCTGGACATAGCAGTGCTCTGTTACTGCTGAGCATTGTCACTGTGTGAGATACTAGCAAAGTCCCATATTCAGGCTAAATGCACACTCTGGAATTAGAGGGACTGTGTTACTGCTGAACATAGTCACTGTGAGAGCCACTAGCACAGCCCCATATTCAGGCAGAATGCACACTCTGGACATAGCGGGGCTGTGTTACTGCTGAGCATAGTCACTGTGTGAGGTACTAGCACAGAGCCATATTCAAGCACAATGCACACTCTGCTCATAACAGGGTTGTGTTACAGCGGAGCATAGTCACTGTGTGAGGCACTATCACAGCCCCATATTCAGGCAGAATGCACACTCTGGACGTAGCGGGTCTCTGTTACTGCTGAGCATAGTCACTGTGTGAGGCACAGGTACAGCCCCATATTCAGGCAGCATGCACACTCATGACATAGCGGGGCTGTGTTAATGCTGAGTGTAGTCACCGTGTGAGACACTAGCACAGCCCCATACTCAGGCAGAATGCACACTTGGACAGCGGGCCAAGCTACTGATGTATAGTCACTGTGTGAGGCACAAGCACAGTGCCCCATATTCAGGCAGAATGCACCTCTGGACATAGTGGGCTGTAGTTATTGCTGAGCATAGTCACTGTGAGGCACCAGCACAGCCCCATATCTGTGGCAGAATGCACACTGTGGACATTGCCGGGCTGAGTTACTGCAGAGCACAGTCACTGTGAGGCACTCAGGCACAGCCTCATATTCAGGCAGAATGCACACTCTGGACATCAGCGGGGCTGTGTTTCTGCTGAGCATAGTCACTGTGTAAGCACTGCAGAGCCCCATATTCAGGCAGAATGCACACCTGGACATAGCTGTTGGTGTGTTATCTAGGAGAATAGTCAGTGAGTGAGGCACTAACATAGCCACATATTCAGGTTAAACGCACACTCTGGAATGAGCGGGGCTGTGTTACTGCTGAGCATAGTCACTGTGTGATGCGCTAGCGCAGCGCCATATTCAGTCAGAATGCACACTCTGGACATAGCGGGGCTGTGTTACTGCTGAGTGTAGTCACTGTGTGAGGTACTAGCACAGAGCCATATTCAGGCAGAATGCACACTCTGGACATAGCGGGGCTGTGGTACTGCTGAGCATAGTCACTGTGTGAGGCACTAGCACAGCCCCATATTCAGGCAGAATGCACACTGTGGACATTGCCGGGCTGAGTTACTGCAGAGCACAGTCACTGTGTGAGGCACTAGCACAGCCCCATATTCAGGCAGAATGCACACTCTGGACATAGCGGGGCTGTGTTTCTGCTGAGCATAGTCACTGTGCGAGGCACTAGCAGAGCCCCATATTCAGGCAGAATGTACACTCTGGACATAGCGGAGTTGTGTTACTGCTGAGAATAGTCAGTGAGTGAGGCACTAACACAGCCACATATTCAGGTTAAACGCACACTCTGGAATGAGCGGGGCTGTGTTACTGCTGAGCATAGTCACTGTGTGAGGCACTAGAACAGCCCCATATTCAGGCAGAATGCACACTCTGGACATTGCGGTTCTGTGTTACTGCTGAGTGTAGTCACTGTGTGAGATACTAGCACAGAGCCATATTCAGGCAGAATGCACACTCTGGACATAACGGGGCTGTGGTACTGCTGAGCATAGTCACTGTGTGAGATTCTAACACAGTGCATTATTCAGGCTAAATGGACACTCTGGAATTAGCGGGGCTAAATAACAGCTGAACATAGTCACTGAGAGAGACACTAGCACAGCCTCATATTCAGGCAGAATGCACACACTGGACATAGCGGGGCTGCGTTACTGCTGAGCATAGTCACTGTGTGAGTCACTATAACAGCCCCATATTCAGGCAGAGTGCACACTCTGGAATTAGCGCGGGCTGTGTTACTGCTGAGCATAGCTCACTGTGTGGTGCACTAGCACAGTTCCATATTCAGGCAGAATGCACACTCTGACATAGGAGGGCCGGTTACCGCCGAGTTGCACAGTCACTGTATGAGTCACTAGGCACCGTCTCTATGTCCAGGCAAGAATGCACACTCTGACGCTGGCGGGGTCATTCTCATGAGCATAGTCACCGTGTGAGGCACTAGCACAGTCCTTAATTTCAGGCAGAGTGCACACTCTGGACATAAAGGGAAGCAGTAACTGCTGGAGCATAGTCACTGTGTGAGCACTAAGCGCAGACCCATTTTTCAGGCAGAATGTGAGCTGGACAAAGCTGGGCTACGTTGCTGCCAAGCATAGTCATTATGTGAGACACTAGCAACACGCCCCATACCAGGCAGAATGCACACTCTGGACATAGCTGTGTTGTAACTGCTGGAGCAGTCACTGTGTAAGGTACTAGTATAGCCCCATATCTCTGGCAAATGCCCACTCCTGGGAGGAGAAGGGGCTGTGTTACTGCTGTGGCAGTCACTGTGTGAGGCACTTGCTAGCATTGTATTCAGGCAGAATGCACACTCTGGTCATAGTGGGGCTGTGTTCCTGCTGAGCATAGTCACTCTGTGAGGCACTATCACAACCCCATATTCAGGCAGAGTGCACACTCTTGACATAGAGAGGCTATGTTACTGCTGAGAGTAGTCACAGTGTGAGGCACTAGCACAGCCCCATATTCAGGCAGAATGCACACTCTGGACATAGCGGGGCTGTGTTACTGCTGAGCATAGTCACTGTGTGATTCACCAGTGCAGCCCCATATTCAGGCCGAATGCATACTGTGGACATTGCTGGGCTGAGTTACTGCAGAGCACAGTCACTGTGTGAGGCACTAGCACTGCCCCATATTCAGGCAGAATGCACACTCTGGACATAGCGGAGATGTGTTACTGCTGAGAATAGTCAGTGAGTGAGGCACTAGCACAGCCCCATATCTGTGCTGAATGCACACTCTGGACATAGAGGCTGTGTTACTGCTGAGCATAGTTACCGTGAGTGTGACTCAGTACAAGTTCCCCCATATTCGAAGAATGCACACTTGACATGATGGGCTGTGTTATCAGCTTGAGCATAGTCACTGTATGACGACTAGCTTAGATTTTGTTATTCAGGCAGAATCACACTCTAGACATAGTGGGCTGTGTTACGCAGAGCAGAATCACAGTGTGAGGCACTAGCATCGTCTTCTATTCAGGCAGAATGTGCGTTTGACATAGCGTGGTTTCCGTTACTGCGGAGCATAATCACTTTGTGAGGCACTGTAAAGCACAGACCTATCTGTGAAGCAAAATGCACACTGGGATAGCGGGCTGAGCTACTGCCCAGCGTGAGACTTTGTGAGGCACTGTACAGTTCCATATTCAGGTGGACTGTATAGTCTGACATAGTGTGGCAGTGTTACTGCTGAGCATAGTCACTGTGTGAGGCCCAGCACAGCACCATTCAGGCAGACAGCACCTCTGACATAGGGGACTGGTTACTGCTGAGCACAGGTCTACCTGTGAGGCACTAGGACAGACTCATTTTCAGGCAGAATGCACACTCTGGACATAAGAGGACTGTGTTACTGCTGCATAGTTGCTGTGTGAGGCACCAGCACAGACCCAAATTCAGATATGGCAGAACACTCTGGCAGAGTGGGTCAGTGTTACTGCTGAGCACAGTCCTGTGTGGTAGGCACCAGCAGTTCTGCATATTCAGGCAGAATGTGCACCTGAATTAGCTGGCTGTGTTGCTGCCGAGCACAGTCACCGTGTAAGGCACTCACGCAGTTCCATATTCAGCAGACAGCACACTCTGTACATAGGTTGCTGTATTACTGCTGAGCAAAGTCAACGCAGGAGGCACTAAAGCACAGCCCTGCTATTAAGGCAAATGCACACTCTGGACAAAGTTGTGCTCTGATAGTGCTGAGCATAGTCATTATGTGAGACACTAGCACAGCCCCATATTCAGGCAGAATGCACACTCTGGACATAGGTTGATGTTTTACTGCTGAGTTCAGTCCCTGTGTGAGGCACTAGCACAGCCCCATATTCGGGCAGAATGCACACTCTGGACATAGCGAGGCTGTGTAACTGCTGAGCATAGTCACTGTGTAAGGCACTTGTGCAGCCCCATATTCAGGCAGAATGCACACTTTGGACATAGCGGGACTGTGTTACTGCTGAGTATAGTCACTGTGTGAGGCACTATCACAACCCCATATTCAGGCAAGAGTGCACAGTCTGGACATAGCGATGCTGTGTTACTGCTGAGCATAGTCACTGTGTGAGGCACTAGCACAGTGACATATTCAGGCAGAATGCACACTCTGGACAAAGTGGGGCTGTGTTACTGCTGAGCAGAGTCACTTTGAGAGGCCCAGCACAGCCCCATGTTCAGGCTAATTGCACAATCTGAATTAGCGGGCAGTGTTACTGCTGAGCATAGTCACTTGTTAGAGGAACTTGTACAGCCCCATATGTGCAGTCAGAGTACACACTCTGGAATTAGCGGGCTGTGTTACTGCTGACCATAGTCACTGAGAGGCACCAGCACAGCCTAATATTCAGGCAGAATGCACACTGTGGACATAAGGCTGTGTTACTGCTGAGCACAGTCACTTCGGTAAGGCACTAGCACAGCCCAGTAATTAGGCAGAATGAACACCAGGACTTAAGCTGGTTGTTACCGCTGAGCATAGTCACTGTGTGAGGTGACCATCACAGCCTCATATTCAGGTAGAATGCACACTCTGACATAGCAGGTCTGTGTTAGTCCATGAGCATAGTCATTATGTGATGCACAAGCACAGAGCCATGTTCAGGCAGAATGCACACCTGGACATAGTGGGGCTGTGTTCGCGGAGCATAGTGACTGTGGTACAAGCACAGCCCCATATTCAGGCTAAAATGCACACTCTGGAATTAGCGGGCTGTGATTCTGCTGGAACATAGTCACTGTGTGTGGATTTTACTAGCACAGCCTCCCCACATTCAGGCAGAATGCACACTCTGGACATAGCGGGGCTGTGTTACTGCTGAGCATAGCCACTTTGTGATGCTCTAGCGCAGCGCCATATTCAGGCAGAATGCTCAGTCTGGACATTGCGGTTCTGTGTTACTGCTGAGTGTAGTCACTGTGTGAAGTACTAGCACAGAGCCATATTCAGGCAGAATGCACACTCTGGACATAGCGGGGCAGTGGTACTGCTGAGCATAGTCACTGTGTGAGATTCTAGCACAGCCCCACATTCAGGCTAAATGCACACTCTGGAATTAGCGGGGCTGTATTACTGCCGAACATAGTCACTGTGTGAGACACTAGCACAGCCTCATATTCAGGCAGAATGCACACTCTGGACATAGCGGGGCTGCGTTACTGCTGAGCATAGTCACTGTGTGAGTCACTGTCACAGCCCCATATTCAGGCAGAGTGCACACTCTGGACATAGTGGTGGTGTGTTACTGCCTAGCACTGTCACTGTGTGTGGCACTTGCACAGACCCATATTCAGGCACAATGCACACTCTGGAATTAGCGGGCTGCTAATGCTGAGCATAGTCACCATGGGCGCACGCACAGTTCTCATTCAGGCAGACAGCTTACTCTGGAGATAGGGGTGTTACTGCTGAGCTCAGTCCCTGTGTGTGAGTACCCAGCATCCCAGTTATCCGCAGAATGCACACTCTGGACATAGGAGGCTGTATATCGCTCAGCATAACCACTGTGTGAGTACTAGCACAGCCCTATATTAACACAAGGCAGCACACTCTGGACATAGCGTGGCTGTTGCGTTGCTGCATAGTCGAGTGTGAGACATTATCACAGTCCCCACATTCAGGCAGAATGAGACGCTGGCTATGGCGCGGGCTGTGTTAATGCTGAGTGTTGTCACTGTGAGGCACTAGCATTGTTCTACCTCAGGCAGGCAGAGTGCAGAATTTGGACATTGCGGTGCTGGAGTTACTGCTTTGTAGCACAGTCGCTGTGTGAGGTACTAGCAAAGCTCACATTCAACCAGAATTCACACTCTGGACAAAGCTGGGCTGTGTTACTGCGAGCATAGTCATTATGTGAGACACCAGTACAGCCCCATACCTGTGAAGAATGCAGACTCTGACATAAAGGGTGCTGTGTAACTGTTGAGCATAAGAATACCCGCGAGGGTACCAGTGGTGAGCCCCATATTCGGCACAATGTAATCTTGACACAGCGGGCTGTGTTACTGCTGAGGAAATTCACCGCGTGAGGTACTAGCATAGCCCCATATTCAGCCAAAATGTCACTCTGACATAGCGGGCTGTGTTACTGCTTGTATAGTCACTGTGAGGCACCAACCCATATTCAGGCAGAGTGCACACCTGGACATAGAGAGCTGTGTTGCTGAGTAGTCACAGTGAGGCACCAGCACAGCCTCATCTCAGGCATACGCACACTTGACATGAAGGGCTGTGGCTACTGCTGGAGCATAGTCACTGTGGGTGAGGCACGCCAGCCCCATATTCAGGAGAATGCACACTGTGCTATTGCCAGGCTGAGTTACTGCTGAGCACTGTCACTGTGTGTGGTACTAGCACAGTTCCCCATATTCAGGCTAAATACACTTGAAATTAGCGGGCTGTGTTTCTGTTGAGCATGTCACTGTGTGGAGGCATCAGCAGAGCGCCATATTCAGGCAGAATGCACACTCTGGACATAGCGGAGTTGTGTTACTGCTGAGAATAGTCAGTGAGTGAGGCACTAGCACAGCCCCATTTTCAGGCAGAATGCACACTCTGGACATAATGGGGCTGTGTTACTTCTGAGCAGAATCACAGTGTGAGGCACTAGCACAGCCCCATATTCAGGCTAAATGCACACTCTGGAACTAGTGGGGCTGTGTTACAGCTGAGCATTGTTAATGTGTGAGGCACTAGCACCGCCCCATATTCAGGCAGAATGCACACTTGACATAGCGAATGTGTTACAGCGAGCAAAGTCACAGGTGAAGCACAAACACAAACCCCATGTTCAGGCAAATACACTGAATTATCGGCTGTGTTAATGCTGACCATAGACACTTTGTGAGCACCTGTATCCCCATATTCAAGCAGAATGCATAGTCTGACATAGCAGGCAGTGTTACTGCTGGAGCATAGTCACTGTGAGGTGCCCAGCACAGCACCATATTCAGGCAGACAGCACCCTCTGACATAGGGGGGACTGTGTTGTCGCTGAGCACAGTCACCTGTGTGCACCAGCATCAGACCCATTTTCAGGCAGAATGCACACTGGACATAGATCTACTGGGTGTTACTGCTCAGCATAGTTGCTGTGTGAGGCACCAGCACAGACCCAAATTCAGACAAGGCAGAACACTCTGGACAGAGTGGGTCAGTGTTACTGCTGAGCACAGTCGCTGTGTGAGGCACTAGCACAGCCCCATATTCAGGCAGAATGCACACTCTGGAATTAGCGGGGCTGTGTTGCTGCTGAGCACAGTCACTGTGTAAGGCACTAGCGCAGTTCCATATTCAGGCAGACAGCACACTCTGTACATAGGTTGCTGTATTACTGCTGAGCAAAGTCAACGTGTGAGGCACTAGCACAGCCCCATATTAAGGCAAAATGCACACTCTGGACAAAGCTGTGCTCTGTTAGTGCTGAGCATAGTCATTATGTGAGACACTAGCACAGCCCCATATTCAGGCAGAATGCACACTCTGGACATAGGTTGATGTTTTACTGCTGAGTTCAGTCCCTGTGTGAGGCACTAGCACAGCCCCATATTCGGGCAGAATGCACACTCTGGACATAGCGAGGCTGTGTAACTGCTGAGCATAGTCACTGTGTAGGCACTGCAGCAGCCCTACTATCAGGCAGAATGCACACTTTGACATTGCGGACTGTGTTACTGCTGAGTATAGTCACCTGTGAGGCACTAGCAGAGCCCCATATTCAGGCAAATACGCACCATCTGGACATAGCGGGCTGTGTTATCATGGAGCACAGTCATCTGGTGAGGTACTTAGCACAGCCCCATATTCAGGAAAAAGGCTCACTCTGGACATAGCGGGGCTGTGATACTGCTGTGTATAGTCACTGAGTGAGGCACTTGTGCAGTACCGTATTCAGGCAGAATGCACACTCTGGACATAGTGGGGCTGTGTTCCTGCTGAGCATAGTCACTGTGTGAGGCACTAGCACAGTGACATATTCAGGCAGAATGCACACTCTGGACAAAGTGGGGCTGTGTTACTGCTGAGCAGAGTCACTTTGTGAGGCTCTAGCACAGCCCCATGTTCAGGCTAAATGCACAATCTGGAATTAGCGGGGCAGTGTTACTGCTGAGCATAGTCACTGTTAGAGGAACTTGTACAGCCCCATATTCAGGCAGAGTACACACTCTGGAATTAGCGGGGCTGTGTTACTGCTGACCATAGTCACTGAGAGGCACCAGCACAGCCTAATATTCAGGCAGAATGCACACTGTGGACATAGCGGGGCTGTGTTACTGCTGAGCACAGTCACTTTGTAAGGCACTAGCACAGCCCAGTAATTAGGCAGAATGAACACTCAGGACGAAGCTGGGTTGCTGTACTGCTGAGCATAGTCACTGTGTGAGGCACCATCACAGTCCCATATTCAGGTAGAATGCACACTCTGGACATAGCAGGTCTGTGTTACTGCTGAGCATAGTCATTATGTGATGCACAAGCACAGAGCCATGTTCAGGCAGAATGCACACTCTGGACATAGTGGGGCTGTGTTACTGCTGAGCATAGTGACTGTGTGAGGCACAAGCACAGCCCCATATTCAGGCTAAATGCACACTCTGGAATTAGCGGGGCTGTGTTTCTGCTGAACATAGTCACTGTGTGACGCACTAGCACAGCCCCATTTCAGGCAGAATGCACACTCTGGACATAGCGGGGCTGTGTTACTGCTGAGCATAGCCACTTTGTGATGCTCTAGCGCAGCGCCATATTCAGGCAGAATGCTCAGTCTGGACATTGCGGTTCTGTGTTACTGCTGAGTGTAGTCACTGTGTGAAGTACTAGCACAGAGCCATATTCAGGCAGAATGCACACTCTGGACATAGCGGGGCAGTGGTACTGCTGAGCATAGTCACTGTGTGATTTTCAGGCACAGCCCTGCATCCAGGCCAAATGCACACTCTGGAATTAGCTGGCTGTATTACCGCTCGTAATCATAGTCACTGTGTGAGACACTAGCATAAATCTCATGGCATTCAGGCAGAATGCACACTCTGGACATAGCGGGCTGCGTTACTGGCTGAGCATAGTCACTGTGTGAGTCACTGTCACAGCCCTATATTCAGGCAGAGCGCACACTGGACATAGTGGTGCTGTGTCACTGCTCAGCACTGTCACTGTGTGTGGGTACTCTTACAGACCTGCTATTCGGGCACAATGCACACCTGGAATTAGCGGGCTGTGTTACTGCATGAGCATAGGTCACCATGTAAGCGTACTAGCACAGTTCCTGTCTGCAGACAGCACACTCTGGACATAGGGGGTGTGTTACTGCTGAGCTCAGTCCCTGTGTGTGAGGCATCAACAGCCCCATATTCGGGCAGAATGCACACCTGGACATAGGAGGGCTGTACACGTGCTCAGCATAACCACTGCAGGTGAGGTACTAGCACAGCCCTATATTAACACAAGGCAGCACACTCTGGACGCGTGGCTGTGTTACTGCTGAGCATAGTCGATGTGTGAGACATTATCACAGCCCCATATTCAGGCAGAATGCAGACGCTGGACATAGCGGGGCTGTGTTAATGCTGAGTGTTGTCACCATGTGAGGCACTAGCACAGCCCTAATTTCAGGCAGAGTGCACACTCTGGACATTGCGGTGCTGAGTTACTGCCGAGCACAGTCGCTGTGTGAGGTACTAGCAAAGCCCAATATTCAACCAGAATTCACACTCTGGACAAAGCTGGGCTGTGTTACTGCTGAGCATAGTCATTATGTGAGACACTAGCACAGCCCCATACTCAGGAAGAATGCAGACTCTGGACATAGCGGTGCTGTGTAACTGCTGAGCATAGTCACTCCGTGAGGCACTAGCAGAGCCCCATATTCAGGCACAATGCAAAATCTGGACATAGCGGGGCTGTGTTACTGCTGAGCAAATTCACTGCGTGAGGTACTAGCATAGCCCCATATTCAGCCAAAATGCTCACTCTGGACATAGCGGGGCTGTGTTACTGCTGTGTATAGTCACTGTGTGAGGCACTATCACAACCCCATATTCAGGCAGAGTGCACACTCTGGACATAGAGAGGCTGTGTTGCTGCTGAGAGCAGTCACAGTGTGAGTCACTAGCACAGCCCCATATTCAGGCATAATGCACACTCTGGACATAGCGGGGCTGTGTTACTGCTGAGCATAGTCACTGTGTGAGGCACCAGCGCAGCCCCATATTCAGGGAGAATGCACACTGTGGACATTGCCAGGCTGAGTTACTGCTGAGCACTGTCACTGTGTAAGGCACTAGCACAGCCCCATATTCAGGCTAAATACAGACTCTGAAATTAGCGGGGCTGTGTTTCTGCTGAGCATAGTCACTGTGTGAGGCACTAGCAGAGCGCCATATTCAGGCAGAATGCACACTTCTGGACATAGCGGAGTTGTGTTACTGCTGAGAATAGTCAGTGAGTGAGGCACTAGCACAGCCCCATTTTCAGGCAGAATGCACACTCTGGACATAATGGGGCTGTGTTACTTCTGAGCAGAATCACAGTGTGAGGCACTAGCACAGCCCCATATTCAGGCTAAATGCACACTCTGGAACTAGTGGGGCTGTGTTACAGCTGAGCATTGTTAATGTGTGAGGCACTAGCACCGCCCCATATTCAGGCAGAATGCACACTCTGGACATAGCGTGAATGTGTTACAGCGGAGCAAAGTCACAGTGTGAAGCACAAACACAACCCCATGTTCAGGCAAAATGCACACTCTGGAATTAGCGTGGCTGTGTTAATGCTGACCATAGACACTTTGTGAGGCACTGGTACAGCCCCATATTCAAGCAGAATGCATAGTCTGGACATAGCAGGGCAGTGTTACTGCTGAGCATAGTCACTGTGTGAGGCCTAGCACAGCACCATATTCAGGCAGACAGCACCCTCTGGACATAGGGGGGACTGTGTTACTGCTGAGCACAGTCACTCTGTGAGGCACTAGCACAGACAAATTTACAGACAGAATGCACACTCTGGACATAGGAGGGCTGTGTTACTGCTCAGCATAGTTGCTTTGTGAGGCACCAGCACAGACCCAAATTCAGACAAGGCAGAACACTCTGGACAGAGTGGGTCTGTGTTACTGCTGAGCATAGTCAATGTGCGAGATACTAGCACCGACCCATATTCAGGCTAAATGCACACTCTGGAATTAGCGGGACTGTGTTACTGCTGGGCATAATCACAGTGAGAGCACTAGCGCAGCCCCATATTCAGCTTAATGCACACTTGGAATTTGTGAGGTCTGTACTGCTGAGTGCCAGTCACTGTGTGAGACTAGTACAGCCCCATATTCAGGCAGAATGCATAGTCTGACATAGCGGGCAGTGTTACTGCTCAGCATAACTGTCTGTGGAGTACCATGCACAGACCGTTATCTGGCACAATGCACACTCTGGAATTAGCGGGCTGGTTACTGCTGAGCACAGTCACTGTGTAAGGCACTAGCGCAGTTCCATATTCAGGCAGATAGCACACTCTGGACATAGGTTGCTGTGTTACTGCTGAGCTCAGTCCCTGAGTGAGGCACTAGCACAGCCCCATATTCGGGCAGAATGCACACTCTGGACATAGCGGGGCTCTGTTACTGCTGAGCATAGTCTCTGTGTGAGGCACTAGCAAAGCCCAATATTCAGGTAGCATGTACACTCTGGATGTAGCGGGGCTGTCTTAATGCTGAGCGTAGTCAATGTGTGAGGCACTAGCACAGCCTCATGTTCAGGCAGAGTGCACACTCTGGACGTTGCGGTGCTGAGTTACTGCCGAGCACAGTCACCGTGTGAGGAACTAGCAAAGCCCAATATTCAGGCTGAATGCACACTCTGGACAAAGCTGGGCTGTGTTAGTGCTGAACATAGTCACTATGTGAAACACTAGCACAGCCCCATATTCAGGCAGAATGCACACTCTGGACATTAGAGGCTATGTAACTGCTGAGCATAATCTCTGTGTCTGGCACTAGCACAGCACCATATTCAGGCAGACAGCACCCTCTGGACATAAGGGGACTGTGTTACTGCTGAGCACAGTCACTCTGTGAGGCACTTGCACAGACCCATTTTCAGGCAGAATGCACACTCTGGACATAAGAGGGCTGTGTTACTGCTCAGCATAGTTGCTGTGTGAGGCACCAGCACAGACCCAAATTCAGACAAGGCAGAACACTCTGGACAGAGTGGGTCTGTGTTACTGCTGATCATAGTCACTATGCGAGATACTAGCACCGACCCATATTCAGGCTAAATGCACACTCTGGAATTAGCGGGACTGTGTTACTGCTGGGCATAGTCATGGGAGAGGCAGAAGCACAGCCCCATATTCAGGCAGCATGCACACTCTGGATGTAGCGGAGCTGTGTTAATGCTGAGCGTAGTCAGCGTGTGAGGCACTAGCATAGTCCTATATTCAGGCAGAGTGCACACTCTGGACGTTGCGGGTGGTGAGTTACTGCCGAGCACAGTCACTGTGTGAGGTACTAGCAAAGCCCAATATTCAGGCTGAATGCACACTCTGGACAAAGCTGGGCCATGTTAGTGCTGAGCATAGTCACTATGTGAGACACTAGCACAGCCCCATATTCAGGCAGAATGCACACTCTGGACATAGCGAGGCTATGTAACTGCTGAGCATAGTCACTGTGTGAGGCACTAGCGCAGCCCCATATTCAGGCAGAATGCACACTTTGGACATTGCGGGGCTGTGTTACTGCTGAGCATAGTCACTCTGTGATGCACTAGCAGAGCCCCATATTCAGGCACAATGCACATTCTGGACATAGCATGGCTGTGTTACTGCTGAGCACAGTCACTGTGTGAGGTAGTAGCACAGCCCCATATTCAGGAAAAAAGGCTCACTCTGGACATAGCGGGTCTGTGAAACTGCTGTGTATAGTGACTGGGTGAGGCACTTGCGCAGCACCGTATTCAGGCAGAATGCACACTCTGAACATAGCGGGGCTGTGTTTCTGCTGAGCATAGTCACTCTGTGAGGCACGATCACAACCCCATATTCAGGCAGAGTGCACACTCTGGAAATAGCGAGGCTGTGTTACTGCTGAGAGTAGTCACAGTGCGACGCACTAGCACAGCACCATATTCAAGCAGAATGCACACTCTGGACATAGCCGGGCTGTGTTACTGCTGAGCATAGTCACTGTGTGAAGCACCAGCACAGCCCCATATTCAGGCAGAATGCACACTCTGCACATAGTGGGGCTGTGTTACTGCTGAGCATAGTCACTCTGAGGCACTAGCACAGCCCCATATTCAGGTTGAGTGCACACTTTGGACATAGCGAGGCTGTGTTTCTGCTGAGCGTAGTCGCTGTGTGAGGCACCAGCGCAGCCCCATATTCAGGCAGAATGTACACTCTGGACAAAGCGGTGCTGTGTTACTGCTGAGCATAGTCACTGTGTGAGGCACTAGCACAGCCCCATATTCAGGGTGAATTCACACTCTGGACATAGTGGGGCTGTGCTACTGCTGGGCATAGTCTCTGTGTTAGGCACTAGCACAGCGCCATATTCAGGCTAAATGCACACTCTGGAATTAGCGGGGCTGTGTTCCTGCTGAGCATAGTCACTGTGTGAGGTACTAGCACAGCCCAATATTCAGGCAAAATGCTCACTCTGGACATAGCGGGACTGTGTTACAGCTGAGCGTAATCACCGTGTGAGGCACTAGCACTTGAACAGTGAAATATTCCATCAGAATGCACACTCTGGACAAAGCGGGGTGCTGCTAAGCATAGTCACTGTGGGAGACTCTAGCATTGACCCATATTAAGGCAGAATGCAAACTCTGGACGTTGCGGGGCTGTATTACTGCTGAGCATAGTCACTGTGTGATTCACTAGCACAGCCCCATATTCAGGCAGAATGCTCACTCTGGACATATCTGGGCTGTGTTACTGCTGAGCGTAGTCACCGTGTGAGGCACTAGCACAGCCCTATATTCAGGCAGAGTGCACACTCTGGACATTGCGGTGCTGAGATACTGCCGAGCACAGTCACTGTGTGAGTCACTAGCAAAGCCCAATATTCAGGCAGAACGCAGACTCTGGAGAAAGCTGGGCTGTGTTACTGCTGAGCATAGTCACTATGTGAAACACTTGCACAGCCCCATATTCAGGCAGAAAGCAAACTCTGGAAATAGCAGGGCTGTGTAAGTGCTGAGCATTGTCACTATGTGAAACACTTGCACAGCCCCATATTCAGGCAGAATGCAAACTCTGAACATAACGGGGCTGTGTCACTGCTGAGCATAGTCACTGTGTGAGGCACCAGTGCAGCCCCATATTCAGGGAGAATGCACACTGTGGACATTGCCGGGCTGAGTTACTGCCGAGTGTAGTCACTGTGTCAGGTACTAGCACAGAGCCATATTCAGGCAGAATGCACACTCTGGACATAGCGGGGCTGTGTTACTGCTGAGCATAGTCACTGTGTGAAGCACCAGTGCAGCCCCATATTCAGGGAGAATGCACACTGTGGACATTGCCGGGCTGAGTTACTGCCGAGCGTAGTCACTGTGTCAGGTACTAGCACAGCCCCATGTTCAGGCTAAATGCACAATCTGGAATTAGCGGGGCAATGTTACTGCTGAGCATAGTCACTGTGAGAGGAACTTGTACAGTCCCATATTCAGGCAGAATACACACTCTGGAATTAGCGGGGCTGTGTTACTGCTGAGCATAGTCACTGTGAGAAGCACCAGCACAGCCCCATATTCAGGCAGAATGCACACTGTGGACATAGCGGGGCTGTGTTACTGCTGAGCAGAGTCACTTTGTAAGGCACTAGCACAGCCCAGTAATTAGGCAGAATGAACACTCTGGACGTAGCTGGGCTGTGGTACTGCTGAACATAGTCACTGTGTGAGGCACCATCACAGCCCCATATTCAGGCAGAATGCACACTCTGGACATAGAGGGGCTGTGTTACTGCTGAGCATAGTCACTGTGTGAGGCACAAGCACTGCCCCATATTCAGGCTAAATGCACACTCTGGAATTAGCGGAGCTGTGTTTCTGCTGAGCCTAGTCACTGTGTGAGGAACTAGCACAGCCCTATATTCAGGCAGAATGCACAATCTGACATAGCGGGCTGTAAAGGTTGCTGAGCATGTCACCGGGGTGATGCTCCAGCCAGCATATTCAGGCAGCAAAATGCTCCAGCTGTCTGACATTGCGTGTTCTGGTGTTACTGCGAGTGTAGTCACTGTGTGAAGTACTAGCACAGAGCCATATTCAGGCAGAATGCACACTCTGGACATAGCAGTGCTCTGGTACTGCTGAGCATAGTCACTGTGTGAGATTCTAGCACAGCCCCATATTCAGGTTAAATGCACACTCTGGAATTAGCGGGGCTGTATTATTGCCGAACATAGTCACTGTGTGAGACACTAGACCAGCCTCGTATTCAGGCAGAGTGCACACTCTGGACATAGCGGTGCTGAGTTACTGCCGAGCACAGACACTGTGTGAGGCACTAGCACAGCCCCATATTCAGGCAGAATGCACAATCTGTACATAGCGGGGCTGTGTTACTGCTGAGCATAGTCACTGTGTGAGGCACTTGCACAGACCCATATTCAGGCACACTGCACACTCTGGAATTAGCGGGGCTGTGTTACTGCTGAGCATAGTCACCGTGTAAGGCACTAGCACAGTTCCTTATTCAGGCAGACAGCACACTCTGGACATAGGGGGCTGTGTTACTGCTGAGCTCAGTCCCTGTGTGAGGCACTAGCACAGCCCCATATTCGGGCAGAATGCACACTCTGGACATAGGAGGGCTGTATTACTGCTCAGCATAACCACTGTGTGAGGTACTAACACAGCCCTGTTATTTTCACCATGGCAGCACTCCTGAGATCGAACGAGGCTGTGTTACTGCTGGAGCATAGTCGCTGTGTGAGGCATTAGCAAAGCCCCATATTGAGGCAGAATGCACACTTGGACATAGCCAGTCTCGTTACTGCTGAGCATAGTCACTGTGCGAGATACTAGCACCGACCCATATTCAGGCTAAATGCACACTCTGGAATTAGCGGGGCTGTGTTGCTGCTGAGCATAGTCACTGTGTGAGATAGTAGCACAGCCCCATATTCAGGCTAAATGCACACTCTGGAATTTGCAAGGCTGTGTTACTGCTGAGCACAGTCACTGTGTGAGGCACTAGTACAGCCCCATATTCAGGCAGAATGCATAGTCTGGACATAGCGGGGCAGTGTTACTGCTCAGCATAGTCTCTGTGTGAGGCACTAGCACAGACCCATATTCAGGCACAAATGCACACTCTGGAAATAACGGGGCTGTGTTACTGCTGAGCAGTCACTGTGTAAGGCACTAGCGCAGTTCCTTATTCAGGCAGACAGCACACTCTGTACATAGGTTGCTGTGTTACTGCTGAGCTCACTCCCTGTGTGAGGCATTAGCACAGCCCTATATTCGGGCAGAATGCACACTCTGGACATAGCGGGGTTGTGTTTTTGCTGAGCATATTCACTGTGTGAGGCACTAACACAGCCCCATATTCAGGCAGCATGCACACTCTGGATGTAGCGGGCTGTGTTAATGCTGAGCGAACAACGGTGATGCACTAGCACAGCCCTATATTCAGGCAGAGTGCACACTCT
Organism: Neoceratodus forsteri; assembly: GCA_016271365.2. Classification (NCBI taxonomy): domain Eukaryota; kingdom Metazoa; phylum Chordata; order Ceratodontiformes; family Ceratodontidae; genus Neoceratodus; species Neoceratodus forsteri. The sequence goes on from JADMNL010000032.1 coordinate 186,225,290, forward strand.
GGACGTTGCAGTGCTGAGTTACTGCCGAGCACAGTCACTGTATGAGGTACTAGCACAGCCCCATATTTGGGCAAAATGCTCACTCTGGACATAGCGGGGCTGTGTTACTGCTGAGCATAGTCACTGTGTGAGGCACAAGCACAGTTCCATATTCAGGCAGAATGTGCAATCTGGACATTGTAGTGCTGTGTTACGGCTGAGCATAGTCACTGTGTGAGCTAGTAGCACAGCCCAATATTCAGGCAAAATGCTCACTCCTGGACATAGCGGGCTGTTAAAGAGCTTAGTCAGTGTGAGGCACTAGCACAGTGACATATTCAGGCAGAATGCACACTCTGGACAAAGCGGGGTACTGCTAAGCATAGTCACTGTGAGAGACTCTCGCACAGACCCATATTAAGGCAGATTGCAAACTCTGGACATAGCTGGGCTGTGTTACTGCTGAGCGTAGTCACCGTGTGAGGCACTAGCACAGCCCAATATTCAGGCAGAGTGCACAATCTGGACATTGCGGTGCTGAGATACTGCCGAGCACAGTCACTGTGTGAGGCACTAGCAAAGCCCAATATTCAGGCAGAACGCAGACTCTGGACAAAGCTGGGCTGTGTTACTGCTGAGCATAGTCACTATGTGAAACACATGCACAGCCCCATATTCAGGCAGAATGCAAACTCTGGACATAGAGGGGCTGTGTAACTGCTGAGCATTGTCACTATGTGAATCACTTGCACAGCCCCATATTCAGGCAGAATGCAAACTCTGAACATAGAGGGGCTGTGTTATTGCTGAGCATTGTCACTCTGTGAGGCACTAGCACAGCCCCATATTCAGGCAGAGTGCACACTCTGGACATTGAGGGGCAGTGTTACTGCTGAGCATAGTCACTGTGTGAGGTACTAGCACAGTCCCATATTCAGGCAAAATGCTCACTCTGGACATAGCGAGTCTGTGTTACAGCTGAGCATAGTCACTGTGTGAGGCTACTAGCACAGCCCCATATTCAGGCGAATGCACACTTGGACATACTGGGGCTGTGTTACTGCTGATTACAGTCACTGTGTGAGTACTACAGTACAGAGCCATATTCAGGCAGAATGCACACTCTGGACATAGCGGGCTGTGTTACTGCTGAGCAGAATCACAGTGTGAGGCACTAGCACAGCCCCATATTCAGGCAGAATGCACACTCTGGACATAGTGGGGCTGTGTTACAGCGGAGCATAGTCACAGTGTGAAGCACAAGCACAGCTCCATATTCAGGCAGAATGCACACTGGACATAGTGCGGCTGTGTTACAGCGGAGCATAGTCACAGGTGAAGCACAAGGCTGAGCCCTATATTCAGGCTAACTGCACTCTGGAATTAGCTGGCTGTAAGCATTGCTGACCATAGACACGCCAGGAGGCACTTGGCACAGCCCCATATTCAAGCAGAATGCATAGTCTGGACATAGCAGGTCAGTGTTACTGCTGAGCATAGTCACTGTGTGAGGCACTAGCACAGCACCATATTAAGGCAGACAGCACCTCCTGACATAGGGGGACGGTGTTATCTGTTGAGCACAGTCACCTGGTGAGGCACTAGCACAGACCTATTTTCAGGCAGAATGCACACCTGGACATAAGAGGGCTGAGTTACTGCTCAGCATAGTTGCTGTGAGGCAACAGCACAGACCCAAATTAGACAAGGCAGAACACTCTGGACAGAGGGGTCTGTAAGCTATTGCTGATGCATAGTCACTAACAGCAGATACTAGCACCGACCTATATTCAGGCTAAATGCACACTCTTGAATTTATGGACTGTATTACTGCTGGGCATAGTCACAGTGAGAGGCAGTAGCACAGCCCCATATTCAGGCAGAATGCACAATCTGGAATTATCGGGGCTGTGTTACTGCTGAGCATAGTCACTATGTGAAACACTTGCACAGCCCCATATTCAGGCAGAAAGCAAACTCTGGACATAGCAGGGCTGTGTAAGTGCTGAGCATTGTCACTATGTGAAACACTTGCACAGCCCCATATTCAGGCAGAATGCAAACTCTGAACATAGCGGGGCTGTGTTACTGCTGAGCATAGTCACTGTGTGAGGCACCAGTGCAGCCCCATATTCAGGGAGAATGCACACTGTGGACATTGCCGGGCTGAGTTACTGCCGAGTGTAGTCACTGTGTCAGGTACTAGCACAGAGCCATATTCAGGCAGCATACACACTCTGGACATAGCGGGGCTGTGTTACTGCTGAGCATAGTCACTGTGTGAGGCACCAGTGCAGCCCCGTATTCAGGGAGAATGCACACTGTGGACATTGCCGGGCTGAGTTACTGCTGAGCACAGTCACTGTGTCAGGTACTAGCACAGCCCCATGTTCAGGCCATAAATGCACAATCTGGAATTAAAGGGCAATGTTACTGCTGAGCATAGTCACTGTGAGAGGAACCTGTACAGTCCCATATTCAGGCAGAATACACACTCTGGAATTAGCGGGGCTGTGTTACTGCTGAGCATAGTCACTGTGAGAAGCACCAGCACAGCCCCATATTCAGGCAGAATGCACACTGTGGACATAGCGGGGCTGTGTTACTGCTGAGCAGAGTCACTTTGTAAGGCACTAGCACAGCCCAGTAATTAGGCAGAATGAACACTCTGGACGTAGCTGGGCTGTGGTACTGCTGAACATAGTCACTGTGTGAGGCACCATCACAGCCCCATATTCAGGCAGAATGCACACTCTGGACATAGAGGGGCTGTGTTACTGCTGAGCATAGTCACTGTGTGAGGCATAAGCACAGCCCCATATTCAGGCTAAATGCACACTCTGGAATTAGCGGGGCTGTGTTTCTGCTGAGCCTAGTCACTGTGTGAGGAACTAGCACAGCCCCATATTCAGGCAGAATGCTGTCTGGACATTGCGGTTCTGTGTTACTGCTGAGTGTAGTCACTGTGTGAAGTACTAGCACAGAGCCATATTCAGGCAGAATGCACACTCTGGACATAGCAGTGCTCTGGTACTGCTGAGCATAGTCACTGTGTGAGATTCTAGCACAGCCCCATATTCAGGTTAAATGCACACTCTGGAATTAACGGGGCTGTATTATTGCCGAACATAGTCACTGTGTGAGACACTAGACCAGCCTCGTATTCAGGCAGAGTGCACACTCTGGACATAGCGGTGCTGAGTTACTGCCGAGCACAGACACTGTGTGAGGCACTAGCACAGCCCCATATTCAGGCAGAATGCACAATCTGTACATAGCGGGGCTGTGTTACTGCTGAGCATAGTCACTGTGTGAGGCACTTGCACAGACCCATATTCAGGCACACTGCACACTCTGGAATTAGCGGGGCTGTGTTACTGCTGAGCATAGTCACCGTGTAAGGCACTTGCACAGTTCCATATTCAGGCAGACAGCACACTCTGGACATAGGGGGTTGTGTTACTGCTGAGCTCAGTCCCTGTGTGAAGCACTTGCACAGACCCATATTTGAGCAGAATGCACACTCTGGACATAGGAGGGCTGTATTACTGCTCAGCATAATCGCTGTGTGAGGCACTAACACAGCCCCATATTAACACAAGGCAGCACACTCTGGACGTAACGAGGCTGTGTTACTGCTGAGCATAGTCGCTGTGTGAGGCATTAGCACAGCCCCATATTGAGGCAGAATGCACACTCTGGACATAGCCAGTCTCTGTTACTGCTGAGCATAGTCACTGTGCGAGATACTAGCACCGACCCATATTCAGGCTAAATGCACACTCTGGAATTAGCGGGGCTGTGTTGCTGCTGAGCATAGTCACTGTGTGAGATAGTAGCACAGCCCCATATTCAGGCTAAATGCACACTCTGGAATTTGCAAGGCTGTGTTACTGCTGAGCACAGTCACTGTGTGAGGCACTAGTAGAAGCCCCATATTCAGGCTAAATACAGACTCTGAAATTAGCGGGGCTGTGTTTCTGCTGAGCATAGTCACTGTGTGAGGCACTAGCAGAGCCCCATATTCAGACAGAATGCACACTCTGGACATAGCGGAGCTGTGTTACTGCTGAGAATAGTCAGTGAGTGAGGCACTAGCTAGTAGCCCATATTCAGGCTGAATGCACACCCTGACATACGGGGCCCCAACGGCGTTCATTCACAAATCTGACTGTCATACGGTAAGGGCTGCACGCCCATTGGCTGCTCTGCACCACTGGTGCAGCCTCACGGATAGTGGGGCCATGGGCGGGCGGGCGGCAGGCGGTGGGATGCTGTCGCCACTGGCTGCGGGGAGTGTGAGGGGCTTGTGTGGGGTGGGGGGACCTAGACACCAGGGAGATGTTTGGGGTTGTGATGTGACATTCTGCCCACGATCGGGCTTTTACGGTCCACTGACCACCAGGGAGATATTCGGGTGGGGGAGGGTTACATCTCTGCCCGCGATCGGGCACTCGGGGGTCTATATTAACGCTCTGCCCACGATTGGGCTGTGGAGATGGGGGTCTATGGCCTGTATTGCCCGCGATCGGGCTGTGGACAGTGCGGGGTTTCATGTACCTGTACCGCCCGCGATCGGCTGTGGGATATGTGTGGGGGTTTCATGTATCTGTACTGCCTGCACTCGGGCTGTGGGATATGTGTGAGGGGTTTCATGTATCTGTACTGCCCGCGATCGGGCTGTGGATATGTGGGGGGTTTGCTGCACTGCACCGCCCACGATCTGGCTGTGGGATATGTGTGGGGTTTCAGGGGAACTGTGATGCCCATGACCGGGCTGGTGGGGGGCACAGGACTGAGTTGGGGCCAGCCAGGGTGGTAGCTGCTGTGTTGCACCCTGCAATACAGCAGCTCACTCAGGGTGGCCCTCAACCTGATCCTTTTTTTTGGCTCAAGGTTGTGCAGGCCAGGTTGGGGTGCGCATGCGCAGCTCTCGCACAACCCGACTGAATATCGGGTTGCCAGGTTATGCATGGTTCCTCCTCCTGTTGAGCATGCATTCATTTGCATTGCTCTTTCGCAACCTGTTGCCAGTGGAGCAACTGCCTCCCTGCTGAATATCGCAGAATGGCGCAATGTAGGACTTGCGCATGGAGCAACCCTTTTGAATATCTGGGCCTTAAAGTCACTTGCCTGCAGCTCAGTGGGACACTGAAAGTGTGTATATAGTATCATATATAGTATTTAATACATACTAATTTTACACTTTACAAATCTTACGTGGTACCTTTAGTAGTAGCACTGGTACATTGATTGAAAGAGACAATGTCAACCCCTTAGGCCTCAAACTGTCCCTAGTTTAAAAAACACATTTTAAGTTGTTTTAAATTATGTAAAATGTGCTGATGTAGTCGATAGTTTGATTCTGAATCTTTTTTCCTTTTTAAAAGTGAAAATGGACTACTCCACCATACTGGTGTTACCACACCAAAATGTGTTTACATTTCTTAGTCAACACCCACTGCATCTTTTCTGACTTGGGAACACCCCAGCAGCCTCTAGCCACTTGAGATGCAGTGGAAGGAGAGGAGACCGTTATATAATGAGTATCTGCTTTGTTTGTGAGTGTTTCTAGTGTTCAGAAAGTATGCACTAAAAGTATATGAATGTTTTGAAAGAAAGCAAGGTTGAGTATAATTACACCACTACCATTAGCATGCATTTCAGTTCTACTAAGAAAGGAAACATCCAACAACACCAACTAATTTAGAGAAGGTAAGCAATCATAAATGTGAGCTTTCACTGAGAAATAGTATGATGTGAAAGGGTTGACTGTGTCCTTTAAATTGCTATGAATAGTGTGACCATGTTTATTCACTTGAGTCATTATAATAATAATAATAATAATAAAATGTATTTGGTTGCGTCTTTCAAATATTTCAAGGTGCTTTACAGTCTCATACATTTATCATAATCAGAAAACAAATATAACAATACAACAGATAAAAATAAAACAATTTAAAATACATCAGGAAGGCCTGAATCCATAAAATGATTTTAAGGCCTTCTTAAAGCCATCCACAGTTGAACTTTCTCGGAGCTAGTGGGCAGAGAATTCCAAAGGGTGGGAGCCACAAAGCCAAATGCACGGGCTCAGAGGACTTCAAATTCACCTCGGAATCTCCAGCAACCCTCGTCAGCCGAGAGCGGAGCTGTCTCAGAGGGGCGAAGGCACCAGAAGCTCTTTCAGATAGTGGGACCTAAACCTGTAGGGCTTTGTAGGTCAAAAGACCCACTTTAAAGGTGATCCGCCACTGTGTAGGCAGCCAGTGCAGAGTCGCAGCACTGGGGTGATGTGAGATCTTCTAGACACCCCAGTCAACAAAGCGTGCTGCAGCATTCTGCACTAGCTGCAAGTGGTGGATTTCACCTCAGCAAGCCCTAGGTACAGGAGTTGCAGTAATCAAGATGATGTCACCAAGGCGTGACCAAACCGGCAATCGCCAGGAGGAACCAGGTGCCTAATCCAGGAGATATTTCTGAGATGGAAAATGAAGTCTTGACTACTGCAGACACCTGATAATGGAGGGTCAAACCAGTGTCAAGCTCCACTCTCAGGTTACGCATCTGCTCAGAGGTGAGGATCTATTCACCTCAAGAACTAATCCAGAGGGGACCCCATCCCTGACCCACTGCCCTGTGACCAGGGTCCACCACCATAACCTCGGTCTTTCCTGGTTCAACTTTAATCCACTGATATTCATCCAGTCTTGATATCAGCAGGCAGTTATTCAGCACCGAGATAGCACTAACCTGGTCGGGTGCAAGATATGTAGAGCTGGGTATCATTGGCATAACAATGAAACCTCAGCTCATACCATCTTACAATGTCCCCGAGGGGTAGCATATATACTAGCAACAACATGGGAGAAATCACCGAACCCTGAGGTACCCCTACAAGAAAGAGGACAGCCCTGGATGAATGTAAACCAGAAACCACTATCTGAGTTCTCCCCAGGAGGTAAGATGAAAACCATCTGAGGGCAACACCTGAGAGTCACAGATGGACCTCAGACGGTCGAGTAAAACCCCATGGTCCACAGTATCAAAAGCTGATGATAGATCAAGGAGAACCAAGATAGAATGGTGTCTCCGATCTCGCCATCAGGAGATCATTGAGCACCCGAACCAGAGCGGTCTCGGTGCTATGCCTCTTACGAAACCTGACTGGAGAGGTTCAATAAACTATGGATGGTCAAATGGTTGTCAGGTTGAGCCGCCACAACCTTTTCAATAACCTTCCCAAAAAGGGAGGTTAGAGATTGGATGGTAGTTGGCGAAATCATTTGGGTCTAAGGAAGCTTTCTTCAGGGGAAGTCACCAGTCCTTCCTTTCAGAGAGCTAGGAAAACTCCCATTTCAAAGAACACCGAATTATCTCGAACAAGGACCGGCCAATAAATTTACATATCCTAAAATTAAGGAAGTAGGGCCGGATCCAAACTACAACAGGTTGGGCGATCTCAGAGACAATCCTCATAGTCTCCACGAGGTCAGGAAGATCAAAGGAGCTCCAGGAAACTCTGGGCTCTGGGACAACACCCGATCAACTGCAACGACTATAGAGTGAGGCTGGGACACTGCCTCTGAATGCCTTCCACCCTATTCGCAAAGAATCGAGCGATCTCTCACAGTCAACTCTGCGTGAGATTTGACAGAACTGCTGACAGGCTGGGTTGCACAGTCTGTCAACAGTCTCTGAAGAGCTGAGCCTGTCAATTCTGAGTGACAAAGATTTCCTGACAGAATTCTGCCTTCCACGGAAATTTCAGTTTGATAGAGCTTGTAATGCTCTAGCAAAATACGATGGTCGGCATCCAAGGCAGTCTCTCCAGTGACGCTCCAACCTCATGCCCTAACCTCCGCAACCCTCCTCAACGCCCCATCAAACCAAGGAGCGCAGGACGGCTCGGAAGGGGCGAACATGGAATGGAGCTATCTGGTCCAGGGCATCTGAGATGGCCCAATTATAGGCCACCACCAGCACTCAGTATCACAGCACAATTCATCACACAATGAGAGGTCAATAACCGCCAACAGGTCTTCAGGAGAACGTCCCGAATGGACGGTATTTGATCATCTCCACAGGGCCGACCTACCCAGGGGGCCCACAGTTGAATCCAACTGAGTAATGGTCAGACCAGCCGACTGGTTCCACCACCAAGTCGGAAGCCTCGACTCCCAGGAGGAAGACCAGATCAAGAGAGTGCCTCCCTTGTGAGTAGCTGTGGAAACAACCTGAGTGAAGCCAAGAGATGACATCACCTGGAGGAAATGTTGACCAAAAGGCGAAGATTGGATTGCCGACCCAGGCATTGAAATCACCCAGCACCATCAATCTGGGGATTCCAAGACCATGTCGGCGGCAAAATCAGCCATTTCCTGCAGGAAGAGCTTCTCATCCCCGGTGGACGGTAGATGAGAGCAATCCTGCACCCCACCCCAGCTACCACAATGCACTCAAACGATCTGGCCTCCTCAACTGAAACTTCAGTTAGACCCAACTCCGTCTTGAAACAGACTACCCCTGTGATCCAATCTCGGGCGTATAAACCGAGAACCTGGGTGGGAACAGCGGCCTCTAAAAATGGGGCATTCCCATCCAACCAGAGTCTCGTAATGCAAGCAGATCTGCCTCACAACAAAGTCCGCACTAAGAGCAGTCTTATTGCAGACAGATCTGGCATTGCACAACAGCGCCTGAGTTGGACGAGGGTGATGATCTGTCCCGACCACTTGCCCTCTAAAAAGAAGAGGTGCCCTTGGGTATGGGAACTAGAATGGGATTACCACGCCCAGAACCCATTTCGCCCAGGGTGTCTTCGAGGCCTTACCACCCAAATGGGAGAGCAACGCCCCTCCATTGTCCACACTTCCAACGCCCCTCACCTCACTCTCCCCATTCGCACAATCCCAAAGCCTGACAAACGGTGATAAACTGAGGTGTTAAGGGGGTAGAAGAAGGCGAGTGCGGAGAGCAGAGGCCAAGTAACGAACAACAAATGGAACCGCAAACACATCAGACTGCTATAAAATTATAACCAAATAAAACAAAATAAGCTACAAATATAAAACTCAACCACCCACCATAAAACTAAATAAACAATAATATAATAAAGCAATTACACTCAAAAATTACTCTAAGTCCCTCAGTCCTCTCATGACCATGAGACAAATAGTAAAACAACTATAACAACTACAACAAAAATAAAATGCAATAAATATACACAGGAAAATAAATAATCCACCACGGAACTCTCTCACAGGACCGAAAGGGTGGAGAATAAATTAAAACACTCTCACTGCTTGAAATTTTCCCGACATAAAACAAAATAACACACATCCTAAAAATTAAATACAAAATAGTCCAATAAATCAATTTAGTCCACGAGCACTTATCTTGTGAAGTCTTCTTCCAACCACGTTTTCCATTTCTTCAAAGAGTTAAACAGAACTGGGCCCACATCCTTAGAATACATCAACAGCCAAGATACCAAACAAGGCCCCAATATAAGGAATTCCAGGAAAAACGAAAGGCAAAAAGGAAGGTGTATCAGCCACGTCATCAAGTCAATTGACCCAGAGGCAATACGGGCAATAGTGGTGACCCCTCTCATGACTCCAGCCGATCAGCCCTTCGACTGATTCCACTCAGAGTCTAGGGAACGGATGAAGGGTCAGCTCTACAGCAGGCCCCAATCCCAACCCCTGCATGAGCCATCAACTAAATAATGCCACAGTAAAGCCGAGGGGTCCAGGTAGATCGACCAATATGCCCAATAAACAAGGACACAAAACAGCTCCTGATAAAATATCCAAAGCACATAAATTCCAACAAAGACAGACTTGCTTGAAGAACATCCACATCCACGGCTCCAATGTACTGCAGCAGAGTAGTCTCACAATGCTCAAGTTCAAACGAACAGTAACAGCCCCGATAATCTGCAGTTTCACTCCACATCCCCAAAAATAAATCCATTGTGCTCGTCGAATATTCCCAACCGCTCAAAGCGAGCCGTCAGTAATCAAGGAGGCTCTCAAATACCCTCCGTGAGGTCCAAGTCAGGCAAAATTCAGAAATCAGCGGACACCAGGTCTGACCCCAAAGACTTTCTAGATTCCCAAAGTAATGGAATGTCCGTCGCCAATGAGAATAAAACTTACAAACAAAATGAGTGTAAAATAATCGCAAAGGCGATCGCGAAGCAAAACAAAATGAGCACTCAAATAAACAAAACAAACTAAAACAGTAGCAGTCCGACAGCTAGCCCAGCATAGCTCACCATCTTAGATCATCACAACATTATTACAATGTTAGTGATCAAAGTGGTTTTAAAAATTCTGAGTGGAACAACTATACTGATTCTGACTCCATCCTGGGTAGCCTGTGATATGGGCAACCACAATTGAGTGACCCACGAAAGGGCTACTCAAATGTGACATCCATCACAGGAGCTACCGATGAGGAGAGTGACTCGATGGAGGGTGGGTGACCTGTAGCGAAGGAAGTTGCTATGTACATGCGCATGTGGGGTGGGAGAGAGCATGCATGGTGAGGGGGGAGGGAATGTGAGGAGTGGTGCTGTGGTAGGCTGCCAAGCTGGCCCCATGGTGTAGTGGGTTGGCTCACGGCTCGGTGGTTAGGTGTTAGGTTTGGGTCTGGGTGCGGGTTCATTTTTGCTGCCCGCCTGGAATTAAATTTTGTTTTACATTTTGTTCTCCCAACATGCACCCCCTGGAGTTGAGAATCCTTTAGTAGGTGAGTGGGGTGAAGCTCCCACAGGGGTGCAGGAGGCACTGACCCCTTATAAACGTAAAAATATATAAGTTATCAATGGCATTTTGTTGTGCGTCAGAGTCAGAGTGTCGAAATTGATTTTCAGCACTCTGCCTTGCTGTAATGGCGACGCCTTTGTTGGTCACCGTTATCACATAGAACCGGATGTCTGAAATACCTTATTGCTAAAAAAATGATTAAATATAAATCCAGCTAACAAATACTGCTGCTCTGAGTATATCTTCCTTTTGAATGACATCACAATGTTTCAAAACATGGTGACAATGTGTTATCAGCATAGGACAAACCTACACATGGATATGGGCTACATAGTAGCCACTCCAGAATGCTGGTGCTCACTTCCATGACAGATACTGAAAATAAAAGGGCAGAGCACAGAAACTCCCACCACAAACTCAGTTCCAAGCAAAACTGTATTCAATAAGGCCTAAATAAAAAAAAAGTACTGCAGAACACATGGACTCAGAGGAACAACATTTTGGTTTCTAATCCTCAGATGCTTTGTCAAGCATGTTTGCACTCCCATGTGTATCACTTAAATAGTGTTACTCTCTATGTGACAGTGCTAAACAATCCATCTATATTTATAATAGTTTAATGTAAACCAATGAGATAAATAAGGACATAAACAATACTGCATCCTAAAATGATACACCAAATTTTAAATGGGAAAATTAAAACCCTGTTTCATGGACATTTCAGTACTCCATGTTTAGTATTATAAATTATTATAAATTCATGTACTGAAGTATCAATATTATTTCAGCAGTAGATAGCCTAAAAGAGACTAAAAGAAATAGCATGAGTGCATAATTAATGTGGAAACAAAGCATATAATCACAACAAAAGGTCTAACTCCAGCCAATCATTTGGACCAGGCCAGGAAAGTGCACCCAGTGAATATATCCAATAGACATCCCTCTTGGGCAAAAGCTTGTCCAAATCCTGGCTGTCAAAGTGGCAGATACTTTTCTATAGCTAAAATTTACATTATTCTGTTTAGAGCCCCTGAAACTTCTACATGTGTAGCCCATATGTAACTTCAGTTTTTTATCTAGAATATCCCAAGCATGCGCCCCAACACATCTTCTTTTCTTCCCTATGTAGTAGACCCCACATGAATCAAATCAAATCAAATGGGTGCTGTACAATAAATTCACATAAATACATAAATTAAAATAATCATAAATTAACAGCCATAACTAGGGTATGCTAAACTGAATAGATATGTCTTCAACTCATTTTTGAATTTCTCGATGATCGTACATTCTCTCAACCAACGCGTAGAGAGTTCCACAGGGTTGATGCTGAAAAAGCAAAGGCACGAGATCCTGATGTTTTCAATCGAACCCTGGGAATCTCCAGCAATCCCTCATTGGCAGAGCGGAGAGGATGGAGGGGGCAATAGGGTACCAGGAGATCTTTCAGGTAGCCAGGTCCCTGATCATGTAGGGCTTTAAAGGTTAGTAAACCAACCTTATAGGTGATCCACTACCTAACAGGCAGCCAGTGCAGTTCACGGAGCACAGGCGTGATATGGCTGGATCTAGAGATCCCAGTCAAAAGCCTTGCCACGCTTCTGCACCAGCTGCAGGTGATGGATATCAACCCCAGATAGCCCTAGGTAAAGGGAATTACAGTAGTCAAGATGGGTAGTGATAAAGGCATGGACCAACGTTGGCAGATCACCGGTGGGACCAGGTATTTGACCGGGCGATATTCCTCAGATGAAAAAGAGGATTTGACCATGGCTGACACCTGAGATTTTAAGATCAAGACATCATCAAAAATAATGCCCAGGTTTTGTACCTGATCAGAGGTAGTGAGCGACATACCACCAAGCAATAAGCCCGGTGGTTGGTCAGCCCCAAACCCACCACCGGGTGACCCGAGTCCACTAACAACACCTCAGTCTTATCAGGATTCAGTCTCAGCCAGCTAGAACTCATCCATAATCTGATTTCAGTAAGGCAGTTGTCTAGCATGGAGAGAGCACCATCTTGACCAGGCAGAAAGACAGATACAGCTGAGTATCATCTGCATAGCAGTGAAAACCCAAACTGTATCACCTGATGATATCTCCTAAAGGCAGCATATACACTGCAAACAACATGGGCACTAAATTGAACCCTGCGGTACCCCACAAGGCAGGAGTGAGCACCAGAGGAATAAATTCCAGTGGTAACCCTCTGAAACCTGTCTGTGAGGTAGGATTGAAACCATTTGAGGACTGTTCCAGACAGTCCACAATAAACATGAGCACTCCAACAGCACACCATGGTCTACAGTGTCAAATGCCACAGAGAGATCGAGAAGGACCAGAATGGTACATGCCTTTTGATCTCTAGACATTAGGAGTTCATTCAACACCTGGACAAGGGCAGTCTCCATGCTATGCTTCTTCCTAAAACCAGATTGAAGAGTATCATAGACATTGTGAGTTGTAAGATGATCATCCAATTGTAAGGCAACTGCTTTCAATAACCTTCCCAACAAAGGAAGGTTAGAGATAGGCTGGTAGTTAGCTAGACAGTCTGGATCCAAGGAGTTTTTTTAGAGTGGTCAAACTACCGCCTCCTTAAGGGATCAGGAAAGAACCCCTCTCCAAGGATTTCCAGACAATATCAGCAAGGATTGGGCAGATAACATCTACACATCCTGCTAAAAGGTGTAGGACCTGGATCCAAACTACAACTGGTTAGTCACAATGTTTGGATGATCTTCGCAATGTCAATGAACTCCAGCCAGTGAAAATCTGACCAGACAGACCGGGTGGGTAACACTTCCCATGACAGCTACAATTCCTTAGAGGAGTCGGACCCGATACCAGACCTGATGCTAGAAACCTTATCTGCAAAGAACCGAGCTTACTCTCGCATCTAAGCTGAGAAAGCTTCTCTGGGCTGGAGACAGACTGGATTGCACAATCTGTCAACAGTCCAGAAAAGCTGAGCGGTCAATTCTGTGCAGCAGAAATCTCCCTGGACAGGAACTCTGCCTTCTTACGGTTGATTTCTGATTGATAGCCATCATAATGTGCCATCAACCTAAGCCTGTCAGCATCATTTCTGGACCCCAGACTCTCTCAACCTTTGGCCAACTTCCTTAACTCCTTCAAGGAGCCATCAAACCAAGGGCTCCTTGAACGGAGGGTGAGAGGCCAAACACTAACAGGAGCAATCTTGTCCAGAGCATCTCCTAGCCTTATTTTAGGCTACTACAAGATCATCTGGACTCATGCATTCACCAGACATGCACGATAGATCCAGTACCGCCATCAGGTCACTGGGACTAATACCCTTAAAGGGCAGAACTGGACCATCTCCATAGGGCAGAAGTATTAGGGGAGCCCTGAAACTGAACCTTATGGTGTGATGGTCAGACCAGCTGACTGGTTCCACACCCAAGTCAGCAATCTCCATATCCAAAAGGAAGATCAGATCCAATGAATGACCTTTATATGGGTTGAGGAGGTAACAACCTGTGTTAGGCCCAGTGAAATCATCAACTGGAGGAGATTTTGACCAAAATGAGAGAGTTCATCATCGACCCAGGCATTGAAGTCCCCAGAATTAACAATCTGGGGACCGCAACACCAGGTCAATGATGAAGTCTGCTATCTCCTGCAGGAATTCTCCACCATCTCCTGGTTGACGGTAGATGAGGAGAATTCCACAACCTACACCCTCACCTAAGATATATTCAAAGGATCTGGTACTTCCCAAAGGCACATCCACAAGGCCCAGCTCAGTCTTAAACATAATGGCTACACCCCACCCTACGATCCAGCCTTGGACGGTGTATCACCGAGAACCCAGCTGGTGTTGTTGAAGCTAATACAGGACCTGGATTTTCATCCAGCCAGGTCTCGTGATGCATGCCAGATCAGTTGATCCAACAAGATCAGCTATTATAGCTGTCTTGTTTTAATAGATCTGGTATTCATAACACCACCAAGGCTGGATGAGCTGTCTGGAAAGACCTCGGCTCCTGCCTACTAAAATTGGAACCCTTGGGTATGGGAACATGACAAGAATGACCTCTATCTTGGCCCCATTTCTCCCAAGGCATCTTCTGATCCTACCACCCCAATCCACCCTCACCCCTCCTGTACCCCACCAGGCTCCGCCTCCATCTTCTTTATGTTTCCTCAAATGCCCAAAGCACACACCTAAAATAGGTGTCAGATGGCAATGGTGGACATTCAAAGGATGCAGTTCTTGAGTCTGGTGGGGAATAATGCCCAACCATCGCTAAATCACCCCAACACATTACAAAAAGAAACAATAAACAAATATAAACAAACAATATATAATCAACCACTTATAAATAAAAATAAATAAATCTAAATTGTTCAGCATTCCGGATATAGACAGCTTAAAACTATTACCTTAAAACAATCAATTAAAACAATCCAAAATAAATTATAACTCAAACAAACCAAAAATAAACCACCCTCAAGAGTCCATTTCTAAAGAGAGTTCAAATCCGAAAATAAAAATAATTAAATGAACTTACAAAATAATAATAAATACAATAAATTTTGAACCCATGGTACTCTTACTACCCTGGGGATCAAAACATAAAAATAAAACAATACAAATTTTCAGGTACTCACTACCTGAAAAAATAATAATAGTTTGGGCACTCTCACTGCCCAAACATCAACACAGATAACAAATAAAAACATAAAAATCAAACAACAGGAAATGTTCTCTCAAAAAATGTCTGAGTAGTAGTTCTTCTTTAATTTCAGCAGCTCATGGTCCCAAATCCTATTAGACTCCAAATCTCAGAGTCGAGTCAATAAATAATCCAGTGATTTAAACAGCCTTTAAAATCCATTTCCATTTAAAGGGTTATTCTGGAAAAAGGCCAAGAGTGCAAAACTTTGTCAGATAGTAAAAGGATATCCCAAACCTCCCTCCACATCATTCGGACTACTCGAACCCCTATCACCTGTGACCTGCAACCACAGATGTCCTGAGTGTAAACAACAAAGTATACCCCCAGAGCAACTTAGGAGAACCTCAAATCCTCCTCTGACTCCCAAAGGAAGACGAGGAAACTCCTATCTGGTCAGAGGTGATGAGGAAAAGACCCGAGGTGTAGGGGAGGAAGGGTTCCCACCCTGCATCACTCAATAACCCCCAGCAACCCTAAACTCCCAACAACGGCAGTCAAAATCACTGTAGAGATGTCAGCTCACAGAGGTTCGAACTTGAATCGGAACAGACATACGAGATTCAGATTACAAAAATATGCAAAAGCACTCTCACCACACCACTGCTCACACTTAGATGTAGTCTCTAGATATGGTCAGTCAAACCAGTAATTCACACATAATAATAACAGTTCCAAACTTTCAAATTCAAGCAGGCAACAGTTCTCACAACTCCACAGGTTCAGCAGCGGCTCCACAGGGCCTTGAATCTTAACAGGATTTGGGCTCAGTTTTCTGAAGACAGCAATTACATAAATCAATTTAATAATATTTATATTAAAATACATGTGGTTTCTGGCTGTAACCACAGCCATAACTGCAATGTCGGCTTAAGCTCCTGTATAACAGGGAGAACAGCCAACCTGAGGCGATAAACCAAAACCCTGAAAAATGCTCAAAACTAAGCTACCTCACTAAAACAACCCTAACTGAACTAAGATTATACAAACTTAAAGAAAAATATAAAAACACACAAACAAAAATATAAATACGAACGAAAGATAAAGTAAATACAGCTTCTAAACAGCAGCCTCAGGCAGCTCACACACCGCCTCCTCTTGGCTATGATCAAACAAGGAGACAGACAAAACAAACAGCAACATCAGTGTGCATGTGACTTAATAAACATGTGCATGTGACTTAATAAACAACAAAGGTAATGTTACAATTTTGTAATAGTAAAAATATAATTATAGTGGAAAAACACAGTGACAAGGCTCTCATTATAAAGAACTGATTTAGTGAGATAACCCAGTCCCATGAAGATAAATCAGACATTTGCAGCTATACTGTACTGCAGCTGGAATTATGGGTTAAGGTCAGTGAAACATTTAATTGTACTTGTACGTGGTTGGAGTGCACAATCACACTCCTCCTGTCTGTTTGCCTCATGAATGATCAACCACACATGGATTATAAATGCTTTGGGATAGTGTGTATAAAATATCCTGTATAAAATCTAATTAGTTTCCTTGTATCATTACCACAGTTAATATCATCATCATCATCAACTTTACCTACTTATTGCCATCACCACTACTATTATCATCACAATCATTTTACCCCATTATCATCATCTTCAGTACCAACAATTCTGTTATCGCCATCACCACCACCATTGCCCCATAATCCTGATACTAACATATGAACATACAAAATTTGCCAGCAGATAAAGGCCTAGAGGTCTATCAAGTCTGCTTCGAATGAGCAGCTAGCACCCTTATTCTGCAGCTGCCCTTCCTTCCACCCTTCTTCCTTCATTAACCCTCCCTTGTCCTGTCCCATCCTCGCTTGAAGCAGTCCGCTGTTCTACTGCATACAACTTCTGCAGGTAACGATTCCACCCAGCCACCACCCTCTCTGTAAAAAAGTGTCTCCTCATCTCCTCCTGAACCTTCCTTGCTCCAGTCTCATATCATGGCCCCTGGTGCCCTCCCTCCCTTACTTTGAGCAGCCCTCTGTTCCGTCTTGTTTATTCCTTCATGTATTTAAAGGTTTCAATCATGTCACCCCTGTCTCTCCTCTCCTCCAGTGAGTACATGTTCAACTCCTTCAACCTCCTCTCATATGATAAGTCCCCAGCCCCTGATCATCTTTGTCACTCTGCACCCCTTCAGTAACTTAATGTCCCTCTTCAGATACAGACGTCAGTACTGCACGCAGCACTCCAGGTGTGGTCTAACTAATGACCTATACAGTGGCAGAATCACCACCCTCCTCGAGGATATACCCATTGCAATACAACCCAGCATTTTGTTGGCCTTTGCAGCTGCCTTCCTACATTGTGCTGAGTTGTTCACTGACCCTGTAATGAGCACACCCAGATCCTTCTCCTCCTCTGTCTGGGCTAGCTGCACCCCCTAGCTGGTAACTCCTCCTTGGTTCTTCATCCCAAAATGCAGCACCTTGCACTTTTTGGCATTAAAACCCAGTTGCCAGGTGTCTGACAGGTTTCAAGCTTTGCCAGATCATCCTGCAACCCCTGCCATCCCCCTAGGTCATCCACCACAGCACCTACCTTGGTATCATCAGCAAACAGACTGATCTTGCTCTTGATGTCCCATGATATGTCTGCAATGAATATCTCAAACAACACTAGTCACAACACTGAGCCCTGTGGAACACCACTCATCACTGCCCTTGGGTGTGAGAGCTCCCACCCATCACCACCCTCTGCTGCCTTCCCTGCAGCCAGTTTCCTACCCATTTCACCAGCTTTGCACCCGCCCTGTGCCTACTAACTTCCTTCCCAGCATTCCATGTGGCATTATGTCAAATACCTTACTGAAGTCCAGATACAGGACATCCACTGCATGGCCCCTATCCAGTTGCCTAGTTACCCAGTCATAGAACTCGACCAGGTTGGTTTGATAATTTCATCACCATCACCATCATCAGCACCATACCGTATTGCCACCATCATCACTGCCACCATCATGTTTGCCATAATCAGTATAATTTCCATATTTATCCCTATCATCACCACCGCCCATATCATAACCAGCCTCCTTGGCATTATCATTATCATCATCAGCAGCAGCAGCAGCATCATCACCACCACTGTCATGTTTGCAATAATCAGTATCATTTCTATATTTATCCCTATCATCACCACCACCCATATCATAAGCTGCCTCCTTGGCATCATCATCATCATCATCAGCAGCAGCATCACCACCACCCATATCATAACCGGCCTCCTTGGCATTATCATTATCATCGTCATCATCATCATCAGCAGCAGCATCACTGCCACCATCATGTTTGCTATAATCAGTATAATTTCCATATTTATCCAAATAATCACCACCGCCCATATCATGACCAGCCTCCTTGACATTATCATTATCATTGTCATCAGCAGCAGCATCATCACCACCACTGTCATGTTTGCTATAATCAGTATCATTTCCATATTTATCCCTATCATCACCACCACCGATATCATAACCTGCCTCCTTGGCATTATCATTATCATCATCTTCATCATCAGCAGCAGCATCATCACCACCACCATCATGTTTGCTATAATCAGTATCATTTCCATATTTATCCCATCATCACCACTATCCATATCATAACCTGCCTCCTTGGCATTATCATTATCATCGTCATCATCATCATCAGCAGTATCATCACCACCACTGTCATGTTTGCTATAATCAGTATAATTTCCATATTTATCCCTATCATCACCACCTACATATCATAACCAGCCCCTTGGCATTATCATTATCATCGTCATCATCAGCAGCAGCATCACTGCCACCATCATGTTTGCTATAATCAGTATCATTTCAATATTAATCCCTATCATCACCACCACCCATATCACAGCCAGCCTCCTTAGCATTATCATTATCATCATCTTCATCAGCAGCATCATCACCACCACCATCATGTTTGCTATAATCAGTATCATTTCCATATTTATCCCTATCATCACCACTATCCATATCATAACCGGTCTCTTTGGCATTATCATTATCATCGTCATCATCAGCAGCAGCAGCATCATCACCACCACGGTCATGTTTGCAATAATCAGTATCATTTCCATATTTATCCCTATCATCACCACCACCCATATTATAACCAGCCTCTTTGGCATTATCATTATCATCATCATCAGCAGCAGCAGCATCACTGCCACCATCATGTTTGCTACAATCAGTATAATTTCCATATTTATCCTATCATCACCACCACTCATATCATAACCTGCCTCCTTGGCATTATCATTATGATCGTCATCATCAGCAGCAGCAGCATCACCGCCAACATCATGTTTGCTATAATGAGTATAATTCCATATTTATCCCTATCATCACCACCGCCCATATCATAACCAGCCTCCTTGGCATTATAATTCTCATTGTCATCAGCAGCATCATCATCACCACCACCATCATGTTTGCTACAATCAGTATAATTTCCATATTTATCCCTATCATCACCACCACCGATATCATAACCGGCCTCCTTGGCATTATCATTATCATCATCATCAGCAGCAGCAGCAGCATCATCACCACCACAACTGTCATGTTTGCTATAATCAGTATCATTTCCATATTTATCCCTATCATCACCACCAACGATATCACAACCAGCCTCCTTGGCATTATCATTATCATCATCTTCATCAGCAGCAGCATCATCACCACCACCATCATGTTTGCTATACTCAGTATAATTTCCATATTGATCCCTATCATCACCACCACCCATATCATAACCTGCCTCCTTGGCATTATCATTATCATCATCTTCATCAGCAGCAGCAGCATCATCACCACCAACATCATGTTTGCTATAATCAGTATCATTTCCATATTTATCCCTATCATCACCACCACCCATATCATAACCTGCCTACTTGACATTATCATTATCATCATCAGCAGCAGCATCACTGCCACCATCATGTTTGCTATAATCAGTATCATTTCCATATTTATCCCTATCATTACCACCACCCATATCTTAACCAGCCTCCTTGACATTATCGTATCATCATCATCAGCAGCAGCATCATCACCACCACCATCATGTTTGCTACAATCAGTATAATTTCCATATTTATCCCTATCATCCCCACCACCCATATCATAACCTGCCTCCTTGACATTATCATTATCATCGTCATCATCATCAGCAGCAGCATCACTGCCAACATCATGTTTGCTATAATGAGTATAATTTCCATATTTATCCCTATCATCCCCACCACCCATATCATAACCTGCCTCCTTGACATTATCGTTATCATCATCAGCAGCAGCAGCATCTTCACCACCACTGTCATGTTTGCTATAATCAGTATAATTTCCATATTTATCCCTATCATCATCACCACCCAAATCATAACCAGCCTCCTTGGCATTATCATTATCATCATCATCATCATCATTAGCATCAGCAGCATCATCACCACCACCACTCTCATGTTTGCTATAATCAGTATCATTTCCATATTTATCCCTATCATCACCACCACCGATATCACAACCAGCCTCCTTGGCATTATCATTATCATCGTCATCAGCAGCATCATCACCACCACTGTCATGTTTGCTATATTCAGTATCATTTCCATATTGATCCCTATCATCACCACCACCCATATCATAACCGGCCTCCTTGGCATTATCGTTATCATCATCATCATCACACAGCAGCAGCATCATCACCACCACTGTCATGTTTGCTATAATCAGTATAATTTCCATATTTATCCCTATCATCACCACCACCCATATCATAACCTGCCTCCTTGGCATTATCATTATCATCGTCATCATCAGCAGCAGCATCATCACCACCACCACCATCAGGTTTGCCATAATCAGTATTATTTCCATATTTATCCCTATCATCACCACCATCCATATTATAACCAGCCCTTTTGCATTATCATTATCATTTTCATCAGCAGCAGCAGCGCATCATCACTGCCACCATCATGTTTGCTATAATCAGTATCATTTCCATATTTTCCAAATTATCACCACCACCGATATCATAACCTGCCTCCTTTGCATTATCATTATCATCGTCATCAGCAGGACAGCATCATCACCACCACTGTCATGTTTGCAATAATCAGTATCATTTCCATATTTATCCAAATAATCACCACCGCCCATATCATAACCAGCCTCCTTGACATTATCATTATCATTGCCATCAGCAGCAGCAGCATCACCACCACTGTCATGTTTGCTATAATCAGTATCATTTCCATATTTATCCCTATCATCACCACCACCCATATCACAACCAGCCTCCTTGGCATTATCATTTATCATCTTCATCAGCAGCAGCAGCATCATCACCACCAACATCATGTTTGCTATAATCAGTATCATTTCCATATTTATCCCTATCATCACCACCACCCATATCATAACCAGCCTCCTTGGCATTATCGTTATCATCGTCATCAGCAGCAGCAGCATCACTGCCACCATCATGTTTGCTATAATCAGTATCATTTCCTATTTATCCCTATCATTACCACCACCGTATCATAACCTGCCTCCTTGGCATTATCATTATCATCGTCATCATCATCAGCAGCAGCATCATCACCACCACTGTCACGTTTGCTACAATCAGTATAATTTCCATATTTATCCCTATCATCACCACCACCCATATCATAACCAGCCTCCTTGGCATCATCATCATCAGCAGCAGCAGCATCTTCACCACCACTGTCATGTTTGCTATAATCAGTATCATTTCCATATTTATCCCTATCATCACCACAAACCCATATCATAACCTGCCTCCTTGGCATTATCATTATTATCATCATCATCAGCAGCAGCAGCATCACTGCCAACATCATGTTTGCTATAATGAGTATAATTCCATATTTATCCCTATCATCACCACCGCCCATATCATAACCAGCCTCCTTGGCATTATCGTTATCATCATCAGCAGCAGCATCATCACCACCACTTTCATGTTTGCTATAATCAGTATCATTTCCATATTTATCCCTATCATCACCACCACCCATATCATAACCTGCATACTTGGCATCATCATCATCATCAGCATCACCACCGCCCATATCACAACCAGCCTCCTTGGCATTATCATTATCATCATCAGCAGCAACAACATCATCACCACACTGTCATGTTTGCTATAATCAGTATAATTTCCATATTTATCCTATCATCACCACCACCGATATCATAACCGCCTCTGGCATTATCATTATCACGTCATCATCAGCAGCATCATCACCACCACTGTCATGTTTGCTATAACCAGTATCATTTCCATATTGATCCCTATCATCACCACCACCCATATCATAACCGGCCTCCTTGGCATTATCATTATCATCGTCATCATCATCATCAGCAGCAGCATCATCACCACCACTGTCATGTTTGCTATACTCAGTATAATTTCCATATTTATCCCTATCATCACCACCACCCATATCATAACCTGCCTCCTTGGCATTATCATTATCATCGTCATCATCATCAGCAGCATCATCATCACTGCCACTGTCATGCTAGCTCCCGCTGCACTGATACTAACCCAAAGGTTTAAAGGGAGCTTGGTGGGTATCAAGGAGGACTACACATCAGCATAACTAGTGTAGCCAGCATGCTGCACTAGTTATGCTACTTAGGGTTAGGTTAATGTATGGTTATGCTTTTATTGGTTTGTTTGAGTTGGAGGCTTTGCCACCCACAACCCTCATCTTTTTGTCAATTTATTATAGGGTGTTGATGGAGAAGTCCTCAACTCAAATACATTAATAAAATACATCACAACCATACCTCCTAACCCTAGTAGCGCAACTAGCATAGTGTACCATTACAGTCTTCATACAGTGTCCGCATTTTGCCTCTTGTTGCTTGCAGGTCACTCTCAGATGGTGTTCAGAGTTCCTACTAAAGCCTCACTTAATCTACAAGCTAAGTCAATTACTTTTAAATTCTCAAAGTTTTTAGAACATCATTTGAGCTTATGCTGTTGTATGAAGTCTGTCATGGCTGGGCTAACATAAGATTTACTTGTGTGCTTTAGCCACGAACTTCAGTCATAAAGTGAAAGTATGTAGCTGGCATGCAGTGGTAGCTGTGGCATGAATTGGTAGAAGGTGCATGGCTATGGTGATGGGAGGCCCAAGAAATGTCTTATGCCTTGGGGCCCCAGGTTGCCTTAATTCAGACTGGGGAAAGGACCCTGACATCTGCTGTGGGTATGCTGAGTGATACGGTCACTGTGTCAGTCACATTCAGACACAGCTGGTTCAACCTCCTGACCCAGTCCACCAACTGGCTCAGCTCAGCACAGTATTTTTAAGTACTGCCTTTAAAATTGCAAGCTGATTTGGTCAGCCACCCCTTGAAAATAACCTACGTAGCTTTGAAGTGCCAGGGTTTAAGTGCTTGTCCTCAGTCTATTTAATAAACATTCTTCTACAACATTTTATTGCCTTGTAGCTTTTGTTTGTTCACCACTGTATTTGTGTTTTTGACCCCAGATCCTGGCACTGCCTTGGACCTAGGTTATCCATGTCACCAATGCACCAATTGATGTTTACCATTAATCTGCCTAATCAACCTCATATACAGATGCTACCACATCTGTATAATATATAATTATGGCCAACATCATCATCACTGACATCCTGACTAGCACCACTGTTATCATCACCATCGCCATCCCCACTGCCATCAGCAGGTTTGCCATCTATGGATTACGCATAAGTCAACAGTTTGGAACTTGAACCTCTAACATCTAACACAGTGTCTCAGAGATGTGATGGACTGCTACATACTGAGCCACAGATTCCTTCCATAGTTCAGTGGTATCAAAGTGCAATGGGAATTAACTGGTAACTGTGATGCAGAAGGTGCTGGTCTGAATTCCTCCACAGCCACTGGCTCACATAGTGATCTCCAGCAACTAACTTGACCTTCCTTTGCTTGTGTCCCTCCCAGCAGTAAAAGTGGAAATACTAGTATCTGGCCATGAAACATGGGATGATGCAGTATTTGGCTGGGCTATCCTGATTAAAATAAATTATTTACTTAGGGAACTCTCAAACTGCATGCGGCAGGCTATATCAGCACAGTACCTACATAAATATCTGAAGAAATACATCAATAACCTTAATGTTTTATATTTCCTACCTGGGGATACCTGTAGATTCCCAGTAGCCTAGCCATTATGAGGGAAGATGCTGATGGCGAGTCTCCAATGATGGCATGAGCCACGAGTAGCCCAAACAGTGGAAGTTTGGGACCATCTTCTCCCCAGATAACAGCGCTCATTGTATCCTCCAAGGCTCTCACTTCTGCATAACAAGAGTCATAGAATGTATATCCCAGTGTACGGTTTGGTAATAGTCGGGATTTCTGTTTATCTCACTAACAGCAAACATCACTCCAATGATGTGGCGATAGTACAGAATACTAAATCTGTGGGACAGAAGGATGCAATCACAGTTAAACTCAACATTTTATTTAACTCAACTCTAGATAACATGGATGGATGTTCACTGACAAGGAAACCATGATCAGGAAATAGATACTGAAAATAGATACACAGAAAATGCTGTGGCAAGATGGATAAATGAATTATTAAGAGTCAAAGAACCTCTGCGAGAAGCACTGAGGCAATGGTTACCCCAAAGGGCATTTGGCCAGGAAGCCAAGTTTCAAAGAAATACAAAATCACATATGCCACCACATATTATGGCATCATGGGTTGCATATGCAGATCACCACAGAATATTATTATGTGGTGATTTGCATATGCAGCCCATGATGCTTTGCAATGTGGTGGCAAATTAATTATTAGGAAAGCAAAGTAGGAACTGAGAGATAGAAAAGAGTATCATATTTATTTTTCTTCCTTAATTGAAATACAGCACAGTCATTTAGGTCTCCTTTCTCCAATGTTAATAATTTAATTCCTAAAATACACTCTGTTTCATAGTATTATACTATTTCAAAATCAACTCAGGTACTGCTCAATTCTTTTATAAAAGCTCTGAGTCTCTATCCATTAAGTGACTCTGAGCAAAAGAATTAAAGGGATAGATGCTGCACAAAAGTTTCAAGTGCTCATTCTCTAAATAAGTTTTCAACTTGGGATATACGATGCCAGTTCGACAATACTTTTTGTCGACCGGCATCTCAGCGATGGGATTTATGTCAACTGCAAGTTGTAGTAGACATAAATCTCGTATGTCTTCTGGTCCTTTTTTCTATTGGGGTCTTCGCTCCCCAACCTCACCTCTGGGGCTCTGCCCCCGCTTCCCTGTGTACTATGGATTATCAACTCCAGTCAGAATTGATTCGGGAGGGATGCAGGACCGGAGTCAGTGTGCCCCTTTCTTGGACACACCAACACAGTGACCTGTCAGCAAAGTGTTGATTTTGCTGACAGCGAGGTATGTCGCTTTGTTTGTGTCGCCATCGTTGGCATACCGACTTGTAAACAAGGTTAGGTGAATCTCTGCATTGAAAAGAAAACAAACAAACAAACAATCCTATATCAGGTCATAATAAATCAATTGGCACATGAACAAAAAATACTGACCTAATAAATCAGTGATGACATCAGCAACAAAATAACACTATCCTCCTAAATCAGTGATGACATTAGCAACAAAATAACACTATCCTGCTAAATCAATGATGACATTATCAATATGAGCCTGAAATAAACAGTTTTATTGCCTAATGCACTTACCCGGTAACCAACAGCTAATACATCAATAAATAACCACTTAATGCAAATCAATCAATTGGAACATCCTCAGTAAAAACTAATTATTCTTTCACGCCTTCAAAACTATCCTTTGATAAAAAATATGCAATGAACATTTTCTTTACTTTCAACAAAGTTAAACACATGCACACATGCATATATAACTTAATGTCAGACCTTTAGCATCTCATTAACATCCCAGTGCTGCAGTACCAGAGCTGAATAAAGGGTCAAAACCAGGATCAGGGTAGCAACATGCACTTGCATCTCATCTAAAACATTGAAAATGAAGAAAAGAAAAAGAAAAGAAAATGTCCCGCTTGACAGACGTTTGAAATTCTAGCCCAATTTCCTCCACAAGCTAATAAAATGCAGTACCAAATGTTGAGAATACAGCACTAAGGCTGACTGTAGCTATACTACATTTTAACAAATAAATAAGTAAATCTCTTAAAATACATAAAAGTGGCCCACAAATACATTGCTCAAAATGCAGTCAGAAATACAACTGCAAGCATATTCAGAAATACAGTTGCTACCACATTCAGAAATACAGATGCTACCACATTCAGAAATACAACAGGAATTACATTTAGAAATCTGACTGCAAATATAGTCAGAAAGGCAACTGTAAACACATTTAAACATACAATGGCAAGCACATTCAGAAATCCAACTGCAGTGGACTTGACTGTCTAGATTGCAGCAATGCTCTTCAACACTCATCCACACAGGAGGCTGATGAAGAAACTGTGTAGCCTGGGGTGGTATCCAGTGATGAACTGGGTTAGAAACTGGTTAATGAATAGGAGACAAAGGGTGGTGATAAAGGGCATTCACTTGAATGTGAATGCTGTAGAAGTGACCAGCTGGGTGCCACTGGGTCAGTACGGGGACCAGTCCTCTTCAATATTTTCGTAAGATGCTACCAAAATCTGCAATAGGGTTGGCACTTGGGGAGGGAGAGGTAAAGAGAATGGGCAATTATCTAGGGAAACTGGAGGGAGTGTTCTAAAGTGTGGCACTTGGGATTCAATGCCAAAAGTGCAAGATCATGTACCTAGTATAGAGGAATCCAGGCTTGTGTGTGGGATTGGGAGATATCGACAGTCACTAAATAGAAATAGGACCTTTGAGTTATTATATCTGAAGACCTCAAGGTGGCAGGGCAGCATGATGAAGGAGTGGGTAGGGCTGGTGGAATGCTGGGGTGCACAGGGAGGTGTATCTCCAGCAGGAGAAGGAAGATGGTGGTGCATATTGCTTGCTAGTGAGACCCCACCTGGAGTAGTATGTTCAGTTTTGAAGGCCACACCTCAGAAAGAACATAGACAAGGTGGTGGCAGTGCAGGAGGACAGTTAAAGGGTCCTGGGGCTGCATGAGAAGCCCTGAGTGGAGACTGAGGATCTCAACATGTACACCTGGAAGATAGGAGAGCAAGCAGTGACACAATAAAGACCTACAAGGACCTCACAGTGGTGAACAGGGTGTAGAAGAGAAGTCTGTTTCAAATGAAGAGTACCAGGACCAGGGACATGCAATGAAGCTGGAGGGGAAGTTTAGAGAGGTATGAGGAACTATTTCTTCACTGAAACAGTGGTAGACCACTAGAACAAACTGACAGCAAAAGTGTTGGAGGCATAAACAGTGGAGGGCTTCAAACATGTATGGGGTAGACATGGAGGGCATAAGAGAAAACAAGCAGGATGGAGAGAGAGTCACCAAGGTCATTTAAGGTTTGCTGAGACAAATTAGGCAGGCGACATTTGGTCAGAATGGATGGGCCAAGTGGTCCTTTTCTACCAACAAATTCTATGTTTTAAGTTTTGATGAAACTGTAAACAGATTTAGAAGAACAACTGCAAACACAGTCAGAAATATAACTGCAAACATATCAAAATATACAACTGCAAAGATGTTTAGAAATACAAGTGCAGTCAGACCTGCAGCTGCAAACATATATCAGAAGTACAGTAGTCTTTACCCATACCTGACCAAAATGGAGCCATAACCTGTGTTCCTTATAGCTCGCTGCTTGTTAATATGCAATGACTACAAATGATGCGGCACATAGCTAGCACATGCAGGACAGCAGTATAGCATCAGTATATACATTTCTGACTGCAGACACAAGCACAGTGCACCAAATTTGATTCTGCCAAAGTTTTCTCAAAGTGTAAGAAACAAAATATTAACAGAAAATATAAAAATGCAAAGTCTGCCTTGTGGCGAAGAGGGCTGAGGAAATGGACACCTTACTTCTAGCCACATCATTGACCTGGGCTGTGGACCAGAGCAGGGTTGCTCGGGGCTGGCTGGGGAAGGAGGGTTGAGCATGCCAAGCACTGCTCTCCACCCTCTGCGAGGAGATATGGTGCAGCAGTACCACTTAGCAGAGGCTGGGTGATATGACAAGTGGCGCATTATGAAGGGGACCCAACATGGATGCCAGTATTGCACATGTGCATTGGCATGCGTGTGTGCACTCACTGCATGCGACTAAGCCCGGGTACCCACCAACAAAGCAGAAACACATCCACAAGGAAATGCAGGATGATTCCTGTTCTCTGTAGCCCTGCACCACCTACAGGGCTCTGGGGAGGAATCTGGATTGTTCTTTGAGGGGAGATGGCCCTCCTCCTCGACTCTGTCACATGTGGTATATCCATGGGGAAACCTCTCTTCCAAAGATACTGAGACAGTGTGGGAGGGGAAGACCAGGAAAGATAACAACCAAGCAGGAGGTGAAAAATGAAGGAGAAAAAAATTACAGTTCATAGGATTCAAAGGATAGATTGCTAGGTCAAGTAGCGTTAGCATATGAGACCTGTACATTTTAGGTTATGTATTGGAAACACATGTTGCCATGATAATTATCCAATGCATTCTTGAACCCTCTCATAATGTCATTACATACTATTTCAGATGGTAAAGCATTCCACATTGACACCACTCTCTGGGAAACCAATGCTCTAGCTGTCTTTTTTGAAGGGACCCCTTCCTAGTTGAAACTGGTGTGCTCTATTATTTCTAGTTGCTATTTTCTTTTAGAGCCCCAAGCATTCCCACAATATCTCTCCTGGAATGCCCTAAATCCTAATCACATGTCACCTCTGTACCTGCAACACTGGAGTGAATATCCCCATATCTGATAGTCTTTCCTTGTATGTCATTCTATCCATTCTCACCACTATCCTCGTGGCCCCCTCCAATCTTGTCACATCCTTCTTTAAATAAGGTTACCAAACTGGCCAGAGTACTCCAGGTGCGGAGCACCAGTGATATATACAGCGACATCACAACCTCTCTGGCTTTGCTTCTGATGTTCCTACATATAAGCCAAGATACTATATCCCATTTTTGATGCCCTAACTCAATTTTCTAAAAATCTAAAGTGTTAGAAATCTAGATACCCAGATCCCTCTTTGAGTCAATAGATTTTAACTGAATACCTTTTATGTTGTAAATAAATGTGTGATTTTTTTCCCAAGTGGATAATCATACATTTACTTAGACTGAATCTAAATTTCTTCTTTATCTAAAATTTCTACTAATTTGTCAATATTTTCCTGGAATAATTTGGCATCATTTGAATTTGTAACCAGGGCTCACGTTTTACATCATCAGTACATTTTCTGTCCATGCCCCATTTATAATTGTTAATGTCGAAACTAAGATATTAAATAGCGTAGATCCCAACACAGATCCCTGGGGACTCCACTAGTAACTGATATATAATCAGAGAGGTAACCCTTTATAATCACTCTCTGTCTCCCATTCATTGACCAGGCAGAAATCCATCTTATTAAATGGCCACCTATGTTTATTCCTTTTAAGGCTTTAATAATTTCACAATGACAGACACTATCAAAATCCTTCTTAAAATCAATATAATATATTCACTAAGATGTTATTATCCAGTGCTTCACTAACAGGATCAAAAACTGGATTAAATTGGTCATACATGACCTTTCCTTTGAAAACTGTGTTGATGTATATCATTTATTCCATGGTCCTGAATATATTATTCTATTTCTTCCTTTACAAAACCCCTCAAATATTTTACCTATTATGCTAGTGAGACTAATTGGTCTATAGTTTGAACACATGGTTTTGGTCCCCTTTTATGTTACTTGCGTGCATGCACAAGGAACGTTTTGGAGAGTAGCACACTTTGGAGGTGTGCCTCTCCCTTCAATCCACTGCTCGATGAACAGGCATGGCGAGTCCTGCACCAATGGGTGCAGGAGCAATATGTGACAGTGGTGGTCTTCCTAAGAAAACCACCACTGTCATACACAGCACTATGCATATAGCCCCAAAGCTTTGGTGCTATGCTGGGAGCCCACCCCAGCATGGCAAACGCCCCTGCACTGTTTGACGACGGGGTGCCCAATCTCGCTGGCTCCCTCGGCCCCCCAGCCATCCTTTCTGCCACGCTGGGAGCCCACCCCAGAGTGGCAAACATCCCATGTAGCCTTTTTTTTCACCTGTAAAGCAAAAGCGGTCCCAGCGCTTCTCCCAGTCCCCCTCCCAAAACCGCACCCACCACTGTGCACCCAGCCTCCCCACCCCCTCACCCCATACTTACCTCTGGAGCTCGGCACGATGATCTTGGTGGACTGGGAACACGTCTGCACTCTTCAAAGCCGACCCGTGAACTGAGAAATGCTGGTAAGCTGTATAATGGGCTAGATAGGGGTTTTCAACTTTATTGCATATCACAGGCATTTTGAATTTTTGCGAAATTTTCAACATGGGGTTTTGGGACCCCTTCTCATGAATGATGTCACTGCATGGATATTCAGGCCCAAAGGTGATTTCGCAGTCACTGTACAAAATCACCCTTTGGGCCTGAATAACTCTGTGAACTGATATCAGTCATGAGAAGATCCCAAAACATGTTAACCTGATATTCAAAAATGACTGTTTTCTGGCGTGCATTGCGCAGTTTCTATGCAGGCTCGTAAGTTCCTGAATTTTCAATATTTTCACTCCAGATTTTCAACATTGCCATTTTACCACACCTCCTTATGAGCAGTATGGCTTTCATTTTTCACATCATGCCCAAAGCGTGTTTCCGGCCATGTAGCGCACAATGATGGAGTCGATTATGTGAAATCAATATAGGGATGCATTAAGAAAATCACGGTGACACTGTTCATTAGCAGAGGTCTTAAAATGGCTATGTTGAAAGTTGATGAAAAATTCCTAAAATGACTGTTTTACAAGTCTGCATTACGCAGTTCCTATGCATGCTTGTAAGTTTGTGAATTTTCAATATTTCCACTCCAGATTTTCAACATTGCCATTTTACCACACCTCCTCATGAGCAGTACAGCTGTCATTTTCACATCCTGCCCAAAATGTGTTTCCCCATGTAGCCACAATGGCTAGTCGGTGTGTGAATTCAATGTATGGGACACACATAAAATCACAGTGACACTTCATGAGCAGAGATCTTAAAATGGCTATGTTGAAAATTTGGTGAAAAATTCTAAAATGACTGTTTTATGAGTGTGCATTGCACAGTTCCCATGCACTCTTTAGGTTTTGCGAATTTTCAATATTTCCACTCCAGATTTTCAACATTGCCATTTTACCACCTCCTCATGAGCAGTACAGCTGTCATTTTCACATCCTGCCCAAAACGTGTTTCCACCCATGTAGTGCACAATGGCACAGTCGGTGTCGAACTCAATGTATGGGACACATTAAGAAAATCACAGTGACACTGTTCATGAGCAGAGGTCTTAAATGGCTGTGTTGAAAATTTGGTGACAAAATTCTTAAAATGACTGTTTTATGAGTGTTCATTGCACAGTTCTATGCATGCCGTAAGTTTGCGAATTTTCAATATTTTCACTCCAGATTTTCAACATTACCATTTTACCACACCTCCTTATGAGCAGTGCAGTTGTCATTTTTCACATCTTGCCCAAAAGCGTGTTTCCGCCCATGTGGCGCACAATGGCACAGTCGGTGTGCAAACTCAGTGTATGGGACACTTAAGAAAATCACAGTGTCACTGTTCATGAGCAGAGATCTTAAAATGGCTATGTTAAATTTGATGAACAAATTCCTAAAAATAACTGTTTACGAGTGTGCGTTGTGCAGTTCCTATGCACACTCATAAGTTTGTAATTTTCAATATTTTCACTCCAGATTTTCAACATTGCCATTTTACCACACCTCCTTATGAGCAGTACAGCTGTCATTTTTGCATCCTGCCCAAAGCGTGTTTCCGCCCATGTAGTGCACAATGGCGCAGTCGGTTGTGAAATCAATGTATGGGACACAGTAAGAAAATCATAGTGACACTGTTCATTAGCAGAGGTTTTAAAATGCCAATGTTGAAAATTTGGTGAAAAATTCTAACAATGACTGTTTACTGAATGTGTGTTGCAAGTTCCACGCACGCTTGTGGTTTGCAAATTTTCAATATTTCCACTCCAGATTTTCAGCATTGCCATTTTACCACACTTCTTATGAGCAGTACAGCTGTCATTTTTCACATCCTGACCAAAGCGTGTTTCCGCCTATGTACCGCATACAATGGGGTAACAAAAAGGTCATGCTGAAAATTTATTGTGCAAATGCCAGCAATCACACAGGGCATTAGGGTAAAGCACCATACGTGCCAAACACCACTGCAAATACCTGCAAGCAACGTTCGCATTGACAAATGCTTGTTATGAGTTGGTACAATGCTGGCAATAGTCCAGTCCTCAGGGATCTCTCCATGTTTATGAATTTCTGAAAGATAGCATGTATGGGGTCACAGAGTACTGTTGAAAGTTCTTTAACAACCTGGGTGTAAATCATCTGGTCCATGTAATTTTGTGGGATCCAACTGCTCTAATTTATTTCTTACCACTTGAGAAGTAATCACCATATTACTACTCATATTTCCTCATTTACTGTGGGCAGATTTTCTCTGGGAAGATACACTGTGAAAATACAATTAAATTCCTTAGCCATCCTCTTACAATTTGTTATGTATTGGTCTTCATTTATAAGTGGGCCTATAAAATCGTGATTGTGTAAAACATACCTCTCAACTGTCACACATTATGAGGTATATCACTCATTTTATCCTCAGAAATCTCTGTCCCACATTGAGGTGACATTCACACGGACCACTGAGACTTGTAAGCAGAAATAAATAATAATATAAGATGCTAGGTTATCAGTAAACATTACTAACATTAGTGCACTTATTTCCACATTATTCTGAGCTTGCAATGTCATGTTTGATGATGTGTCACACATTTGTTCTCTTGTCACATCTTGTCACACATTTGGGTGATTAAAGGTTGAGAGATATGGTATAAAACTCAGCATGGAATTATTGTTGTGATTGCTGTGGTTGTAGCAGACTGACTGAACTAACAGATAACAAAGGGACACTGTTAACCCCTCAAACCTCAAAGTGTCTCTAGCTTCAACAAGCATTTGTCAATGCCGAGCGTTCGCTTGCAGGTATTTGCAGTGGTGTTTGGCATGTATGGTGCTTACCCTAATGCCCTGTGCGATTGCTGGCATTTGCACAATAAAATTTCAGCATGACCTTTTGTTACCCCCATTGTGCGCTACATAGGCGGAAACACGCTTTGGGCAGATTGTGAAAAATGACAGCTGTACTGCTCATAAGAAGGTGTGGTAAAATGGCAATGTTGAAAATGTGGGTGAAATATTGAAAATTCACAAACCTATGGCGTGCGTGGGAACTGTGCAATGCCTACATAAAAACCAGTCATTGTTAGGAATGTTTTCACCAAATTTTCAACACTGGCATTTTAAAACCTCTGCTAATGAACAGTGTCACTGTGATTTTCTTACTGTGTCCCATACATTAATTTCAAGACACCGACTGTGCCATTGTGCACTACATGGGCGAAACACGCTTTGGGCAGGTTGTGAAAATGACAGCTGTACTGCTCATAAGGAGGTGTGGTAAAATGGCAATGTTGAAAATCTGAGTGAAAATATTGAAAATTCGGCGAAATCCACGAAAGTGAACTGCACAACGACCAGAAAACAGTTATTTTAGTAATTTGTTCACCAAATTTTCAACATAGCCATTTTAAGATCTCTGCTCATGAACAGTGTCACTGTGATTTTCTTAATGTGTCCCATACACTGAGTTGCACACTGACTGCGCCATTGTGCACTACGTCAAGGAAACATGTTTTGGGCAGGATATGAAAATGACAGCTGTACTGCTTATAAGGAGGTGTGGTAAAATGGCAATGTTGAAAATCTGGAGTGAAATATTGAAAATTGCAAACTTACTTGAAAGGTGCTAGGAACTGCAATAACGACACCAGAAAACAGTTATTTTAGGAATTTGTTCACCACATTTTCAACATAGCCATTTTAAGACCTCTGCTAATGAATAGTGTCACTGTGATTTCTTAATGTGTCCCATACATTGATTTCACTAGCGACTGCAGTTAATGCGCTACATGGCGAAACATGTTTTAGGCAGGATGTGAAAAATAACAGCTGTACTGCTCATAAGGAAGTGTGGTAAAATGGCAATGTTGAAAATCTGGAGGAAATATTGAAAATTGCAAACATACGAGCGCATGCGAGAACTGCACAATGCACACTCGCCAAACAGTCATTTTAGGAATTTTTAATAAAATTTCAACATAGCCATTTTAAGACCTCTGCTAATAAACAGTGTCACTGTGATTTTCTTACTGTGTCCATACATTGATTTCATACACCGACTAAGCCATTGTTGAACTACGTGGTGGAAACATGTTTTGGGCAGGATGTGAAAATGACAGCTGTACTGTATAAGGAGGTGTGGTAAAATGGCAATGTTGAAAATGTGGGTGAAAATATTGAAAATTCGCAAATTCTGCAGTGCGTAGGAACTGCTACAAGCACACTCGTAAACAATTATTTTAGGAATTTGTTCACACATTTCAACATAGCCATTTTAAGACCTCTGCTAATGAACAGTGTCACTGTGATTTTCTTAATGTGTCCCATACATTGATTTCGACAGCGACTGCGCCATTGTGCACTACATGGGCAGAAACACGTTTTGGGCAAGATGTGGAAAATGACAGCTGTACTGCTTATAAGGAGGTGTGGTAAAATGGCAATGTTGAAAATGTGGAGTGAAAATATTGAAAATTTCCAAACTTACGGCGTGCGTAAGAACTGCACAATGCACACTCGTCAAACAGTCATTTTTAGGAATTTTTCACAAAATTTTCAACATAGCCATTTTAAGACCTCTGCTCATGAACAATGTCACTGTGATTTTCTTAATGTGTCCCATACATTGATTTAAGACACCGACCGCGCCATTGTGCGCTACATGGCGGGAAACACGTTTGGGTGAGATGTGAAAATGACAGCTGTACTACTCATAAGAAGGTGTGGTAAAATGGCAATGTTGAAAATCTGGAGTGGAAATATTAAAAATTTACGAACTTACGAGCCTGCGTAGGAACTGCGCAATGCACACTCGTAAAACAGTCATTTTTGGGAATGTTTGCGCAAATTTTCAACATGGGGTTTTGGGACCCCTTCTCATGAATGATATCACTGTCATTGGCATTATTTGGGCCCAAAGGGTGATTTGGGTAGTAACTGCGCAGTGACTGCAAAATCCCCCTTCCGGGCCTGAACCGCGCCATAACGTGTCGATCCCATGGTTGAAAATTTGCAAAATCTGAAAAATGCCTGAGATATGTAATAAGTTGAAAACCCCTATCTAGCCCATTACACAGCTACGGCATTTCCTCAGTTAGCGTTCAGCTTTGAAGAGTGCAGACGTGTTCCCAGTCCACCAAAGATCATCGCACGAGCTCCGGAGGTAAATATGGGGTGAGGGGTGAGGAGGCAGGGTGCACAGTGGCTGGGTGTGGGTTGTTTGAGGGAGTGGGAGACTGCGTGGGACCGTTTTTACTTTACAGGTTTTTTTATAATTGACGTGGGATGTTTGCCACGCTGGGGTGGCTCCCAGCATGGCAGAAGGATGGCTTGGGGGCCGTGGAGCCGACGGGGATTGGGCACCCTCATCAGCAAACAACATGGGACATTTGCCACGCCGGGTGGGCTCTCGCGTGGCAGCAAAGATTTGGGGCGGCGTGATGCGAGGGCGCGCATGATCGCAGTGTTCTCTGTATGACAGCGGTGGTTTCTCAGCGAAGACCACCACTGTCATACACAGCTCTGGCACCCATTGGTGCAGGACCACCATGCCTGCTCAACTGAGCAGTGGATTTAACAGGAGAGGCACACCTCCAAAGTGTGCTACTCTCCCAAAACGTTCCTTGCGCATGCGTGCAAGCTAAACGTAAAACTCATGTAATGGTTGGTCACATTCTGTAGGAAACTGCTTATACAGCCAGTTTGACTTCTGATTCTTCTTCTTCCTTTTAAAAGTGAAGAACAGACTGCCCACCATACTTTCATTGTCACTAGAGATATTGCGAAGTTAAAGTCTGCTGGTGAATTTAAGGCAAATTAGCAAAATCCATCTTCATGGATAAATTCACGAAGTTTCCTTATTTAATAGTAAATTTGCCTTTTACAACTTTGTTGACAGCTTTGCCTGTAACTTCACCCGTGGAGTCATTTTGGCAAAGTTAGTAAAGAAGGTTCCAGGGATGATCCTCTGCAGGTCACATGGTACATCTCTACAAAGTAGCACAGCTTCTCATTAGTATAGCATTGTGAGTTAGTCAGTGGATGAGCCAGGAGCCTGCCAGCTTTACAGAGAGAAAAAACAATATGAAACCCCATTTTTAAACATATTCTAAGCTTTTTATGATTATTTTTATATTCTTATTCAATTCATTATCTTCTGATTATTCATTTATTTTTGGTTAATTTATTTTCCACTCGGTTTTCTTCCTTCTCTCTCTCTCTCTCTCTAATAGAGACTCCTCATGGTCATGGCATGGGGCTTTTTGGGGCACCACATTCCTGCACTATCCAGTGGTTGGGGTTTCCAGTGGCAACCCCAGCACCACAGCAGCAGCAAATCCTACTCCTGCCCCAGCTCCCCAGCATCACAGAGCCACCTCCACTCAGCAGGGGCCAGAGCCACCATCACCGCTCCTCAACAGCCCCTGGTTTCCCTTCTCAGCAGCTTCAACCTGAACCACCGGCACCAGCCACACAACAGCCTGAACCCCTGTGTCTCCATCATACCCCACCCTCCACCATCAGCTGTCTCCCCATGGAGCCCCCATGCTCACAGTTATCAGGCTCCTCAGAGTCACCAGAACCACAAGCCCAGAAGCCATGGTCATCCCTTGTGTGGGATTGTTTCACTGTGGACCCCAAGGATGACAGTGTTTCCAGTTGCAATATCCGTGACAAACTGGTCAGTCAGGGTACAAAGGGAAGCCATCTAGGCACTGGTGGCAGTTGTCAGGGGACTCATCTTAAGATCTGCCATCCTACTGAGTCAGAGGCAAAACAAAGAGAGGTGGCTAGTGGTGGTGGACATGAGCCATCTCTTCCAGCTAGGGGTGAAGTGCACAGTCAGTGCCATTTTCTTTTTAGTTTTTTCTCCTTTCAGGTGCTTCTCCATCCTACCTGACTCCCCAGCCCCGTCTCCCACTCGTGGCTTACCTTCCACTTGCCTCCATGGCTTACCCCATGTGGCAGGGTGATGGGGATCCTCAACCCATCATAATGGATACAGTGCAGAGGTTACAGCCTGTTCATGAAATCAGGGCCTGCGGGGATTAGGATTCATCCTGCTGTCCCTGAATCACTTTCCTTGATTTTCTCCTCTTGGGAGAGGAGGTGTGCAATGGTACCCTATGAGAGAGTGTGCATGCATCTGCACGCACTCCTCCAATCATCTGCCTCCTCTCCTCCCCTTCTAGACAGGGGTGTAGCCAGGAATTTCTGAACTGCACACCAAGTGTGAAGTCACTGCTACTACCCCATCTTGGGTGAGCTACCCTCCCCATCCATACCTCCCTCTTAGGGTGAGCTACCCTCCACCCAATGAGTTATTTGCTGTATTGTATGCCAGCACACCACTAGTCACACCACCAATAGGTTTCACACAGACTGGCTTTTGGTCACAATATTACATTGTGACAAGTCTCTGTACCACATCAAGGTAGCCAGTCCCACAGAGGTCCATTCCCAACCGACATGCCACACCAACAGGTTCCACACAGACTGGCTTTTGGTTACAATTACATTGTGACAAGCCTCTGTACCACATCAAGGTAGCCAGTCACACAGAGGTCCATTCACACCACACCAACAGGTTTCACACAGACTGGCAGCCCAGGAATAGCCACAGCCAAGTCAGTACCACAAAGCATGCTATGTTCACTACTCCAGCTCAGCTGAAACCACACAAGAAGGCACACAGACAGACCCACACACACACACACACCCACACCCCAGAGAGCCAAGCTCCCAATCCAAGCAAAATGTAGCCTTGTACTGTTGCAGCCCAGGAATAGCCACAGCCGAGTCAGCAACTCAGACATACCAGGCACTAGATTACAGTCAAGAGGGATAGGGTAACCTCAGTGGTACTCGGGTTTTGCTTCCGGCACTGTAACCATCATCTAAACCGTTCACACCACAGAGCCCATACCTCTGGGGTTGGTTCTGGACCAATTTTAAACCGCTACGCCCCAAAGAGCCCTGTACCACAAAAGCATGCCATGTTCACTACTCCGCTGAAAACCACACAAGCAGGCACACACACACACACACACACACACACACACACACCCACACCCCCAGAGAGCCAAGCTCCCAATCCAATCAAAATGTAGCCTTGTACTGCTGCAGCCCAGGAATGGCCACAGCAGAGTCAGCAACTCAGACATACCAGGCACTAGATTACAGTCAAAGAGGATAGGGTTACCTCAGTGGTGCTCGGGTTTTGCTTCCGTCACATACATATAATGCTGTCTCTTGTGCATTGCGACGTAAATCCACAATGCTTTTATGTGACATTTCAGATGTTGAGTTCTTGATCCACACCAGTCCAGATATTACCCTAGGTTTTGATCCCCATGCAAGATTGGCAGTTGTTACTGTGGCACAGCTCAATTGCTGAATTCCATTATGTGTTTGAAAATCTTCTGTCTTTGCACGGATCAAAGTCTTTGAGCACACGCTCTACATCAATGTCAATATCCTGATGTATATGCAGAAGAGCAAGTCCTGTAAGGCGTTCTTCGCACATGCTGCTTCTGAGCCAGGTCTTGATCCTCCTAAGGCACTAAATGATCGTTCTGCACTCGCCACACTGACTGGCATGGTGGCCAAGACTGATAAGGCGGCATTTATGTTGGGATAAATATCTGGATTTAGTTGTTGCAAGGTCGTCAGAATCAAATATGGTCTTTCTGCCAAAGGTATGCCACACCACTTTGTGTTCCATAGTTCCAACTCCACTTCAAGGTCCTCCAAGCTGCTTAGGTCCATTTGATAGGCAGCAAACAAGTCTGCCAGCTGTGCCTCCTGCAGAAATCCAAGTTTTTGGCTCAAGGTACTGGGCAAGGAAACGAGGGTGACAGTCGATTAACTGCTCCTGCAATTCAGAAATCACATGGTCTAAAATGGAATAAATAAAATAGCCTGTAGTATTCTTCAGCAGTGGCAGCATTGATATTATTGCGCTAGTTGCCTTCCGCATGTCCGGGCACCGACTCTTCAATACATGCAGCATCTGCTAAAGCCATGATCTTGCGATACAGCTCCCAAATGTCTTCTCGAACTCTCCCTCATGTCCTTCATTCTTTCAATAACTGTGGAGGTTTCTTCAGAGGCCTGAATTAGATCATTGCTGACCCGTTGCAGGTAAAGATGGAGTGGTTTTGTTCTGGTCAAAACAAAATCCACACTACACAGTGTCACAGGAAATCAAATCTCAGTATTGCAGCCAATAGTCTGTCCCTTCACTGTCATATTCAGCTATCTTTTCTAGAGTGCTGGCTACCACCAAAAACTTGTCTTTGAATCTTGACAGAGAATCAGTTTGGCTCATCCATCTGGTGTTTCCAGCTGCAGGAATTGATGATATACGGTCTGCTGGCTCATCATCGTAGTCAGATGGGAGATTGCGGAATTCTCTTAGCTCCGACAGAAAGGCATTGTGGCGCTTATATAGCACGATTTCAGTGTCGAGATTATTTTCTTTGTAGTATCAAACATATTTGCTATTTGCCTTGTGGAACATGAGTGGACAATTGCAGTGTTCAGGCTGTGAGCCTTGCAAACAGTATACATTGCTTGGAGGCCACTGCCTTGATCTTTCTTGCACGCCATTGAATCTACCACTCATGTTGCTGCCTTTGTCATAGCCTTGTCCTCTCATCAGCGTTGGATCCATGCCCCAAGCTGTTAACCGCCATAGAAACAGTTCTGCGAGACCCTGACCGGTGCTGTCAAATCCTTCTGTGAATTCCACAAAATCTTCATGGATTCGACATTCCCAGAAGCGTCCACGGTGCACATAGCGCACAGATAAAGATATCTGTTCCTTTGTGGAAATGTCTGTAGTACCATCTGCTATGAAGCTGTACCACTTTGCTTCCTTTGTATTGCGCAAAATTTGTCTCTGCACCTGTTGTCCCATTACCCTTATCAATTCATTCTGAATTTGCGGTGACATGTCATGGCATTCCTTGGCGCTGCTGTGATGTGTTCTTGTAGCTCTGGATCCATTGCTGCAGTGTACTGTACCATGGCATTAAAGTTGCCAAGCACACTAGATTTTCCCCTAAGGGCAATGTTTTGCCTTCCACAAAGAGAATAATCACACTTATGCGACGTAGGACATGCAAGGTCCTCTCTGTCGCTTTGTTGGCACACTCCAGAAGAGATTGGCTTGCTGTCCTCAACTTCCCAGCACAAACTGAAAGAAATGCATCTGCCCGAGCAACAGCATTCCCATGGTCCTTTGCTTTGCTGTGCCTTTCCAGAGTCTTCTTCCCATTGGACCAATCCCTCATTGGTGTAGATGACAGAATGATGCTACTGGAACTGAATACAAAGCATGGAGCGAAATAGTCAAGTCAAGTCAAGTCAGCTTTATTTAAAAGACGCCCAATCCCAAAGGCTCTGGGCCACACAAAACCTATACAGTATGTCATACCGTACATTTAAAGTTAAAATATAATACATATAACTTAAACCCCAAAAGCCTGCACAAATAAAAAGGTCTTAAGACGACTCTTAAAGGCCTCTATAGTGGGGCCTCTCTCACTTCAAGCGGCAACGAATTCCAGAGAGCTGGAGAAGCAACTCAAAGATCGATCCCTGCTGATTTCAGCCTTGCTCTCGGAACTGTGAGGAGGCCACCGCCAGAGGAACAGAGATCCCGGACAGAGGTGGATGGTACCAGGAGAATACACCATCCAATGTCTTTGAATACCGTGCAAATCTGTAATCATTCAACAGCTGTGCATTAAAATGCCTGAAATGCTGGCTTGGGCCTTCAGGACCCATCAGATGCCCTGGAAAGGTAAAGTCTGGTGTTGGTAGCCACTGTGTTTCCAGAATTTGCTTCTTTTCAGCATCTGTAAGATGAGCCCGATTAAAACAGGCAAGGTCTTCAGCGCTGCAGGATTCTGATTCAGTTCCTGGCGGATGTTAGTTGGGCCATCTGCAGTGACTACTACTTCCAGTGGACAGCTGGTTGACTGGAAAGCTTCAATGGTGTGTTCTTCCTGGAACTGCTCTGATTCTGGACAGCTTCCATCAAGGTAGGTTCATCCAGGGAACAGCTGTCAAGGGCAAGTTCTTTGGAGGTGTCCAATAAATGACAGGTGACATTAGCTTCCTCGATAATGGCATGTAATGTTGAATCTTTAACTTCACTGTCATCTCTCATGAGTGGTGCACAGTTATCTAATGCATTCTCTGTGGCACTCCAGGGCTGTGGCTCTGTGTTGCCAACCCTGAAACACACAAATGCTCCAACTTTAAATGTACTGCGCCCGACTGCCAGTGCTCTGTACAATACAATGCATTGTCAAGTATGCACGTCTTACCCAGATGTCGAACCTCGAGTAAGGAAGGACTGCATCACCTACACATCTTTGCAGTTTCTTCCATTCTGGCATGTTTTGCCTTTCGGACATGTGCTCCAGATGGTTGCTTGCGTTTCCAGCCTCCATCTTGTCAATTAAGAGATTAGCCTTAGAAATGCAAGAATAGGACTGTTGGAAAGACATGCAAATACAACAGAGGCTTGAACGGGAGATTGAAGGACTGTACTGTACCTTTATATAGTGGACAAACTGTTCTGGCGTGTAGCTTCTGACCAATGTGTGTTCAGCGCTGCTCCTGTGTATGACACTTGACCCCTGCCTTTAATAAGGCGAAAAAACTTATTAATAGCCTGCCTAGTACAAAGACTGACAAGAGATGTGAAAAGGCGAACCAGATGTACTGGGATCAAGCCGGTCAGCTCCACTGCTGTGAGTAATGGTAGCTAGCCAATTCCAATTTTAGCTAACCACTGTAATGTACATTAATCCAAAGAAGTCGTGCCCCAATTAAGCAGCATGTTTTGTGAAATGATGGCGCCAACACAATTACCAACTGTGAGTTAATATACGGCTGGT
This sequence comes from Neoceratodus forsteri, assembly GCA_016271365.2. NCBI lineage: Eukaryota > Metazoa > Chordata > Ceratodontiformes > Ceratodontidae > Neoceratodus > Neoceratodus forsteri. The sequence goes on from JADMNL010000032.1 coordinate 186,268,146, forward strand.
ACAGGGAGCCCATTACCAACTGCATTTCAAAGTTGTACAATGTTATCCGATCGGATGACGTTGCTTTTTAATGCTTCTTGAACGCCAATGGCATAACAAAATCAGTACAATCAAGTTCCTTTTCAGAGGTCAAAATGCTGGTGACTTCTGAATTAGGCCAGCAAGTTTACGTTAGCCATGTGCACTTTGTACTACTATAGTATTAGCCGATGACAGAATCAAGCACTCATGTGTCAGTATTCAACTGCCTGGGGCCAGTGCAACTTATTTTAAAATAAAATTACCGAGGTTCCATAACAGCAAGTAATGGTTAGACAGCGATTGTCAGCAGGAAACAGCACGAGCAGTGCGCACCAAAGAACCGCAGCGGTATGCAAATGAGAGAGACTTGCAGGGTCAACGAGTGAAACAGCAATATGGCAGTTACCCTAGCAGCAGTAGCACACTAGATGCTCAGAAATCTTGTAAAAGTACTGCAGTTGTGAATTGTATAGTTGTACAGTTGTACAAGCACATTGAGACTGACATTTCATACATTGACCATTTATTCATAAATAATACCAATATCATACAATTATAACCAGCTGGCAAGCGCCACACCCTTGCCTCGAAATAAAGGGCACACATACAGTCCAGCTGTCCCATGTCACTTGTCAACAGGAGTATTCATTTCATCTTCTCTTATACAAAATATTGTTTCACACAAAAACATCTTTGAAATGACTTTCTAGTTCTGTATAACAACGAGCCACTGTATAATAGCAATAATGCCCTCCAAGGTGTGTGTGTAGTTTGGGATAACGACATGTCTCAGTTGTCAGATGCACTGGGACTGTGGCCTCATACCCAACCACCTGAGGTGTGACGTAATCCCAGCATGACACACCCTGTCAGGCGTTACTGCTTAAACGTACTATCCTCTGGCATCAGCACTTAGGTTACATCCTGACCTGCCACCATAGAATCAAACTGCTCACCTGACCATTAATAAGCAACACTAACCTGCAGTGCACAACACTGCTGACCAGCCGTAATTACTACCATCATTTTAAACAAATTCACCTAGAGGTTACTGCAGTTGTGCCATGATTACAGAATGCAGGTATCCCACCCAGCAGTGTTCCAAGTGGTTTATAGAGAAAAAACAGACCAGCCATTTAACAAACATTCCATGGAGTGGTGTGCCATCCAGCACCTCAACCCTCAGTGCCACCAGCCCAGACTACAAGCTTCTTTTCTTCTGGGAAACCATTCAAGTTGATTAGGGCCCTTATCCACCCTGCCTGTCTTAGTCTTTAATTAAGCTGCACATCCCATGTCTGTCACTCTCCCAGTCACTGTCAGAGACCTCTCAGCTCTGAAATCACAATGCAGCTTATAGTGTAGCATGTGGCCCTACAATACTGGCAGCCAGTATTACACACTGTATTTGAGGCCTCCCCAAATTTTGTCATCTCCTCCCACTGGCCATAGCCACTCCAAGGCCAGGTTGTCAGAGGCCACACTCACACAGGTCACCCACATGGTAGCCCAATGCACTACGACTGGGACCTCAGGCTACCCCTGTCTGTGTAATTTCTGGAGAAGCTAAAACTGCTTGGATAGCTCAGCTCACAAATGAGGTCAAGCTCATTGCAAAGCACCATGACCTAATGGCTAGATTGAGCTGTGGAGTAGCTGATCTCAGGTTTGAATCCCACCACTGCCATAGGTTTACTGTGGCACCCTGAGCAAATTGGTGGCAGTGCAGTCAGTAGTGGCTCATAGGGAGGGAAGATGTTGGCACTCTGCTGGTGCCGCACTGCACATGCTTGCATGTGCACGCTTGTGCACCCTTGCCACTGACATCCTAGGGAAATGGACAGAAAAGCTGATAATGACCCATCCCACAGCATGGCAACCTCCACAAAAAACAGAAATGTGGCATGCTGCTGATGGTCCCTTGTCACCAAAATAGAGCAACAAAACAGTTACCTCAGACAGGAATGTGTGACCCGTAGAAGCCCTGTAGTATGGTGCATGAAACTACAATACAATGGTAATCAAAGAAGTAGCATTCTGCTGATACAATGTTCAAGCTGTAGTCCACTGTAAAGGTCCTGCAGAAGTGAAGGTAGGAATCGGTCTCCCCGGTTCCAAAACAAAGGCAACAAAGTCCAGGAGGGGTTCAAGAAAACATCCAGCCGTGTTTGCAAAACCAGAGTTGGAAAAAAAAAACAACAAGCTGCACAGACAGTTAACTTTTGGAGACCCCAGTTCATAGTGGTTTGTGTGCACACATTTTGCGTCTGTTTTTATCCCTCCCATTAAACATACACTTTTATTTATTTTTCCACGATTTGTGGCTCCTTCAAGGCAAAGTACTGTTTAATTGTGTTTTTTCTTCTTTCTAGTTCAAAAGAGATGCAAGCAACTGAAGTAAGAATGCAGAGTACTGGAGCTGCTTTTAGAATTTTTTTTTTTTACTAAGCTAATCAAACGTAAGTATTAATGGGCAAGTCAAGTAACCATCACACAGCCGCTTGCCCCTAACTCACCTGCATTGAGCCTACCTAGTCACCAAATTTAAATAAATATTTTTCTGAACAAGAAATAAAGTTAAAAAGCAGCTAAACTGTGCCATACATCTGATGATCCTGTTTCCATGTAAATAATAAAATACTGAAAAACAAAAGGAAATGGAAATACAAGAATTAATAAAATACAAGATGAATTGTGTCTAATAGTACACGTTTCTCAGTTTGTTCCCAAATGCAAAAACTTGTGTCTATATCTTCTGTTGGCACCCTTTGCAAACCGTGAGAGGCCTTTCAGCACCATGCATTTCTGCTAAATTTGAACCAGCATAATATTCTGTGGTGATTTGCATATGCAGCCCATGATGCTTTGCAGTGTGGGGCATGTGTGATTTTGTATTTATTTGAAACTTGCATTAATTCATTCTTACCTTTCTTACCATCATTTAACTATGCTGACCTGTTCTAAAAGTCAGCACCTAAATCCACCCTGGCCAGGCTGGACCTCTCCTTTATTCATTCTGTTGCTCTGCCACTGACTCCTTGCCACTAACTCACCACTGTCTCCTGTACCAGAACCTCTCTTCCCTCTTGAATCCTGTTGTCTCTCTATGTGTTGCCTTCCTCTCAAAATATTGGCTTGCCTCTCTCCCTCTTATCTCTGTGCTGCTCACCCAATATTTCCTCCTCATCCTACTCACTCTGCTTCTCAGACCTGCGCTCTTTCAGGAGCCCTCACTGTAACACCTTTGTTGTCCAATCTGCCTGTTTTTTTGTTTTGGTACACTTAACCTCCTCTGGAACTCCTGTTCTCATTCCGTCTGCCACTCCTCCTACCCTCTCAAGCGGCAACTCAGTACTGTCTACTTCCCAGTGTGCTCGTGCCCTCAACCCCTTACCGGCATATATTTACTTTAGTGGACACACCTTAGAGCGAGTGCGCTGAGTGAGAAATACAGCCGCATGCACATAGCAGAAATGTATATTGGGATAGAAATGTATACTGGAACATGTAAAATTAAGTGACACAAAGAGGAGGCAATGTGGTCTAGTTGTTAGACACCCAGCTTGGGAATCATGAGATCACAAGTTCAAACCCTGTTAAAGCCAAATCCTTACTGTGTAACCTTGGGCAAGTCACTTAACCTACGAGTACTCTACTCAGCTGGGGAAATGGATAGAAGCAGGACCACACAAGAAATAAGAATGATATGTTACATCTAGCTGGGTTATCCTGGGTAAATTAATGCCAAATAAAATTGTCAAAACCTGTCTTGAAAAGCAGTTTGCAATGAAATATCCAGTGGTGCGACACTAATGTTATTCCACTGCCTTCTTTGGGCTTGTACTAATGTTCCATCTGACTAACACATGAGTGTAGGTGCAATTGTTTTCATGACAAGTTTGTTAATAGGATTACAGTACAACACCAGGCAGCTGCTCTTTGACTCTTATGCAGTTCTGAATTATAGCCTTATCATGTGGCATTTTATCATAAAAATAAAACTACTGCATTGCTGCAATGGAATGTAGAAAGCCAGAAACAGAAGAAGGAGCTGACAAGCATTTAACAGTCTATTAAGTCTGTCTCTAGATTCCAACTCAGAATCTTTCTAAAGTTAATTATTTCCTCTTCTTCCCATCTCTTTCTACATTGTCCTATCTTATAATTCCCTTTAATGTATCCCAATTTCATGTTAACCCTGATATTGCCTGCCTCTGCCTCTACAACTTTGTCTGGAAGTTTGTTTGGCGATACATCATGGAATCATAGACATTAAGCTGTACTGCTGCTAAGCTACTTCCCACTCTGCTGATTTCAGCACTAATGGAGATATATGGACCAGCTTACTCTACTGGGGAGTAGTTGGTATTGTAACCTGGTGTCATCTATCTGAAGGACTACACTACCCCTACCTTGCAGGCCTGAAAAAGGTTGAGAGGCCCGGTTCTTACTTTAGCTTTAAAACTGGTTCTTTCCCAAGATAACATAAATGTGCAGTGCCTCCACCCAGAAATACATTTAGTGGGCTAGATTAAAACCTGGAACAAACTTCTGGGATGTCAGTATCCACCCACATTACCATAGTACATATCAAACACAACCCAATAAACAATTCCCACATTTCAAACATTTGGTAATTATTGACTTTCTCTAATATGCTAACGACAACAAATGTATGCAAAACAGCAACAATTTATTTGCATGGGGTGAGGGTTAAGACTGGGTAAATAGATGCAGAAATCAAGCTATTTACAACTGATTAGATTTGGCAATTGGTTTAGATGAATATTAAAACACTCATGTTGCATTTTGGATTTAGGCATTAATTACTGTGGCCACACCAACCTTCTGATGTATTCAGCATGTTTGATCGGTCTATCTAGCTACCTGCATCAGACATTTAGATAACACATCATCACACATGCCCCATGTACCAGTTTCCAGTTTGTATTAGAGACCCCACAGTCCCAAAACCTTTATCAGGTACCCAGTACTATAGATTTAAAGGTGCAGGCCTATTATACGTTGCACTTGTGACTGCCAGCTGAGTTTGGGGCCCTTGAAGGAAATAGGCAGACTAACTAACTTATTATGCAAGTGGAAGCTGTGGGATTCAAACCCAGGTCTGGTCGGCTGGATGTCACCAGATTTTCAGCTCAGAGCCTTAGACCACTGCCTATCCTGCCTCCTGTGTGACCCTGAGCAAGTCACTTAACCTCCTTGTGCTCCCAGGTGCGCTCCTGTAAAAAGCTTTCAGCTTAGTGTGCTATACCTGGTTAAACAACTAAATAAAAAACCTCCATGGAGACAGACATACTTGGCCCAATGCAGCCATGAGATTCATTGCCCAAGGAAGAGACATCAGAATCAAGCTTTGGCTTAGTTCCAGGACTACCCACAATCCGACTGGGCCACTGAATGAAATCTGCTGCAATATATGATTCAGGATTTCCAAATGTTGACAAAATTGAGACATTACCTTATCCAGACAACTATAAGCCAACCACATTTAAATGTGCAACTCAGATCTCAGACCTAGCCAGGATAGCCTACCTGTTTGTTACAAATAAAAATGGCCACATTGTCACAGTCACTCACCTTAGAAACAGGAGCTGAAGACAGAACTTTTGGAGGATGCAGCGGTGGACCGTGCAGTCGCAATCAATTTGTCTCCATCCCGACTCCTCCTAGATGTCTCCAGTGAGTCCCTGCTTGCTCGCTCTCTCGATGCTGGACCGTGGTGTTAATTTAGCACCAGACAAAGCGACAGACACACACAGGATGATTGGCGCCGGGTGCGACCATGAGACTCACTCCACCGCAGTGCAGTCTTAAATCAGATTAGGCAGGGCCTAATCATTAGGCAATTAGCAATAGGCACGGTGACGCCACACAGCAGTCCTACTACCCAGAGCCTACGCTCAACTACACTACAGTATGCTCAACAGCCTCAAAACTGCTACTCTGGGCCTGGCTCGGGCTCCTGACCGACTCTCAGTGCTGGCTGACTGGTGATCACCGGCGACGACCGACCTCGTTCCGTTCTCGCTTGTACCGACTCCTCACTCCTCTCTGCTTTCTCTGTCCACCAACTGTCATCTCTGCACTGCAATCACCGTGTATCACAGTGTATATGCGCTCAGAGCCTCAGACTCGCTCATGCTGCCGCCTGCCAGGACTCTTCTCCCGTCCGACTCGTCCGACCGAATTCCACGTCACAAAGCGCTGCCGACTGAAAAGAGCTTTCTGTGGGACTTCATTGGGCATTTAAAGAGCCCGCTACACCCCAACCCCACCCTTACTTTGCATGATGGCACGCCTCCTTTTGTCGACCAGCGGACCTGATTGAGATCAAACACGTTTCTCAATCAGGTCCTCTAACAAGCTGGCCACATGCACGCGCCACGCCACAGCTACCCCCCACCCTCCTCCTCAAAACTTTTACTGAAGTGCCCTGGGAATTAGGAAAGCCCACGAAAAAAACAGAACAAAACAAAGGAATGCAACGACGAGCTGGCTCCTGCTACCCCAGCTGATAGCTGCAGCATGCGTGGCATGTCGGGCTGTGAAGGTAGCTACGCCTTGCTTCTAGACTGTCAGTGCACGGTCCCCCAGTCACTGCAAGTCATGCACCGACTGCTGGTGACCCCTTCCCAGAGAAGGAGAGTAGTCCCTGGATGCTCAATCCTTCTCCTCCCTGATGACCCCAGCACCTCAGCTCTCAGTGCCACTGGGCCGCACAGTCAGTGCCATTTTCACCGAGGTGATGTGTGTCAGAGCACACTCTGAGCTCCAGTTACACCTGCAAGAGCACCTGCACTGGGAACCACTCCAGCACTTGCTCTGACTCAAAACACTGAGGAGCAGCAATCCCAGCTGTGGAGGAGATGGGTGACCTCTGTCAGCAAGTCTGCTCAATGGATCAGTCTTTTAAAGTCCTGGAGAACCAGCAACTCCTCCTCCTGGAAATTTCAGAGCTCCATCAGGGTAGTGCAGGGCTGCTCCATCTGGCAGTGGGACCCATGATCTGCAACTTTAAATTTTACTGTATCTTTTCTGTCTTTCTCCTTTCTTTCTCCTCTTAGTCATTCTTCCCCTGGGCCAGATATTCAAAACTTTGCCCCAGAGCTAAATTAGCACTGCCTTGTGGGCAAACTTAGCCCGAGCACAAAGCAAGCTATATTCAAAGGAAATAGCCCGTACTAATCCTGCTGAATATAGCAGTCTAAGGAAGCCGGGCAAATCAGTCTGAGAATGCGGGCAAAAATAGCCCAGGAACAAGACAGCACTGAATATAGCAACAGGGAAGTGCAAACTGCAACTGCAGCTCATTAGACTCTGTAGCAAGCCAGTGTTGCAGGTGGAGAACATTGTGTGTGATTGCACAGAGATGTCTCATATCTACTGCAAACACACCTCTCAACCTCCTGCCTCATAAATCGGGAACAATGCTTAAAAAATCAGGGACAAAGGTTTAAAATCAGGGACACACCTTATAAATTGGTGATATGCACTCAGAAAGCTGGTAGAATAAGTGGTGTTGTGTAAAATGCATTTTCTAAGGAAGAACACATCTGTAACATTAATGTCTGACATTATGTTATGCCTACAGTCCCCGCTGTTTGGTCATGGAAACACAGTTTGTAAGAGGGACAGAGTAAAGGTTTGAGGTAAAATCAGGGACAGTTGAGAAGTATGACTGCAAACAACAATGTAAGCCACACACTGCAGAACTGTGCTTAGTATGCTGTGCTGAAGTGAGGTTTGCCGGGCTAACCTGATTGCACAGTGCTAACAATTAGCCCGGTGCAAACTGGTTAGCCTGGGGCAAACAGGAGCTATATTCCAAGCTCCCATGCAAATGAGCCTACTTAAGTAATCCCTTGGCAAACAAGTGCATTTGCATCTCATTAAGTGCTGTTTAGCATACATTACCATGCAGTCTGCCGGTGCTACTGCATGGAGCACAAAACTCCCCTTTTGGTCAGAATGGAAGTACAGGCTGGATGCGCAGTCCAAGGCATGCCCACAGCATCCCCTGTTGGTCGGGATGGAAGTACAAGCTGGAAGTAGGAACTGTGTGCTGGCAGGCACATCAGTGCATACAACACAACCATGCAGCTGTAAGCAGGACCTGTATACATGTATGTGCATATATATTATAAATATGTATTTTATATATATAGATAGATAGATAGATAGATATATTACACATACACACATACATATACAGATCGATAGCTAAACAGACACACTGCCCATGGCCATACATGCCCTGGAGGATGCCTGCCCAACAACATAGGTACTCCAATGCAGTAGTGGGTGAAACACAGTGGGGGATGCAATGCATAGGACAGGCATAAGGCAAACCTGGTGGGGGCAGGTGGCCATAGGCTGTAGGGTCACTAGGATATGTATCATATTCAGTAGATAGGGAACAGGCAGACTGGCTGGGACAGGCAGTCTTTTCTGCCATCATGGTCCCTGTTACAGTGTGTGCCTGTGACACCCTGGTAGGCTAGTGTCTCCCCTAGCATGATTCCCGACCACCGGTAACCTCAAAACACTGAAACCCCTCATGTTCCAGTGCCCCACAAGCACGGCTCCTGGTCCCCATTGAAAATGAAATAAATAACTTTTCCTGGTAGTCTAGTGGTCCCTCCACCCCCACGCATATCCCAACCCTGTTCACATATGAAAACACATATTTCCCTGGTGGTCTAGTGGTCCACCCACCCCACGCATGTATCCTGACCCCAGTTCACATATAAACCCCTTTCCTGGTAGTCTAGCAGTCCCCACCCGGCAGTGACACCCGCTCATATCAAAACATTCTGAGAACAGAGCCAGTCACCAGCTCAGCCTTCCTCGCACCACCACTGCCGGCTGCCAACTGAGGTAGGAAGGAGTGAAAGAGAGAAAAAGGTTAAGGAGCATTTTCATGTAAAGGAGCTGCTACTGATGTTTGTATCACTACATGGTTACTACTATCAGTACAAATTCCAAATACTTCAAATAGTTGAAGGTGTCAGAAACCTTAAGGTAAATACTAATTATTAAGAAAAGTTCAAGGAAATGGTTTAAAAGTTTAATTGTATCTGTATTTTGGCTGTTTCTTATTCATACTCTCCAGGGTCCTACCTGAAAACAGGAATTTTTATGTCTAGTGCACTTACCCAGTTATCAAAACAAAATAAAATATTAAATAAATAAACACCATAATCTGAATTAAGAAACTTCCTATTCTCCTTCTCCTGGCTGGCACCTGAAACGAACCTCTACTCATCTGCCTCTCCTGGTCAACAACTTTAAATACTTACATACATACAGTACATAGGTATACACATAGTACATGCATACATAAAATGTTATTGAGCTGTGCTGAGAGCTCCTTTCCAGTGGGAATGCTCCTGTATAGGACTGAATGCTACAGTGAATCTGCAGACCTGAGGGCCCCTTGCTTAATATTAGTTCGGTTGGTACTGCTAATGAAGAAATGCAAAGTACTATAGCCACTTCCTTTTAAATATAACATGCTCAGATATGGGCAGTGTAGGTACTGGGATCGGGTTTGGATTCGGCAGCTGTGCTGAATACATCGTGTGTTTCTCCAACAAACCCTGCTCAAATTACTTCTCAAAAACACAGAAATGTTGTTTAAACTATCCTTGATATTTTAGATACCTCACTTTTCATGTCAGTGCTATGTTTATTATTTAGAGGTGCATCTATATACAATAGAATGTGAACCTTTAGCTTTTAAATATTTTACATTTATATTTACAGATGTCCATGCTGCCGTTGTACTGACAGAGACCGGAGGGTGTAAAAGCCCAGAGACATGATCAGGTTGACCTATCAAGGCTCGGGTTCACGTTAGCATTGCCTATAGGCACTGGGTGAGGCAGCACTCGGGACCAGGCTCGAATGGGTCAGGAGGATCAAGAACATAAGTGGTGATAGGACCACAGCTTATTCTCCGTCCCTCTAGAGTCGGGGACAATTACCGGGATGATTCCAGAAGTGAAGCCTATTTGCAAATGAACAGTCTGGCAACGGGCGACACCGCTGTGTATTACTGTGCCAGATGTTCACTGTGATGAAGAGCACATCTGAGACCATACAAAAACACTGATATGTGATTATGTGAGAGAAGATATGGGTGTTAGGGCTGCTGTGTGTCTTAGCACAATGTATGCAATGCGGTTTAACTAATTCGACTTTTAACTGATGCAAGTTAGAGGAAATGCAAAACTCGATTTAGTTTTAGCATTTTATTTTCAACCAATGTATCCAGGATCGCCTTGTTCATACTGAGCAGTGACACTGGCCAGCTACTGCTGAACCATACACCGGGAAGGGGTACAGGATACTTCAGCTGTCTGAGAGATTATGACCTTAAACTCTTATTATAGTGGAAAGCACCTTCCTACTTCAGTCAGTGGTCAGCTGTGGTGGTGAGAGGAGGGCTTAGCCGGTTGCCAGCTCTGTTCTCAGAATGTTATGGTATGAGTGTGGTGTCACTGCCAGGTGGGGGACTGCTAGACTACCAGGGAAAGGGGTTGATAAATATTTGCAATGGTGTAGGGATACATGCTTTGAGGTGTGGGGACCACTAGACTACTAAGGGATATAAGTGGTTATATATGTAAACAGGAGTCGGATAGGTTGCTTGGGGTGGGAGACCACTAGACTACCAGGAATATGTCTTTAACAGGGGTCTGGATACATGCTTGGGGGCACACGTCACCACATTACATGACTGTTCTCATGGTATTCAGCGCCATGCTACAGGTTGCGCTTAATGCCTGTAGCACGGCGCTATGCCTTTGAATATGCCGGTGCCTGATATTCAGGGCCCCTCCCTCAGTCTCTCACTTGCATACATTATAATTTAGTGTCAGCGCTAACACCTAGTGCTGGCGCTAAATGTCCTTTAAATATAGCAGTCGGGTGCAATTAGGCGCTTAGTCCAGCTCAACAGATTTACACCACGTGCTAATCTTTGAATATCTGGCCCTATAAATCACTTCCTTATTATACTATTTTGTATTAAGAAGCATTACGCTATTGTCTTGAAAGGTTTTGTGGATCAAACAATTCTACTGCTGCTTCCTTGTGGACCATTTCAGTGATAACAATGGAACCTAAACAACTGCTACAATCATTTATTTAGTTGTTGCCCCCCAAAAAAGCATTTTTTTACTTTTTCATGTGTTTGTTTTTGTTTTATTTATTTTTATTTTTTAACATAGAATATTTTATTAGTTATTGTTTTATTTCTTTTGTACCTTGAATGTCTTGTTATTTCTTACCACAGAAAACATGTTGCCATACTGGCTCTTGTAACACAAGATCCACACAAACAGGTAATGTGATACCTTTTATTGCACCAACAGATGTGTTACAAAAGAACACAGGGGCCAGATATTCAAAGCTTTGCGCAGTCTGAAAACAGCGCAGGAATAGCGTGGGATTAGCGCGGGTCTGCCATATTCAAAAGGCCAACTAGCGAGGGCAAACAGCAGTAGCGCCAGGCTAAGCATAATGATATGCAGGGCATAGTGAACATGAATAAATTCATTATGAGTTATTCAGCAACTAGCACCACACTAAGGTGTTTAGCGTGATGGAGTGCATCCCATAGCGTGGTACAATTTACTGCCCAGGAAAAGCTGGTCTTAATCCTGGGCAAACAGCTTTGGCGTGGTGCTACTTCAGCATTAGCGCAGCTTGTGTCGGCCCTAACATAGGAGTATGACACTTAGAAACTGCCTAACATGGAGGACATATGCTGCTCACTAATGGCACCACCATGATGCCAACAGCTGCCACCAGTCTGAGCCAAGCACAGACAGTGAGGGTGATCCAACCCACAGGGGACAGCATGGTAGTGTGGCCATATAGCACACACCTGCAGACCATACATCTGTGGTGCGTAACAGATGCAGCACACACATGCAGCACTGTGGGCATGGTGGCCAGTGAGGGAGGGTGTATGGGTGGCCAGACCTCAACACAGACTAGGTGTGGCCACAAGGCTGGGACACATTGCTCAGTGCATGTGGGCCAGTAGTGAATATGCCACCACCTGTGTGCCTGTCGGATCCTACATGCCCCCAGCCACCTACCATACAACTGTACAGATGTCACAGCACACACTGTCGGCCATGTACATGCCACTGTGTGCATCCCATACCACAGGTGCAACATCTGTGGATCACACAACAGCGTGATAGTACTGTCCACTGTCAGTAATTACCTGCAAGCTGTGCCTGTCACTGTGTACAGTGCAGTGGTCATTACTGCCCTACATACCATAGGCAGTGTTGTGCCTCTCACACTACCACCCGCCTTGCTACTGTAGTGTCTGCTGTGCACTGCATGACCTACAGTGTGAAGGTTGCATGCAGCACCATCACCTGTGCCTATGCTGTGTTGTCCCCTGGGTACGATATGCTATGCTATGCTGTACTGTTTACATGAAGCCTGCAGTTATCATCATGCACTGCCTGACTGACCTACAGGTGGAGCTGTGGGACCCTGCAGTAATGCTGTGCAAACTGCATGCAAATCAGGGCATAATGAGATGCTAATGTGGCTGTTCGCCCAGAGACTATCTAAATAGGCTCATTTGCATGTTACTTTTGAATATGGCAAAGTTTAGCGCAGGGCTGTGTTTGCACTGGCAAACCGCTTGCTCCGCACTAAACGTGCAAACGGTTCGGGAATATTATACAGTTTTGATCACTGTTTTTCATGTGTGCTGCTGCTGCCTGCAGCTGTACTGGGTACATGCATTGCCAGAACACACATTGGCCACATAGTTCCTCTCATCTACCCTCACATTGTTGCGTACTGTGTAGTTGTTGTGGCTTGCACTTCCTGGTTGCTGTATTCAGTGCCGTCTTATTCCAGAGCTACGTTTGCCCTGCACTCTTAGCCCAGTTTGCATGGCCTCATTCCCATGCTACATTCAGAAGCTGTTTGGCCTGGGCTATTCCTTTGAATATAGCTTGCTTTGTGCTCCAGACTAAGTTTGCAGACCAGGCAGTGTTAACTTAACCAGGGGCAAAGCTTTGAATATCTGGCCAGGTGCTTTTAGCTTTGGAATTACATGGAATCCTTCATCAGAAAACACTGGCAGTTGTTTTGGAAGAACATAAGTTCTCAAAATTCAGATCATATTTAAACAAGCATTTGTCAATGCTGAATGTTGTCACACTGGCATTGGCAGTGGAGGAGGTGGAGAGGCATAGTGCTGTGAACTTGTTAATGTGTCCCACAAGGTGATTTTGCACAGTGAGTACGCCTACTGGACGGCAGCGCATGAACCGTGTTTTGGACTGGCTGTGGAAAATGGCAGCTGGACAGTTGATAATGAGGTGTGCACAAATGCCAGTGGTGAAGATGTGGTATGAAAATATTACAGATTGACAAAGTTACAAGGGTGTGTGGAAACTGCTAATGTACACTTGCAACACAGTCATTGTCTGGACTTTCACCACCAAATTTTCAACATAGGCATTTTAGGACCTCTGCTGAATAGTGTCACTGTCATTTCCTCAAAGTGTCCAGAAAAGTGATTTGCACAGTGACCATGCAATTCTGCACCTGACATGCGAAAACACATTTCAGCCAACTGTACTGTTCATAAGGAGGTATGGAAAAATGCCAATGAGGAACAGCTGGAGTAAAAGTATTACAAAGTCACGGCGTGTATGCAAACTGTGCAGCGCTCATAAAACACTCATTTTATTGACTTTCATCCCCAAATTTTCCACATAGGCATTTTAGGACATCTACTAATGAACAGTGTCACTGCTATTTTCATAATGTGTCTCGAACATGGGCTTTCCACAGCAACCATGAAATTGTGCCGGAACTGCAAAAACAGATTTTAGTCAGGATGTGAAAATGACAGCTGTACTGTTCATTAGGAGGTGTAGAACAATGGTACTGTTGAAAATGTGGAGTGAAAATATTATAAGTTTGCGAACTTATGAGCTTGCGTGCAAACTGCTCAATGCACACTTGTAACACAGTCATTTTATGGAGTAGGCAAAGGCAAGGCAAAATTTATTTAAAAGACACCCAATCCCAAAGGCTCTGGGCACTGTACACATTTTTATAAACAGCACTTGAAAACAAAACACAGCATCACAAAATTTTATACTAAAATAAAAAAAATAAATAACTCCAATAAAATCTCAGACTCTACTACGATTTATAATTTATATAACAAAAGCTTGGGAAAAAGGGTGTCTTCAAGCGAGCCTTGAAAATAACCACAGTGGGTGCTTCCTGACCTGAGCTGGCAATGAGTTCCACAGAACGGAGCCGCAACACTAAAGGCTCTGTCACCAGCTGATTTAAGCCTTGTTCTGGGAATGGTCAGGAAGCCACCACTAGAAGATTGGAGAGGGCAGGTAGAGAGGGCAGGTGTCAGAAGGTCTGACAGATAACCAGGACCCTGCCCATGTAGGGCCTTATAGGTGAGAAGACCCACCTTAAAGAGGATTCTCCACCTGATTAGCAGCCAGTGCAATTCACGCAACATCGGTGTAATATGGCAACATTTTTGCTGCCCAGTCAGTAACCAGGCAGCTGCGTTTTGCACCAGCTGCAGTCTGTGGAGAGATCCCTGTGACCCCAAGGTTGAGCACATTGCAGTAGTCAAGCCTAGATGTGACTAAGGCATGTATCAAGGTAGGGAGGTCCAGAGGTGGAACAGGGACTTAATCCTGGCAATATTTCTGAGATGGAAAAATAGGTACAAACCGTGGAGGACGCTTTGAGCCTCCATGGTTAAGTTCCTGTCCAGAGTCACTCCAAGATTTCTCACCCTAGAGGAGGCCTTCAATGACATAGCTCCAAGAACAAGTCCAGGTTCTGAGTCAGAGGCCATCCTATCACGAACTCTGTTTGACTCCACTACCAATACTTCCGTCTTGTCAGGGTTCAGCTGCAACCAGCTGGAGGCCATCCAGTCATTGATCTCAGCCAGACAGATATTAAGCACATCCACTGTGTTGGATGTTCCTGGGGCAAAGGACAGACATAGCTGAGTATCATCGGCATAACAATGAAAACTCAGGCCATATTTCCTAATGATCCTCCCAGGGCAGCATGTACACTGCAAACAACATTGGGGCTAGTACCGATCCTTGAGGGACTCCACAGAATAGGAGACTGGGTGTAGATGAAGAACTCCCCATCATAACCCGTTGCCTCCTGTTGGTAAAAAGGACTCAAACCAGTGGATGACAGTACTGGTGAGTCCACATAACTCACTAAGGCTGACGAGCAACACACAATGGTCCACAGTGTCAAACACTGAAGAGAGATCAAGGAGAACAAGACTTGTCCTGTCCCCTCAACCTCTTGCCCTGAGGAGATCATTCTGCACCCAAACAAGTGCAGTTTCTGTGCTATGTCTAGCTCGAAATGCCGACTGGAAGGGTTCTACAACTCGTGAGTCACGAGGTGCTCTTACAACTGAAGCGCTACCACCTTCTCCACCACCTTCGCCAAAATGGAAGGCTGGATATCGGATGGTAATTTGCCTTCACCTCCGGGTCCAAGATGATTTCTTTAGGAGGGGTCTCACCAGAGCCTCCTTCAAGGCATCTGGAAAGACCCTCAGATAGGCAGCACCGGACAATCATGGCAAACACCAGGCCAACAGAGTCAACACATCTCATTAAGAAATGCATTGGTACTGGGTCCAGTTCACAAAGGTATGCTTCAAGTTGACTGCCACCTCGATGACCTCATTAACCTCCACTGGTCTAAACTCCCCCAACTAGACGGAGTGCACTCAGAACACATAAGGCGACCACTGTCTATTGTGAGTATTGTCACCAAATTTTCAACACCATCATTTTAGGACCTCTGTTCATGAACAGTGTCACTGTCATTTTCGTAATGTGTCCTGAACACTGATTTCTCACAGTGACCACGCTTATTTTGCGCAAGTCGCGAAACACATTTTGGCCAGGATGTGAAAAATAGCGGCTGTATGGTTCACAAGAAGGTGTGGTAAAATGCCAATGTTGAGAATCTGGCATGAAAATAGTCTGAATCGCTAACTACGAGCGTGCGTTGCACAGTTGCTATGCATGCTCATAAAACAGTCATTTTTGGATTTTCCCACTAAACTTACAACATAGGCATTTGAGAGCCCCTCTCATGAACAGTGGCACTGTCATTTTGTTACTTAGTCCTGAAAGGTGATTCCATGCAGTGACTGAAAAATCAACTTTTGGGACCGAATAACACCATGACAGTGCAAGAATTCATGAGAAGGGTCCCAAACACCCCATGTTGAAAATTTGAGGCCAAAATTCACAAAAATGCCTGAGATATGCAGCAAAGTTGTAAACCCCTATTCATTCTATTATACAGCTTACCAGCATTTCTTCAGTTACGAGTCGGCTTTGAAGAGTGCAGACGTGTTCCCAGTCCACCGAAGATTGTCACCCGGACTCCACAGATAAGTATGGGGTGAGGGGATGAGGGAGGCAGAGTGCGCAGAAGGTGGGTGCGGGTGGGGGAGGGGCATCGAGACCACGAGGGACCATTTCGTTTTACAGGAAAACCATCGTGGGATTTTTTTTTTTTGTAGATTTGGCACACTGGGTGGGATCCAGCGTGCCACCTAACTATTTGGGGTGTCTGTAGCTGACAGGGACTGGGCACCTCATCAGCACACAACATGGGGATGAGGAAGTGATGCCGACAGGGATTAGGCACCCCGGTGGGCACAAAAGAAAGTGGGGGTGAGCCAAGAGGATTGGGCACCTCCTCGACATTCAACAATTGGGTTATGCCAATGAGGTGGGCTCCCCCATCGGCACCAAAGAAAGCAGGGGTTTAACCGACAGGGATTGGGCACCCCTGAAGTCGGCAGTAGTTGGTGAATAATTACCGCCGACCATGCTCATAATGTCGGCGCAGCACGTAGGGAAGGGTCCTCTGTGTATGATGAGCTTTGCTCGATTTCAGCAGACTTCTTCTTAGATGTGCTCACCACATTATGTATGCATGGTGTGGCGCCGCATGCAGGCTGATTGGGAATGAGGGATGACCCACCAAAAGGCCCTGCATTAGCCCAACAGCAACCCACCTCCAAAGCTGCACCATCCCACAATGTTGGCTGCACAAGCACACCAACATAAAAGAAAATAGATGAAAAGTTAAGGATCCCACTGGCTAAAACTGCATTTCAAAAGCAACATGACCATATAAAGGCAGCAAACGTTCCATCAACTTAAAGATATTCCAAGATCAAATGTCACTCAATTGAAATCTCGCTCTATAAGACAAGCCATAAACCAACTGAAGTTTCATTTTAAAACCCTATCTGTTTGTGTCTGTGCTTGCATTAGTAAATGATTATGATTAAAACCAAAAGAAAAATAAGCTTAAGAAATACATAGTGAATAATGTTAAAAGCCTTCTAAATATGAAAATATCTTTGTGTTAAGTAAAAATTGGTTAGAAGACAACCTGCCCTACTGTAAATTAAGCATTCACTAGCTGTTTCACACATATTTACAGTGTAAGTACTGTTCAGATACATTTGTTTTACAGTCTGTGTACAATAAGCCAATGTTACTTGTGAATATTCTAATGTATACTGTCTTTAACATGCTGGGCTGGATATTCAAACTGCACCTAAAAAGTGCGCAACAGCAGGAGCAAGTGAAGGTCCACTCGCCCATGCGCAAGAAGCGTGATATTCAAAAACTACACAGGTCAAGATGCGCCTCACTTATACAACTGAATATTGCACCACCTGCACCATAGGTGCAACCAGGGATGTGCAGTTGTGCATTACAGAAGCACATAGGCGCAACCAGGGATGCTCAGTGGAGCAGTCCAGATGTGCCAATGTGCAACCAGGGACACCCATAGAGCAGGGCAACAGTGCAACAGCACAACCAGGAATGCGCAGGACAGGATGCAGAGCCCACTACCCATGCCACAGATGGGCAGAGGACCACACAGCAGAACAGACATCGCCCCACACACCCCATGCACTGCAGAACCAGTGGAGACTGGAATAACCACCAGCCCATGGATGCCAGCAACCAACCCACAGCTGGGGCATGGTGCCCAGCACACCCTGGCAAGCTGCGGCCCGGCACACAGGGAGGCCAACCACCCTGTGCCACACCATCCCACCAATGTAGAGCACACCCTGCACCACAATCCCCATACACCCTGCCCAGGAGTAGTATCCAACAGTGCAGAACACCCCATGCATGCCACCACCCCCACTGTGACAATGCAACCCTGTGCCCCATGGAGCCATGCAAGGCAGCCCCACCATGTGCACCCTGCTGCAGGTGGCAGCAGGCAGCAATGCAACAACTGCGCACACAGTGCCACCCTGCACGTCCCCTGAGGTACAGCTGAGACCGACCATGCGTCGGCACAGTACCCACATGTGACAGGGCATGCCCCGGACCCTACCACCAGCAGTACAGCACCCTGCACACCCTCCCAAGGACACATCCCATCCCAGCACTGGCCACAACAGCCAGCACAGACACACACAGTTTTGCATGGAAGCATGCACACACAGGATGCATACAGTGCACAGATAAACAACCACCCATACCCAAGGGTACACCAACACAGGGACACAGTAGCGGGTCAACCAAGCCACTGGCATGTGGCCAACAGCCATGTACACATGGCCAGCACTCTACATGACACAGTGTGCCAGCCACCCTGAACATGCACCATGAAGCTGTATGCCACCAGCATGCAGCCAGAGCATAAGTGACAGACAGTGGAGCACATCCCCTGCAACAGACACAAGCGACAGCATAGAGGGGGACAACAACAGTGGAGGCCACAGTGCCAATGGAGGCAGACATGCACCATACTGGTGACAGGAGGCAACCTGGCATTGTGCCGGGTAGAGTGGTTGTCCAGCATGGACAGCAACCACTGACATGCCAGCAGACCATGCAGATCACAGACATGCAAGGTGTCAGCTGCACAGGCCATGGACAGTCTGATAGGGTGCCATGCACACAGTGCAGGTCCCATGGACCACTGCACACAGGCATCCAGTGCACAGAGAACAACACACAAACCACAGACAGTGACCGATCTCCCTGCCCACACCATAGGCAGTTCCTTCTGGACACACACACATGTCCATGCTTGCACCACCCTAACGCCATGCACACCACTACAGCTGAGCACCTGTAGGCCACTGCAAATCAGAGACCACCACAGTTGTTATAACAAAATGTATGTATTAAAAATAACAACTCTCAAACATATGTACAACTATATACAAGGGTTGGGGTAAAGGGCCACAAACCAGGTGGGGAGTGGGCATGGGGCAGGGTGTACAAATGGGAGAGGGAAGAAGGGGTGTGAGGGTGGGTCCAAAGGGGTTATGGGTGCCAGGGTCATGGAGGGCCCATGCTGTGCCCCGCCTCCACTCCTGTGGCGCCTCTGTTCTTCTCCTCCGGAGCCCATGCCACACCATGCACTCCAGCGCTGCCAGGGATGCCCATGCCAGCTGCTAAAGCTTTGTATGCCCCATTCCAGGGCCATCCAGCATTGTCCACCTAGGACAAGGGAGCAGAGTCAATATGTGTGACTGTCCAGCCCCTACAGCCCACCCATTGTGCATGGCATACAGCCATGTGCCACGTCCGTGTAATGGTGTGCGACCACCCACAGTGACCACATCCACAAGACCTGCCTACCCAGGCACCTACAGCCTTGCAGACCACTGCACACCCACCACCTATGTCCTGCACAGCACCACCATGACCGTACAGTGACTTGGCTATGTGATGTGAAGGCAGTGGCACAGTCATGTACCTGGTGCACTCATGGATCACCATTGACACACTCCCAGACATGCAGTGCCACTGGACAGTGCTGACTATAACAAGTTGCGTGCATGGCAGTGGTGTCAATGGATGGTGGCCATGCCCACTGCCCACCCTGTTATACAGCATGCAATAGTAATCATGGATGTAAGGCACTCACCATCATCAGGCTGGTCCCTGCACCTCTGTGGTCCTGCATCCTCCTGGCCTGCTGGTCCTCTTGGTGGCACCTCCTCTCCCTCACCCGCCGCGCCCTCTGGGGCTAAGGTGCAAACATGGAGAGAGGAACATCAATACAATCCGTAGCAAAGTCCCCCACCCCCATGTGTGTGCAATCCCACACAGCCATATCCATCCACCCCACCCCAATACCACCACCACCACGGCCAACACTGGATGGCCCCCATGTGTTGGACACATGCAACTGTGATACCTGCATGGACATTAACAGTGTATGGATGGGGCACCTACCTGGCTGTGGAACCGTGCCCCTGCTGTCACGTGCCCACAGGTGGGCAAGCTTGTCCAGGTCCCTGTGTCAGAGGTCCCCATATCGATGGTGACACTGCTTGCCCATGCACCCAATCCCGTGGCCTCCCCATCGTCACCACCACCTCCTTCCCATACTGCACTCCTGGCCCTGTCCAGGGTGCATCTCCATAAAGTACCCCAGCATGGGGCTCTACTATGGCCATCAAATTGGCCAGCTAAACCTGGCTCCAAATAGCAGCCTTCCTCCGTGCCATCTCTACAGCTGGTTGGAGCCAAAATGGTGCTCGATAGCACGCTCCACCACATGCAGATGCTGCGGCGGTATAGCGCTGCCATTCCCTATCGTGTTGTCACTGAACAGCATGATAGTGGTGCACGATGTGGATGCATGGTGCCTAAGGGGCAAAGGTCAGGCACAGGGTCAAGGGTCTCTCACGCACGGACTGCCACAGTGCGAATGGTACACACTACATGTAGTGCAATTGAGCGTCTGTGTGTCACCTCCTGTAGTGGTCTACCGCGTGGCCCCAGTGCATCTAAGGCACCCCAGTGCCAGAGCGCCATATATGTGGACAGCGCAGTAGCACCACTGGCACAATGGTGGCCTTGCCCTACATTGCCTTCTGTGCACAGCACGTCAGCAGCGTGGCAGGCATCTGCGTCATCCCCTGGGCATGCACAGTTCGTGTACCGTATATGCCACAGAAATGTGCCCTTGCCTGAGCACGTTCACCACAATTTCCAAAGCGCAACAGTGTGATATTCAGCCAGCATATGCAAGTCAGTTAATCAGCCATTCAATGGCACAGATACTGCATTTGCACCCACTAAATTGTGCCTCACCTCATTTGCATGCATTGCACTATAAAATGTGACATTGAGCTGCAATGGCCATAGTCGCTATTCCAGTCTATTGTGGTGAGTTGCATGCTGCTTGGTAGTGTGGACTGTGGTGTGTGGGACATGTAGAGAATTCACAGTCAGGTAACACTCATCATTCTCACAGGATGAATAATGAGTGATTGTGAGGTGGAAGAAGAGGAACAGAGACACAGGAGGAAGAGGAGGCCTACTTCACCAAGGCAGAAATAGATGCCCTGTTTGAGGCCTACCTCAACCAGGAGCCGCTGCTCAGAGGATGGCGGGGAACACCACAGGCCCATGCTGCTGCATGGGAAGAGGTGGTGCATGCCATCAACCTGCATGGCAGCCACCGCAGTTCCTTGCAGGAGTGCAAAAGAAGATGGGCATGGACAGGTGGAGGATTAAGGAGAAGGTGGCTGCCATCAGGGCAGCACGGTCTGCAACAGGTGGGGACAGCCAGACGGCAACGCCTAACCCCACAAGAAGAGCAGGTTGCTGGCAGCATGCAGTGTTGTGCCATTGAGGGTGTTCCAGATGATGGATTCCAGATGGGTGGTAGCCCATCACTGCATGGTAGGTCCTGGTCTATCAATGGGGGACAGGGTTGAGCAGATACATTAGTGCTACTGTGTTCCTTATAGCTCCTGAGCATCTACATGGGTCAGCAGAGGTGGGCTTGTCCACTGAGGGCAGTACCATAGAGATAGAAGAGGGCCCATCAACCTTCACAGGCATATGAGGGTCAGGGTGACAGTGGGACAACCTGGACATCTGGACTGATGTTGGTGGAGCAGGTGTAGAGGAGGCCCTGCCCTTGTCCCAGCATGCCAGCGTCCGTGGAGTGGCAGCCAGAGGGCAGCATCAGCAGTCGTCCAATGGCCATAGGGTACAGTGTCAGGGGACGCATCAGTGCACTGCCTGTGGACATACCAAGGCATGGCTCTGGTGTGAAGCGCCCACCCTTAAGGGGTGCTGCCCATCAGGGCCACGAACACCGTGAGGGACAGCATGCCGATCAGGCAGATGACCTCTTAGATGAGCACACCCGCATACTCCAAGATTCATTCGATCAGCAGTTGTGGCTTGTGGCGGTGTGCTCCTGGCAGGGATGGACCGGCTGCAGGAGGTTGTGACCACTGCCATTGATAGGCTGACACAGACAATCACAGCTGCCATGGCCACAGTGGGCACATAATTGTTTGCCCATGCATCGCAGACACCATGCAGTGCAATGTCCACCCCATTCCCGGCGTCATGCAACACCCTCCTGTCGACACTGGGTTCAGCTGTAGGCATCCCAAGCACACCTGGCACAGGCATGTTCAGTGTGCTGCAGACTCCTGCGTGAGCACAGTCGCATTCAAGCAGCAGAACCCCTGGGAGACCGTCGGTGCCACCCCATGAGGCCATTGATCAGATTATCGCTGCTGGCGGGTCTCAGCGGGGCCGCCCATGCATCCATGGCAGTCGTGGCACTGTGGCACGTGACTGACCCATCTCCCCACCAAGGCTACTGTTTGACACTGCCCTGTGTGCAGTGTGTTATTCAATGTGCAATGCACGGGTGGGATACCCAGCCCTGCACACACACACACACACACACACACACACACCGTTCCATCTGCACCCTCGGCTGCTGTCCACTGTGGTGTGTGCATGATGATGCCTGCGCTTGCACTGTCCCCCACTGTGCAATGCTGCCCAGCATCTGACACACGCACTATGACAGGCACTGGGCATGGTGGTCTGTGGATATGTGTGTGGCTAGGAGTGGCGATTGGGGTCAGTGTGCCTCTACCTTGCCCATCCCTGACAGCATGTGCGGTTCCATGCTCGGCCAATTCCCTTTATGACATGCACCCTGGGTTTGTCCATGCATGTTTGTGGGTTGTGCCTTGCCATTGGTGGTTGCACATGGCCCCATGACTTACCTGGGTTGGTTGAAGTGCTCCTCTGTGGTGGTGTCCCGGTGCAGCTGCGCCATCTGGATCAGTCGGCGGTCCCTTCAATCAAGGGAGGCCACCCATCACTATCTTCACCAGCGTCCTCATCGTCCCCATCACTGTCCCCTCTTCGACCTGTACGGCTATCCCACAGTCATTGACTATGTTGTGCAGGATGCAACAGGCCAGGAATAGCCTGTAGGCCTTTGAGGGGCTGTACTGTAGGGCACTGCCAGACATGTCCAGGCAACGGAAATGTGCCTTCAGCATCCCAAACACCCACTCGATGACACTGCGGTGGTGGCATGTGCCTCATTGTAGCATTGCTGCGATGGGGGTCATAGGCCACAGGTATGGTGTGAGCAGCCAGGGACGGAGAGGATGGACATTAGTTTGGTGATCATCATTGCCCTGCCATGGGCCATCTAGGCCAGTAACCATGTCACCTCTGACTATGCCTCCCAAGCTCCATGTCTTTCGTGATTTGCATACTCACCCACTAAGTGGCCAGTGGGATGTCCCCACTCTCAAACCTGTGGCACAGGTGCAGACTGGTGCCAGATGAAGGCATCATGTGCTCCCGGGTGCGTGGTACAGATATTGATTGTCGCCCCCTGGCGCCGCACACCACCTGGCAGTTGATGCTTGCATACCCCTTCCAATTTATGTATGTGGCCCCTTCAGGGCCAGGTGGCATGCTGATGGCCACATGGGCACAGTCTATTGCTCCGAGCATGCCAGCTATCGTGCTACCCTGTGGAACTCCTGTATGTTTGCTGTGTGCTCCACTGGTGTGCTGGGGAAATGGATGTACTCTGCAGCATGTGGCAGCAGTGCGCTGAGGAATTGGGTGAGAAAGCGTGATGTGGCTGACTGGGTTATGCCTGTCATGTCCCTGTTGGTCTCTGGAAGGTACCCATGGTGAGCAGGCACATGACAGCTGTCACTTTGGTCTCCACTGACAGAGCATGGCTCCGTCGTGTAGGTGCCTGCATCACATCACTGCACAGCTCACAGAGCTGCCTCAGGATTGCCCAGTTCAGGTGGTACTGGCCCACGATCTCAGTGTCAGTGTACAGCTCAAGCTGGTGCAGGTTTAGTACTGCCTGTTGGGGGCATACCACTGATGGGCCCTTCCATGTCCATACCCCCTGCTGCCTGGCTTCTCACCCCCTCATTACTGCCTCCATCTGAATGGTGGCACTGGCCATGTCCTGGCTTGTGTTAACCCCCTGCAGCTGTTTTACTGTTCCCCTGCTGTCTTATTGCTACTCCCCTGCAACGGAACACCTCCCAGTAGTGGCCACACTGCCAACTGTCTGTGACCTCAGTGCTGTTTGGCACTTCCCCTTTGTCCTGTGCAGTGGCAGAGGCTCCCACTCCTTCCCTGTTCCTGGTGGTTCCAGGTGCTCTGTCCTGCTCCTGCCCTGTCCTGCTCACAGTTGCTGTGTGCCTGCTTCCAGTTCTCCCACATGTGGCTTCCTGTAGCGTTCTTGTGCCTCTCTTTTGTTCCTTTTTATTTTGGATCATTTCGCTATCGCACTAACTTCTGCTTGCTCTCCTATTGCGCATGGCGCATGTTGTTGAATATCGCACTGTGCCATTTATTCATGGTTCCTCCCCTTCAGTTGTGCATGCATTCATTACCATTGTGCTCTTGTGCACTGTGATTTGGGGGTGCATCTGCCTCCGCAGAATATTGCACAATGGCACATTTTCAGACTTGCGCTGGCACATCCCTGTTGCGCATGGTGCAACCATTTTGAATATCTGCGCCACTTAGTACAGACAGTTGAATTATTATACATGGGTATAAAACAGGCAAGCATTCAACATCGCAGACAGTATAACTTATACTAATATCCTTTATACTGTATGGTGACGGGGTGCATTATCCCTTTAATAATGGGACTCACAAGCTGGCAGGCAGTATACCTTATACTCAATATCCTTTATACTGTATGGTGGACGGGGGTGCATTATCCCTTTAATAACTGGGACTCACAAGCTAGCAGGCAGTATACCTTATACTCAATATCCTTTATACTGTATGGTGGACGGGGGTGCATTATCCTTTAATAACTGGGACTCACAAGCTGGCAGGCAGTATACCTTATACTCAATATCCTTTATACTGTATGGTGGATGGGGGTGCATTATCCTTTAATAACTGGGACTCCACAAGCTGGCAGGCAGTATGTCTTGTACTCAATATCCTTTATACTGTATGGTGGACAGGGGGTGCATTATCCCTTTAATAACTGGGACTCACAAGCTGGCAGGCAGTATACCTTATACTCAATATCCTTTATACTGTATGGTGGATGAGGGGGTGCATTATCCCTTTAATAACTGGACTCACAAGCTGGCAGGCAGTATACCTTATACTCAATATCCTTTATACTGTATGGTGGATGGGGGTGCATTATCCCTTTAATAACTGGGACTCACAAGCTGGCAGGCAGTATAACTTATACTCAATATCCTTTATACTGTATGGTGGACGGGGTGCATTATCCTTTAATAACTGGGACTCACAAGCTGGCAGGCAGTATACCTTATACTCAATATCCTTTATACTGTATGGTGGACGGGGGTGCATTATCCCTTTAATAACTGGGACTCACAAGCTGGCAGGCAGTATACCTTATACTCAATATCCTTTATACTATATGGTGGGCGGGGGTGCATTATCCCTTTAATAACTGGACTCACAAGCTGGCAGGCAGTATACCTTATACTCAATATCCTTTATACTGTATGGTGGATGAGAGGTGCATTATCCCTTTAATAACTGGACTCACAAGCTGGCAGGCAGTATACCTTATACTCAATATCCTTTATACTGTATGGTGGACGGGGGTGCATTATCCCTTTAATAACTGGGACTCACAAGCTGGCAGGCAGTATACCTTATACTCAATATCCTTTATACTGTATGGTGGATGGGGGCTGCATTATCCCTTTAATAACTGGGACTCACAAGCTGACAGGCAGTATACCTTATACTCAATATCCTTTATACTGTATGGTGGATGGGGTGCATTATCCCTTTAATAACTGGGACTCACAAGCTGGCAGGCAGTATACCTTATACTCAATATCCTTTATACTATATGGTGGACAGGGGTGCATTATCCCTTTAATAACTGGACTCACAAGCTGGCAGGCAGTATACCTTATACTCAATATCCTTTATACTATATGGTGGATGGAGGGTGCATTATCCCTTTAATAACTGGACTCACAAGCTGGCAGGCAGTGCATAGACACACACAACATCCAGCTCTTGACCTTACTTGCTTCCCCTTCAGGGTGGTTTCAGGCAGGTCTTTTTCTAGGGTGTTGTATTATTTGGCTTTTAGAGGTTATATATTGCATATATGGGCTCCAGACCAAGTAACATCTTTGTTGGGTCTGTTGCGAAAAATATAGCAGCCTGGAGTTGATCGCCATGGGCTCTACTGCTTTATACCATTTTGCTACCCCTGGGATATTTGGTGTTTTCCATCTCATCAAAATCAATCTCTTAGTCAGCCTGGTGACACTGAGGATTAAGGCGCTGGACGCCACACCTCATGCTGCACCGGAGACCTGGGTTTGGGAACGAGCCCGGACACTGGGGGTCGGCAGGGGAGGAGAGGATTGAGTGTCCATGGACTGCTGTCCTCTCCTGGGAGGGATAAGGGGTTTGTCCTGCACATGTGGTGATACCTAGCAAGGCTGATGGTACCACAGTCACATGGACCTAGCAGGGGTACTACAATGGGATGCCGCCTTCTGGACTTGCACAGGAATGTGCATGTAACGGGCTGGGTGACATTGCACAGCCCTCGTTGGGGAACACCAAGCAAAATCCCTCCCTCCAGTAAGCAAGGCAGGGCCAGTGGCACCACGTCCACTGCCGGGTGTAAGGACGCACACTCTGGATCCCTCCCATAAGGCTACCCCAACCAATACTGTAGATAGGGTGCCAGAGGAGATGGTGGTCCTTCCTCGGAGAACATAGACCCTGGGGGTTTAGGTGTGCCGAGTGGGTGATGGGATGGTCCCTGACTGGAGAGGTGTGATCTGCACTTCAGGCAGGATGGGATAACCCCGATGACTGAGACGCCCATGCTGGAGAGAGTCTGAGGTAGGAGAGTAGAAATAAATTGTAAAAAAAATCAATCTCTTAGCTTCTGCTGAGGCCTGCACCAGCCAGTGCAGCTGTGGGTTTCTCAGGTTCTCATTTGGGGCCTGAGTCCTAACAGGAGGAGAGCTGATTGGCATGGGACACTGGTACCCATGACTGCCGTGCATTCTCTTGTACTGCAGCCCAAAAATGGCTGTATGTCTGGGCAGTTCAAAGTATATGAAGGAGGTTTGCATTGTCCCCATTGCACCTCCAGCACTGGTCTATGTGAAGTAGGCCCATTCTTTTCAGGAGTGTGGGGTACAGTACCACAGATGTAGGATTTTCTTCTGCATTAACCAGCTCTTTGGGTCTTTGCAGGCCTTCTGAGTCACTCTCCAGCACCCACCCTACCCACTTCTCTTCAGATATAGTTCTGCCCAGCATTATCTGCCACCCTATTCTGGCCCTCAAGGATTGTTTGGGTGTCTGATTTTTATCATGGCCTGTATCCGGCCAGCTAGGCCCTTGGGCTTTATAGCCATTTTATCATGGGGTGGGCTGGGGGCATGCTCCTTACCTTTGCTGTATGTTTTACACTGAAAGTTACCTCTTTGCCAGGTTGTAGACACACTCCGTATTTGGAGAAATTTCCATTGGTCAGAAGCGGGAATGACATATTTTTCCCTCAGATCCACCATTATTTGGGTCCACAATGTTCCTACTTTTGTGATATTCCTAGTTTTCCAGGAACTCCACAATATATTCTTTTGCCTACCTGGAGGATGGGGTTGAGCCATAAGGCATATAATTACCAGGATGTATTCACATGTTTGCTAATTTCTCCATCCTCTGAACAGCTGAGTAAGCAGCTTTAATAGTAAGCCAGGATGTGAATGATTTAGGTAGGGGACAGGTAAACAATACTGCAGGGTGTGCTCCTTCCAAGACAGAGGTCTCCATTTGTACCCAGGCTGGGTGGTCCTGGCTAACTTTCCTAAACATTCTGATTGAAGTGGCCAAGTTGCAAGTAATAGCAAATGATGGAAGTCCAGCATGTTCCACCTCCCTGTCTCTGTGGGCTCTTAATTTTTCCCTGCTAAACCTAGCCTTACTTGTGCCCCATAAGAAAGTCTTTATAATTTTATTTATTTTATCAAACCAGGCTTTAGGAATCTCAACTGGGAGGTGTGCCAGTAAATAATATAACCTAGGGCCGCTATCATCTTAACAGCTTCTATTTTGCCCATTAGGGAGAGTTTATGTAGTGCCCATCTGTCTGTCTCCTTCAAAGGGTATTAATGGCGGGGTGAGATTGTCAGGTATTAAGCTACTAACTTTGTTTGATATCCTGATTCCCAAGTATTTTATGCCACCTTTTGCTATTGCTAATCCCGCTGATAACACCTCCAAGGGAGTGCAATATCACTGAGAGGCAAGATCTTTGATTTATTTGTATTTATACACAGTCTTGACAGTGCTTCAAAATTAATTAGGATCCCCAGTATTGCTGGTAGGCTGGCTCCTATGTCTTCTGTGAGTATTGGGTAATCATCCATTTATAATTTGGTGGTGTACTGCTCCTCCCAATCCTTATTCCCTTTATCCCAGGGTACATTCTAAGAGCTTGTGCCAATGGCTCTATAGCCTGTACAAATAATAGGGGAGAGAGACAACCTTGCCTCATGTCTCTATATAATTGGAAGGGGTCTGAGAGGGGTGTCATTCGTCAGTAGCCTGGCCATTGGGACTTCATACAGGGTGTGGATCAAACCACAAAAGCCACTCCTGAAGTTCCTTCCACCCACATGTGGTGCAGGTACTCCCATTCTATGGAGTCAAAGGCCTTCTAAAGGTCACTGTAAGGGTCACCACTGGTGTCGTAAGGTTGCTAACCTTCTGAATGAGGGTAACTAAAGCCCACATCTGGTCAGAGCTTGCCCTTCCTTTTATAAAGCCTACCTGGGCTGGATGTGTCATTCCGGTAGGAGGTGTTCCAACCTAGAGGCCAGCACTTTGCCAGCATTTTGGCATCTGCATTTATTAGCAAATGGGATGATAGCTGGTAGGGCTAATATGCTCCTTACCCTCCTTGGACAACACCGTTATAATGGCCTCTCCTAGGGTTGGTGGTAAAGAGTGTTTTTGTGTGCCTCTTCCAGCATCAGCAGCAGTAGGGTTGCCAGTTAGGTAGCCACCACTTTATAATAGTCATGTGGGTACCCATCGCCTCCTGGAACCTTGTTGAGGACCCTGGCCATGATGGTCGTAGTTATTTCTTGGAGTGTAAGGGTGCATCTAATGGTTCTTTTGTACTTGTGTGAGCTTGGGCAATCTAAGTGTACTCATAAACTCCTAAAGGCCTGACCCTCCCATGTAGTGTGTGAGGCATACAATTCCTTGTAGAATGTCTACATGATTTCATTAATTTCTTTCAGGTGGTTTGCATTTGCCCATCTTCCCTGTGAGTTGGGCTATGTGCCTTTGCCTGTTGCTTATGCAGGCGAAAGGCCAGTAGTCTACTATTATTTTCCCTGGGCCTAGTATTTAAATTTTGTGTTGGATTTGGAGCTGCCTTCCTGGTAGCTAGGTATTAAGTTTGATCCTGAGGGCTGTAGGTTCATATATTATGTGAGGTTTGCTGAATGTCTAGGGTCTTCTTTGTATTATTTTCTTTTTGTGCTAGCTCAGCTTCCAGTTCTGTCATCTCTTTCTCCCTCTGCTTCCACCTGTAAGATGCCTTACTAAAAATGTTGCCCTTTATGGTTGCCTCTTGTACTCCTCCCATATCCCTAGGGGATGCCAAGCCCTGTGGATTATCCTTGAAGTAATTCTGTTTCCTGTATCAGCCAGGTTTGGAAGTCCTTCTCCTGGAGTAGGAGAGGATCCATACTCCATTGCACAGATTTGGTCTGAGATGGTCTAGGGGATATTGAGGGTTATTGGGCCATGGTCAGAAAGATAAATCAGTGAAATATTCATAACTGGGGCAGCCCTGGTTATACCTGGTGATGTTAGCTAAAAGTCCAGGTAATTGGCCATGGCCTTTGCTGCAGAGAAAATGTGTAATCTCTATCTGCAGGATGTAGGGCTCTCGCATGTCTCTTAGTTGGTGCAATGTCATTAGATTCTTGTGGACTGCCTGAGCATGAATATGAGATTCTGGTCTCAAATTAGAAAGGTCTAAGATATAGCCAGGGTGAGGGTGAAATCCCACCCAGGATTATATCCGAGTTATCTTGGGACCAATCCAGTAAGGCTTGGGATAGGGTGTCCATGAATTCTGGATTATCCTCATTTGGGAGTAGTATGTTAGTTAACTCACCTGTCATGTCCAAGGCCACAGGAGAGCTCACATAGCAGCTCAAAGTGGTTGCTGATCTTGATCAGTGAGTCAACCGGGGATGCACTGCTTGCCTCTGAAAGGTGATGGACGTTCTGCTGGCTTCTGGATCTACTTGAGGTCAGGATCGGGGTTTCTTGTCTGTAGCTGGGTCATTGCACCATTTATTTTGTCGGCCTCTCTGAGCCCGTTGCCATTACGTCAACTGAAACTTGGCTGGCCTGCTGAAGAGGATCCATTACTTGGACTTCCATCTCCTGAAGTAAGGGTAGATGCCATGTTGATTTTGTAGCGGGTGGCTGCAGTTGTGCAAGAACAGAGCCTTCCCTGCACAATGTCTTCTAGGAAGAGCTCCACTTGGGCAGGATTATTGAATGTAAGCTGCTCCGCATTGTATAAAACCCAGAGCATGGAGGGTATCACAATGAGGCAGATAATCCCTTCAGTAGAGCTCATGTTTCACCCCTTCATAAGGTCTCCTTTTCTTTGAGAGCTCCTGGGAATAGTCTTGAAACAGCTGGATGTGATGCCCTTCCCAGTTCAGTGTTCCTCCTTCCTGGCAGTGTGGAGATATCGATCCTTATTGGGGCACCTCAGGAAGTGAGATAATATAGGCTGTGGTCTGTCCCCACTTCTGGTTTGGGAGCCAGGAACCTCTGTGCCCTCTCTAGCTCTGGCTGAGGAGGTTCTTTAACTGTAACAGGCTTGGAAGAAAAGTTGTGAGGAAGGTCAGCATGTCAGTTCCTCCGACCCCTCTGGTACCTCCACTATTCACAGGTTATTTCATCTAGATCTATTTTCCATGTCATCCACCTTTGACAGAAGATATTGAATGTGGCCATGGTGTTCACAAAGATAGCACTGGTGGGTGTGTAGGATTTCTTGTGAATATTTACTGTCCTTTCAGTCCCAGCTACCCTAGATGTTAAAGCTTGCATTTCTGTTACAGTTTTTGTAGAGGTGTCCTTTAGTTGGGCAGTATCAGTAAGTATTTTGTTCAGTCTCTCTGAGATACTTGCCAGTTTACTGGAGATTGTTTTCCCTCTGCTAGTGCCATAGCTGAAGAACAGTGGTGTTCCAGTGCGTAGATGAGGTTTCAGAGGCTGTGCTTCAACTGCTAGTCTGGGGATGTAGCTCTGTCACAGGCAGTGCCTCAAGGTGTCTCTTGGTATCCCTTTTTGATAGTTTTTGATGGAAAATCTAAGCCGTTCCCAAAAGAATGGTACCGAAATGTAGAACTCAGTTTGATGAAGGCTGCTGTTCTGTTTCTATTCGGTTTAGCAGCAAGATGGCCATTGGATGCCATAGATTGTAATTCCTAGAGATTCTCTAGTGGATTCAGGCTGTCACCATCTTGCCTGGCAAGCCTCCCCCATTTTAAACATTTTGTAAGAGGTGAGGGATCATAGTTAGGCCTGACTAGGTGGCCAACTGATCCCTTCCACTTTCTGATTGAGATACACAGGGTTTATGTGATAATGGTGGACGTCTAAATGCAATCACCGCTATCACACAGTCAGAGTGCAGAATACATTTTGGCACTCTGACAACTCCTACACTAGGACAATGGAGCCAGGACAGTTTTTACTGCTTTCTGTGAGGACTGCACCCCACACACCCCTATTCGTGGGGTGCTTAGTCCCCGCATCCCCTACTTAGGATTCTCAACTCCAGGGGTGCAAGTCAAGGGGTGAAAGCAGTAAAAAATAAAGATGCAGGCTGGGCGCAATAAAACTGCACCAGCGCCTGGACCTGAACCCGGTACCTCACCCTCCCCAACCACTAGCCAACCCTCGACTCCATGGCGCAGCTCAGCCTGCAACCAGCACCACCACCAACAGCCCCTCTGCCCCTCCCAGCCCACTCTCGCTGTGCTCATCCCCCCACCTGTACGCATAGTGACATCCTGTTGCCTAGTTCACCCACAGCCTCATCCGGTCACCCTACCTCCCATCACCTTGAGTGGATTGCACTGGGAAGGAGTCACCGTTATGGACGGTGCCCTTCCTCATGTGCCCACCTCATGGGTTACCAGCTACACAGCCCACTGTCAGGTGTGTAGTGATGTGAACCAAGGGAAAGCATGGGGCAAGCCCCATTGAAATGAATGGGACTGATCAGCATGTTGGACGGGGCCTTTGCTTGCTTCGGAAGGTGGTGGAGTTTTGCTGGCTTCTGGATCTACATTGAGGTCAGGATCGGGGTTTCTTACCTGTAGCTGGGTCATTGCTCCATTTCTTTTGTCGGCCTCTCTGAGCCTGTTGCCACTTGTCTGGGACAGATTTTTATTTACTTTGTAATACATTATGATGATGACTTGGAGATTAATAAGTGCCACTGATCAATTAACAAGGCCCTTGTTAGTCAATCGGTAGCCCTTATGAATGTGAATATTGCACTATACTACAAATTAGAAATCACAGAGTGGATTAAATTCATAAATTTAGGTGCACTTGTGAATTTCTCCATGAAGTGAAGTTTCTTAACTTGGCACACCTCTAGGTATCACAGGGAACCATGGAAACAGTCCTTGATCAACTCACACTGCATCAGTCCTGGACTCAGGAGCAAAATAAACAACAACATGGTCTAGCCACTCATGGTGCTGTGAGAAGAAATGAGGCTCTTGCATTATGAGTGGCTGTACAAATCTAAACACTGAGAAGAAAGAAAAATAATACATGTTTTCTGCAGCTGCAGTGTGTTACCTCGGTTAGACTTAGGCCCTGTCCACACTATGCCTCTGTAATGTTACAGAGGGCTCAAACCATTACCATAACAGTTTGTGTTTACACCTGTAACGTTACAGAAGGCATTTCCATAATCGTTGTTCAAACCACTTATGAGGTGGTTTGAACAATGGTTATAAAAATGTTGTGCCCTGTAATGTTACCAGCCATAGTGTGGATGTGTGAGCGTGTAGCTCCAGCATTCCCCAGTGCGGCACAAACTACATTGTGGGTAGGGTGCAGCTGTAACATTACATGGCACCCACAATGTGGATGGGCTGTAATGGTTCCAAACTGTTATCGAGACTGTTTGCGGCAGTGTGGACACTGTAACGGTTCCGGTCTATAATGGTTTGGAACTGTACAGACTGTAAGTGGTGTAGTGTGGACAGAGCCTTAGATGCAATCCAGTTACATGTACAGTAATCATTGGAGAGCTGATAGCTACATGGAGCATTTATTACATCTGAGATTTTACTTTAGCAGGGTTTGCTATAACAAGGAGTGCTGTACAACAGCAAAGACTTTCAGAAATGTAACTACAAAGGCAGTCAGAAATATACCTACTCACACAGTCAGAAATTCAAGTTGCAAACAGTCAAAATGCAGTTATAGACAGAAATGCAAATGCAAACAAAATGCAACTGCACTTAGTCAAATACAAAAGCAAATGCAAAGGAAATACAGGTGAGAACAATTTACTACACATTTAGAAGCGTGTGTCACAAAGAGCACACTAGCTGCTATCCTAAATGCCTACACACTGTGGAAGGGCAATGTGAGGTGTTCCTGGGACAATAAGCCACACAGCAGTGCTCTAAACACCCAATGCATCATTCACAAATCAGCGCTCTAGCGCCCTGCGCAAGATCATTGGCTAGCCATGGGGTGCCGCACCAGTGCTGGTACAGAGGCATGCCAATGAGTGCACCCAATGTGATGCCCATTCACAAGGGCACTGCACACCATTGGGGGCATGCAGTACACCAAAGAGGAAGAGGCATGTCAGTGAGTGTACCCCATGTGATGCCCATTCACAAAGGCACTGCACAACATTGGTGGGCATGCAGTACACAAGGAAGAAGAGCATGCAGTAAGTGCACCCCACGTGATGCCCATTCACAGCACTGCACACCATTGGGGGCATGCAGTACACCAAGGAGGAAGAGGCACAGTCATTGCACCCCCCATGGTGCCACTGCAAAACATTGCTGGCCCACATACCATGCTGCCCCAGCCTCATGAACCAGAGGAGGACTGGGGCTGCCCAGGCTGTCACCCAGTGTCTCTGCATGGTCACTGTTTGCAGGTACCAGAAACCCCTGCACCTTGCAGGGGCCAGGGATCCACTAGCGGACCAGGTATGGGTATCCCATTGGCCACCTGCCCATGTCCACCACTCTGCCCCATGCACCAGCATGCCGGGGAGGTCCACAGACAGGAGGTATGTGGTGGCTGGTGAATGTGAATGCCAGCTACCTTACACCTGTCACCCAGGTGCAGAGCTGTGTGGTGGGTTATATGCATTTGCGGTTAAAACCCTACCTCACTGAGAATCGCAGCCAGTATAAATAGAAAGTACAAAGGAGCACTGTCCTTACCTTTTAGCACTTCTCACTGCCTGAAGCCATGTTGTGAACCCCAACCTACAGCCACCTCCCACCCAGGTGAAATGAAGTTCATTAATTCATGAACTTTCACGAATGTTTGATGACTGAACATTCATCAGCATTTGCCAGCTGTTCTTCATCTTGGTTCATAAACCTGCTAATGAACTATTCATCAACAGGAAGTTCATGAAGTTGCTAAACCTTTAAGGACCATGATGTACTGAGACAAATCAGTTTACATAACTAATTTGTATATTGGAATACACAGTTTCCACTGTAAAATGTGTTTAATTATTTCAAACGTTTTACCAAAGTAATCATACTGAGCTAGTGTCAGCTCATTTCCAGATGCATTCTGGGGTGAGAGGGATAAAGAGAAGAACAAAGTACAATATATAAAATAATACAATAATATGGACATTAGTGTAACAAAATTTACATTTACTAGAACAGCTTAAAGAACAAAACTGCAGTTCAGTAAGTTACTATTCAGTAAACAAGAAAAGTTAAAACTATATATATATATATATATATATATATATGTTTATTTATTTATTTGCAAGATTTACCAGGAAGGCATACTGAGCAAGATGCTCGATTCCAGATGCGACCTGGGGGCCTAGACCCAGTACATGGCAAATAATAGAAAAAGTACAAGTACAGAGATTGTAAAAGAAACAATAGCATAGGATTTGTACAAATATAATACAGTGTAACAGGTACAGGTTAAATTTAAAAGGTAAAAAGCATCATAAAATCAGACCTGTTTCAGATTAGGAGGAGGGAATGTATGTTCTATAGGGCAATTAACTATTTGAGCTCTGTAAAGGATTAGTATTTTTAAACTCACCAAATATTCAAGAGTTGCAGATTCTGCTCATATAAATAGCAAGCTGGCCTTTTAATTTATAAAGGGAAGGTGAGCACGATTCCATCTGATTAATGAGCAAGATAAAATTAGTAAATATAAGGTAAGTTAATAATTCTAAAATGTAGTGTGAGAAAAGCCACTAATTAGAAAATGTTCAGTTTAGTAAAAAATTGTCATAATATATTGGTTGGTTGTGTGAGAAAAAAGTTACAGGAAACTCTCAACTTCAGTTTCTCAATGCCTGAAAGCTCAATAAAAGCTATTTTGAATGATCTTATAGTGTATGAGAGAGGTGCTGTTGTGTCTAGAAATCAATTACTGGAATCAATCTGTTGTGCATTAGTAGTGATGGCAAACTGCTGTTGTGCTTCACTACAGATGCCACTAATAATGCACAACAACAGCAAATCAGTGCTCATGCTGAAACCCCTCGAGTCACACTGACTGTTGCCAGAGCTGTCATTCCAATACCTGTCTGACAGACCGTGACAGCACCTTCAGCAATGGGTTAAAAGTGAAGTGTCAACTAATGGCTAACATGGTTAACACAACCCTCACATTGAAATGGGCTAAATTAATTTTAGAGGAAGCAAATTAAAGAACAATAAAGAAAACAGAAAAGGATGTACTTTTTTAAAAGTTATCTCACAGACCGAGGAGAGTAGAAACATTTATGACACAGGGTTATCAGAACGTGATGAAATAATAGCCGATTTCATTTTCAAACTGGAGAGACAAGATGGGGGACAATATGAGCCATGCACAATCAGAGGTTACAAAGGTAATCTTGACAGGTACCTCATAATGAACAATATGGCCATGCCATTTTCCATGGCAAGTAGGACTCATTCAAAGAAATGCTGGTAACCCTATCATTGAAACAAAAGTTTCTCAAGAAACTTGGAAAAGGCAGTAGACCCATGCAGTCTGAAGCTCTGACACAGCAAAGATGTGGACAAGCTACATACAAGTGGTATATTGGGTTTGCAAAACCCTGAGTCCCTGCTGAATATGTTATTTCTCAATAATTGCATATATTTTGCACTGTGTACAGCTGTGCAGTGCACCTTACGATGGGGTGACCTTCAGCTGCTAGTGGCCACAGAGGGACATCAATATTTACAATATGTTGAGCTGCAGACAAAACCACACTGGTGACAACACAAGAAAGGTAGGAGCAATTAAGCCTCGATATACAAAATGTTAGTAACCCCAATCAAGACGCAGTTGCTGTCTATGAGTTGTATGCCACATGCAGCTCACCTGCAATGCAACTGAATAATGCCCTTTCTACCTGGCATCTAACGTTAATTACAAGCCATGGTTCTCTAGGTGGTACCATGCCATGCCATTTGGTGAAAACAAAATTTGTGGAATGCTTAAAAGGATCAAAGTAAAAGCCAGATTTCTACCCAAGAAAAGAATCACCAACCACTCCACAAGGAAAACATATTTCAGAGATTGATCGATGCTTATGTACCACCCACTGAAGTCCAGAAAGTGTCTGGACATCGATGCCCGCAATCAAGAAATAATTATAGTTCCTGTCTGATGATAAGCAGAAAAGGAACTCAGAAATATGTACAGGTACAAGCAACAGAATCACAGCAGCTACCACCTCTTCATTGTCTGTATGTACCTCTGCAACTCCTGCTCAACAGTCCTTGCCTGTGAAAACACAAAATCCCCTGGAAGACTTGACAAATCTGCATGTGTTTGGAAATAACTATGTTTTTCAGCAGGGTGTTACTGTCAAAATTGTGCACCGATATGGTCATAAGAAATGAAGGATTGCTGTGATCAAGGACAGCTCAGATGACAGCTCGTAGGCTGCTTAAGGTAAGCTCCGCCCCAACTAACTCACACACATTTGCTGTTCCTGTTGTCAATTGAAGTTACAAAACTTGATTTTTTTCTCCACTGGTAGTCAGCAGACCTCTGAGCAAATGCCCAGAAAACAACAACAGATAAGACTGCTATTTTGTTGTGATGTCACTGTTTTACTTGTCTTTCCCTCTAGTCAACTTGTTTGTTCCTTAGAGAAAAAGTTAATTCTCACTAGTTGCGAATCTGGTGTATGATGTTGTTGAAATATGTGCATTTAAAGAACAGTTGTGGTTAAATGGTGTCCGGATTACATGTTTCTATGAAAATTGTGATCAGCTTCAGTGCAAGTTTACTACTATTAAGTGTAAAATTGTGAATGACTTATTCACTACAAAGATTGTGAATGAGCAGGCATACACAGACAAAGGTATGCTCAGAATCTCGAGGTTTCCATGGTGACAGGAGACCTCTCAAGCTGCACCTCCAAGGTCTACCACCACCAAGGAAACCTTTCGATTCTAGCATACCCTTGTTGTGTATGTCTGCTCCTACACAGTCCTTAATGTTGTGCTTACCTGTAAGTCTTAGCAGTCCAAAGTTATTCATATGTAAATCAGCCTGTAATTAAGGGCTGTGGGAAGCCACGTTTTAGGTTTCTGACAGGCAATGATGTCACTGCAGTCTTAGCCCTGCTTTGACTGCAGATACTCAATGAGGTTAGATAGGAAGCTGACTATGTTTAAGGCATTATTAAAACACTTTCTACTTTTATAATATTTGTTTTGTATGTTCAAAGAAACTAGTGAGTTATCACCTTTATATTTCAAAGTGTTAGTAAAAATAATCCACCAGAATTCTGATATTGTTATGTTAGAAAATACCATGACAATTACTTCAGAATATTTCAGTAAGAATCTGTCATACTTTTAACTTTATCAAAAGAAATAAGATACTCTTTAATAACGCACTTCAAGTTATGCATGTTTAAACACTGTTGTCCATCTATGTGTTTTTGCAATTAACAAACAGATTTAGACTTTGCTATATTGGTCTTTGTAAGAACAGATCCAGAAGTAAATGATTTGATACCTTTATTGTACCAACATCGATGTAACAAAAAGAACAAAGTGCTTTAGCTTTTAGATCAACCCAGTCCTTCCTCGAAAGCGTAATGACCTTGTGATGCAATTAACAAACAAATAATTGTGACCTATCTTTTCTTTTCAAGTCAAATCTGGAAAGAAAGGAATAATATTTGCAGAACCATAACAAATGTTCACAGTTTTTTTAAATCACTGCCCAGGAAAGGAACATGAGCAGAAACCTGTTTCCAGGTGTGTTTTAGAAGCACTGGGAGGTTAAGTGATTTGTTCTGGTAACATAATATGTAAGCAGAGCATGCTGGAATCAGAACAGGTTCTGCTGGATGAACCAACCTTGTTCACAGCTCACTGCTCTAATCCGTAGGCTCTACTGCCATCCGATCATCAAAACGACACATTTCAGGACTCTATAGTGCCAGCAGGTGCGGGGCCCCATATGAGGATTTCTAGGCCCTGGCTGTGTTCAGGTCATTACACATTTCTGGGCTGCCGCAATACCACCTTCTAACTTCCTTTTTCCATCCATTCTCTTACAGCCTGTTCTCCTATAATCATGAGTTTTGGCGTGAACTCTGGACTACAAAATGCAAATGAGGCCCCATACCTGCTGTCATAACACCATGGGGCCAGCCTTGAAATGTCTAGTTTTGATGATCAGCTGGCAGTGCAGCCTAGAGGTTAACACAAAGAGCTATGAACAAGCTTGGTTCATCCAGCAGAAGGGCTTTGGTTCCAACATGCTCTGCTTGCTTGTGTGACCAGAGCAAAGCCACTTAGCTGCCTTGTGCTCCCAGAATACACCTGGGAACAAGCTGCAGCTCAGTGTGCCTCCTGGACAATGATAGTAAAAACAATCTGAACATTTGTTATGATTCTGCAAATATTATTCTCTTTCTATTCAGACTTTACTTGAAAAGAAAATATAGGACACAATTACTTGTTTATTAATTGCAAAAACACACAGGTGCGATATTCAAGCGAGTTGTGCCTGGCAAATCCCAAGCGCTCGAGCGAAGATCAGTACGTATGCGGCAGGCGGGGGGAGGCCATGCATATTCCGCACATCCCGACATTCAGCCTGGGATGTGCTGAGTCCATGCATGCACAACCCCTACTTGTGCCACACAGGTGAGCCAAAATAAAAAGGAACAGCGGCTGGCCACACAGGTGAGCTGTATGTGCAGGGTGCAACCACGGCGCTGCCACCTGTGGGTGGCCACTTTATCCGGCTGCACCTCCATGGCGGTGCCCCCACATGCCTGATTGCAGGCATCTGTTTAAAATAATAATATCCTATCTCCTGGTGATCCAGTGGACCTCTGTCAGCCAGATTGCGGGCTTAAGTAAACAGAAATCACGTCCAATATTCCTGGTGGTCCAGTGGACTGCTACTGCAGCCAATGGGCATTGTAATAATAATTTAAAGTCCAATATCCTAGTGGTCCAGTGGACTGCTTGCAGCCCGATCGTGGGCATTTGTAATAATAATTTAAAGTCAATATCCTGGTGGTCCAGTGGGCTGCTTGCAGCCGATCGTGAGCATTGTAATAATAATTTAAAGTCAATATCCCTGGTGGTCCAGTGGACCGCTCACAGCCAATCATGAGCATTTGTACTAAAAATTGAGTCAATATCCCTGGTGGTCCAGCAGAATCCCCCTCCCCACCGCTCACAGGCCCACCACCCGCTCCCCGGTCAGTGGTGGGCGGCAGCACCACCCACCTGCCACCCGCCACCCCGCCCGCCGACTGACACCATAGGTGGGGCTGTGCCCATTGGTCCACAGCATGAGCCAATGGGCGTGCAGCGTACCACACAGTCCAGATATGTGATCCATTCACATATCTGGACTGTGTAGTACGGTATTGGCTGCATGCCCATTGGCTCACACTGTGGACCAATGGGCATACAAGCCCTACCTATGGTGTCAGTCGGCAGGCAGCGGGCGCAGGTGGGTGGGTGCTGCCGCCCACCGCTGATGGGGAGCGGGTAGGGGCTCAGTGGCAGGTGGAGAGGGGATTACCGCTGGATCACCAGGGATATTGGACTTCATTTTTAATACAATGCCTGCAATTGGCTGCAAGCATTCCACTAGATCACCAGGGATATTGGACTTTAAATTATTATTACAAATGCCCATGATCGAGCTGACAGCAGTCCACTGGACCACCAGGAATATTGAGCTAAAGTATTATTACAAATGCCCATGATCGGCTGACAATGGTCCACTGGACCACCAGGAGTGTAGGACATGGTTTATGTCTACTGAAGCCTGCAATCGGGTTGACAGCAGTCCACCGGACCACCAGGGATATAGGATGATCTATTTTACTTAAGTCTGCGATCAGGCTGTGAGGCACATTGCCATGTTGTGCAGGGGTGTCGGTTCGACGGCTGCTGCCTGGCAGGGCGCCAGGCGCAAGTCGCAGGGAATTGGTGCACCTGCATGCAATGGGCTATAATGACATGCAAATGGCCCCATTTGTGCCTTGCATACATTATGTCCCCATTTGCATGTGCATTTTTGAATATCGCAGTTGTTGTGCATAGTGCAACGGAACTGTGCTAGCGCATCCCCTGCTCCACTCTGGCCACTTGCACTAGCGCAGTGCCACTGCGCCATGCACACTGGGGTGGCCAGGGTGTGATATTCAACGATACTGTGGTATGGCGTAGCTCCGCTTGAATATCACCCAGTCAACGCCCTGAGCAGCCAAGTTGCACTGTGCCCAGGCTTGCACCACAGCCTGGTGCAGTCTGAATATCTGGGCCACAGAAAACAGTGTTAAAACATGCATAACTTGAAATGTGTTTTAAAAGAGTATTTTACTTCTTTTTAATAATGTTAAAAGTATAACACTTTCTTACTGAAATTGTTTGGACTGAATGGGATTTTCTAACATAACAATACCAGAATTGTACTGGATTATTTTTATGAACAGTTTGAAATGTAAAGTGATAACTCACTAGTTTCAGTGCACATATAAAACAATTATTATACATGTAAAGTGTTGAAATAATACCTTAAAACACACTTAAAATATAACTTTCCATTTAACCAATTAAATTATCTGAAGTCAAAGCAGGGCCAGGTCTGCGGTGACATCGTCCGGTCAGAAGTCTAAAACACATAGCTGCCCCCAGCCCTTAATTACACACTGGTTTACATATGAATAACTGAACTGCTGAGACATACAGGTAAGCTTGACAGCTCACTCAGATTAGCTATTTATAGTCTTCTGGACATTAAGAAACCCCAGAGATGAGAGTTATCCTTTAACTGTTGAGGGATCTGCTTCGTGTTTGCCCAGAGTGCAAACACTGTTTGAGAAAAGGGCTAACACAGGGTTGCCTGATGAATTAATCAATATTATAAAAGCAGGGTAATTCTGGTCACCAAAATTACTGACAGTCTGTTTCCATAAAAGTTCCATGGAGGAAAAACATGGTCTTTTGTTGGCCTATATGAATGTTTATGTTCAAGAATGGTCTTGATCAGAGTCTGTCCATTTGTTGGTCTTTAGAATTCATAATTATTCATGAATATGATTGCTGGACATTGATGCACATTCATGGACTCGGTTCATGAACTGTTCAAGAATAGTACAAGGATGTCCAAGAAAGGCCATGATCACATCACCTGGGCTGAGGTGGGCTCCGTGTCTGCTGTCTCTGAGAGAGGTATACCAGCTTTTCACAAACCAGAAGCTATTTAATCAGGAAAGCAGCTGAAATCATCAATACCTTGTCGATTTGTTCACCAGGTGCGTCATGCCAAAACATTTCTTGGCAGCACACAATTAAAACTTAATCACAAGAGAGAACTAGGCTATACTTCTACAACCCTTTCTGCATTCAAAAGTAATAATTGGCAGGGGATTGAACTATCTGGTCATGACGGCCCTGCTTTCACTGCTGAGAACTGTTTAACATTTCTGAAAAAAAAAAAAAAATCCCACCATTTCTAGCTACACAAATGTATGCAATGCTAGTGAAAATAAAAATGGCTGCATACTTGGGATATTTTAGTTGATGACAGGCCTGAAGTGAGAATATTCCAGTATTCTCACTTTAGACCTGTCACCAACAAATATTCCCATCTCCGGCCTGCTACTGTGGTTTGGCTAAATAATGTGAGAGCAACCTTGACACTGTTTGGTGACATTAAAGAGGCACTGTGCTGCATTCTGAGTGACGTTAATAACATAGTGTGTAGCAGTAAAACAAGCATTTGTCAATGCGAATGTTTGCTTACTGGCATTGGCAGTGGTAGTGTAGAAGTTACAGAGCTGCGTAATAGGAATGGCAGTGAAGTATTGAACTGAAGCCAACCCCACCACCACCCTGCAGAGAGTGACAGGCATCGGGGTGTGCATTTGGGTGAATCAGGCATAACGGCCGCCATTTCACCACACCACTCTGCAGAGACTGACAAGTGTGCACGTGTTCCTTGGGGTCTTTGGCCCTTATCACTACCCATTTCATTAGGAAATATGGTGAGATGGGTGCGATATAGGAGAATGGGGTGAAGTTTGGGGCGAAGAGTCCAAGGCATACCTCGATGCCTCTCAGTGACTGCAGGGTGTGGAATGGTATGAGCATCACAGGCAAGAATCCCAAGTCACACCCCTGATTCCTGTCATAGGGTTGGGTGATTTGTTGAAAAGCCTAATACCTCAGGCATTCGTTGGTATTTTAACTCAAATTTTCAAAATGTTTGTTTTGTGACCCACCTCATGAACAGGGGAATATCAGTTTGGTAGCGAGCTGCTTATGCACAGTGACTACGGGATTTAGCACCACAGGTGCAAAAATATTCGAACAGGCTGTAAAATGACAGCTGTACTTTTTCATGGGGAGGTGTAAAAATGGCTATGTTGCAAATGTGTAGTAAAATATTTAAAAATGGTGAAGTCACGGCGTACATAGAAACTGTGCAGCATGCGCCCGTTATATAAGTAGGTTGGGGATATTTTATAGCAGATTGTCAACTCAGGCATTTGGTGCCTCCGATCATGAACAGTGTCACTGTGATTTTCTTTATCTGTCCGAACAATGATTTCCCACAGCGACCACGCATCTCTGCACTGAAAGTGTGAAAACACACTTGACCATGTTGTGAAAATGGCAGCTGTACTGTTCATAAGGAAGTGTTGAAAAATGCCACTAGTGAAAATCTGGACTGAAAATATTACAAAGTCATGAACTAACGAGGATGCGTGGAAACTGCACAATGCTCACTCGTAACACAGTCATTTATGGACTTTTGTCACCAAATTTTCAACATAGCCATTTTAAGACCTCTGCTCATGAACAGTGTAACTGTGATTTTCTTAATCTGTCCCAAACATTGCTTTGACACCAACAGCACCATTGTGCGCTACATGTGCGATAACACATTTTGGGTGACATATGAAAAATTGCAGCTGGACTGTTCATAAGGAAGTTTAATAAAATGGACATGTTGAAAATCTAAA
This sequence comes from Neoceratodus forsteri, assembly GCA_016271365.2. Taxonomy (NCBI): domain Eukaryota; kingdom Metazoa; phylum Chordata; order Ceratodontiformes; family Ceratodontidae; genus Neoceratodus; species Neoceratodus forsteri. The sequence goes on from JADMNL010000032.1 coordinate 186,312,408, forward strand.
TGAAAATATTAAATTTGCAAACTTACGAGCATGCATAGGAACTGCAAGCACACTAAGTAAAACAGTCATTTTTAGGAATTCTGTCACCAAATTTTCAACATTGCCATTTTAAGATCTCTGCTCATGAACAGTGACACTGTGATTTTCTTAATGTGTCCCATACACTGAGTTCGCTGTCGACTGCGCCATTGTGCGGTACATGAAGCGGAAACATGTTTTGGGTGAGATGTGAAAAATGACAGCTGTACTACTCATAAGAAGGTGTGGAAAAATGGCAATGTTGAAAATCTGGAGTGGAAATATTGAAAATTCGCAAACCTCTGGCGTGCGTGGAACTGCATAGCGTGCAGCTCATAAAACAGTCATTATTAGGAATTTTTCTCCAAATTTTCAACATAGCCATTTCAAGACCTCTGCTCATGAACAGTGTCACTGTGATTTTCTTAATTTGTCGATACATTGATTTCGCTTACCGACTGCGCCATTCTGCGCTACAAGGGTGCAAACACATTTTGGGTGAGATGTGAAAAATGACAGCTGTACTACTCATAAGACAGTGTGGTGAAATGGCAATGTTGAAAATCTGGAGTGAAAATATTGAAATTTCAGCGAACTTACGAGCCTGCTGTAGGAACTGCTAGCATGCGCTCGTTAAACAGTCATTTTTGGATTTTGGCACCAAATTTTCAACATGGGGTTTTGCCCCTTCCTCATGAATGATGTCACTGTCATGGTGGTATTCCAGTCCTGAAGGGTGATTTCCAGTCACTGCGCAGTCACTGTGCGAAATCACCCTTGAGCCCAATAACACCATGACAGTGACATCATTCATGAGAAGGGTCCCAAAACCCCATGTTGAAAATTGGTGCAAAATTCCCAAAATGCCTGAGATATGCAATAAAGTTGAACCCTCCTATGTAGCCCATTATACAGCTTACGGCATTTCCTCAGTTCGCGGTCGGCTTTGAAGAGTGCAGACCTGTTCCCGGTCCACGAAGATTGTCGTGCGGAGTCTGGAGGTAAGTATGGGGTGAGGGGTGTGGGAGGCTGGGTGCGCAGTGGGTGGGTGTGGGTTGTGGGAGGGGTTCGGAGGCACACTGGGGAACCGTTTTGTTTTACAGGTTAAAACAAAAAAAGACTAGTGGGACCGCTTGGCACGCTGGGGTGGGCTCCCAGCGTGGCACCAGGACTTTGGGGCGTTCAGCCAGCGGGGATTGGGCACCCCGTCGGCAAAAAAAATAAAAAAAGCGGGACCGTTTGCCACGCTGGGTGGGCTCCCAGCGTGGCACAAGGACTTTGGGAGGGGGCGTTCAGCCAATGGGGATTGGGCACCCCGTCGGCAACATGACGGATTGCCACGCTGGGGTGGGCTCCCAGCATGGCATCAACTATTGGGAGGAGGGAGAGGACAGGCGCAGTTCAGCCCGCGAGGATTGGGCACCCGCTGGCTATACGCTGCGTGCGGGGGTCGCCACGCCTGCAGCTGGGGGAGCTGCGCGTGAGCAGCTTCTTATCGCTGCTCACTCAAGCGTAGCTCCCTTTCAACTGTATGCCACTGCATTTTGGGCGTGTCATAGACAGCTCCAAATGCATATTAACAGGACGCGCCTGCCAGCACAGTGCCTGAACTGGAGGAGGAGGTGACACACCTCCGAAATCTCCGATGAAGGCACTATGTTTCTTGCACATGCGTGCAAGCAAACATAATCAACCAGAAACAGTTTAGTCTTCATCACAGCAGGGACAGGCAGTGCATAAAGGAAACCCGTCACTTCTCACAGGAAAACACATATTGGATGTGCTCCTCTCTGCATCCCCAGTCCTATCGTCTCACTTGAGGCTTGATTTGCTCTACATGTTGTGAAGATGAGTGAGCTGCACACTCATATTGTACATTTAGTTCATCTATTCTGCATTGTTTAATTTTTCTGTTTACTGTATTTCTCATCATCCAAGTCATACTGTGTGTTATTTTATACTGTGGTGTTATTTTATGTTTGCTTGCACATGTGCAAAAAACATAGTGCCATCATCTTAGTTTCTCAAGATATGGCAGTCATCTTCCAATTCAATCAATGTGTTTGCAGGCACGCCCGCAGTTCTCCAATGAATGCTGCAGCTGTCTATGACAGCAGTTGAAAATGCAGTGACCGTACAATTGAAAGGAGAGCTACGCTTCGGTGAAAGCGATAAGATATCATGTGCTCATGTGCACTCCCACACACACACACGCACGCATGCATACTGCATGCTCCGTGCTTCCCCCATCCATGCACGCACACACTGTATAGCTGACAGGGCTGCCCAATCCCCATCAGCTGTGCTGTGCTCCCTCCATTAGAGTTCCAGATGCCATGCTGGGAGCCCACCCCAGTGTGGCAACAGATCATATGGCCGATGGGATGCCCAATCCCTGTCGGCTCCACTGCCCCCCAAGAGACTACAGGGTGCCACACTGGGAGCCCATCCTAGCATGGCAACAGTTCCTATGGCTGACTGGGTGCCCATTCCCACATCGGCTCCCACGGCCCCCAACAGCCTTCCAGCTGCCATGCTGGGAGCCCATCCCAGGGTGGCAAACATCCCGCATAGTCCAAGTAGTAAAAAAAAACTGAAAGAAAAACCTTCCTCGCTGCTGTCTTGACCCCTCTCCCACCCGCACCCACCCACTGTGCATCCTGCCTCCCACACCCCACCTCACCCCATACTTACCTCAGAGCTTGGCATGATGATCTTTGGGTGGACTGGGAACACGTCTGCACTCTTCAAAGCTGACCGCGAACTGAGGAAATGCCAGTAAGCTGTATAACGTAATAAATAGGTTTTTCAACTTTAGTGCATATCTTGGTCATTTTGGGAATTTTTTCACCAAATTTTCAACATGGGGTTTTGGGACCCCACCTCATGAATTCTGTCACTGTCATGGCATTAATCAGCCCGAAAGGTGATTTGTGGTCACTGCACAGAACCACCTTTTGGGACTGATTTATGAAATGACAGTGTCACAGTTCATGAGAATAGGCCCCAAAACCCTATGTTGAAAATTTGGTGAAAATTCACAAAAATGACTGTTTCGAGCATGTGTTGCGCTGTTCCTATGCATAGGCTTCGTAAGTTTGCGAATTCTCAATATATTCACTCCAGATTTTCGACATTGCCATTTTACAATACCTCCTTATGAGCAGTACAGCTGTCATTTCTCACATCTGACCCAAAAGGTGTTTCCGCATATGGCGCACAATGGCGCAGTCGGTGTGCAAAATCAATGTTTGGGACACATTAAGAAAAATCACAGTGAAACTGTTCATGAGCAGAGGTGTTAAAATGGCTATGTTAAAAATTTGGTGAAAAATTCCCAAAATTACTGTTTTCACGAGCATGCGTTGCGCTGTTCACATGCGCTTGTGAGTTCCCAAATTTTCAATATTTTCACCCAGATTTTCAACATTGCATTTTACCATCACCTCCTTATGAGCAGTACAGCTGTATTTCACATCTTGGCCAAAATGTTTCTACCCTGTAGCGTACAATGGCGCAGTCGGTGTGATGAAATCAATGTTCAGGACAGATTAAGAAAATCACAGTGACACTGTTCATGAGCAGAGGTATTAAAATGGCTATGTTAAAAATTTGGTGAAATACATCCATAAAATGACTGTGTTCAAGCGGACCATTACACAGTTTCCACGCCCTTGTACTTCATGGATTTCTAATATTTCAGTCAGATTTTCACCACTGGCATTTTTCCACACTTCCTTATGAACAGTACAGCTGTCATTTTTTGCACCATGCGAAATGTGTTTTCCCACTTCCAGCACAAAATGCGTGTAGTTGCTGTGGGAAATCACTGTTAGGGACAGATAAAGAAAATTCACAGTAACACTGTTCATGAGCAGAGGTTACAAAATCCCTGCATTGACAATCTGCTGTAAAAAATCCCAAACAATTACATCATGGGTGTGCATTGTGCATTTCTATGCAGCTCATTGAATTCACCAGTTTTTTGTATTTTCACTGCAGAATTTCAACATTGCCATTTTTTGCACTCCCCATGAACAGTACAGCTGTCATTTTTCACATCCTGTTCAAAATGTGTTTTGCACCTGTGGTGCCAAATGGCGTAGTCACTGTGCAAAATCAGCTTCCGGCTAACAAACTGATATTGCCACTTTTCATAAGGTGGGGTCACAAAACCATGTTGAAAATTTGGAGTGAAATGCCAATGAACGCCTGAGGCATCAGGGTTTCCGACCATAATGCCCCAGCCTGTAGAGATTGAGAGGCATCAGGGTGTGACTTGGGATTCTTGCCAGTAATGCTCATACCATTCCACACCCTGCAGCCAGTGAGAGAGACATTGAGGTGTGCCTTGGACTCTTTGACCCCAAAGTTCACCCCACTCTCCTATACAGGACCCATCTCACCATATTTCTTGATGGAATGGGGTGAGCATAAGGACCAAAGACCCCAAGGCACACAGTGACACTTGTCAGTGTCTGCAGGGTGAGGGTGTGGTGAAATGGTGTGGCTGTTATGCCCTGACGACCCAAAGGCACATCCCAATGCCTGTCAGTTTCCTGCAGGGTGGTGGTGGGATTCGGCTTCAGTTCAATACTTCACTGCCATTCCTATTATGCAGCTCTCTGACTCTATCACTACCAATGCCAATGCCAGCAGCAAACGCTCGCATCTGACACAAATGCTTGTTAATACTGTATTTTGTCATTGTATCTGCTTGTATTCCAGAGTTTATCTCTATCTCCCTCTCCCCAGGATATATCTGGAAACTAGCATCCACTGCTCAATATGCCTTTCCTGGTAAAACATTTAAATAAATATTTTAAGAGGCATGACAACTTCTTCTTAATGCCTCTTTCAAAGAGGTATTCTAACTAATTTGATTGAAACTTTTTCTAGTAATATATTGAAAAAATACAACAACGCTAATCAATCAATCAATCAATCAATCAAGACTCCTATTTAACCAGGCATTCATCGTTGAGCAGAAGCTCATTTGCAAGATGGACCTGGGTGGAGCATGAACAATTGTATATACAGGTCAACACAAGTATTTACAAGGCAATACAGATAATACTCTTTACAGAGAGGAAGAAAAAGAAGTTCATATGTACATAGAATTATACAGATATTGTACAGATTACACGATATTTACATACATAGAAGTGTCTATAGGAAGATAAAGCAGGCTATCTAAGGCTTGCAGAAGAAGTAATGGAAGAAAAAAATAAAAATATACAGGGTAGAGGTGAGGGGAGGGAGGGGAGGGAGGTAGGGGAGAAGGCTAGGAGGCCACGCGCACGGACAGGAGTTGGTAAAAATGGGATGTAGAGAAGGTGGATGGAGAAAGGAGTATGTGAGTCCCCGGATTGAATGCTAAAAGGACAGGGCATAGTAGGATGTCACACTAACCCAGGGCAGTGAGAGCTCCTATCTGAGGTTGGGAAAAGTAGAATAAGGGGATGGACGGGCCTAGTGTTGATAAGACAGGGGGATAAGAGAGGAGAGAGAGAACAATTAGGCTGGTGAAGGAGCAAGCTGGGGGTCAGTACTAAAAATTGGGTCTAGGCGTGGCTATATACCAGTGCAGACACGGTATCTAGGTCTGAGTCGGGTAGAAGCAGATTACATACTTCTCTGATTGTATGGATATAAAAAGCCTGAAGGCATTTATATTGATTAGAGTGTTTAATTTGAGGTGTTTTGTAGATCGATCCATAAGGTAGGTAGCACAAAGCTTATGGCTGCCCTGCCAAAGTGGGATTTTGCTTTGGGTACTTTAAATGTAATAGCTGAGTAACTTCTTAATGCATATTTCCCTAATTATACTCAGGGAAGACAGCAGAGATGATATAGTGAGGCAGCTTATTAGAGATGGCTCTATAGGGTCCAGAAGCGGCGTTCTGTGGCGCCTGAACTTTAGTGATGTTCACCCCCACTGCACTATAGGGTGCAGTGTTGTGTGTAGAAGGAGTCCGTTATAAACCTCAGTGCTCAATGGTAGAGTGTGTCCAGTTTAGCCAGGCAAGAGTTGGGCATTGGCTGCAGAAGGAAGTCATAATTAATCAATGATAGGAAAATAGATTGGACCAGTTGTTTCTTGGCATCTCTGGTGAGAAAGTGGTTGATTCTAAAAACAATCCAAGCCTTTGCTGAGTTGTTTATACAAGTTCTCGATATGTTCAATGTAGAGAGTCTTTGGTCTATCAAACTCCAGATACTTGAATTTTATAACAAATTCTAGTTTTTTCACCTAGAACTGCAGTAATTTGGGGAACTGTCCCACTGGACACAGGGTTAGCTATACGGATAAAAAAGGGAGGACCATCACTTTAGTTTTTCGGCATTAAGGAGTAGCTTTTTGGAGGAGGTAGCTTTGCAAAAGGTTGAATATGCTATGCTCTCTGAAAAATGTAGTTGTGATAATAAAATTCCTAAAGGATATCTTTCATCTGATTATAATGTGTCCATAGTATGACAGTATACAACAAATATATAATAATAAAAATAATAATACTTTATTTATATAGCTACAAATACCAAGCTACTATTTACAAATATACAGAAGCTACTATTTCAAGCAAAATAATTATTCCCAATAATACTGTATATTCTCAATTCTTTTTATTACAACAAATTTTTCTTTAAAGGAAAACAGTCTTTAACAAGAACCCCCACCCCCAAGCTGTACCGCCTGATTAAACTTTTAGCAACAGAGATATTGGGCAGATATTCAAACTGCACCCAAAAAGTGTGTAACAGCAGGAGCAACACAAGCGATATTCAAACATGGAGCAAGACAAATTGCACAAACGCAATGTACTGAATATTGTGCACAACCTGCGCCATAAGCAAAACCAGGAAAAGGAAGCTGAGCAGAGCTGATGTGCCGCTGCCAGCTGCAACAAGGTAACAGCCCAGCTGAGCAGTCCAGAGGCACCATAGTGCAAGCAAAGAGGCCCCAGCAGCATAGCAATGGAACTGCACAACCAGGGAGGTAGGCAGGGCCCACCACCCATGCCACAGATGGGCACAGGGACACACTGCCGAACCAACAATGTACCCCACACCCCAAGCACAGCATAACTGGGGGAGGGATGGAACAGCCACTGGACCATGGGGACAAGCAAACAAAGCACATCCCTGCCGTATTGCAGCACACCCATTGTCAACCTGAGACTGGCACACAAAGGGCGGAGCACCCCAGTGTCCAGCGACCCCCCTGTGCACAGCACTCCCAGCACTGTGACCCCAAGACACCACCCCATGCGCAGTGACCAGCACTGCAGGAATCCCCAGGCCCCCGCACACTGCAACCTCGTGAACCACAGAACCATACAAGCCACACCCACCATGAGCACCCAGCAGTGGGTGGCAGCACACAGCAATACTGACTGGAAGCCTCACCCACACCAGAGACACCCACCCCACACACACGCACACACATACCCATGACCATACCACACCAGATGCCATGCACACCACTGCAACTGAGCACCTATAGCCAGCTGCAAATCAGAGACCACCACAGTATTCATATCAAAATATAAATGTAATAATAAGATGCATAACAAGAACAACAAACAACAACATATTTACAAAGCAGGGGTGGGGTATGGGTATGAGGTAGGGTGGGTGAGGAGCAGGGTGAACAACCGGGAGAGGAGAAGGTGGGGTTCGCTGATGTCCAGCTACCGCCTGGCAGCCTGCCCTCCTGCCTGGCCTGCAGCTGTGCCGTGGGCCTCCTCTGGTGCCGCATCCCATGCTGCTGCAAGTCCAGGAGGATGGTGCGAGTCGATGGTCACCTGAGTGAGCCTCCGCAGGCCCTGCTCCATCAGGCGCAGGATCTGGATACCTAGGACAAGGGATCAGAGTCAATGGCTGTGACTGTCCACATCCCTGAATCCCACCCATCATGCATGGCAGACAGCCAAGTGCCCGCTCCTGTGATGGACTGCACCCACCCACAGTGACCGTGCACAAGACAAGCCCAACCAGCCAGCAACAGCCATGTGTACCACTGCACACACACCGCCCATGTCCAGCACAGCACAACCAAGGCTGCCCAGTGACGTGGCTACGTGGTGGGATGCTAGTGCCACAGCCATGTGCCCAGTGCATGCATGGACCACCAGTGATGCACACACACACACATGCAGTGCCACTGGACAGTGATGACTGTCACATGTTGCATGCATGGTAGTGTTCCCTGGAAGGTGTCCGTGCCCCCCAGCATGCAATAGCATCCATGATGTAATGACACTCACCCTCATCAAGCCGCTGCAGCAGGTGCTGCGGCTGTGGCTTTGCTGCTGCTGCTGTGGCTGTGGCTGTGGCACACCTCCTCCGCCAGCCACCCTGGCACCACCATCCCAGGCCTCAGCCGTGCCTGCCTCTGCCCTCCACGCCTGTGGGAGACAAAGGAAGAGAACACATCAGTGAGATCCCAAAGCAGACAGCCCTTGCCCCATTGAGTGTGCCTGCCCACACAACCAGACCCAAACAGCACACACCTGCAAACACCCTCACAGCAAACCATAGCCCAACCCACCCCCATGCGCAGATTACATTACACAGTCACCCATGCAGACAATACCGTGCATACACAGCACACCCACCTGGCCTGGGCACAATGCCCCTCCTGGCACGTGACCTGAGGTGCTCAAGCAGAGCACGCTCCCTCTGCAGGTCGCTGTAGCGGTGCCTGCACTGCTCAGGGTCCTCCTCCACCCAGTGGCCTGCTCCAGGGCAGTGGCGACCTGCTGCCACACATGGGTGCGTGGCACCTGCAGGGCACCCCTCAAACAGTGAGCCATAGTGGGGCTCCACCACAGCCACCAGGTTGCTAACTCAAAGCCCCCCATTGTGGTGCTCTCCTGGTGCCATTTTCAAAATGTACAGTGGCAATATGGCGCTCCGCAGCGCGGCAACCACGTGGAAATGTTGCACAATACAACTCCATCACTGCCTATCCGCTGTTCAGACAGCGCGTCGGTCCCATCGTGCTGTCACCGAACAGTGGAACAGAGCCACACATGCCAGACATACAGCGCCAGAGAGCAAAGGTCGGGCACAAGGTCATGGGTCAGTGGCGCAAGGCCACGCACAGCACCATCGGACGTCCACACGTCCTGCGCGATCGGACACCTGCGTGCCAGTGCCACAGTGGACTATTGCGCAGTACTGCCACAGCGCCATATGGTGACCAGCGCTGTAGCGCCACTGGCACAATGGTGGCCATGGCCTGAATTGCTGATCGCACAGCACGTCATCAGCATGGCAGACACCTGCGTAAGCTACCTGGGCATGCGCAATGCAGTGTACCACACAGTCACAGATATCGCCATTGGCTCAGCCGGCTCAACCGTGTGCGCGCCAAAGCGCCGATATTCAGCCGACACATGCAAATCATCTGATCAGCCATTCAAAGGCGCAGTGGCGTGATTTGCATCTCATTACAGTTGCTCCACTCCTAATTTGCATGCATTGCGCTATAAATGTGCGACATTGGGCTGCGCTGGCCAGATTCGGTTACTGCAGGTGAGAGGTGAGTTGCATGCTGTGTGATGTTCTGGACAATGGTCATGGGATAACGCTGTAGACTGCACAGTGACAGGTGTCCACTTCCACCCATACAGATCGACATGACCGAGCAGAGCCAAGGTGAGGTGAGGATGGTGGGCGAGGAGGAGGCCCAACTTCACCAGGCGGAGACAGAGGCCCTCTTCCAGGCCTACCTGGAGGAGGAGCCACTACTGAGTGGACTGGGGGCACCCCTCAGGCCCGTGTGGCTGCATGGGAGGGGTAGCTCGGGCAGTGAACCTGCACGGAAGCCACCAGCGCTCCGTGCAGGAATGCAAAAGAAGATGGGGACAGACCGCAGGAGGGTGAAGGAGAAGGTGGCAGCCCTCAGGCGGCACGTGCTGGCACTGGCGGGGCCAGCCAGCGGTGGTGGAGCTGACCCGGCTGAGGACCGACTGGCTGCATCAATGCAGTGGAGTGCTATTGAGGCGTGACCAGGAGGTGGATTCCAGACAGGTGGAAGCCCATCACTGCAGGTATGACATGGTGGTGGTGTTGGGGGAGGTTGTTCACATGCACTCACATGTCCTCTCTTTCTGTTACAGATCCTGTTCATCTTCAGGGGATGGTGGTGGTGGGTCCAGGCAGTGAGGAAGACCTGCTGGACATGGAGGAGGGTCCATCCACCTCTGTCACCAGCCAGCATGCACTGCACCAGCATGCACGCCTGGCTGCCAACTCTGGTGTCGGTGAGTCAGGTGTGGGGGTGCACAGCCTGTGTCTCAGCAGTCTGGCATGCAAGCATGCCAGCACGCTGTGACTGTGGCTGTAGCATGCCTGCACCATTGATGATGCAAGGACTGCAATGGGCAGTGACATGTGTGTGTCCCATGACGGACACAGCAGGCCAGCACATTCCCCTGGGCCTAGCTGGTTCCAACGTGTGTGCCAGCATGTTGGCACAGTCCCAGGCTGTGCCTGTCAGCACCGGTGGGCAGCACCAGTGGCTGTGCAGGTGTCTGGCACTGTTGCGGCCACAGCAGTGGAGCGAGTGGTCCCTGGGGCTGGCGGTTGGAGGGCAGCAGCAGCAGTCACCCACCAGGTCTGGGGTACAGTGTCCAGCGGTGGCACATGCCCACCACCCTTTGATATGCCATTCCTGGTCCTGGTGAACAGCGCCCACCCTCAAGGGTGTTGAGCATCAGGACCTTCCATACCCTGGGGACAGGATGCCGTTGTGGCAGAGTACCCATTTGAAGAGCACACCCGCCTGCTGTGGGAATCAGTACAGCAGCAAAGGCGGGTTGCAACGTCCGTGGAGGCACTGTGCGTGGCTGTGGAGCGGCACAGCAGGGACTGTGCTCTGATCCTTGCAGAGATGGTCCATATGCGGATGGATGTGACCCCGCCATTGACAGGCAGACCCAGGCATTGGTCGCTGTCGTGGCTGCATTGGGCACACAAGCAGGTGCCCTGTACCGCGCACCCCACACAGTACGCTCTCCACTCCCCATTCCGGCGCATCATGCGACACCAGCCTGTCGATGCCGGGTTCTGCTGTGGGCATCCAGAGCACCCCTGGTGCAGGTATGTTTGGCATGCTACAGACCCCTGTGCGGACAAGGTCACGATCGCACAGTGGGACCCCTGGTGGTCCATCGGTGCCACCCCATGTAGCCCTGCTCAGCCTGCCAGTGCTGTTGGGTCACAGGCGGGGCCACCCACGCATCCGCGGTGGCCGTGGAACAGTGCAACATGACTGACCTGTCTCCCAGTGCGGGCCCTGTCTGGTGCTGCCCTGTGTGCACTGTGCGTCATGGTGGGCAGTGCACTGGTGGGTGCCCTGCCATACACGCCGACATATGGACCACCTGCACACCATCCCGACTGCTGTCCACAGGTGCGTGTGCATGATGATGCCTGCATTGTACTGTACACCAAGGTGCAAGGGTGCCCAGCATCTGACACACGTACTTGGACAGTACAGGTGGTGGGGTGGTCGGTGGTGCTGTGTGTTTGCAATGTCGGTTCTGCTGTGCTGTGCATCTGCCCATATGCGCTCTGTGCCTGTGTGTGTGTGTGTCCATGATGTTCACCCTCCTGATGGTGTGTTTGTGTGCCTGGTCCCTTCCACTCCCTTGCCGTCATGCACCCTGGTGTGTTACCCTGTGTGCCTGTGGGTTGCGCCTGGACAGTGTTGGTTGCACATGCCCCTTGACTTACCTGTGTCGTGCATAATGCTCCTCCGTGATGGTGTCCCGGTGCAGCTGGGCCTGCCGATCAGTCGGGGTCCCGCCGTCAGGGGGCTGCTCATCACCATCATCACCGGCGCCACTGGCGTCCCCATCGCTGTCCCCTCCTCAACCTGAATGGCTATCCCACAGTCTTTGGCCATGTTGTGCAGGATACAACAGGCCAGGAATATCCCACAGGCCTTTGGGGGCTGTACTGTAGGGCACCGCCGAGGTGTCTAGGCATCGGGCGTGCCTTGAGCATCCCAAACACCCGCTCGATGATGTTGCGTGTGGCAGCATGTGCCTCATTATAGCGTTGCTGCGATGGGGTCATGGGCGCCGGTATGGTGTGAGCAGCCAGGGACGGAGTGGGTATCCGCTGTCACCTGTGTGGAGATAGTGGAGATCAGTATCATGTTCAGGTCCATATTGCCCATATCCCTGTGCCACTACCTGGCACCTGTGGCATTCCACCCTTGCCCCAAGTTTGCAATTCCTACATGCGTACTCACCCACTAGATGGCCTGTGGGGATGTCCCCTCTCGAATCGATGGCACAGTGCGGACTGATGCCATATAAAGGCATCATGTGCTCCGCCAGGGTGTGTGGCACAGACATTGATTATCGCCCAGTGGCATCACACACCACCTGGCAGTTGACACTGGAATAGCCCTTCCTGTTCCTATATGCGGCCCCATGAGGCCAGGTGGCGTGTGAATGGCCACATGGGTGCAGTCTATGGCCCCTAGCATGCCAGGCATACGTGCTACCCTGTGGAACTCCTGCATGTTTGCTGTACGCTCTGCCGCGGTGCTGGGGAAATGGATGTGCTCCGCGGCATGTGGCAGCAGTGCGCTGAGGAATTGGGTGAGGATGCGTGGCGTGGCCGACTGTGTGATGCCTGTGGTGTCCCTGTCAGGCCTCTGGAAGGTGCCCGTGGTGAGCAGGCACATGCAGGCTGTCACCTTGGTCTCCACTGACAGAGCGTGACTCCGTCGTGAGGGTGCCTGCATCACATCACTGCACAGCTCACAGAGCCGCCTCAGTATTGCCCTGTTCAGGTGGTACCGGCCCACGATCTCTACATCTGTGTACAGCTCAAAGCTGATGCGGCACGGTACTGCCTGTTGGGGCATATCGCCGACGGCCCTTCCACGGCCACGTCCCCTGCAGCATGCATTCTCACCCCCTCATTACAGCTTCCATGTGAAGCTGGCACTGTCCATCTCCCTGGCTTGTGACCCCGGCTGATGTTGCTCTGTTACCCCGCTGTCCTGACTGCTACCTCCACTGCACCGGCACCCCGCTGGCCTCTGCAGCCTATGGCCCACACACTTCCCTTGCCTGCCCTGTTCTGGACTGTCTGTCTGTCTCTCTCTCTCTCTTCTCCCACTTGGCATCCCTGTAGCTTCTTGCGCCTCTTCCTTGAGCCTTTTATTTTGGCTCATTTCCGCTGTGGCGCAACTTCCGGCTGTTCCGCTATTGCGCATTGCAATCTTTGAATATCGCATTGCGCTCTTTATGCATGGATCCACCCCTTGGTTGCGCATGCCTTCATTTGCATTGCGCTGTTGCTCAGCCTGTTTTCGGTGGCGCAACTGCCTCCTGCTGAATATTGCAGAATAAACAATTTCTGACCATCGCAACCTATTACGCAAGTACAACCCTTTTGAATATCGAAGATTTGTTTGGAAAGCAACTTACTGTTTTAATTTACAAAGTCAGTGATGTCCTATCATGGCGGACACTGCAGGTCCATTTCCAGAAAGTAGACACTGCACGCTTGCCTCAGCACAAACTGGTTGAGGCAAGTGGTAGTGCTGCACTTCTTTGAATGGATCTACGCAACGCTCGCATGATAGGACATTACAAACTTTACAAATAATAAATAAATTCTAATAACAAATGTCTCTATCATAAAAATCTTAATTGGGTTTACAGCTTTGACGTGGGGATGCTTGTTAATACTCTTTCCTTCAAAAACAGCAAAATTCTATTGTGAGAGAATTATTAACACAGAAAAAAGCCTTAGAGTTCAGTGATCGACATTATCTAACTAAGAAAGTGCAAGTCTTTTACTTTGTTATTGATGTATATGTAATTCTCTTCTTTACATCTACCGGTCCATGATTAATGATATTGTCTTTACTTAGATATCATTTTACAAGTTGTGTCTCTCAATATATTACTGAACTGTCTTTGTCTCTAACATGGATTTTCACTATTAGTTTTTAATACTGTGTTTTAAATAAGTAGTTTATTTATTATGTAATATTTGCTGTAATAGCATATAATAATATACAATACAACTAAAAAAAAAATGCCTACAGGATCAGATGTTGGAGGTGGACCATTAGACCGCTAGGGATGTAATAAAAAAAAAAAATGACTATAGGGGATGAAATGTGGGTGGGATGCTACAGTACCACTGATGTTATAAAGATTAGAATGTCTATGAGGATTGGGTGAGGAAGAGTTTACTAGACTACAGGAGTATAATATAAAATAGAATGCCTACAGGGCTCAGGTGAGTGGGGTCAGAGCTTTATCTGTCAGGTGGGTGCCACGGAAAAGTCAGTCTGCACCATGCCCTGCACTTCACAGCAGGTATAGTGTAGCCTGACTGTTGACCTTAATGGGATGAAGTGTACAGTACAACACATCTTTGCTGGGTCATTAATTACTCTATTAATGCCAAAATTAAACTCAGGAGCTATCTCTTTTTTTCTTAAATTTAATCTGCTTTATTGAATTCAAAGTGCACAGCAAAGTTCAGTCATTGTACAGATGAACATACAAACAGGATAAATAAACCAGTCCATTCCTCTCCCCGACCTCTCCCCATCTTGCCCATGGCATCAGCAAAGAGACAACAGGAAGGCATAAAATAAAGAAAGCACGTTAGTCTACTCATGTTTTGGTTGAGGATGCAAATATTATGTATGCTGTAGCTATCAACTCATCTTATATCTAGGTGAGGCCCCTTATACAGCTATCATGTGTTCCATGTGGGTTAAATGAGGTTATAACCATTCTGTGGAAAAATGTCCTCATTAACCAATGGTGCCACCACCTTTTCAAGGAGAGGCAATGATAGCCTTAGAATATTTACTACCAAACACAACTAGAAAAAGTCCACACAGATGTATCTCCAATGAACAGGTCCCAGATATCTAAAGAATATCTTTTGTCTTATACTGTTCCAGAGTTCCTGAAGGGGGGGCATTCCCAGAAGTATGAAGGGTTACATCTGTTGGTGGCATCTTATGCGGTGGAATTGGCTCCCCATTTTGTGAAGCTTGGATTGTGAGATGCATATTGTTGAGAAACTGAAATTGCATTAACCTCAGTCTATCTTGAGTGACATAAGTATGCATTTTCAGACCTTCCTTCAGTCTATATCCAATTGAGACTACAAGATCCAGAATTTGGGGGTCATCTGAAAAAAAAGGGTGTCCAGGGTCAAAATATAATTTGGATACAAGCATGGAATTGTATGTCAGGAGACTAGCAGGTGAAAAATTCTCAGAACACTGCTTCAAAATGGGTCTGAACAGAGGTCAGAATATGCCGGGTGGTGCACTTTAAATATCTGAGTACTGTCTATCCTGTATATTTAAAATTTCACCTGATGAGACAGGTGCTGCCTCTAAAGGTCTATGACCGAGATTCACTGAGTTGTGGATCAATGAGGTGGAATTATTTGCCCCATTTTAAGATGTGGTTTATAAGTGGTTGGATCAGATCTCTTTTATAATTGTACCCTAAAAAGGAACAGACACGAGATGACTCTAACCGATACAGCGATTCGTTTTGAAGAAGTTAGAGGGGAGATCCTTGGCTGAACATGTAAGAGGACCAATGGACACACACCTTTCAGGCTGACAAGTTCCTTTTCTATCCATGAATCTATTATTTACTTCTTACTACTAAGGGCAAGCAGGGTATTGTTTGGGGCTGTTGGTATTTTGAAACCTGTTTTGGTAGCTATAAGTGGGCTCATTTGTTTGATTCACTGTGTGGCAGGCTGCATTTGTAGAGACCTATTTCTTCTGTTTTAAAACATAATTGGTGTGATTTAACTGGGTCTGTTTCTTTGAATTGGAGACATATATCTTCTAATTCCAAGCCTATTTTGATGTGTTGTTGGTGAAGCTGTTTGAATTGGAGTCTGTTTCTTTGGGTAGCAAACCTATTTTGGGGGCTTTGAGTAGAATTGTGATTCATTGTTGCTGGCTTCACTAGCTGCAAAGTTTGAGTGCAGAGTGGGGAAGGGTGCTAATGGTCTGACCAGAGGCCTCAGCTACCTGATTGTTTCTGGAAGACTTGGGCTGGTCCCACCCTTGGTCCATTATTTCCTTTATACCAGGGGTTCTGACATCACTTCCTCAAACAGGCAAAGGATATGCACCTGTCATAGCAAAGCAGACATCCAGGAAAGGAACAGCAGCAAGTGAAGAGGTGACTGCTCTCTCAGTGGAAGGAAGTAAATGCAAATCTAGGAGCTTTCATTATTACTTCTTCGCATTGATATTGCATTGGGAAAGGAGGAGTAGGAGTTTGAAGAAGGTTGTGCAATGGCTACTTAAAGTCTTTTTTGAGTGTGGATAGGAAGGATAGGAATATAAAAAGCAGTTGCTCAATATATCTAACGTGTGCAACAAAGGAGGTAAGGAAATAAAGAAAATGTTTTGCACTGATAGAGGAGGAGAGGGAGACTTGGGGAGTGTTTGGTATCCTGCATCTGGAAGGGTGGGGGTCGCTGGTGAGCAACGACAGCAATGGGTAGGGTGGTAGGCTGCAACAACTGCGGTGCACCAATCTTTCTAAAATTGCCTGGAGTGTGGGAGGATGTTTAGTGTGCAACCACATAGAAAAACTTAGAAAGGAGATTGAGGGTCTGCAGGAGGAACTAAGACAGGCAAGGCAGATTGGGGTGGGTTTAGCCCAATACTGGAGGGAGGAAGAAGGGAGATGAGGGAGGGCGATTTAAGCCAACAGTGGTGAGGAGAGGGTCAGAAGAAGGGAAGCAGAGACAAAGGGCCCAGGCCAGGAAGAACAATTGCCGGGAAACCAGGTCAGGAGACAAAAGACAAATGGAAGGAGGAGATAGGGACTTGTGAGGGAGGCGAAGAAGTGGCAAAAGTCATGGAGTGGAAAGGAGAGAACAGGTTACTATGAAGAGAGAGGAGCGGGCATTTGTGAAGGGTCTTCAGAAAATAGTTGTGCACTGCTAGAGAGGAAGAAGGTGGAGGAGGAAATGATGAAATTAGAGGAGTAATTGATAAATGCCTGGACCAAACTGGAGCGGGGAAGTTCTGCTGGGAGAATTGCAACAGGGTAAAAGGGAAATAATGTGCAGGAGGAAGAAGAGGAGCTGGAAATGAGAGAGGAGATGAATGGAAGCAAGCAGGGAGTAAGAGGTGGAATCTTAGTGCTGGGGACTCAATACTAAGAGGAGTTAGGTGGGATAGCAAGGAGAGGCATAGTCGCATTTGGGTGGAGGCCATGCCAGGAATGACAGCGGAAAGGGTGGGACAGTCTGTTCTGAAATATGCTAGAAGGGTAGGGACAAGCCTCATTTAATTATACATCTTGGGACAAACGACCTGGCTGACAAGACAGTAGATATAGTCCAGAGGAGGTTTGAGGAACTAGCACAATTATGTGAGGGGCAGGAAGATCAGTAACTTTTTCAGAGATACTTCCAGTGCCAAAGGCAAGCACAACAAAGAAAGCTGAGAATAGAGGAATTTAATGGATGGCTAAGAACCTGGTGTTGTGCTAAAGGGTATGGGCTGTTGGGGGTGGGGAGGGACCTGGGAGGACAGTAGTCTCTATGCCAAGGACAGACTACACTTGAGTGAGGAGGGAAAGAAGTGTTGAAACAGAGGATGGAGGAGTACATAGAGGAAGTTGGGAATTTAAACTAGGAGTGGGGGTGGCAGTTGGGGAAGAGATATGCAGAGACCACAGGTTGGGAAACCATATGAGCTTACCCCCATAACAGTGACAAAGGACAAATGGCAAGTACTATTGGTGATGCTAGGAAAGGAGGGCAGGATGGGGGGGAAGGGTGGAAGGTGGTTACCCTTAATGCTAGGAGCCTTGGGAGGAAAACTGCAGAGTTACAGGTTCTCATGGCAGAGGGAGAGGTGGACATTGCAGCCATCACAGAAACATGGGCCACCCAATACAATGACTGGACCTGTCTGTACCAGGTACAGATTATTTGTAGGGACAGAGTGATTGGGAAAGGAGGGGGCACTATATGTGAAGGAAGGACTGAAGTGTGTAAGGGAGGAAGGGAGGAGGGTAGTAAGAGTCACTTTGGATGCAATCCAGGATTCCAAGAATAGGATTCTTAGAATGGGAGTGGTGTACAGGCCACCATCTCAGATGGAGGAGTTAGACAGGGAACTAGCGGACAGATCAGGAGGACCTGCGAGAAGGGTAGTGTGGTGATTGTGGGGGACTTCAACATGCCAGGAGTGGACTGGAGCACCCCAACAACCAGGAACAGAAGGGAGCAGGTACTGCTGGATGCCTTCAGGACAGCTTCCTGCTGCAAATGGTCAGTGAACCAACCAGGTTAGGAATACCCTTGACCTTGTGCTGGCAAATGGGGACTTTGTGAGAGAACTTACAGTGGAGGAACCGCTGTCAGGAGTGACCACCACTCAGTATGGCTCACATTGGATATGGGCAAGGAAGGATGGAATCTGGCACAAGAGTGCTGGACTTCAGGAGGGCCGACTTTGGGAGGATGGGGAAGTGGTAAAAGGGTACCTGGCCAGAATTCAATCTAGTATGGACACTAACCAGAGGTGGGAGCTCATAAAGCTGGGGATAGTGGAGGCAACAAAACCTGCTGCAAAGCCCAGAGCAAGAAGGCTAGGGCTAAGAAACCAAGCTGGTTGAGCAAGGAGGTCATGGAAAGGTAAGGAGGAAAAGAGCTGCCTTTAGGAAGTACAAGAAAACAGGGAGGGAGGACAGGGAGGAGTACTTGACAGAATCGAAGGAGGTGACAAGGGCAGTAAGGGGCCAAAGCATCTACGGAACTCAGGCTGGCACAAGGCATTAAGAAGGGGAGAAGGACTTCTTTAAGTACATCAGGAGAAAAGGAGCTGTAAGGACCACATAGTAAGGATTAGGAAGGAGGGGTTGGGTGGAAGCAGGGTGCGATAAGGCAGAAGCACTAAATGAGTACTTCTGCTCAGTATTTACTAAAGAGAAGAGGGGTGACACCCAAGGTGGGAGAAATGGCAGAAGCAGGGGAAGTGGTGACAGATGGGAAATCATGGAGGGCAGAGTTCAGAGGGTTTGAAGGCACTGAGGGTGGACAAGGGCCAGGCCCAGATGGCATCCACCCAGGGTACTGAAGGAGCTGGCAGAGGTCCTTGCAGGACCTTTGGAGACCTATTTAATGCCTCACTACATTTGGGGTGTGTACCTCAGGACTGGAGGATGGCTCATGTGGTGCCCTCCACAAGAGTGCCCCAAGGATGAACCGGGAAACTACAGACCAGTGAGCCTCACATCCATCGTGGGTAAGCTAATGGAGACTATCCTGAAGGAGGCTGGTGGCCCTCCTAGAGGCCAAGGACTACAGGACAGCAGACAGCATGGCTTCATACGTGGCAGATCCTGCCAAACCAACCTGGTCGAGTTCTATGACTGGGTAACTAGGCAACTGGACAGGGGCCATGCAGTGGATGTCCTGTATCTGGACTTCAGTAAGGCATTCGACTCAGTGCCACATGGAAGGCTGGGAAGGAAGTTAGTAGGCACAGGGGCGGGTGCAAAGCTGGTGAGATGGGTAGGAAACTGGCTGCAGGAAGGCAACAGAGGGTGGTGGTGGGTGGGGAGCTCTCACACCCAAGGGCAGTGACGGCGGTGTTCCACAGGGCTCAGTGTTGGGACCAGTGTTGTTTGGGATATTCATTGCAGACATATCATGGGACATCAAGAGCAAGATCAGTCTGTTTGCTGATGATACCAAGGTAGGCGCAGTGGTGGATGACCTAGGGGATGGCAGGGGTTGCAGGATGATCTGGCAAAGCTTGAAACCTGGTCAGACACCTGGCAACTGGGGTTTAATGCCAAAAAGTGCAAGGTGCTGCATTTTGGGATGAAGAACCCAAGGAGGAGTTACCAGCTAGGGAGTGCAGCTAGCCCAGACAGAGAGGAGAAGGATCTGGGTGTGCTCATTACAGGGTCAATGAACAACTCGGCACAATGTAGGAAGGCAGCTGCAAGGCCAACAAAATGCTGGGTTGTATTGCAAGGGTATATCCTCGAGGAGGGAGGAGGTGATTCTGCCACTGTATAGGTCATTAGTTAGACCACACCTGGAGTACTGCATGCAGTACTGGCGTCCGTATCTGAAGAGGGACATTAAGTTACTGGAGGTGCAGCGCAGGGTGACAAAAGATGATCAAGGGGCTGGGGACTTATCATACGAGAGGAGGTTGAAGGAGTTGAACATGTACTCACTGGAGGAGAGGAGACAGGGTGACATGATTGAAACCTTTAAATACATGAAAGGAATAAACAAGACGGGTACAGAGGGCTGTTCAAAGTAAGGGAGGGAGGGCCACCAGGGCCATGATATGAGACTGGAGCGAGGAAGGTTCAGGAGGGAGATGAGGAGACACTTTTTACAGAGAGGGTGGTGGCTGGGTGGAATGCGTTACCTGCAGAAGTGGTATGCAGTAGAACAGTGGACTGCTTCAAAGAGGATGGGACAGGACAAGGGAGGGTTAATGAAGGGAAGGGTGGAAGGAGGGGCAGCTGCAGAATAAGGGTGCTAGCTGCACATTCGAACAGACTTGATAGACCTCTAGGCCTTCATCTGCTGGCAAATTTAAATATATTCATTAGGCCAGGTGGGCATATGGAAGAGACCTCAATTCTTTAGGTAGGTTAACCAACAAGTATTGCCTGCCTGGATGAATGCTCACACAAAGAGCAGCAGTCACAGTCCCCTCTATCTTTGGGAATTTAAGGTAAGCCCTCCTTAAGTTTACCAAACATATGTAATTATTAATGGAGTGACTTTTTACCATTTGAGTTGGAGCCACAGATTGAGCACATTTAAGGTTGAGCTTAGCAGATATCCATTTCCCAGGCTAATACACCCCAAAGAGATAGTGGAAGATTGTTCCAGAGGATTGGTCCTGCTGGATCATCTGAGTGATTACATCAAGGTTAAACTAGCATTTTTGAGTTCAGTCCTGGCCAGGTGATGCAGATATTTGAGGCTGGAATTCCAGTGCAGACCAAATTCCTCGATGTCATTTAAAAAATTCTAGAATTAAAAGGAAGATCGATTTTAAGATTAATTTAATAGTTAGAAAATGAACTATATTCTTTTGATAGTTCCAAGGTAACCTGTCTAGATTTTTGAGGCTGTATAAGTGTGAAAGAATGTCATCCGTGGGCAGACAATTTAAGCTCTATTTTAATACCTTGTATAGGTTTCTTTTAAACGATAAGTAAGGGTTCTAGATAAATTAAAACAGCAGCCGGTGATAAGGACAGCCGTGCCTGGTTCCAGAGAATAGTGGGAAGGAGGAAGAGGACCCATTACAGTACAGCTGTGAAGAAAGGTTTCTGTAGAATGCTTTAACCTATTGGAATAAACAGGGTGAAACAAGTTTATGCATGGTATAAAATAAGACTGCAATCACCAGTGAATACCTTTTCTGTGTCCAGGGACATCAGGCCACTGGTTGATCGATCCCAGGACATAAAGACATGATTCAGTTTAGCAGATGATCAGAGAGTCTTGAGCATAAATCTACCTGATCTAGAAGTTATTAAGGAGGGAGTACTTTGTTGAGTATGTTCTCTGGTACTTTGGACAAATTTGATATCATAGGTTTAACAATGACATTGGCCTGTAGCTAGTAACCTTATCCTCTCCTTTCTTGGTTTGTAGAACACTGTTTAAAGCTTCACTGAGTCTATCATTGGGCTCTGCAGAAAATGTGGAACTCATAACAAAAGGCTAATTTGTCGCAAAGGTTTATAAAATGAGAAAAAAAATATCCAGTCCTGGCTTTATCTAGGGTAGGTTTTTGATGATTGTCTAAATATCTATTATGTCAGTGGGATACCAAGCTATTAGCAGCATTTTATTTAGGGTGGAAAGAGGATAGTAGCAAGATATTCATCTACATTTCTAAGTTCGGTCTGTCATTAAACTGCAAGTCTTGATAGCTTGAATTCGGATACTGTATCATAAAGTATCAATTTCAGACTCCATCATGTCAGATAGCTCTGATGGATTCTGCCTTCTGCTTCTCAATTCTGAGTGCAGGGTCAGCTGACTCCATCCCCTGGGTCAATATATTTTGCCGGGTTTCAGTATCACAAATTCTGCTATCTCTTGCAGCAAGTTTATAATGTTCCCGGATCCAAGCTCAAGTCTTTCCTCCTCAGGTGTAGTAGAGGAAGACAGACTTCAATGACAAATCTAATTTAATAACTTCACGAATTTCTGTTCGGTCATTTTCTACATGTAGCTGGAGAATTAGTTCCCCCATATAAAACATTGAGTACTCCCATTCCAGGTGTGCTCTACCAGACTAAGTTTGTTGCAGTATATTGAGCAATAGCCTACAAATCGAATAACCACCCATTTTCTGTGAGCAGCTGGTTGTTAATTCTCTAAACAGATTCTCTTTTTGATTAGAGGAAGGAAGCTGGTACCAGACTATTAAGTGATCAGATATAGCTCTGGTTCTATACCACAGCTTGTTAAACCAGTAAGTAATATAATATCCTAATGATGTTTATACTGCTGACACAAATGTGTACTCCCTAGAGGAAGGATACAATATCATCCATGGGTCGGACAGGCCCAAGTAGCGACAAGCCTCCCAGGGCCCATTGCAGGGAAAGGCCATGCCGCCTCCTATTGGATTGTCAAGTCGGGGCAAAAGGCGGTTCTAATCACAGCCTACCAGGAAAGGGAAGGAAGAAGGGGCCAGTACAGGAACTCTATATGAAAATCAAAGGTGTGTCCATGCTGGGACGCAATAGATGCAGAATAACCCCAGCTGGTACTCCTTTTGGTTCAAGTTCAAGTTTGTGCAGGAAAACTCCATTGAGCAAGCTCATTCACAAGGAGGTCCTGTGACATAAACACTTAAAGTACAAACACAGATAGGTAATAACAGTATATACATGAAATGCACGTTACATGATACAGGCTGGATATACATACAAGGGTACCACATAGGGTGACCGCAGGTGGTAAACATTGATATGAGACAGGAAGCGACTTACAGGTTGCATACTGATAAATGAAACATGATGACTGGTGTGTGCAATACATATACAGTATTTTGGCAGCTAGAACAAACAACAGTCTACAACTGATATGGGGGAGGAGTGATTTGATAGAGTAGCAGTGGGCGTAAGCAAGATAAAGCCAGGAGTAGAAGGGAAGGAAAGCAGTTAATATGACAAATCAATTATACCTTACCAGTGGATAAATATGCACACATGGGGAAGGAAGAGACTTAATGACAGTTACAGGTGTCTTTTATTTTGGCTGAACTTAGCGATTTGTAGAAGTTTATTGAAACTGTGCTAGTTAGTTTCAGTACGGTTTGTAATTGGTTCCAAATGGAGGGAAGGGCATATGCAATAGCACGTTTACCAAAGGAAGTCCGCGTCCTTGGTATGTCAAGCATAATAAAGTCAGATTTTCTTATGAGTATGCACTATGTGAGATACTAATAAGGGAAGAGAGATAGCTTGGCAATTTCTGCAGGAGCAGTTTAAGAGTCCATAGCCCAGCATGGAGCAGGCGTCTAGTAGTAAGGGATGTCCAACCAACAGCTGCATATAAGTCACAGTGGTGCGAGCAGTGAGGGAGTTGGTAATGAACCGTAGCACACGGTGATAAAGGATGTCCAGTTTACTTAGATTTGCAAGAGTGGTGGAGGAATAGATTACATCGCCATAGTCGAGTGGGGAGAAAAGTGGCCTGTACAAGCTTGTTTGGAGTTTCAAGGGGAAAAGGGCCTATTTCTGTAGAAGAAACCTAACCTTGCTTTTAACCTTCTAGAGACATCTTGACGTGGTCACTGAAAGATAATTTATTATCGATCCAGATACCTAGATATTTAAATTTGGTTACAACTTCCAGAGGCTCGTTTAGCGTGGTGACAATGAAGTCTTGGGCAAGGGTATTGGGGGCCTGTGACAGCACTGCGGGAGAATATCATCGCTTTAGTCTTCTTAGCATTGAGCAGAAGCTTTGCCTTTATTAGATTATGCTCAAGTTGTGCGAAGTCCGCTTGAAGCACTCCCTTGACTTCAGATAACGATGAGCCAGAAGTATACAACACAGTATCATCTGCAAAAAGTGCAGATTGGACGTAGAATATGTTAGCATCTAAGTCATTAATGTACAGAGAAAACAAGATAGGGCCTAAGATGGATCCTTGGGGACTCCTCTTGCAACTGGCAAGGCAGAAAAAAAGCCTTCCGCCTTTACTTTTGGAATCTTCCAGTTAGGTAGCTAGAGAACCACTGGGTGGTATGGTATGTGGCACCCAACTTTGCAAGGCAATTGACTAATAGTTTGTGATCAACAGTATCAAAAGCTTTGCTGAGGTCCAAAAGACTGCACCAGTTACCTTCTTAGCATCTATAGCAGAGATCCAATCATTGGTTACTTTTGCTAGTGCAGTGATTGTGCTATGATTAGCCGGAAGCCAGATTGAGCTGGGTTAATGAGAGAGAAGGTTTCAAGTGAGATTTTAACTGAATATGGATCAGTTTTTCGAGAACTTTAGAAAGGATAGGCAATATGGAGATAGGCCTATAGTTGTTTACATCGCATGGGTCACCAGATTTAAATAGAGGGAGGATATGTGCTGATTTCCAGCAGGACGGCACAGTAGCAGATGTAATGGAAAGATTGAAGATGTGGAGAATTGGGGCAGTGAGATGGGCATAGCCTGACCTTAGGAAAAAGGGTTCCAAGCCATCATCCCCTGCACTTTTTGGTGTCTAAGTTAAGAAGAGAATCTTCTACTTCTTTATAAGTTATCTCACGCAGTTGGAAGGGGCTGGGTGCAGGACTAGATGTGGCGGGAGGGGTATGCTGGCTCACCGCAGCACCAGCATAAGGTGACGAGTCAAAAGCTAATCCAGCTGTGGCAAAGTGGGAGTTAAGTTCCTCCAGGATTAGGGACTTGTTTTCCTGATTAATGACCTTCAAGATCTCTGATATTGTTCATATGAAAGGTACTTTCAGGAAACTGGATAGCTACCACCTTAGTGTACTATTTCTCTGTGAAACTTGGCCAATGTATTGTCTGTGGAAAACTTATCTTCATTATCTATTGAGTGCATCTTCTGGAGAAATAAGTTTCCCCCCAGATGTGAGAAGTGCAAGAATATTTATCTTTAAAATCTTAGCCATTCACATTACATGAAAAGTTCTTAAGGAGTGTAGCCATTTGCCTGTATCTTACCAGTATGTTGTTCCCGTGAAGCCCTTGGATTTATGTCTGTACAGTATGTGATGTCACTCCACCAAAACCTCCAGAATCCCATAACAATAAATTGTTAATCTCCATAAAAAAACAAACAAAAAAAGCCCATGGCCTAAACAAAACACATAAACCCATTCACCAAGAGATCTCTCAATGAGTCACAAGTAAACAGTGAGAAGTGTTTTGGGAAAATTCCATATGTGAGTCAGACCCCACTCCTAACACAAACCTTTTTGGGACCACAGTGCAAGCGCGTCCATATCAGCTCAGTCCCCGCTCCTCAAAACATTGAAATCAAAGGCTGGCCAGGTGAGACTCCCCAGAGGCAAGAATCTTGTGATAACATATGGAGCCCTTCAGGAGCTTCCTTTGACACTTCACATACCCCAAATCCACAACTGTACCAATATAACAAACTATATTTATGACTTCACTCAGGCTATCTTCACTCTACTATTGTTGAAATAACTAAAGTGACAGCCAAGCAGCTGAAATCCATAACTGTGATATATGATGGTGAAAAGGAAGAAAAAAAATATATATTCCTGGTGAAATAAAGCGAAATATAACCGATATTTAGCTCTTCAGTCAGAGTTGTAAAGCCCTATTAGTCCACAACTAATTGGAAAAGGAAGGTGGCGACAAATGATATAATTATGTTGACAATTATAAACCATATTAGCCTAGACAGAAGCAAATTACTCAAAAATATGGGTTCATACACAACTGTGCCCAAGACAGATTAATATGCATTGCCCTGAAAATAAACATCAGCCAGGTACCCCTTGGCTTTGACTGTAAGGGTAAAATATCAACGAAGTAAAGTAAGAACTGTTACAGTCACAATACTGAGGTCTCACACCAATGAACAAGTCTCCCTCCTGGTCAAAGAGGTTTACACCACAATGCCATAATAAAAGTGAAAACAGCCTCTCCCATACCTGGTAAACCTGTGTTCTCATAGTACCACTGCTCGCATACTTCATGCTGCAATCCCTGGCAGATCACAGTCAGTAAACAGGCTAGATGTTGAAACACAAGAAGGATACCAGGTAGTTGTGGGGGAGGATGAACCACAGGTACTCGCACACAATAAATGTTGGAAACCATGAAATTCAGGCAATGATCGGATCTTCAGCTCAGTGCTTACTGTCTGGATGACTAATACTCCTACACATATTCAACATTTGACATACCCTTTGTAGCCACAGGTGTCTATGTTCTGTACAGCACTGTTAGCACCACTACTATATTGGAACGTAATTACACACTCAGTATGTGCAACTACTGTTCAATATAGCAAATTACAACTCTGTACTTATTTGTGCACAGGCTAGGTACTGCACCAAACCAGCTTCAAATATGGGGCCCCATAAGTTAAAACATGTAAAATTTACAATCAAAAGCAATTCATAGAATAATATACTATAAATACCTGTACATCAAGACATATTTGGTTCAAAATAAACCAAGCTAAAAAGACAAGAAAATCAGTGAGAAAGAGTTAAAAGGGACTGGCAACAAGCCAAGTTTTAAAAGAAATACCTGATACATTTAGGCCCCACGACTCAAACCTGTAGACAACTTAGGGCTGGTTTATTTCCCCTGGAGGCGATACAGGCATGGCATATTAAGTCCAACAGAATTGAAACATATCCATGTCTTCTGTTTCACTATTTGCAGATTGTGTGAAATTGTTTGGTACCACATTCCTGCTTAAGCAGAACAATCTACATTTCATGGTGATTTGCATATACAACCGAAGTCTGCTTTTTGGGATATGTGATTTTATTTCTTCCAAAACCTGGCTTTGTGGCCAGTGCACTGGTAACTATTGCTCAGTGCTTTGCACTGAGGTTCTTTATCTTTCAGCTTGCTTCTTACCAAGGTCATAATGACAACAAGAACAAGAAGAAGCCAGAAGGTGAAGGAAGAAACATATTCAATTCAGTGCTTTAGAGTAACTGGTAATGCTATTTTTCTTTTAAACTTAGATTGTAGGCTTTTAGTGACACTATACTTTCTTCTGTGTTGTCTTTACTTATAATTGTTTTTGGGCTGTTGAAAATTTAAAACATAGTGGTGGTGTAATTCTGTGCTGTCTTTAATTGCTGCAAATTTTATCTTGGCTTGTCTGACTGTCCTGTAGTTGGGTGAAGGGTGTTAATTGTCTGGCCTCTGACCTCAGCTACAGTGATAACTGGAGGTGGGGCTTAGTCACAGTTAAGTAGCAAACAGAGTTTATTTTCTCAGAAGAAGCCAGAAGGGAAGGAAGGAAACATATTCAATTCAGTGCTTCTAGAGTAACTGGTAATTGCTATTTTTCTTTAAACTTAGATTGTGGGCTTTTAGTGACACTATACTTTCTTTGTTGTCTTTACTTATAATTGTTTTGGGCTGTTGAAAATTTAAAACATAGTGGTGGTGTAATTCTGTGCTGTCTTTAATTGCTGCAAATTTTATCTTGGCTTGTCTGACTGTCCTGTAGTTGGGTGAAGGGTGTTAATTGTCTGGCCTCTGACCTCAGCTACGTGATAACTGGAGGTGGGGCTTAGTCACAGTTAAGTAGCAAACAGAGTTTATTTTCTCAGAAGAAGCCAGAAGGGAAGGAAGGAAACATATTCAATTCAGTTGCTTTAGAGAACTGGTAATTGGTATTTTTCTTTAAACTTAGATTGTAGGCTTGTAGTGACACTATACTTTCTTCTTGTTGTCTTTACTTATAATTGTTTTGGGCTGTTGAAAATTTAAAACATAGTGGTGGTGTAATTCTGTGCTGTCTTTAATTGCTGCAAATTTTATCTTGGCTTGTCTGACTGTCCTGTAGTTGGGTGAAGGGTGTTAATTGTCTGGCCTCTGACCTCAGCTACGTGATAACTGGAGGTGGGGCTTAGTCAGAGTTGAGTAGCAAGCAGAGTTTATTTTCTCAGAAGAAGCCAGAAGGGAAGGAAGGAAACATATTCAATTCAGTGCTTCAGAGAAACTGGTAATTGCTATTTTTCTTTAAACTTAGATTGTGGGCTTGTAGTGACACTATACTTTCTTTCTGTGTTGTCTTTACTTATAATTGTTTTGGGCTGTTGAAAATTTAAAACATAGTGGTGGTGTAATTCTGTGCTGTCTTTAATTGCTGCAAATTTTATCTTGGCTTGTCTGACTGCCTGTAGTTGGGTGAAGGGTGTTAATTGTCTGGCCTCTGACCTCAGCTACGTGATAACTGGAGGTGGGGCTTAGTCAGAGTTAAAGTAGCAAACAGAGTTTATTTTCTCAGAAGAAGCCAGAAGGGAAGGAAGGAAACATATTCAATTCAGTGCTTCAGAAACTGGTAATTGCTATTTTCTTTTAAACTTAGATTGTGGGCTTTTAGTGACACTATACTTTCTTCTGTGTTGTCTTTACTTATAATTGTTTTGGGCTGTTGAAAATTTAAAACATAGTGGGTGTAATTCTGTGCTGTCTTTAATTGCTGCAAATTTTATCTTGGCTTGTCTGACTGTCCTGTAGTTGGGTGAAGGGTGTTAATTGTCTGGCCTCTGACCTCAGCTACGTGATAACTGGAGGTGGGGCTTAGTCACAGTTAAGTAGCAAACAGAGTTTATCTTCTCAGAAGAAGCCAGAAGGTGAAGGAAGGAAACATATTCAATTCAGTGCTTTAGAGTAACTGGTAATTGCTATTTTTCTTTTAAACTTAGATTGTGGGCTTGTAGTGACACTATACTTTCTCTTGTTGTCTTTACTTATAATTGTTTTTGGGCTGTTGAAAATTTAAAACATAGTGGTGGTGTAATTCTGTGCTGTCTTTAATTGCTGCAAATTTTATCTTGGCTTGTCTGACTGTCCTGTAGTTGGGTGAAGGGTGTTAATTGTCTGGCCTCTGACCTCAGCTACGTGATAACTGGAGGTGGGGCTTAGTCAGAGTTGAAGTAGCAAACAGAGTTTATTTTCTCAGAAGAAGCCAGAAGGGAAGGAAGGAAACATATTCAATTCAGTGCTTTAGAGAAACTGGTAATTGCTATTTTTCTTTTAAACTTAGATTGTGGGCTTTAGTGACACTATACTTTCTTTGTTGTCTTTACTTATAATTGTTTTGGGCTGTTGAAAATTTAAAACATAGTGGTGGTGTAATTCTGTGCTGTCTTTAATTGCTGCAAATTTTATCTTGGCTTGTCTGACTGTCCTGTAGTTGGGTGAAGGGTGTTAATTGTCTGGCCTCTGACCTCAGCTACGTGATAACTGGAGGTGGGGCTTAGTCACAGTTAAAGTAGCAAACAGAGTTTATCTTTCTCAGAAGAAGCCAGAAGGGAAGGAAGGAAACATATTCAATTCAGTGCTTTAGAGTAACTGGTAATTGCTATTTTTCTTTTAAACTTAGATTGTGGCTTTTAGTGACACTATACTTTCTTTGTTGTCTTTACTTATAATTGTTTTGGGCTGTTGAAAATTTAAAACATAGTGGTGGTGTAATTCTGTGCTGTCTTTAATTGCTGCAAATTTTATCTTGGCTTGTCTGACTGTCCTGTAGTTGGGTGAAGGGTGTTAATTGTCTGGCCTCTGACCTCAGCTACGTGATAACTGGAGGTGGGGCTTAGTCACAGTTAAAGTAGCAAACAGAGTTTATCTTTCTCAGAAGAAGCCAGAAGGGAAGGAAGGAAACATATTCAATTCAGTGCTTTAGAGAACTGGTAATTGCTATTTTTCTTTAAACTTAGATTGTGGCTTTTAGTGACACTATACTTTCTTCTTGTTGTCTTTACTTATAATTGTTTTGGGCTGTTGAAAATTTAAAACATAGTGGTGGTGTAATTCTGTGCTGTCTTTAATTGCTGCAAATTTTATCTTGGCTTGTCTGACTGTCCTGTAGTTGGGTGAAGGGTGTTAATTGTCTGGCCTCTGACCTCAGCTACGTGATAACTGGAGGTGGGGCTTAGTCACAGTTGAAGTAGCAAGCAGAGGTTTATTTTCTCAGAAGAAGCCAGAAGGGAAGGAAGGAAACATATTCAATTCAGTGCTTTAGAGAAACTGGTAATTGCTATTTTTCTTTTAAACTTAGATTGTGGGCTTTTAGTGACACTATACTTTCTTTGTTGTCTTTACTTATAATTGTTTTGGGCTGTTGAAAATTTAAAACATAGTGGTGGTGTAATTCTGTGCTGTCTTTAATTGCTGCAAATTTTATCTTGGCTTGTCTGACTGTCCTGTAGTTGGGTGAAGGTGTTAATTGTCTGGCCTCTGACCTCAGCTACGTGATAACTGGAGGTGGGGCTTAGTCAGAGTTGAAGTAGCAAACAGAGTTTATTTTCTCAGAAGAAGCCAGAAGGGAAGGAAGGAAACATATTCAATTCAGTGCTTTAGAGAAACTGGTAATTGCTATTTTCTTTTAAACTTAGATTGTGGCTTTTAGTGACACTATACTTTCTTTCTTGTTGTCTTTACTTATAATTGTTTTGGGCTGTTGAAAATTTAAAACATAGTGGTGGTGTAATTCTGTGCTGTCTTTAATTGCTGCAAATTTTATCTTGGCTTGTCTGACTGTCCTGTAGTTGGGTGAAGGGTGTTAATTGTCTGGCCTCTGACCTCAGCTACGTGATAACTGGAGGTGGGGCTTAGTCAGAGTTGAAGTAGCAAACAGAGTTTATTTCTCAGAAGAAGCCAGAAGGGAAGGAAGGAAACATATTCAATTCAGTGCTTTAGAGAAACTGGTAATTGCTATTTTTCTTTAAACTTAGATTGTAGGCTTTTAGTGACACTATACTTTCTTTGTTGTCTTTACTTATAATTGTTTTGGGCTGTTGAAATTTAAAACATAGTGGTGGTGTAATTCTGTGCTGTCTTTAATTGCTGCAAATTTTATCTTGGCTTGTCTGACTGTCCTGTAGTTGGGTGAAGGGTGTTAATTGTCTGGCCTCTGACCTCAGCTCACGTGATAACTGGAGGTGGGGCTTAGTCACAGTTGAAGTAGCAAGCAGAGTTTATCTTCTCAGAAGAAGCCAGAAGGTGAAGGAAGGAAACATATTCAATTCAGTGCTTTAGAGAACTGGTAATTGCTATTTTTCTTTTAAACTTAGATTGTGGGCTTTTAGTGACACTATACTTTCTTTCTGTGTTGTCTTTACTTATAATTTTTGGGCTGTTGAAAATTTAAAACATAGTGGTGGTGTAATTCTGTGCTGTCTTTAATTGCTGCAAATTTTATCTTGGCTTGTCTGACTGCCCTGTAGTTGGGTGAAGGGTGTTAATTGTCTGGCCTCTGACCTCAGCTACGTGATAACTGAGGTGGGGCTTAGTCAGAGTTGAAGTAGCAAGCAGAGTTTATTTTCTCAGAAGAAGCCAGAAGGTGAAGGAAGGAAACATATTCAATTCAGTGCTTTAGAGAACTGGTAATTGCTATTTTTCTTTAAACTTAGATTGTGGGCTTTTAGTGACACTATACTTTCTTTGTTGTCTTTACTTATAATTGTTTTGGGCTGTTGAAAATTTAAAACATAGTGGTGGTGTAATTCTGTGCTGTCTTTAATTGCTGCAAATTTTATCTTGGCTTGTCTGACTGTCCTGTAGTTGGGTGAAGGGTGTTATTGTCTGGCCTCTGACCTCAGCTACGTGATAACTGGAGGTGGGGCTTAGTCAGAGTTGAAGTAGCAAGCAGAGTTTATTTTCTCAGAAGAAGCCAGAAGGGGAAGGAAGGAAACATATTCAATTCAGTGCTTTAGAGAAACTGGTAATTGCTATTTTCTTTTAAACTTAGATTGTGGGCTTTTAGTGACACTATACTTTCTTTTTGTTGTCTTTACTTATAATTGTTTTGGGCTGTTGAAAATTTAAAACATAGTGGTGGTGTAATTCTGTGCTGTCTTTAATTGCTGCAAATTTTATCTTGGCTTGTCTGACTGCCTGTAGTTGGGTGAAGGGTGTTAATTGTCTGGCCTCTGACCTCAGCTACGTGATAACTGGAGGTGGGCTTAGTCAGAGTTGAAGTAGCAAACAGAGGTTTATTTTCTCAGAAGAAGCCAGAAGGAAGGAAGGAAACATATTCAATTCAGTGCTTAGAGAAACTGGTAATTGCTATTTTCTTTTAAACTTAGATTGTGGCTTTTAGTGACACTACTTACTTTCTTGTTGTCTTTACTTATAATTGTTTTGGGCTGTTGAAAATTTAAAACATAGTGGTGGTGTAATTCTGTGCTGTCTTTAATTGCTGCAAATTTTATCTTGGCTTGTCTGACTGTCCTGTAGTTGGGTGAAGGGTGTTAATTGTCTGGCCTCTGACCTCAGCTACGTGATAACTGGAGGTGGGGCTTAGTCAAGTTAAGTAGCAAACAGAGTTTATTTTCTCAGAAGAAGCCAGAAGGGGAAGGAAGGAAACATATTCAATTCAGTGCTTTAGAGAAACTGGTAATTGCTATTTTTCTTTTAAACTTAGATTGTGGGCTTTTAGTGACACTATACTTTCTTTGTTGTCTTTACTTATAATTGTTTTGGGCTGTTGAAAATTTAAAACATAGTGGTGGTGTAATTCTGTGCTGTCTTTAATTGCTGCAAATTTTATCTTGGCTTGTCTGACTGCCCTGTAGTTGGGTGAAGGGTGTTAATTGTCTGGCCTCTGACCTCAGCTACGTGATAACTGGAGGTGGGGCTTAGTCACAGTTGAAGTAGCAAGCAGAGTTTATTTCTCAGAAGAAGCCAGAAGGGAAGGAAGGAAACATATTCAATTCAGTGCTTTAGAGAACTGGTAATTGCTATTTTTCTTTTAAACTTAGATTGTGGGTTTTAGTGACACTATACTTTCTTTTGTTGTCTTTACTTATAATTGTTTTGGGCTGTTGAAAATTTAAAACATAGTGGTGGTGTAATTCTGTGCTGTCTTTAATTGCTGCAAATTTTATCTTGGCTTGTCTGACTGCCTGTAGTTGGGTGAAGGGTGTTAATTGTCTGGCCTCTGACCTCAGCTACGTGATAACTGGAGGTGGGGCTTAGTCAGAGTTGAAGTAGCAAACAGAGTTTATTTTCTCAGAAAAGCCAGAAGGGAAGGAAGGAAACATATTCAATTCAGTGCTTTAGAGAAACTGGTAATTGCTATTTTTCTTTTAAACTTAGATTGTGGGCTTTAGTGACACTATACTTTCTTTGTTGTCTTTACTTATAATTGTTTTGGGCTGTTGAAAATTTAAAACATAGTGGTGGTGTAATTCTGTGCTGTCTTTAATTGCTGCAAATTTTATCTTGGCTTGTCTGACTGTCCTGTAGTTGGGTGAAGGGTGTTAATTGTCTGGCCTCTGACCTCAGCTACGTGATAACTGGAGGTGGGGCTTAGTGTAGCTCTGACAAAATACTAACGTATACCCATGACTGTGTCTGTTGCCACCAGTGGCCTTCAAGATACAATGTATCGAAACCCATGACAATAGGCGCTGCCCTGCATGTGAATACTAAGCCATGAATTGCTCCACAAGACACTCCACATACCCAGCCCACAACCTGTACAGTTGTAATGGCTATGCGGATACAGACAGTCATAGTGACCAGTCCTCCTAGCATACCACAATGAATTAAACACAGAAAGGTGCAACATTACCGTTGTTGGCGTCATATACATTAAGTAAGCAGTTCATTGGCCATTGGCTAGCTCTCCCACCAGAAATCAAACTGCCCACCATTGGGTGCTTGAGGATGCCTGCTGACACACATGCTGCAACAGGCACACATGCATGTACAGCTATTACAGACCTGTGTGGCACCACAGTCCCAGGAGGTCCCTCTTCCACACAGCCCTGCAGCATGTCCACCACGGAGGTCGGAGCAAGGACACACTAACATACCCGTGTCCACGCCACCATGACAGTACACTGCCAGGGAAATGCTTGCACCACATGACACAGAGTCCCCAGACACCATGGTGTATGGCCCTGGAATCGCGCTCACAACATGTCCTGCACAGATACTGACATGTTATATGCGTACTGTAAATGCACATGCCAAGGAGAGGTGGAGTACACACTGCCATGGCAGACAGGGACAACAGCAGCAGCAGTAACAGATGGCACAACAGGCCGAGACCTCAGTAATCCCCACCCCAGGGCATGATGAGATGAGCCCTACAGCTATGCAGAGACACGCATCATCCCTCCACAATGGTGGCCATAACAGCAACATGACACATGGCAGTACAAGGCAGATATCAGTACACATGGTGGCAATGGCAGCACATTTAAGACACACAGCAAGCTATGTCTCAGGGCCCCTGCAGCAGCAGGCAAGGCAATGGAGTCAAGGAGACAACAAAATGCACGCAGCTATCTCACATCTGGCCTGGATTACCTGGCCAACTGGGCCTATGACACCTGACCCAGTACTGTAGTGCAGGGGTGTAGCCAGACATTCACATGTTGTACACACAATCCCCAACAGCCACACTCCCCTTACAAATGATGTACTCAGCAACTCCAAATGATACATCCCTTCCAAAAGGGTGTGATGTCTGTCAGATGATTCACCTACTCTTTAATGAGGTTATACATGTATCTGTCTCCTACACAACAGCATTTCAAACAGGGCCACACCCCAGTGGCCTACAGTGACCCCAAATGTCTGGTGTATTTAGTAACTGTTGAAAGAGAGGCAAATAGATTGGGACATGCACTACACAAAACTGTACACAAATGTGTACAGTGCATATGCCTGGCTACACCCTTGCTCTACTGCCTGCCCTGTAAAGTCAGACACATAGTAGAAAAGCATAATATCACACAGTACTCATGCAACTCACCCCTGTCACCGTCACTGCTCTCCGCTGTGTGCTGTGCCATCAGAGGCACCCTGCACCTGTCTGTGGATGGCCCCTGTCCGGCCTGTGTCTCGTCCCTCCTGTCTCCAGTGTGTCCTCGGTGCTGTGCAGTGGGAAGAGGGTACAGCAGCATTACTACAATATCAGCCACCACGGTACGCTAAAGACCACCCTGTACCCCAGTGGTGTAGCACAACACATGCATCACTGGCACACAGGTGCAGTGCACCACCAAAGCCATGCCAAGCATGACACAGGTCAGTGCACACCATCTACCCCTGTCCCACACAGTACACACCAAATGGATTGGTGGACCCCATGACACATGAGCAACATGTCCAGCACAGCAACACACATGCACACAAGCACTCCACGGAACACACAGCCCCACCACCCATGCCAGCAGCGCTGTGACAGTCATCACTTACCTGGCACAGGCACAGTCCCCTCCCGAACCATCGGCTTGCAGCGTTCAAGCAGTGGGCGCTGCCTGCGTCTGATGTCAACGTAGTGATGGCGGCACTTCTCACCATCACGGGGTATACCCATGATGGCAGTTAGGCAACGGGCAATGGAAGCCCAGGCCTGTCTACGGGGAAGGTCACCCTCCCGGACAGGCCCAAATAGGCACCGATGGTGCCTCTCAGTCAACTGCACCAGGTTGGCAATCTCCGCCTCATTCCACCACCTGTCACGGCCCACCACTGCCCTTTGCCTACGTCTCACAGACATTGCTGCTGTGGAAGGGGGCAAATTACTAAGTGAAACAGTGAAACACCGACTGTCCACACACCCTGACACCCCTTAGTACTGCAGTCCAGCACCACGCTGATGTATTCCGTAGTGCCGTGCTAACAGGAAGTGTTCGCAATGCGCATGCGTGACCCTACCATGACCCTGGGCCCATGTACCGTGCATGCGTGTGGTGCCACGCTAATGCTGGTTAGTGCAGCACTACATCATGCTATGACAGGGTGATAGCATGGACAAGGGGCCCCATGAGCGTGTGTACTGCACCAGTTGTGCGCTAGTTAGTGGCGTGGTGCTGACCCTCAATAGCCCTGCGCTGGCCTTTGCCCAGCGCTGCTGTCTATGCAGGGCTATTCAGAGCCATATTCAATGGGTGTATGCAAATGGGTACTTGTATGCATGGGGGAAAACGTGTGATTAGCATATCATTATGCACTCATTTACATGACTAACAGGCATGATTGCCTGGGTGAGCTGGGCAAGCAGTGCACCACCAGTGTCTGTGGTGTGGAACTGCAGTGAATACAGCAGTGTGAATGTACAACATGGAAAGAGATATGCAACAGGGGATGAGCAGTGAGAGGCAGGTATGTACCACCATCTGGGACCACTACCGTCCACTGCATTGTGCACATTCCCTGCAGTAACTGTGCCATGTGGCAATGCATGCACACTGTGTCTGCTAGCCAGTTGCACTGGTGTACTCACCGTGATGGTGCACCAACAACTGGCTCCTGGATGTGTGGCGTGATGGGCCTGTGCCCTCCCCGCGGCGTACACAGTGTACCAGCGATGTGCGGTCCCATGCAGCATGAGTGTCCTGACATTACTAGCACCTTGTCCTCGCAAACTCTGTGATGCTCAAATGGGGCACAACACAGTCATGGGGGTTCATGGCAGACACAGGCCACAGCAGTACATATGTGATACCACTCGCTGTCCAGACACGGGACAGACAGTGGCAATGTGGGCGTGTGCACTGTACAGGCACATGCAGCGATTGGATATGTCCATGTGGCCTGTGGCACTGTAGGGGATGATATCGTGATGTCCACTGTGTGATGCAGTGCAGCACTGACACAGCCACTGACACCTGTCCCCTCTTGATTATCCCATAGGTGTGCTGGCCCGACAGGAGCACATCCATGCACACAAATTCTCTCAGGATGAGCTGATGAGCTGAACATCCTTGCACATGAGGTGAAAGAAAGGGAGCACGTGTTATGCACACACAGGGCCACTGATGCTGTTGTGCGGCAAGCTTGGGAAGAGGTAACTGCAGCTGTGAATGCGGTTGGGAGCCATGGGAGATCAACAGAAGCAGTCCGGAAAAGATGGAATGACCTCCTGCGATGTGCAAAGGAGGAGTCACACCGACAGAGGGACAGGACCAGGACTGGTGGTGGTCTGCCTGAACACCAGCAGCGTGTGGAGGAGCCACATATGGTGGTGGTGGTGTCAACACTGCGGATGGTGGCAGTGACAGGCGTGCCGGGTGGTGGTTGTGAGATGACCCTCGCACTTCCAAGGCCAGGTCTGTATTCGCATGTGTAACCCCTGTATGTGGTGCAGGCAAGGATGCACGGTCCTGCTGTTGGTGTCCTGCACAGGGTGCACTGTACTCTGCCAAACTGATGCCTGACATGGCCATGGTCACTGTGGGGTGGGTGGGTGCATGTTGTCACAGGCTTGTGTGAAGTGGGTACCTGTCCTGAGGGCTGCATGGTGTGGTGGTGGTAGTGGTGGTGGTGTTTGACCACAATGTCCATGGATGGGTGACTGACCCTGTCCCTATTCTCTCCACAGCACTCTTGGACAGGCCTGCACCACTACGGGATGTGCCATGGATGTCCAGCCAGGTTCCCGATGTCGCGGAGGAGGTGGATAACAAACGTCCATCAACATCTGGACTGTGTCAAGATCAGGGCCACATGGACCCAATGCATGTCTGGCATTCCCATGGACAGGGAGTGCAACTGCCTGGGGAAGGGGGTCACATCACTAGGGTGTTAGGGTCACAGTGGGCACCTGGATGTTGCACAAACTGAGGATGATGGGTGGGAGGTACTGCTGGTCACTGTCACCAGTTTGGATGACCCTGATGTCTCTGAATATTCACAGCACCTGGCCATTCCTATTCCATGGGATGCAGGGGTGGGGCTTGCTGAAAGAGACATGGACAGATCAGGGTGGTTCCGTAGGTGTCACCAGTGTGGCTGTGGCTGAACACATGGTGGTGGGTGGTATGGGTGATGTTGCAGGACAGCAGGGTGTGCAGTGTCAGACACATGCTGGGGTTATCATCCATATGGTGCCACGGACCACTGCCAGTTGTAGTCAGCAGTCGGATGTACCAGTTGCTCCATTGCCACAGGCACCACTGCCAGCTGCTGCTGCTGGGGGTTCTGTGCCTCTGCTGCATGAAGGCCATGGTGCTTCGCCGCTCCTGCAGGCTGCTGTCACCTCCCAGCAGGAGGCCCATCTGGACCTGCATGCCATGTGACGTGAGCTGCGACATGAGCTGGGTCAGATAATGGAGGCAATTTCAGTGGGCTTTGTCCATACTGAGCAGCAAGCAGAGGACAGGTTGGGCTGCCTGGTGGGTGCCATAGACCATGGCTTCTCTGGCTTAACTGCTGCAGTGGTGGACATTGGTAATGTCATGCGTGGTGTTCCTGTTGGTCACCAGCATGGGATGGTTGGCCATGGTGCAGATGGCAGAGGGGCACACAGGCAGGCACACCATGGGTGCAGGGCTGCCACTGGTTCCAGCTCGGCTGCATCACGCACTCCTCCTACAACTCAGCGGCGCCATGGCCATCCATCCACCCTGTCGGTCTCCACCATCCCCCGGGGGCACAGGAGGTCAACATTGCCTGCCTCCCCTTCCACTTCAGCCTTGTCCTCTGCACAGAGCACCCCAGGGTCCATATCCCATGGTACGGGTGCACAGCGCAGGCGTGGGTGTCATCGTCGGTGATGCCCACAGGCTGTCTGCAGTACTCTGCATGCATCTCCCTCATGCATGTGCAGACGTGCGCACACACACTCACACACACACACACACACTCCCACCAACACAGTTGCCCCCCTTACCCTCACGACACACATCACACTTCCCCACCGAGATTACACCATTTGTGTGTGTCCCCCCCACGTATGTGGCACAATCACGGACTCCGTTCACATGCACATTATTTGTCTATTACACTGGGTTTGTTTACTGATGTGATTGTTGGTGTCACTGTTATCTTAGTCTGTGCACATTAAAATGCTAATCCCTTCACTCTTTCAGGTTGTTGTGCAGTCTGTACTTACCTTCTGGTCTGTTGCAGTGTCCTGATGATGTTGTCCTGGTGCTGTATGGCCCTCGTGCCATGTGAGGTCCCTCCTCTCAGTTGCTCACTATCCCTGACCTCTGGCTCTGGCTCACTGTCAGACTGTCCCTCAGGTTCAGGTGCCTGTATCCCATGGTTCATTGCCATGTTGTGCAGCATACAACAGGCTAGGAAGATACGGCATACTTCTGGAGGTGTATACTGTGAGGCACTGCCTGATGTGTCTTAGGCATCTGAGATCGCATCTTCAGGATGCCAAACACCCTCTCTATGATGTTCCTTGTACTTGGCATGTGCCTCGTATTACAGCTCACCGGCCACTGTGGCCAATCCAATCACTAGTGTCAGCAGCCAGGGCTTGCAGGGGTATGAGCACTGTCCCCTGTCAGGAAATGTATACCTGGCAGTGTCAGACGGCGGTCTGTCAGCTGCCGTCCGCACCTCTGTGGCCTCCACACCCCTTCCCTGGTCTGCAATGCCTGCCCACATTCATTTGTTGTGTGTTTGCCTTGTATGCTACAACTCACCGACTAGTTGCCCACTGGGTATCTGCCTCCTCAAAGGCCTGGCACAGCTGGGACTGGTGCCAGTTGAAGCATTGTGGCACTGCCAGGGTACAGTATGAGACATTGCTGATACGCCCAGCTGTTGCACACGACCTGGCAGTTGATGGAGTGGTAACCCTTCCTGTTGACATACCGCGTCACTGCCGCCCGCCAGGTGGTGCGGATGGGGACATGGGTGCGGTCAATGGCACCCAGTACAGATGGTAGGTGTGCGGCTCGATGGAACTGCTGCATTGTTTCTTCGTGTTCTGCTGCCGTGCTGGGGAATACTATGAATTCCCCAGCATGTTGCAGGAGAGCCTCTAGGAACTGGGTCAGGAGGTGTGAGGTGGCAGACTGCGTTACCTCAATGGTGTCCCCCA
The DNA here is from genome assembly GCA_016271365.2 of Neoceratodus forsteri. Taxonomy (NCBI): domain Eukaryota; kingdom Metazoa; phylum Chordata; order Ceratodontiformes; family Ceratodontidae; genus Neoceratodus; species Neoceratodus forsteri. The sequence goes on from JADMNL010000032.1 coordinate 186,352,496, forward strand.
TTGGTCGTTGGAACGTCCTGTGGCAAGGAAGCACATCGCTGCTGTCACCTTCTCCTCCACTGTCATGGCATGTCTGCATCTGGTATTTGGGTGCAGCTGCTCATGCAGGAGTTCACAGAGCTGCCTCAACAGTCCCCTGTTCATCCGGTACTGGCCAATGATGTGATCATCAGGCAGGGTCTCAAAGGAGACCCTGGGCTGGTACAGCCTGTTTGCAGCATACCATCTCCTTGGCCTGCATTGTGGCCCATGTTGTGCCTGCTCCCTCTCCTCCTCCTCCACTACAGCTGCCATCAATGGCAGCATCACTGCTACTGGCACTGCACACATTCCCACTGGTGCTGGTTCCTCCTCCTCTGTGTTTTGCCCTGTGTTTAGAGCAGTCTTTTATAGGCGGTAACTAGCACCACGCTAAGTGCCATGCTATATATCCTAGCGTGGTGCTGGACCTTTGAATATCCCCTTGTGCATCTCTCTTGGTCCCCCCCTTCCTTTTGTCCCTTGCATACATTAGTGGTTTTCCCTGCGCTACTGCTGTTAACTGGTCCTTTGAATATGGTGGGTCTGCGTAATCCGGTAGCTATTGCCACGCTAATGGTTTGCGTGCTGTGCTATGGTTTGAATATCTGGCCCTCTGTTTACTGCATCAGTGTTGTTCCACAGTGACAGAAGTGAGGAAATTCTGTGTTAGGGTTCAAAAGCATAAATGTGCATTCACCCCCATCCCCCTGAGCACCACTGGCAAACAGAGAGACACACACACACACACACATGGAAGTAGGGGGGAGAACGAAGGCAACAGGGCCAATCACAGACAATCAGCAGGAAGTGTCAGAAATAATATACAACTAGTCTACATACTGCATACCGAGTGGAGAGCCACAGCAAAATACGCTATGGACATAAATAGTGTAGCTCTGTCATTGCAGCTGTAGAGAGTTAGCATTCATTGAGTGTCATTGCAGGTGTACAGAAGTTAGTACACTTAGGGTTGCACAGTCTCATGGGGTGGGGACTACACCTCCAGACCACTTGCTGCATGTTAAGTGAAGAGCCACAGGCAAAGAAGGGTGATGCAGATCACTTGTACACTTCCCTGATTACAGGTACAGTGTAGTTAGCACAGTTATCACTTGAATGGCCTCAGCCAGGTAATGCACTGCAAACTATGACACAGGTACTGGATCCTCAGTAGAGACCACAGCACAGCTGAGGGTATGGACATCAATGGTAGATGTCAGTGATTGCAGGGACACTCAAGTTAGCATAGTTAGTGTTTGTGGGGTCAGACAAGCAATGCCCCCAAAAAATTTGTGCTGCATCATGAGTACTGATGCACATGAAGACTGAGCAACGGACATCAATGGTACACCTCTGTATTTGTTGATTTGTTGTCTTTAGCACAGTTAAGTTTGTATGGGCTCACTTAGGGAATTTTCTCATGCATACTAGTTTTACCGATGAGTGACTGTGGCCAGCCGCCAGCTGCATGGACTTAGTTAGCAAATGTCCCATACCCCCACACCAGCCACTGCACCTGACTGCAGACTCACAGGAAAAGTAAGGGTGGTACATACTAGTTAATTTAGTTAGGAATTACAGGAGCTCTGTCAGGTAATGTCGAACCCCTAGCCCACATACTGCATACTGAGTGGAGAGCTACAGAACAAAAAAAGCCCATGAAGATGAACAGTGTCATGGGGGACTGCACTGCTGCATCCTGGGTGAACAGGCACAGGAAAAGATAGGCAATGCGAGATCAGTTGTACGGCTCCTGATTGCAGGAACAGTCCAGTTAGCAGCAGTTATCCTTGAATGGATTCCGGCGAGGCAATGTGTCTTCAAATGTATTCAGGTACTGCATCCTCAGAATACACCTTTGGAGTGAGGATATGGACATCGATGGTAGACATCACTGATTGCAGGGATACTGAAGTTAGCTCAGTTAGGATTTACATGGATTTAAGCAGCTAATGCTGCTCCCCCCAAAATTTGTACTGCATCATGAGTGGTGATCCACAGCAACAATGAGGCAATGGAGATCAATGGCACACCTCTGTAATTGTAGGTACAGTGAAGTTAGCACAGTTAAGAGCTGCATGGGCTCAGCCAGGCAATTTCAGCACACATAGCAGTTACTGCATCCTGAGTATATAGCCACAGCTGCATAGCGTTAGATAGAGATGTACCACACCTTGCTACAGCAGCTACTGCCCGCTAACTGGAGAGGCACAGGAAAACTAAGGGTGGTACAGACTACTTAACACACTTAGGGATTATGGGACCTGTGTCAGGCAATGTGCCATGCCCTAGTCCATGTGGTGCATACTGAGTGGAGAGCCATAGTAAAAAATAAGCCCATGGACATGTATGTGTGGTACTACTTCTTCCAGTTGATTTGCATGCTTAAAAGGAACAACAGTTACATTCTAATGTTATTATGTTATGGTTCAGTAAAGACTCAACACAGGTGGTCAAGTTTAAAAAAGATTTATTGCCAATTGGTGAAACTGAGAAAGGGCCAATTAAGATTTAAATTTTTTTATAAAATCAGTCTCACAATACAGTCCTTGTATGTGTGTAATCATTGCTTGAAATATATCTAAATGTGTGTCATGCATAGTAAGTAGATGATATGAATTGGAATAAGTATATACATATGGAAATACGAGCATAGAAAGAAGGCAGCAGAAGAAAGCAATTTGGTATATTAAGTCTGCTCATATTGCAGGGTCCGCATCTTGAGATAATGTCTCTGCTATCCCTCCGCAAGTCCTCCCATCCTCCCTAGGCATGATTCTTATCTCCCCCTATGCATATACCAAGCTCTTTTATAGCTGGTCACTGTCTTTAATGAGGTGACCTCTTCTAGCAGTGCAGTGCAAGTGTTCACTACTCTTTGTGGGAAGAAGTGCTTTCTGTCATTCCTCCTAAACCTCCCAGTATCAAGCTGATGACTGTGCCCCTCATGAAATATGTTGCCCTCAGCTTGAAAGAGACTTTGGTTATCAACGTTATTTATACTCTTTAAGTAGTTGAATGTTGCAATCATGTCTCTCTTCCCTTTGTCCTGTCCTACATTAGCTAGGTATGTCAGGAGCTTCTACAGTGATTACACACATGAAACAGTTATGATTTGTTGTTGTTGTGTGACTGATAATGTGTATGTTCCTGGGGTGGGCGAAAAACCAGATGCTAAGTGTTCAAGTAATAGAATATAAAAATGTAATGATTTCAGTGACATTAGATAACTGGTATGTTCAGTTAAATATTTTAAGATATATAACTGACTAGGTGCATATGGAAAATTCCCACCTGACCCCTCAATAGAGGCGATCATAAACATTCTCAGGAACAGGTATGAAGTGCGTTGTGATCAGTAAAAGTGTCTGATTTACAATTTCCAGTATTATTAACATAGATTACATCTACTTGTATGACAAGTACAACACATTTCATATTATTACAGGTACAATATACATTTCTTTCAATGGTTACATTAGTTACTGTATCAGTTCTGAACTAGTAAACAACAGATGTATGTAGCATGTTGTTTTTATGTAAGATATGGGTCACTGAACTTAATCACTATAGTATTCTATTATATGTTAAGGAGAAATTGTTACTTGACTCTTATAGTAGCACTTTTACTAGAACAATTAAACTAGTTAACAACAATGGTGAGACAAAATGAGAATGTAAATATTATGTTTATGTCATTACATAGGTATGCAAGAGTCATTTGATAATAAACTGCAATACTTCACTATTCACACTTGCTTCATTATGACTAAAGAGTTTTATATTTACATACGTACATTTTCAGTGTAACAAATACATCAGGCATAGTTCAACACTGTTGCATGGTGAAAGAATGATGCTGTTGTCAAGATGTCAGCAGATAACAGACAAAGAAAAACTGGTGATAGAAAACTTGTGACAGAGTGTTCTCTTTGGTGAATGAGACGTGTTACACACTTATTTAAAATGATAAGGGGCAACTTTTGTGTCTCTGCAGAGGCAAAAAGTTAGCAACTGGCAACAACTTCTCATTATGTATGGGTATGATACACCTACAAGAAAAGATATGTACATAACAGGGGAGCCAGAAAGGACTCTGTTTTGACATGCACAATCTTCGATAGACATGTAAGCATGGTTTCTCTAGTCACTGATCCACACAAGATCTTAGATGTCATAGTGCATGAAATGTCTCTGGCAGTATATCATTTTGTTGATATCACCATCATCATCATCATCAAATCTTTATTTATTCAGGCGAACATCATTGAGCAAGGCTTATTTACAAGATGGACCTGATAAGGTCAAGGTTCAACAGTTGATACACAACAGACACATCATACACTTATATAAAACAGTTATACATACAGGGGGGGAAAAGGTTTATAAACACAGTGATGTACAGTAAATTCACATGATAAAAATTGGTTACAGGAAAGTTAAGCTAATATTTACAGTATATACAGTATATACATATCCCAGTGGGGGGGGCCATGGAAAACACACAATATAATATAATACTAGGATGGTGAAGGTATTACTGGGTGCCATAAGATGGGGTGTCTGTCTGGAAGGATTATGCCATATATGGTTAATTTTTGGGAGGAGATTTGAGATGATAGAGCTAGTTCTAGTGGTAGCAACTGCATTCTCTGTGAAGAAGACTGTACAATGCTGTTTAAAGGATGCAAATGGAATGATATTGGACAGTTTTAGGGATTTTTGTAGGGTGTTCCATGCTATAGCTAGAGAATAGCTGATTGCTGCCTCCCTAGCCTGGTGTTGAATTTGGGCAGTTTGAGCAGGATGATGTTGTTGCTTCTTAGGGCATAGGAGCTAGGAATGGTCTGGGTGAAGCAGTCAGAATATAGTTTGGAAGTTTTTTGATAACGCTCTGTAAATCCATAGTGCTGCATTTCTGTTCCTTCTGAGGTGAAGAGAATCCACCAACTGCAGCATAAGAGAGCAATGATGGGTATTAGATGGCAGATCTGTAATGAATCTTATTGCTCTGTGATATAAGGTATCCAGCTTGTGAAGGTAGGAGATGGGTGACTATCAAAGGAAGTCTGCATAGTCAACAACTGATAGAAAAATGGCCTGGACTAACCTCATCTTTGAGTCTCTGTTTAGGAAGGTTTAATCTATAAGAAGGCCAAGCCTTTGGCGAAGCTTTTTAACAGTTCTTCTAAATGATGAGTGAAGTCGAGTCTGTTGTCAATCCACACACCTAGGTATTTGAAGTTTTCTATATACTCCAGATTTTCTCCAAGTATAAGTGCATAACTGGGGAGAATGATTGAGGAGGAGGTGCTGGTGAGCTTTGGTTTGTGAACATCATTGCTTTAGTTTTCTTTGCATCTAACAGAGCTTTTTCTCAAGTAGCTGATATTGTAACAGGAAATTCTGTTTGTAAGTTTTCATGAGCAGCTGCAGGCAAGGGTTGCTGACGCTACAAAACAGTGTCATCAGCAAAAAGGTGTACAGAGGAATTGGTGAGGTTGAATCAATATTATTTATATAAATGGCAAAAGGATAGGACCCAGTATAGAACCTTGGGGACCCTCTTAACAGTGGTTTTAATGGGATAGGTCACCTTCAGCTTTACCTGCTGTGACCTACCAGTGAGATAACTATCTGAACCACTTAAGAGAGGTGGATCTAGGCCAAGGAGTGCAGGGATGATAGTAGAAGCTCAGTGGTCCACAGTATCGAATGCTTTGCTCAGGTTCAGGAATACTGCACAGACATTATTCTTTTTATCTAATTCGGTTTGCCAGTCATTTGTGACCTTGCTTGTGCAGTGATAGTGCTATGCTTTGGCCCTGAATCCAGATTGAGCTGGATTTAAGGGTTAACATTGTCAAGATACTCCTTAACTGGTTTACTCACTAATTTCTCCAGCATCTTGGATAGCACTGGTAGGATGGAAATGGGCCTGTAATTATTAAGTTCCATAGGGTCCCCTGATTTTAGAAGGGGAACCACTTGGGCTATCTTCCACAGTGTGGGAATAGAGCCAGAGTTTAGAGCTAGGTTAAAGAGGTGTGTTAGGGGGACTGCAAGTACATGGCACGCAATCTTTAGAAGGTAGGGGTCCAGAGAGTCTGCCCCTGTGCTTTTTTTGGTATCCAGTTGCCATAATAGATCCTCTACTTGCTTCAACAGTATAGATTTGAAGCTGAAGGAAGAGTCAGCTCTCTGATCACCAGTGTAATGGGAGCTTAATTGTTCCCTCAGCAGGTTAGCTGGAGAGGTGTCAAAAGCAAGGCCAGCCGTTGTGAAGTGGTTATTGAAGGCATCCAGAATTTCCATTTTGCCAGTGATAGGGCCATAACTGTTGTGTAATTGAGTAGGAAGGGAGGTGTTAGCATCCTGTCCCACCATACCCTTGATGGTACCCCAAAATCTAGCAGGATTATGATAGGAGGAGTCGAGCTCGGCCAAGTAGAAGGCAGCCTTTGCATCCCTAACTTTTTTGGTGCATTTAATCCTGGCTTTCCTAAAGATCATCCAGTCATTTGCATTATTGGTTTTTCTTGCCATTTTCCAGAGTTTGTCTCTCTCCAGCAGTGCAGCTTTGAGGTCAGCTGAAAACCAACAACAGGATTTGTTTTTTATTTGGATACTAGAGATTGGGGCATGGGTGTTAAGGGCATTTATTATAATGCTATTTAGCACCTGCTGAGCTTTTTCAACAGAATGGGCAAGATAAAATTCTTGCCAGTGTGGAGAGTGAGCTAGATCATGCAAATATCCTTCAATACTGATGTTTTTCTTGGATCTCCTCATGAGGAATTTGCAAGGATTGTTGTTATGCTGGTGGATCTTATCCCTGCGATGGGGCAGTGATCACTTATATCGCAGAGAAGCACTCCAGCGTGTGTGAATAGATGTGGTTTGCTATGGTTTATTGAGTCGTAGATTGGAAACATTTGTACTGCCCTAAGACTGATTCTGTCACAAAGTAGTCATTAAAAAATGCCACATGTTCTGTCCTATTCTTCTGAAATATGAAGGTCATCATAATTCTTCAATATTAGAAGAGATGCATTTTTTAAGTGTCGTGGTAGTCTCTGTTTAAAACTGCTTGTAGAGTTGTCACACTCTACCCATCCACTTCTGTACCTTAGTAAACAGGTGTAATGGCCAGAATGCATGGATTGACCATGGTGATAGACCACACTGTGAGTGTCAAACACTGATTGGTTAAAAACTATTCTACCAGCTGTGTAATCTGTGATGGGAGAGTCAACTCTGAGCCCGTTGAAGTCAAATCTGTGCAATATAAGCAACAGATATTGAGATGAACTCCTGAGACGTATGGACTGAGTACATCTGCCTCCACACCTTTTACAGGAGTGACCACATTGAGCATTGGTAAATAGCTGTCGAAATTTGACACTTCTGGCTTTAGGGACAAAAAGAGTAATCCACAGCATGTCTTCTGTGGTTTCACGCAGTGAATGACCACATGATACACATACATATTTGGTTACATATGATACAGTGAAGTACTGGCACATTGGAGTGCCATCTTCATCCAAGTTGTTTATGATTGCCATCATAAACTCACTAGTGTCTTGCTGTATGTCAGCAGCAAATGTACTGCATCTGTCATATGTACCTAACACCTGCTGTAGTGGCGTTAGTGACTGCACATTGTTAGACTGGTCAGAAGCCATGTTGACAATCTGCTTCAATGCCTTTGATAGGGGAATGTCTTGTGAAGCAGCTATTGCCTGCAAAAAGTGTGGCATGTGGAGAAAAACTTGCATAGCTGAGTTAGCATAGCAGTTCAATCTAGTGCTGTTGTCAAAGACTGGCACTGCAGCTACACCAACTGATTTCTGATGAACAGCTGGCTCTGAATGTGTAGTTGATATTGTGACCTTTGTTGAATTCTTTAGAGTTGAATCACTTGTGGAAGCTCTTGCCTGTTTGCTTACATGTGTAGATATGACTGTACGATGTGAGACAGCTAGATATGTAGGCAGTGGTATTAAAGACATTTGTAGCTGATGGAGAGTACGCAACCTGTTGTACTCAAGAATACATCACTTGTCAGCTCGTATCTTCTGAGGTGCTAGAGTTATAATGTGCAACCCAGAAAGGCTGTGGACACGTGAAAGTGCCACGTAGCTCATGTCATCCTTGAAAATGTCTGTACCTATGTCCACCATTGCTGAATTCAAACTCAAACCCTGAGATTTGTGAATAGAAACGGCATATGCAACACACAGTAGAAACTGTTTCCTGTTTACATAGATATCCTTAAATACCTGGATTTCACACAGGTATATTCTATCTGTACAGGCTGTTTCATGTTGTCAAAGTGAACTACAAGTGTCTCAATATATGTCCTCTGGACATTGCAGACAAAGTCAGTGATGTTTCCCATGGCACCATTTACCATGCCTCATTCAACATCGAGATTACATCGTAGCATGATACGTGCATTCCTACAAAGTGTAAGAACAGCTTCTAGGCCAGCTGTGCACAAAACATCTGACTTCAGGTCAGTGAGTCATTCAGTCATCTTTGCTACTCGGTTGCGACTGAGAATGACACCATCAACTGTATCAACAGCATGCAGAGTTAGAATTTCTTGGTTTTCTCTCAGCAGCATAACATTGTTGAACTCAGTGCATTTCTGTAGTCATGGCATAAGACACACTATGTGTGTGCCTGTAGAGTACACATCGCTGAAAACATTACATGCTGTTTCTATGGATGTAGTATCTATTCTGATTCTCCGATCATTTAACATAGCAACATGTTCTGGTGATAGAGAACCTGTACGAGCTTCATCTAAAAGTGATTTGTAAGCCAGATCAACACTTTGGCGCATGTTCTCATACAACGCAACATAGGTAAATAACTCCCAAATGTTAAAACCTGCAATGCAGCCGAGTATGTTCTTAGCTTGCTTGGCAGTCAGAGTTGCAAACACATGCATTAACTGGTGCAAGCTGTAAAAGGTCCCCCAATTCAACAATACTTTTGCCACCAAATGGTACTCCATCGTCAGTACCTAAGATCTCCTGTAGACATAGGTGTATACAGGCAAGCATTACATTGGAGACCACGCTGATTTCATCAATGATGAGTAACTTCACCTTTGTGAACATGGAACAGAGCTGAGATGCAACCTCAAATGATCTTGCTCTTGATGTCCCATGATATGTCTGCAATGAATATCCCAAACAACACTGGTCCCAACACCGAGCCCTGTGGAACACCACTTGTCACTGCCCTTGGGTGTGAGAGCTCCCCATCCACCACCACCCTCTGTTGCCTTCCCTGCAGCCAGTGTCCTACCCATCTCACCAGCTTTGCACCCACCCCTGTGCCTACTAACTTCCTTCCCAGCCTTTCATGTAGCACTGAGTCAAATTCCTTGCATGTAGTATCCATTCTGATTCTTCAACCATTTAACACTGAAACATGTTTTGGTGACAGAGAACCTGTACGAGCTTAATCTAACAGTGTCTTGTAAGCCAGATCACCACTTTGTCACATGTTCTCATGCAGCTTGACATAGGTAAATAACTCCCGCAGGTTAAAACCTCCAGTGCAGCCAAGTGTATTCTTGGCCTACTTCACAGTCAGAGCTGCAAAGCCATGTTCCGCATTAACTGGTGCAAGCTGTAAAATGTCTCCAAATACAACAGTGCTTTTTCTTCCAAATGCATCTCCATAGTCAGTCCACAAGATCTCCTGTAGATGTAGGTGTATACAGGCAAGCATCAAATTGGAGACCATGCTAATCTCATCAATGATGAGTAACTTCATCTTAGTAAACATTGAACGAAGCTGAGATGCAACCTCAAATGACAGCTTACAATACTCTCCTGCTTTGCCATGCTCCACTGGCAACATGAAGAGACGGTGTAACGTAACTCCACCAATGTTGTATGCTGCCAGTCCAGTGGGAGCACTAACAGCAACAGACATTGATGACCCTGTCAGGCTCCATATTTCAGCAGTGATGGCTTCAATAAGGAAACTCTTTCCTGTGCCAGCTGAACTGCTAACAAAGATCAGTAGTGGTTTATAGTCAAGACAGTCACATTTCTTTGTTTCATGTAGTAGGCCATGTCGAACAGCGTCAATGACTTGAGAGTGAACTACATGCTGCTGCTGATTCAGTCTTTCTCTCAAGTCAGCTGGATTGACAGTGGAGTGTGTTCCATGTTCCATGGCAGTCTCAGTTTCTGAGATTAACATTTGTGGGGCATTTAAAGGCAGAGGTTCACCTAGAACAGCTTGTCCTTCTGGGTCAAGATTGTCTTGTGAGCTAACAGGAGTGTCTTCCTGAAGCTGCTTCTCTGCCTTCTCAAACTGTTCTTTCTCAGTCTCCAGTCTCTGTATGTATGTCTCTGAGTATTCAGTTTTGAAAGTCTCGTAACTGAGATTGAATTCTTACTCGAATGTATCACAGTCACCTTTTAATTCAGACTCATTTCTCCAGGGTCTAAATAGGAATAGGAGAGCAAAGTAGTAATGCTCTCTGCTCTCCGATGTGCCTAGATGTAATTTACAGTGGTCTATGAGCCATGGCTTGTGTCTCTTTACGAGACAGCCATCCACTCCATTCACTTTGTAAATGTGGCATGTTGAGTCAGGTGATATATCTGCTTGTAACAATATCACTTAGCCACCTGAAAAAGACACATGTCATCCATGTCGTTGTGTTTACAGGGGTAGTATGTGTCTATCAGGTTATTCTTCAAAATATGTTTTGAAGAAGGTCTATGGGCAGCGAGTTCCTCAATTTCAGCATGGGGTATCAGTACACGTTTGCGTTTCTCTTTGTATTTCACACAGAGAAACCAGACAGCATCAGACTTCCCATACAGATGTGTACCCATTAAATGGTCACTGGCTTCATAATCTCCACATTCTCTGTGTGAAAGAGTCTTCAAGTCCACTGACCACAGCTGAGATGTCAGGCTCTTGCTTGAACTGGCAATATCTTCCCAAAATCTTGCAAGCTAGTCTGCTCATGCTTGGTTATGTACAAAGTCACGTACCGCACCAGGGCCAATGAGTTGTCAGCCACGAACTGAACATCTATGTTTGCTTGCCACATTAGTAGAAGAGTTGGGTTGTAGTCATTGATGTACACCCCTTTCTCATCTCTGGGTAACTCGTATACCCTCTTGGTTGATTTTGCCTTCAAGTGGTGTCACATTGCTGAAAAAAGTTCATTCATGGAACCATCCTGACAGACTCATTTAGGGAATCCAAAGCGACATTGTGTGTACCAATTAGATATGTTCTTTACTACTCACTGGCAGTATTTTGCACAACTATGTCACTGGAACTAGTGTAGGACTGTCATACTTGTCTGGAATGTGACAAGTGATATATTGCTTGATGAATGCTAGCACTTGTGCTGCTTCATGTTCACCTGTGAGTGGTGCATCCTTGATCCACAATAACATATGAATATGAGGGGCACCCCGTGCTTGATATTTCATCCTCCAAAAGTAATGCTCCACAGTACCAAGAGGGGGATTGTCCTTTGACAATATGAAAGTCAGAATGTCATGGAACCGCTTGTGAAAATGTCTTGTGACAGACACAGGATCAAGTGAACACATTTCTCTGACAGTCATTGATGAAATGCCATCAGCATCAGAATTTGCCCACTTCAACAGTTCAATGAGCTTGTCCCAGGCATATTCAGCACAACTAAGTGTGACAAGCCATGTGGCTGCACCATACTCTCGCAGCATTGTCATCACTTTGGAGTGTCTGCGATACCAATATTCTTTGGTGCCACGTAGACTTGAAAGTATGGAAGACAGATTCACTTGCACATTTTCATCTTTCTGCTTTAATTTCTCCAGAAATTGAGCAGCTGTTATTCCATCTAGTGGAGTTGTCAGATGAATAGTATGTGCTATAGACGCAGACAGAATGCGAAGTTTACTCTCCCAGAGGAGATGAAACAGGTACTGTATGTTACGTCTGAATTTGCCATCTTTACTGAGCACACGGCTAGTGCAGTACTCAGCACCATGTACACATACTTCCCTTTCATCTAGAAGTCCACCTGACCCTTTTGGGAATAAGTCTGGGAAACAGCGTGCTTCTAGTGTTGACTCCCAAATGCTGACAGGCTCACCTTCCACCTGTTTCATTTGATAGAGATCAATGTTGTCTCCTAATGGATCTCTACCATGTAGTGGGTGAATTGTGTACTGTTCATACACATTGTCACTTGTCTGTCCACTGACCTTCTCAGTCATTGGCTTAGTTGTTTCTAAGAGATCATGTTGAACAGAGAGACTAGTCATGTGATCAATGTCAAGGTCTGCATAAAAGGGATTGTTACTCTTTAAATAACTAAGGGCAAGCTTTACCTTCTGTACATTGACAATGTCTTGCCAGATGACCTTGGACTTAGTTGGAACACCATTTACAAGAATCACCAAACTATTTTCCATAGAGATTGCCTCCACATTTTCCTGTAGAGGAAGTAGGAGATACATCACGGAACCCTTTAGAGATCTAATGAGTTCTTTCTGTGGAATGTTCTGTGTCTTTGTGTTCAGACATAGAATGGTTTGAAATGGTTTCATTGTCTGAATTAGAATGCATTCAAACATATTCAATTTCACAATCTCACTTGGTGTAACATGTGCCTCCATATTATTCAACAGTGACCTTGGTGGCAGAATGTTGGACTTTAGTTTGGAGAAACAGTGTTTGCACAGCACAATGGTGGTCTGTAACTGAAAGTCAGATTTCATCAGCAAAAATGTTGTGAGACGGAACCACATGTCATTGTATGGTGACAAGGTTTCAAGGTTCACTGTGACTGTTTGCTGTGTACAGACAGTCATATGACACATACAGAGTCAAACTTCTGAGTCTTTGCCAGCTCAAATTTTGCAATTTCTTTGCCGTACTGTTTCAGTATGTCAGTTTCTAACACAGAAACAGATGTTTCTGCAGAACTTGCTGACTGATAAATAGTTGTGTCTAGTACAGAAGTCACACGTTGCAGCTGTTTGAGAAATGTGATGGCACCCTGCATGTCACCAGACTACAATGTCATTTAAACAAGTGTTCTGATTGCCAACTCGTCGGACTTCATATACCCTGTATACAAAGTTTTGCATGCCTGTTTGATGCACTCCCAGCATCCGCATGTTGTGAAAGACACTGTCACTAACACCATTATTGAGGCATGCTAGTGAGTGACCCATAAGTCCAGTATGTGGACAGATTTCACAAAGGTCAATCTTGTTAAACAGTTTATATCCTTCTTAGCGATCTGTTATTACAAATAGGTTGACAAACTGTTCAACTTTTTCAAATGATGATTGCCTATGGTTGCAGGTTTCATCACATGGCCATGAGAGACAGTGCCGCTTATGGGACACAATGGTTGCATTGCAGTCATCATTTGTGTCCATTGCTGTGTCATCACAGACACTAAGCACATTGACCAGCTTACTGAACTCATCAATGGTGAACTCACTTTCTTTTTTCTGTGAATAATAAGATTCTTCCCAGAAATATGCCTCTGAGTGCTGTGTCTGCATCCAGTGACCTGTGAATACATCACAGAAATTGTGCACAGTCAAAGTAGGATACCGTTGTAGCCTTTTTTGATGTCGTACACAACTTTTCTGAATAGTTCAAGCACATGAGACATCTTACGCCATAAACATTGAAGAACAAATACTGCTCTATTAACAAATGTGCGTACTTTGAGACACAATTTCATCAAAGTCAGATGATTCTTTATCTTTTTGCGCTTATGTCTCATCACAGCAGCAATAAGCTTGTCGATCTTAACTTTACTTGCTAGTGATCAAAAATACTTTTGCTTTCTCATATGGAAATCACCACCTGTGAGTTTATGGCACTGTGTAGAAGGTCTGTTGATGGTTGCTGTAGCAATAGTTGTGTTTCATCTGAAAGATCTACACAACTGTTGCTCAGGTAAACATTTTTTACTTGCTGTTGAGCAAGTATGTGGTTTTGTTGTGGAGTGAGTTACTGTAGAGCTCACTATTCCAGTAGAACTCTGTTTTGTTTTACATCTTGAACTCACATCACTGTTTTTTATTATTCTTAAGCAACAGTGAAGTACTATGATACCTGTTTCATCTTTCCATACATGCACATCTGTGTTTACTAGGCATCTTTCAATCTGTTAGTTCACAGTAGCAGTCAGCATTACGAACATACGAACTTACGAAATTTGCCAGCAGATAAAGGCCTAGAGGTCTATCAAGTCTGCTCGAATGTGCAGCTAGCACCCCTTATTTTGCAGCTGCCCCTTCCTTCCACCCTCCCCTTCACTAACCCTCCCCTTGTCCTGTCCCATCCTCATTTGAAGCAGTCCACTGTTCTACTGCATACCACTTCAGCAGGTACGATTCCACCCAGCCACCACCCTCTCTGTAAAAGTGTCTCCTCATCTCCTCCTGAACCTTCCTCGCTCCAGTCTCATATCATGGCCCCTGGTGGCCCTCCCCTCCCTTACTTTGAACAGCCCCTCTGTACCCATCTTGTTTATTCCTTTCATGTATTTAAAGGTTTCAATCATGTCACCCCTGTCTCTTCTCTCCTCCAGTGAGTACATGTTCAACTCCTTCAACCTCCTCTCCTATGATAAGTCCCCCAGCCCCTTGATCATCTTTGTCACTCTGCACTGCACCCTCTCCAATAACTTAATGTCCCTCTTCAGATACGGACGCCAGTACTGCATGCAGTACTCCAGGTGTGGTCTAACTAATGACCTATACAGTGGCAGAATCACCTCCTCCCTCCTCGAGGATATACCCCTTGCAATACAACCCAGCATTTTGTTGGCCTTTGCAGCTGCCTTCCTACATTCTGCCGAGTGGTTCATTGACCCTGTAATGAGCACACCCAGATCCTTCTCCTCCTCTGTCTGGGCTAGCTGCACTCCCCCTAGCTGGTAACTCCTCCTTGGGTTCTTCATCCCAAAGTGCAGCACCTTGCACTTTTTGGCATTAAAGCCCAGTTGCCAGGTGTCTGACCAGGTTTCAAGCTTTGCCAGATCATCCTGCAACCCCTGCCAGCCCCTAGGTCATCCACCACTGCGCCTACCTTGGTATCATCAGCAAACAGACTGATCTTGCTCTTGATGTCCCATGATATGTCTGCAATGAATATCCCAAACAACACTAGTCCCAACACTGAGCCCTGTGGAACACCACTCGTCACTGCCCTTGGGTGTGAGAGCTCCCCACCCACCACCACCCTCTGTTGCCTTCCCTGCAACCAGTTTCCTACCCATCTCACCAGCTTTGAACCCGCCCCTGTGCCTACTAACTTCCTTCCCAGCCTTCCATGTGGCACTGAGTTGAATGCCTTACTGAAGTCCAGATACAGGACATCCACTGCATGGCCCCTGTCCAGTTGCCTAGTTACCCAGTCATAGAACTCGACTAGGTTGGTTTGGCAGGATCTGCCATGTATGAAGCCATGCTGTCTGCTGTCCTGTAGTCCTTTGGCCTCTAGGAGGGCCACCAGCCTCTCCTTCAGGATAGTCTCCATTAGCTTACAAACGATGGATGTGAGGCTCACTGGTCTGTAGTTTCCCGGTTCATCCTTGGGGCCACTGTTGTGGAGGGGCACCACATGAGCCATCCTCCAGTCCTGAGGTACACATCCCGAATGTAGTGAGACATTAAATAGGTCTGCCAAAGGTCCTGCAAGGACCTCTGCCAGCTCCTTCAGTACCTTGGGGTGGATGCCATCTGGGCCTGGTGCCTTGTCCACCCTCAGTGCCTTCAAACCCTCTCGAACTCTGATCTCCATGATTTCCCCATCTGTCACCACTCCCCCCCGCTTCTGCCATTTCTCCCACCTTGGGTGTCACCCCCCTCTTCTCTTTAGTAAATACTGAGCAGAAGTACTCATTTAGTGCTTCCGCTTTATCGCACCCTGCTTCCACCCAACCCCCTCCTTCCTAATCCTTACTATGTGGTCCTTACAGCTCCTTTTCTCCTGATGTACTTAAAGAGTCCTTCTCCCCTTCTTAATGCCTTGTGCCAGCCTGAGTTCGTGAGATGCTTTGGCTCCTCTTACTGCCCTTGTCACCTCCTTTGATTCTGTCAAGTCTCCTCCTTGTCCTCCCCCTCCCTGTTTTCTTGTACTTCCTAAAGGCAGCTCTTTTCCTCCTTACCTTTTCCATGACCTCCTTGCTCAACCAGATCAGTTTCTTAGCCCTAGCCTTCTTGCTCTGGGCTTTGCAGCAGGTTTTGTTGCCTCCACTATCCCCAGCTTATGAGCTCCACCTCTGGTTAGTGTCCATACTAGATTGAATTCTGGCCAGGTACTCTTTACCATTTCCCATCCTCCCAAAGTTGGCCATCCTGAAGTCCAGCACTATTGTGCCAGATTCCACTCCTTCCTTGCCCATATCCAATGTGAGCCATACGAACGGTGGTCACTCCCCTGACAGCGGTTCCTCCACTGTAAGTTCTCTCACAAAGTCCCCATTTGCCAGCACAAGGTCAAGGTGTTTCTAACCTGGTTGGTTCACTGACCATTGCAGCAGGAAGCTGTCCTGGAGGCATCCAGCAGTACCTGCTCCCTTCTGTTCCTGGTTGTTGGGGTGCTCAGTCCACTCCTGGCATGTTGAAGTCCCCACAATCACCACACTACCCTTCTCGCAGGTCCTCCTGATCTGTTCCGCTAGTTCCCTGTCTAACTCCTCTGTCTGAGATGGTGGCTATACACCACTCCCATTCTAAGAATCTATTCTTGGAATCCTGGATTTGCATCCAAAGTGACTCGTACTACCCTCCTCCCTTCCTTCCTTACACACTTCAGTCCTTCCTTCACATATAGTGCCACTCCCCCTCCTTTCCCAATCACTCTGTCCCTACGAAATAATCTAAACCCTGGTACAGACAGGTCCCAGTCATTGTATTGGGTGGCCCATGTTTCCGTGATGGCTGCAATGTCCACCTCTCCCTCTGCCATGAGAACCTGTAACTCTGCAGTTTTCCTCCCAAGGCTCCTAGCAATAAGGGTAACCACCTTCCACCCTTTCCCCCTCCCCCCTCCACTCCCATCCTGCCCTCCTTTCCTAGCATCACCAACAGTACTTGCCATTTGTCCTTTGTCACTGTTATGGGGGGTAAGCTCATATGGTTTCCCAACCTGTGGTCTCTGCATATCTCTTCCCCAACTGCCACCCCCACTCCTAGTTTAAATTCCCAACTTCCTGTGTACTCCTCCATCCTCTGTTTCAACACTTTTTCCCTCCTCACTCAAGTGTAGTCTGTCCTTGGCATAGAGACTACTGTCCTCCCAGGTCCCTCCCACCCCCAACAGCCCATACCCTTTAGCACAACACCAGGTTCTTAGCCATCCATTAAATTTCTCTATTCTCAGCTTTCTTGTTGTGCTTGCCTTTGGCACAGGAAGTATCTCTGAAAAAGTTACTGATCTTCCTGCCCCCTCACATAATTGTGCTAGCTCCTCAAACCTCCTCTGGACTGTATCTACTGTCTTGTCAGCCAGGTTGTTTGTCCCAAGATGTATAATTAAATGAGGCTTGTCCCTACCCCTTCTAGCATATTTCAGAACAGACTGTCCCACCCTTTCTGCTGTCATTCCTGGCATGGCCTCCACCCAAATGCGACTATGCCTCTCCCCCTTGCTACCCCACCTAACTCCTCTTAGTATTGAGTCCCCCAGCACTAAGATTCCACCCCTCTTACTCCCTGCTTGCTTCCATTCATCTCCCTCTCTCATTTCCAGCTCCTCTTCTTCCTCCTGCACATTATTTCCTCCTTTTACCCCTGTTGCAATTCTCCCAGCAAAACTTCCCCCCACTCCAGTTTGGTCCAGGCATTTATCAATTACTCCTCTAATTTCATCATTTCCCTCCTCCACCTTCTTCCTCTCTAGCAGTGCACAACTATTTTCTGAAGGCCCTTCACAAATGTCCACTCCCTCTCTCTTCATAGTAACCTGTTCTCCCCTTTCCACTCCATGACTTTTGCCACTTCTTCACCTCCCCTCACAAGTCCCTATCTCCTCCTTCCATTTGTCTTTTGTCTCCTGACCTGGTTTCTCCGGCAATTGTTCTTCCTGGCCTGGGCCCCTTTGTCTCTGCTTCCCTTCTTCTGACCCTCTCCTCACCACTGTTGGCTTAAATCACCCTCTGTCATCTCCCCTTCTTCCTCCCTCCAGTATTGGGCTAAACCCACCCCCAATCTGCCTTGCCTGTCTTAGTTCCTCCTGCAGACCCTCAATCTCCTGTCTAAGTTTTTCAATGTGGTTGCACACTAAACATCCTCCCACACTCCAGGCAATTTTTAAAAAGATTGGTGTACCACAGTTGTTGCAGCCTACCACCCTACCCATTGCTGTCATTGCCCATGGCGACCCCCCACCCTTCCAGATGCAGGATGAGAAACACTCCCCAAGTCTCCCCTCTCCCTCCTCTATCAGTGCAAAACATTTTCTTTATTTCCCTTACCTCCTTTGTTGTACACATTTAGATATACTGAGCAACTGCTTTTTATATTCCTATCCTTCCTATCCACACTCAAAAACAGATTTTAAGTAGCCATTGCACAACCTTCTTCAAACTCCTACTCCTCCTTTCCCCAATGCAATATCAATGCGAAGAAGTAATAATGAAAGTTCCTAGATTTGCATTTACTTCCCTTCCACTGAGAGAGCAGTTACCTCTTCACTTGCTGCTGTTCCTTTCCTGGATGTCCGCTTTTGCTATGACAGGTGCATATCCTTTGCCTGTTTGAGGAAGTGATGTCAGAACCCCTGGTATAAAGGAAATAATGGACCAAGGGTGGGACCAGCCCAAGTCTTCCAGAAACAATCAGGTAGCTGAGGCCTCTGGTCAGACCATTAGCACCCTTCCCCCACTCTGCACTCAAACTTTGCAGCTAGTGAAGCCAGCAACAATGAATCACAATTCTACTCAAAGCCCCCAAAATAAGTTTGCTACCCAAGAAACAGGACTCCAATTCAAACAGCTTCACCAACAACACATCAAAATAGGCTTGGAATTAGAAGAGATATATGTCTCCAATTCAAAGAAACAGACCCAGTTAAATCACACCAATTATGTTTTAAAACAGAAGAAATAGGTCTCTACAAATGCAGCCTGCCACACAGTAAATCAAACAAATAAGCCCACTTTTAGCTACCAAAACAGGTTTCAAAATTCCAACAGCCCCAAACAATACCCTGCTAGCCCCTTAGTAGTAAAAGAAAAGAAATAACCTTCTACCAAGTAGAATCCACAAGAAACAATGTAAAACAAGAAGCTACTGTACTGTAGATCTGATCTTCTCCCCCTTCTAGTTCCTTCTGAGAAGCCAAAGCACTGAGTTCCAAAATTCTGTGATTTCCCTTGTGCTGCTTTCAAAATCAAACAGTTCCAAACTCTGTGATTTCCCTTGTGCTGCTTTCAAAATCAGACAGTTCCAAACTTTGTGATTTTCCTTGTGCTGCTTGCAAAATCAGACAGTTCCAAACTCTGTGACTTCCCTTGTGCTGCTTTCAAAAACAGACAGTTCCAAACTCTGTGACTTCCCATGTGTTGCTTTCAAAATCAAACAATCAATCAATCAATCAATCAGCAATGTTACAGAAGTATCAGACACCTGCATAAAAGACACAGAAAAAGAAAATATTAGTATATGCTTGTGTTGATCACTTCTAACATTGTATATTGACACAGATGTATAAAATATTACAAAAAAAGTTTCAGAAAATGCTGTAATCAGATTGATTGCTCAGATTTTGACAGTCTTATTTTGATTCATGTTACACTGTCCTGTATAACGTTATCACCATGCCACATAGATTTTTTTTGTACTATTTCACTGTTCAGCAATGCATAATCTCTGCAATTCTGTGTAGTGATTTTGACCTAGTATTGTTAAACTGCTGGCCAAAGAACTACTTTATTTAAAATATTTCTGTAATTGAGTAACAGATTAATAAAGTCAACTTCAAACACTTAACTTTTGAATATTAATTGTCATGATAGCCATAAGGCATTCACAAGAATCACATTGACAGTTACTTAATTACGTGTTTGGGGCAATATAACACTTGGCTCTACCTTGTGCCACATTACATCTCTAGGGAGTGCTTAAGACATTGTCAAGCCAAGCTCTGTTCATGTGTTATTGCTAAGACAAATAATCACAATTATTGATTAGGAATGAATATCGAGGTCACTTGTGGAGTGAAGAAAACAATGAAATGCAAAAATATAGCTTCAGCAATTACATAGTTGTGCAGATGGAGTTATGATTTCAGAATAAGTATGTGAAATTGTGTGAACTTATGTATTTGTACATTAGGTAAGAAGCAGGAAACTTTTCCCTTTAGTAATCATCATTTTTGGGAAAAATCATCAAATTATGTCATATATTCAAAGTTTCAAAAAAACAGTGTCGTGTGCATGAAAGTGTCACAAAATATAGTGTTGTGCATCTGAAAGTGTCGCAAAAGTAGTGTCGTGTGTGCAAAAGTGTCGCAAATTTAAGCTTGGGAGTGACAACTGTATTCATTATTGAATCATATCTGATTGCTATTTGACTGACAGCTAGTTCTGTCAATGTTATGCTAGATTTATCAGGCCATGTGAGACAACCAATCAGAGATGGAAAACACTGAAGAATAAGTCCACATCAGCCATCATAGCCTACACTGAGACACACCACATTTATAACTGTAAGTACATCATATTTTATAAAGCATTTTTCTAGTATGATAAAAAAGTGTTAGTAACAGGTAAATAGTATTAATCAAAATGTTTTTACTGCTCTATTTGACTATGTTGCTAGAAATAACCTATGATGGTTCATTATTTAGGTACAACTGTTTAAAGTCAGACAATTATTTGGTACTTACTTGCACAGATACAGCTGCAAATGGAGGGAGATAGCAAGGTGCACGTGCACCCACAACAGAAGAGGGAACCAATCAGACATGTGTCTGCAGTTGTAATTGTTTAAAATTGCCTATCAAAAGGATGCATTTTTCCCACCTTTACATTTTAGCACATTTTAGCTGGAGCAGAAGTGCAGTGATAGTCAATGCATAGACTACATTGGTTAATGAAGGCACAGTAGTAGCCAATGATTTGTTTTATTTGTGTGTCTTGGATCAGCCCACTAAAGCTGGATTGAAGTTAGGAGGGAAAATAGCAGTTTTACTTTCACTACTGCTTAGGTACTGCAGAGTGAACACTGACTTTTTTGGTAGTTGTCTGTCCACTTCTAAGTTGAAAAGCTGAGAATGGCAGAAAACAGTAAAAGGACTTTGTGGATTGTTGGAAGCAGTATAGTGAGACGAGCGTCTGAATATGCTCAGAATTGTGATGTTGGGAGAAACCTGCAGCTCCCATATTGCTGTGTCAAGTGGTTTGGTAGGGGTGGAATGAGGTGGGAGCACCTCATGCCAACCATGCACAGACTTGTGAGTACTCAGGCTCATCTGAACATATTGCTGATACATCTTGGAGGCAATGATTTGGGAACCAAACGCTGGGTAGATTTAGTAACAGAAGCAAAATTGGACCTCGCTTCTATTATGAGTATGTTGCCTGCCTGTAAAATAATTTTTTCAGATATTACAGAGCATAGGGTCTGGCAAGCAGAACACCATATGCACCTCATTTACAGAGCCTGAAGAAAAGTCAACATACAGATATCTGCATTTCTACACATGTCTGGAATGTACACCATACGTCACCTGGAAATTAAGTATTGTTATGATTGGCTATACCTACCAGATGGTGTACACTTCTCACATGCTGGCAATTGCCATTTCCTTGGAGACCTTCAAGATGTAATCCTCAAAGACCTTTAAGAATGTCAGACTGTTTGAACAAATAGCAAAGTGCAAACAAATGTTGTTTTCAGAACCAAAAAATGTTGGTCAAAAAATACAACAGCTGCATACATCACTCACACAGATGTAACACATGGGTCAGGAATATTCAGACTGTGCCAGGCTGTGGAACAAGCCTGGGCAAAGTGCAACTGCAATGCAGCAGGGTGTTGTCAGGGTGATATTTTACAGTGCTGTGGCATGGTCAGCAGAGTTAAATATTTCAGTCTGGCAAGCTGCATTGTGCATGTTACTGTGGTACTGCACCAGTGTAAGTGGCCAGAGAGGAGTTGGAGGATACAGCACTGAAGTGCAGTGGTGGTAGGTTCAAGTATGAGAGTATTTAGTACTGTATATGCAAATGGAGCCATAATGCATGCAAGGTGTTAATGCACCTATTTGGATATCATTATGGCATCATTAGTATGCAGGTGTTCAGATCATCAGTAACTTGTCCCTGGTACTCTGTGAGGCAGTACCTGTTGGCTACTGATGCACCCCTGGTGCTTTGTGGTAATGTATCTCAAAACTAGATCTTGGTTTTTCAATAAAAAAATACTGCTGGTAGTACAGTGGACTCTACCCTTTCACCTTATCATGGGTTAACTGTATAAAATGTATCTCTCATGGCCCTGTTCACTCTACTTCCTTGTTCGATTGGGCTGGAGTGGGAGCTGTACTGCAGCACAATGGTTACTTTTAAACAAAAAGCCCACAACTGGGTGAAGGGGTGGGGTGCAGTGGACCACCATGGATATATTTTTCATAGCAAAATCACAGTTGGTGAGGGAGGGCTGATGCCAACACACGGTAGCCCTGGAGCTTGGGTGGTCACCCACAGCTGTTGGCTGCCATGTTGTACTATGCAACACTGCAGGTACAGTGTGGTTGTCATTTTTTTAATTTTTTTGTTTGGGGGGCCTCAACAGTGTGCAGCAGAAGTACGGGCTGTGGTTGCAGATGCTCACGGTATCACGGGATCAATACCAGGATGTGTCAAGCATGCATAGGAGTGTTACTGTACCACAATACAATCCATGTGAAAAATAATTTCTGTGTGAAGTGGTATGGCAGGGGTGTAATGAGGTGGGAGCACCTCATGCCAACAATGGACAGACTTCTGAGTAGTCAACCTCACCCAGACATACTGGTAATACATCTTAGCCGGGATGATTTAGGCATCAAATGTTGGGTAGATTTAGTGGCAGAAGCAACATTGGAACTGATTTCTGTTATCAGTATGTTGCCAGCCTGTAAAATCATTTTTTCAGATACTATAGAGTGTAGGGTCTGGCAAGCAGAACACCATGTGTACTTGCTTGACAGAGCATGGAGAAAGGTGAACTTACAAATGTCTGCATATCTATGCATGTGTGTAATGCACACCATATGTCATCCTGAAATTAAGTTTTCTTATGATTGGTTATACCTACCTAATGGTGTGCACTGCTCACATGCTGGCAATTGCTGTTTCCTGGGAGAGCTTTGAGATGGAATCCTCAAAGTACTCTAATAATGTCAGACTGTTTGTATATCTATTGAGCTGTAAAAAAAGGTTCTTTTAAGAACCAAACATGTTGGTCAAAAAATAGAATAGGTATATAGAGCACTCACACAGGAGTAACACATAGTTGGGGATATTCACAGTGAAATGCAGGGCTGGTAACAGTTGACCTTGGATGCATGACAGGTGTTGCCAGGGTGATATTTTGTGGCATCATGGCACGGGTCAGGTGTGTTGAAATATGTGACTGTGGCAGTTGCATATTAAATGGTTCTATGTCATAGTGCCAGGGCAAGTGCCCACAGAGGAGCACCAGTGTGTACCAGTGTGACAGTGCTTCTCCTACATGTGACTACTGTGATGTCCACTTGTAGATATGAAAAATGCTGCAAGAGACATCGGGGCACTGTTTTCATTTAGAGAGGTTTTTTGTCATGCTAGGGTGAGCTGCTGAGCATACCATCTGACTGTGTGTGTGTTGGTGGTTGGTCTAGCCAACGGGGAATTGGGCACCCACGTCAAGAAAACAGGAAACAGGGATGCATGTGGTGATGGGATGATGGGTTCCTCCCCTTGTCAAACAAGGAAAGGGGAACACACAAACCGAGAGGGATTTATCACACCCTTGGCAAGCAAAAAAAATGTGAGGGGGTTAAATTATGCTAATGGTCACTGGGTACCCTCATAAACACACAATAAACAGATGTGTTCATAATCAGCACCAGCACTCACTGCTGCTATGTTGGGTGCACGTAGAGAGAGGCTTGTTATGGTAACACTGTGTGAGACCTTTGTTCTCATTACACTTTAACTTTTCTCTGATGTCATCACCTAATTAAGTAGGCAGGGTGGTGGCAACTGCTGTTGAGTGATCGGGGAATGTGGAACACACCTACTGTTATGTATTGTGCATCTGACCCAACAGTAACCATTCCTCTAACTCTGTAATATCACAAGATGCTGGTTGTGAAGCAGACCAACATGAGACACACAATGCTCCATCTTCAATAGACAGGAAGATGAACTTTTGATGTAGCTGTATTCAAGCTGTGGTATATGTTATTGCTCAAACATACCATGACACGACACAGAGTTGTGTATGTTTTTAGTGTGTTGAAATACGCTAATTCACGTGGCTGAATGATAATATTTGTGATTATGAAAATTATGTTTTAAAATGCTGTTCTTGCCATGTTCTAATCAGAATACTTCATAGAATACATAGAAATATATAGGCTCTGAGACATGAGAGTAATGGAATGTTTGTGTATGTTTTTATTGCAGAATAGAAAATTAAATGATGAGGCAGTGGTCCATGAGAGAGGTGTGCTTGCTGCTTGAGGCAGTCCAAGCAACGGGTAGTGCTCGCATTTTAATGAGGAGCATGAACCGTAAGTTGGACTCAATGTGGAGGCGCATTAATAGCTTCCTGCACATGGTCTTAAGGGTGAAAAGTAAGACCATTGTGCAGTTGAAGAGGAAGTGGAAGCTGTTGCGCCAACACTTCTATGTTTTGAAGCAGAGAGAGGAGATACCGGAGAATGATAAGTGCTGGTACTACCTCGTGTACGAGCTATGGAAAGCTGCAGGGAAGCCAGCTGAGGGAGAATGCCTCACTCATCGTAAGTTATTCAAAAAAATTCCTCAGATTCTATGATATTATAGTACAGGTACACAATCAGGTAAAAGAAAGTCTTTTTCTGATTGAAGTCTTTGTTGTTATAACCATGTTAGTATCGCAATATGATGTTACAAGTCAAGTGGCTGCAGTGTAAAACAACTGGATATTTCCTACGTCACGAGAGGTGTCATTTTTTTGTCTTTTGTTTTTTTTTGTCTTAAGGGAAAAAGTATTTATAACTCTTATTAAATAATGATGTATTTTTTTGTGTTACATATATATGTGTGTGTGTGTATATATATATATACATATATATATATTCATGCAATACATGTGTACTGATATTGACTTAGATAAAAACATGTATTTTACGATGCTGTTGTATGAATAACCCAATGATAGTGATGGAGTTACTATCCAGTATCGATTTTATTGAAGCAGAGTTGTATTTCATGTGGCATACTATATACAGTAAGTACTAAGTGTTGTGTACTGAATCAGCTTATGATCTTTTATTTATGAAATATTTATTTGCAGTAATTGTGATTTTATATGTGTTTGCAATGGCTCTGCAATACCTGATTACAGGCAATGTTAGGTGCCTGAAACATGTTGAATGCTTAAAGAAAGTGTAGTTAAAATGTGTTGACATTTACATGAAATACTTAGTGGATCTACTTATTATCTTCTTTCACAGAGCAGCGCAGGTGCCCCCCAGTCCCAGCCGAGGTAGTATCAGCACAGTCAGAAGCTGTGGAGGCTGAGAACTCTGACACTGACAGTGTCATCCTTGTTGAGTCAGATGGTAAGATGCTAATAGAAATAATTGCATTAGATAATTGGGGTGGTATGAGGCTATCATGTAAGGTGTGAGCTGGACTACTTAACTCACTTCTTTTTAGGAAATACTCTTCAGAAAGTTACCATGAGTCGCAGCACCCATGCAATATTTGTAATAATACAATGTACACAAAAAAATTGAATAGAATTCTGAATTTTGATTCTCTGGCTGGCACCTTTTCAGCGTTGTAAAACTCCAGTGTACCCACTGTAAAAGGTGCCAGCCACCACTCAGCCGCATCAGGAACTCCCTGACAAATCCATATGTTCATCACAAACACACCACTGCAAAGCTAATGGATGGATGGCAAACAAAAGAGCAGCAAGATTTAAATCAAATGGATGTCTAAAATATGTTTTTTGTAAAAAAACAAATAGGCCCTTTGTATAATCACAATATACCCCTTCAGGGAGTGGGTATACTAGAGGATTTATCACTCTTGGCGTGGTTAAGTCTCTCGGCTGCACCTTGTGACTGAACTACACCAGCCGTGGTAAATCTTCCAGTAAACCAACACCCTGTTGGGGTATATTGCTTAAAAATTCTAAACAACAAGGTATACTTAAGTAATATACCATGACAGAGAGTGGGTATTTTGGTGGATTTACCACATCTGGTGTGGTTCGGTCACGAGGCACAGCCGAGTGACTTAACCACACCAGGAGTGGTAAATCCACCCATATACCCATTTTCTGTTATGGTATATTGCTATTATACAATGTTCAACTT
The DNA here is from genome assembly GCA_016271365.2 of Neoceratodus forsteri. Classification (NCBI taxonomy): domain Eukaryota; kingdom Metazoa; phylum Chordata; order Ceratodontiformes; family Ceratodontidae; genus Neoceratodus; species Neoceratodus forsteri. The sequence continues at coordinate 186,379,100 of JADMNL010000032.1, forward strand.
GTTTTTTGTATTTATAATGATATAAAACGTTTACAGTGGGTACACTGGAGGATTTATCATGGTCATGTGATGTGTTTTGACCAATGAGGTTACAGGATTTTCATACCCCAATGCATAATATTTCATAACATAACTGGTGATTCAAAAGGAACAGATTTTATAGCCAGATGTAAGGTAGTTGTATACATCTCAGTTTGCTTTAACTGACTATGATCTACAACTGATGATTACATTTCTTGACACCAATGGTATGTGAAGTATTGTTGTCCTATGAATTTCTTATCTTTTTTTATAAGTGAATGTTGTCTTCATTGCACTCTAAGAAGAAATTTGTACAGATCTGAATTGTGTTTTTGTGTCATCTCATGTTCAAAATGGGTAATACAGGTACTCATCCCAATATATGTTATCTAGATCTTGGCTGGTATATTTAAAGTGTTTTTGCATATTGATATGCTACCCACTTAGGTGAGATGTAGTGATGTAACCAGACACAATATACACAGGAGAGTGTTCTGTTGTTCACATAATGATGTAAGAAGGGAAGAATAGTAATATATGTTAATCAGGTTGGGGGGGCCGACCCATGCATACCTAACAGATTGTAATATTGAGCCTGTTACGTCCTGGTAATTTATTGCCAGAATCTGTATATTTCTGAATGGACAGTATTGTATGTCTATGCTAAGATTGGGGCAGTAACTGAAAATGGGGTGGGCATCACTGAGCAGCTGGATGGCCACGTACAGTACTGCACAGAGAGAGTTTCTGAATTACTGTGGAGTGTGCAGTGCTGATCTGGCTGGCAAGGTGTGGGAACTTCTCTGGAAGATTGGCTGTGGCACTGCCGGTACCCTTCATGTGAGTGAGTTTGTTGCTGTACCCATGAGCAGGGCCAGTGCATGGATGTCACTGCTGGTGAATGACACAACATCCACAGAAACACAGAAGTGTCATTGCAAAGAGAAATGTGGTACATGGTTGAATTACACAATGATACACTATAAAAATGTATTTCACAATAAAAGTTTAGTGGTAGATTAATATATTGTGGTATATGTTATAATATTTTTTACTTATATGTTTTATAGTGGCCAGGGAAGCAGTGCCAGTAACAACTGTGCAGGTGAAGGAGGAGTCTGGCACCAGCTCTGAGCGTAAGTACCATCATAAAAGATATTCACACAAGATGTAGTGTCACAGCCCCCTGTACTCACAACCTCTGTTCAGTAGTATGGAGGACCTTGTCACCCCAAGGCAGCCACAGAACTGCTAATTGCTAGGTACTGTGAGAGCAGTGTGGCTATTTGTGAAAGGGATGAGTAAGTGGGGATGCAAACAGTACTGCAGTAGACAGTCTCAATATGTGAATGGATCATTTGTATATTGAGATTTTGTGACACAGTCTGTTATCTATGTTCAGATACCCACATTTTGCTTTACTATGCATACAGGTGTACTATATAGTGTCACTTCATGCATGATTGGGAGGTATTTTGCTGTACAGTGTGCCCTATTCGTTATGATGGTACACTTATGATTACATTTTTTGATTCTCACTGGGTAGGTGGTCAAGGTGGTAGTACTACATCAAGGGGGAATGTATGATGTGGTAAGACTAGTATGGCCCATGAGAGCAGCTGTACTAAGCCAATTCTGAGTACGTTATCATAATTATCACAATGTGTGTGCAGCGGTGATGGAGTGTACTGGACTGGTGTGTCATGCATGTATGTCATGATAAGTGTTATTGTATGAAGGGAGAGTGTACTGGGATAAGTGTATTTATAGATAGAAAGTTTGTGATAATCAAGATGATAAGGCCTACTGTACTACAATGCATACGCAACCAATTCAAAACAAGTTTTCAATTCAATGGGGAGGGCCTAGTGTAGTAATAGAGCTAGTTACCATATTGTAAGAGTGTGATAAATGGTAGCGGGGGGGGTACAATGGATATGTCACATGGTGTACTTGCCTTTCACAGTGATGGGTGTACTGCAATGCTCTGCAATGTGTCAAGTCACCTGTAAGTGGGTATATATTGTTGTTGTTTGCCTATGGTGTATGCTCACTCCCGTACCCCCACACACAGACAGTGGAAGGTTAGTGTGCAGCTATATATATATGACACAGATTACAGAGTGAGTAATGAAGACTGATGACTATGCATGTTAACGGGCCACTTATATTTTTGCATCAATTACTGTTGCAGTTTGTTTCATTATAGCAAACTGCTGATCAGGTTATCATTTTGATCCTTACACAAGGATATATCACTCAAGGTTTTCATGACGTGAAACTGTTGTCAAATTTTCAACTCATCAACATAGTCCAATGTAGGTGTTCCAAACATAACTTCAATACTGCCGTATAGCTTATGGTTAAGTGGGATTCCACAGTTTAACAATATTGAGTCTATGCATCAATTTTCTCATGGTGTAAGTAGTATTAAGTTTCAAGACTTGAGCAAATGTAATTCTATAGCATATCAATCTTTGTGCAGTGGTGCAATGTGTCACAATGTGTGCATGACTGCAACATGACACTACAGGGTGATTAGGTCACTATTTACATGATTCTTGGCTGCAGCTTATTGTTATTATAATAATAATAATCTTTATTTGAAATTAGTGTAAGACCTTGTCCAGCATATGGTGAAGCTCTACATGTGTGTTAAAACAATTTTACATGTGCAAGTTAGTATGTTTGTGGCAATTGAAAAGTGTAACTTCTGAGAACAATTGTATTGTGTACAACATTGAGATAAAAACAACTTTTTAGTAAATTAGAAGATACTGATACCATATTAACTATTTATTATTTGTATGTTCAGGGCAGGATATTCAGACTGTGCCAGGCTGTGGTGCAGGCCTGGGCGCAGCACAACTGGGATGTGCCTGGGCATTGGCAGGGTGATATTCAATGGAGCTATGCCATGGCACTGACAGGGTGATATTCAATGGAGCTGTTCCATGGCACTGACAGGGTGATAGTCAGTGGAGCTGTGCCATGGCACAGCATCATTGAATACTGCTCCTTGTCCACCCACATGCGCATGGTGCAGTGACAGTGAGACAGCGCAAGTGGCCAAAGTGGAGCAGGGGGATGCTCTAGTGGAAGTGCCATTGCGCTAGGCACAACTACTGTAATATACAAAAGTGCAGATGCAAATAGGGCTATAATGCATGCAAACTGGAAATGGGGCCATTTGCATGTCATTATGGCCCCATTTGCATTCAGGTGTGCCAATCCCCGATGACTTGTGCCTGCCACCCTGCCAGGTTGCAGTCATTGGGGACCGACACCCCTTGCCCCTAATGGTAACATGCTCTGATGCCCGTTCATGGGCATATGTATAAATAAACATCCCATATCACTGCTGGTCCACTGGAATGCTCGCAGCCTGATCACAGGCATATGTGATAAACTACAAAGTCCTATAACCCTGGTGGTCTAGTAGACCGCTCATAGCCCAATTGCAGGAATATGTAATGAAATAATAGTCCAATATCCCTGGTGGTTCAGTGGACTGTTTACAGCCCAATTGCAGGCATATGTGATAAACTACAATGTCCTATAACCCTGGTGGTCCAGTGGACCACTTGCAGTCTGATCGCAGTCATATGTAATGAAATTATAGTCCAATACCCTTGATGGCGCAGTGGACTGCTCACAACATGATTGCGGGTGTCAGTAAGATATAATGAGAAACCAATCCATCACTGGTGGCCCAGCAATACTCCCCTTCCCACCCATCCACTGAGCACCACCACACCGCACCCCCCCAGTTAGCGGTAGGTGGCAACTCCCCATCTGCTTGCCACCCTGCTGTCTGCCGACTGACTCCATACAGTAGGACTGTATAGCCATTGGTCCACAGTATAAGCAATGGATGTGCAGGCTGTACCATGCTACACAGTACAGAAATGTGAATGGATCCATTCATATATCTAGCTTGTGTAGTACGGTACAGGCTGCACGCCCATTGGCTTATGCTGTGGCCCAATGGGTGTACAGCCCTACCGTACAGAGTCAGTCATTGGCCGGTGGTGTGGCAAGCCGGTGAGGAGCTGCCGACCGCTGCTGAGGTGGGGGAACGGGGCAGTGCGGCTCAGTGGGCAGGTGGGGAGGGGTGCACCGCTGGACCACCAGGGATGGATTGGTTTGACATAATATATCACTGATGCCTGCAATCAGGCTGCGAGCGGTACACTGGACCACCAGGGATATAGGACCATTATTACTATACTAATGCCCATGATCAGGCATGGGGGGTGCCACCACAAAGGTGCCGCTGGAGCTCGGATGGCCACTCACAGCTGGCAGCTGCCATGTTTCACCTTGCAACATGGCAGCTCACCTGTGGGTGGCCAGCTGTTGCTCCTTTTTTTGCGGGATCAACTGCATGCAGTGCAAGTAGGGGTTGTGACCAATGTTCCCTCAAATTTTCAGTCTCGGTGGGTGGGCGACTGATATGTGTGTGTGGCACTTTGTGCAAAAAAATTAATTCATGCACAAAAATTGGATGGCCCAAACAAGTGATATATTTTATTACCAATAAACAGTAGAAAACATAACCAAACACTCAAATACTCAATGCAAAGTATAAATATACATTCTGACACAGTCTGAAGATTGGATGTGCATTGTGCACCATAACAGTATGAACTGGAAACATGTGTAAACTATGTACATTTTAAAGAGTCTTGCATGCATCTAAAAGGGGTACTGCTGATGATGCATTGTTAAGAAATAAACATTTACTGTTTTTCTCTCCTGTCTTTCCCATTCTGCCAGTGGACATATATTTTATTAAGATCCAGTTTTCCACCAGAAGCTAAAATCAATTTTGTTCACATCAGCATATCTAAATGGCTTTCTTCCAAGTGGTTTCTTTGTTTGATCTTAATACAGTTCATGAGGCTGAAGCCTCTTTCACAGTCAGCACTAGAAGCTTAGAATGTAGTAGTAGTAGTAGTACAATTTATTGTTCAGCATAAAGCAGTTACAATATACTAAAATCAGGACAAAATACATAGTAAATACAAATAGACAATAAATAAATCAACAAGGAACTTAAATATATTTTCAGTACAATTCAATTTAACAGTGCTCCTTGAGTACCTTTTCACATAAAAAACCTCCACATGACTTCAAGTTCCCCTAATAAACTTTACAAATGAGTTGAAATTAAAAATCTTGCAAAGATCTCTACCATGTTCTTCTTTTTCATAGCAAACAAATATTCTAAAAGATCCTCCGGGGAGGCTGAGATCCCCTAACAATCCACCCAGCAGTTTTTTCCTAGTTGATTCATACCTAAGACACAAGAGTACCACATGTTTAAGATCACCTATAGTCCCCATTCCACATTTACAATATGGAGAAAGTACCCCCTTTCTTTTTTGTCTGAAATGAATGTATTGAGCATTTTAGTTTTCAGTTCTGAATCTTGTACAGATTCTCCTTTGTTTAGGACAGGTTAAAAAAGAGAGATAGGGCTCATATCCCCATGAAATCTTTACTTTTTTTATAAAACCCATATAACTTAAGCTTGGAGAGTTGAAGATAGCAAGAATTTACGTCTAAGTCAATAAGCCTCAATTTGACATCCTGCCTAATCTTCTCAAATGGTCTTGTGTAAATTTTATTTAAGAGTTGGCCCAATCCGGCCAGCATTATTGTTTCCTTAATAAGTTGAAATAAAGGGATGTACATATCCCATGCTGGCCAATTTGATGACTTCCTTTACACACATTCTGAGATATCTTTGTTGGGGCAAAAGAAAAAGTTTCAACAGAAAGAGAATCTGTCGTTCACAGATGAGAGAAATCAAGGAACGTTGTCCTAACTCCAAGGCAAGAATACAGCTTGGAGTTCTATTTGGCAACATTAAGATGTATCTACAGAGTTTATTCAGAATTATTTCTAGTTCTCTAACCTTAGTATAACCCCAGATTTCAGAGGCTTATAACATGCTCGTTTTTATTTTGGCATTAACAACTCTTAATACCGCTCTGATTGAAGACTTCCCCATCTTGCTGTTAAACATTTTTAGGGCATTTACCGAAGATCCCATTTTAAATCGAATAGCCTCCAAATGTTTGGTCCAAGATAGGCTATGTAAGCAATAATACCCAACAGGGTGGGCGGTATTGGGCTATACCGGACCATCCAGGGGTGTAATGAGGCCCGATGCCGCAGGCAGAGGGCCTTATACTGTATGAGTTCTGGTATAGACCAATACTACCACCCTGGAGGGTATATTACACTTAAAATGGGCACAGTCATAAAAAAAGGTTAGTTAAGATGTGAATTAAAACAAATAATTTAAAATAGTTTTTTGTAATAAAATAGTTCCTCCACCTATCTTGGAATGCTTTTCTTTTTTTTTTTTTTTTTTTTGGCTCTTGTCTGAGCTAGGGACTTATTCCTTGGAGCAGCTGCATAGCTCTAAATAGACAGACCATCATGGCTAGCACTGTTCCCCCATTGGGCTGTTTCCATACTGCAAAGAAACATTTTAGCCAGCTGAGTTCCTCATGTTAAAAATTGCAGGCAAAAACTACCAAATCATGAAATGATCTAACTGTTTCTCCAGAGCTGTTTTTTTCTATCTGCAGCTCACCTGATCCCCCCCTACTCTTTAACTCCAGACCTCCCATCCCTCTATGCACCTCCATGGTGCTGCTGCCCGTGGTTTCTATTTTTGCCATTTTTTTTTAAATAGAGCAGTAATGAGCTGGGAGCTGAAAAGTGAGTGATTGATCAAGCTGCAGAATTACAAAACAGCACTATTGATGGGTGGGTGAGCTGTCAGGAAACAAAGAAAAAGTAATTCTGCTAGATACTCTTGGTGGTGATTTGAAATTCTTTGGTTTGTCTGTGTTTGTTGTTCTGGGGTGCTATAAGTTGGCAAGTGAGGCATTTGGGACATCGGTGAGGAGCAATGGTTTTGGGCAGCCGCATCATGGAGTGTTGAGTATGGGCAGAAGGTCTGTCGATTTTGGAAGGATGTGGGTCACCAGAGCTGGGAGGAAAAAAAACAGGAAGATGTATGCGTTTCTGTGATCAGCTGGGAGACAGGGTATTGTTCATAAACTTGAGTGTGTCAGAAGAAGCGACCCAAGTGGAGATCATTGATGGGTGGGCATGTATCATAGGCTGGCACCCTGGGCAGGGTATGTGTGGGAGTTTATATGTGTGTGGTAGGACTGTCTCAGATTTTTGTCTGGCTAAAAACAAACAAACAAAAAAAGAAATTAAGTAAATGAGCACAGCTGAGGTTGGGTGCCGTAAGGTCAGGCAACAGGTATTGCAGGAACAGTATCTCTCGCTAAGCGAGAGAAAAATGGTGGCAATTTGAAATTTAAATGAGGTTCTTTTAGCCAATTAAGGCACAGGGTGGGCACCAAGATACTTCAGTTGGGTGAAGGGGCACTATAGGCTGGCACTTTTTATTTTCTGGTCGTCTATTGAAAGTTAATGTACCTCCCTGGCAGGGGTACCAGCCAATCAGAGACCAGGAAATAAAAAGCCCATTTTCTAAAGGTAAAATGGACACCTAAATAGTCATAGCACTTAACAGTGTCTATATGGTTATCATTTAGCCTAAAACCTACCGTATTCTTGGTTTGAGAGACAAAAACTACAATGTTGGTCTTGCTGAGATTAACTTTTAGTTTCCTTTGAGAACAGAGAGATTCAAAGTAAGCCAATTTTCTTTTAAGACCTAGGACTGAAGTAGAGAACAAGGCTAAATCATCTGCATGTGCTAAACATTCAATCCTTACATCATTAATTTTTGGAGCATGAAAATCTGGGTTACCAAACTGATCCAAGACTGTATTAAAGTAGATGTTAAAGAGAGTGGGGGCCAAAATACACTGTTGTCTTACCCCCACGTTTGTCTCAAATCTGTCAGTTAAATGACCATATTGATTATACTGGACCCTTGCCCACATATTTTCATAAAGTCTAATAACATCAAGAAGTGGGGCCTCCAACTTCAGATCCCTTAATGCAGCCCAAAGGATTTTTCTACTAATGCTGTTGAAGACCAAGGAGAAGTCCACAAAACAGCAATATAATCTGCTTTTTCTCACTTTAGCATACTTCCAGATCAGGTGCTGAAGCACATAACTGTGTTGTACTGTAGAACAGTCCTTCCAGAAACTGTTCTGTGCCTCATTCAATACTGAGTTCTCCTTGACCCACGACAGCAATCTGCTCAAAATTATATTACAGAAAATCTTCTGTGAAACATCTATAAAACAAATAAGCCTATACATCCTTGGGTCATTTGGATCCTCTTTTTTAAAAATTGGGAAGATAACACTACCTGCCCAACTGGCAGGGTAAGAGTACCCCAAACCAGGCCATTAAACAGCAAAAGAAGAAAAGGAATCCACCAGTTGGTAAAAACCTTATAGAGATCACCAAGGACCCCATCTGGCCCAGGCTCTTTATTTGCCTTAAGCCCAATCAGTACCATCCAGATTTCATCCTCTGTGATCAAGATGGGTCTTGAAAAAATGTCATTCTCCTGTATTTTGAAAGCATCAGGTATCTCCTGTGCTTCATGAGAATAATAGAGCACGGAGAAATGAGATGCCCAAACTTCAGATGTAATATAGGCTTCAATCCTATTGGCATATCTATTATATCACTGGGCAACAATATTCCAAAATCTCCCTCCATCCCTATCCAAAACAGCCTGCCTCAGTTTTTCCCAAAGTCCCTGAGTATGTTTATGTCTTCTATTCTAGAATTTGCCTATATTTTTCTCTTTCAGTCTTTAGCAATTTAAAATCTGCTGCAGACTTATTTCTTTTCTTCTTATGCTGTCTTAGTTTTCCTCCAAACTGTTTCTGTGCCTGTAGGCATACCGAATTAAACCAAGACTTTTTATAAAGGGACCTAGGACGGTATGTTGTTTTACATCTAGGTCCAAGTAAAGAATGAATAGTTTCCCAATTCTCCAAAATATTAAAGGCCTTAGTTTTGTCCAAGACCAACTCGTGAATATCACCAAAGACTCCTGTACTAAGAATTTCTTTGAAATTAGCTTGATGAATCGGCCCCCATCTCATCCTTCTCTCGTTTATGACTTCCAGACTCTTTTGCTGTTGTGCTTCACTCCCTAAAGTCCCAAAAGGTCATTCAATGTTAATTACAATAGCACAGTGTGCTGATTCCAGTCTATCCATGACCTCTAACTTTTGGATCAGCTTTACTGCTTCCAAATTGATCCAAACCTTATCAGGGATTGAAGAGCCAATAGGCCCTCTATATGTTAAGGATCCAACTAGATCTCCCCTGAGTTCTCCCATTTAAAATACAGAAATTTCTACTGGCCAGGCCCACCAGCAATTCCCTACCTCTGAGGTTAGATTTTAGATCCTGAGCAGTCCTAGTATGAGATATTGGGCCAGATATTCAAAACTTTGCCCAGGGGCTAAATTAGCACTGCCCGGTGGGCAAACTCAGCCCAGAGCACAAAGGAAGCTATATTGAAAAGGAAATAGCCTGGTGCTAATCCTGCTGAATATAGCAGGCTAAGGAAGCCCGGGCAAACTGGTCTGGGAGTGCAGGGCAAAAATAGCCCAGGAATAAGACAGCACTGAATAAAGCAACCAGGAAGTGCAACCCACAACAACAACACAGTGCACAGCAATGTGAGGGCAGGTACAGATGAACTACATGGCCAATGTGTGTGCCAGCAAATGCATGGACTCAGTACAGCTGCAGGAAGCAGCAGATGTGAAAGAACAGTGATCAAAACTGTATATTATTCCCCACACCGTTAGCGTCACACTAACACATTAGCGTGGAGCTAAGCAGTTAGCCCCGGGGCAAGCACGTTTGCCCCGGAGCTAAAATGTGCCATATTCAAAAGTGCCATGCAAATGAGCCTACTTAGGTAGTCTCTGGGCAAACAACCAGATTAGTATCTCATTATACCCTGATTTGCATGCAGTTTGCCCAGCATTACTGCAGGATCCCACAGAGCCACCTGTAGGTCAGTCTGGAAGTACAGGGGCTGACCAGGTCCAACCGCAGCTCCACCTGTAGGTCAGTCTGGCAGTGCACGATGATAGCTGCAGGCTACATGTAAACAGTACAGCATAGCATAGCATATTGTACCCCAGGGGACAAAACAGCATAGGCACAGGTGGTGGTGGTGCTGCATGCAACTGTCACACTGTAGGGCATGCTACAGTGCACAGCAGACACTACAGTAGCAGGGGCCAGTAGAGTGAGGGACACAGCACTGCCTATGGTGTGTAGGGCAATGATGATGACTGCACTGTACACAGTGACAGGCCCAACCTGCAGGTGTTTACTGACAGTGGACATTACTGTTACACTGTTGTGTGACCCACAGATGCTGTACCTGTGGCATGGGATGCTCACAGTGACATGTACATTTCTGGCTTTGTGTGCTGTGGCAGTTGTACAGCTGTGCGGTATGTGGCCAAGGGACATATATTATCCAAAAGGCACACTAGTGTTTGGGGTATTCCCAATACTGGCCCATGTGCACTGCATGATGTGTTCCAGCCTTGTGGCCACACCTGGTCTGTGGCACAGCCTCGCCACCCATACACGCTCCCCTCAACATCCTCCATGCCCACAGTGCTACATGTGTGTGCTGGCATCTGTTTGTGTCCACAAATGTGTGGTCTACAGGTGTGTGCTGTATGGCCACACTGCCATGCTGTCCACTGGTGGCAGGGTCACCACTTACTGCCTGGCATGGCTGGGACTGGTGGCAGATGATGGCATCATTGTGATGCCATCGGTTAGCAGCATGCTTCCTCTATGTTTGGCTTTATCTATGTGTCATATTTATTTGTTAGGGTTGCGCAAAACCCGCGCTAAACCCGCACAAACACCGCGCAAAGCCAAAGTGTCACGTAAAGCTGATTGCCCAGGGTTAAGACAAGCTTTTCCTGGCAGTAATTTGCACCACGCTAAGTGTCGTGCTAAGTCACGCAAAACCACTTAGCGCAGCACTAGTCGCTGAATATAGCATTGCACCTGTATTCATGTCAGTTTGCCCCTTGCATACATTATAATCTTGCCCGGCGCTAATGCAGTTTGCCAGCACTATTTGGCCTTTTGAATATAGCAGACCCATGCTAATCCCGTGCTAAACCTGCGCAAACAGTTTTTGCCCGGCACAAAGTTTTGAATATCTGGCCCATTTAGATTAATTATAGATATTGTATGGATCATATCTGAATATACATCCTCCAAGAATGGAGAAGGAATTCTGGCATTAAAGTCTCCCAAAATAATTATAGGACAAGATATACTCTTATCTGACAATTCGTCAAGTGTCATTTTCAGATCCTGTACAAAAAGGTAAGTGGGATCAGTAGCTCTTTTGTGAGGGGGGAAGTATATATTGCAGACAATGATCTTCTCTTGTCCCTTGCTAATCATTACAGCCAAAATACCCTCTCACTTAGTAGAAATGTTAGTGATCTGAAAATTTAGCAAAGTTTTGATAAAAAAGGAAATACCCCCTTTAAACCTTCCAAAGTTTTTATCTTTAGTTGCTGGCAGAGCAAACACAGAATATCCGGCCAGTCTGGGAGTTACATTTTCTGTACACCATGTTTCTTGCAGTCCAATAATATCAAAATTATCCAGAAATCTCACTACTTCATGGTCAATTATTTTAAGATGGATGCCCTCAATATTCCATGAAAGTATAGAAAGGGCATCCACATCTGGATCCCCAGCTCCCTTATCCAAATCCAGCTGGCATTCAGAGTTCATTCATTTGATATTATCTACAGGCTGCATTTGTCAGGCTGAATCAATAACTGTCAGTGGCGAGTAGATATTAGGGTCAATTAGGTTTCCAAAGTCAATAAGGGGGTTATCTGCCTCTAAGATTGATTCTCGACTATCCTTAGTCTGTGTCAACCTGGAAAAGACTTTGCCCAAGTCTAAAGTGTTAACTAAATGTATTCCCAAACAATCCAGCTTGCTGGCCAGAGAAAGCAAGCTGCTAGCTGTATGAGGATTTTTAAATGTAATATCATTCTGCGTTTTGGGCTCAGGATCACCATGTAGTTTATGGACTCCGCCATGTTTCTGGAGATATAAAATCCTAATGCTCTTTCCACGAGCAGCAACAAATCTTCCCTAACTTTCCTATGAGAATCCTTGAGTGAAACCTTCCACCCAAAAATAGTTATGGTCCTACTCAGCCATACTTCTTTCTTTGCTTCAGTACATGATCCTCTATCACTCCCAAGATTTTTCTCTGTGCTGTTGTATCCTTCTCACTCTGTACCTTCCTATGGAGAATCTCTTCTGGGGAAGGATAAGATTGTGTAGGAACCTCTATACATGATAGCTTCATGTTTAGCTTGGAATGTAGCACATACACCAAGAAGTTTAGCCTCCATGCTGTACTGCACGTTAGTCAAAGCAAAGTGGATCATGTCCGTAAAGGATTTTAATGATCTTCCCTTTTATTTTTTCAGCAACTATAAATCTGAAGTCATTGTACTGACTAACAATGTCTGCCTGGTCCACTGATGAAAATAAATAGTCCTGATATTTGCTGTACAGTCTCTCAATATTTGATAAGCCAAACTCAAAGCTGCAATGTAGCATTGCTGTAAAATCAAAGGCAGATAAGTTAAAAAGTTCACCTGCAGGAAATTGGCTCTCCAGATGGTCACATAACAGGCTAATGAATTGCAAAATTGCTGTTGTGCTTAGTTCAACTGTGCAGTTAGCCAAAAGCAGTTTTACTGGTTGGCTCCAGTAGACCTTTCACCCAGGTACTAGCTTCTGATCTTTTTTATTTTTGCCCTAGCAATCTGTACAGCTTCAACTGTTGTTAGACCACTTTTCTGAAACATCTTAGACAACTCTGCCAGCTCCAAAAGTACATAATTTAATACTGTTATGGCAATGTGGTATTCAGGATTGGACAGCTTCTTAAAGTGGTACTTAGCAATGGGATCTTTGATGGATGCCTGCATAATTGTATGTGATGTCATTTACCCTAGGTATGGTTTACAATAACTATGCTGTGTATATTGCCAAGCTCAGTGGGGGTTTTAAAATGTATTGTTGCAATGTAGTGAGTGAATCAATGTGATATGAGAGAGGAGATACATTTAGGAGACTATTTCTCTTCTGCTCCTGATCCATACTAAGCACAATCTGAATTTATGAAATTAAATGAAAAGGAAATTTTTTGCTCTGCCATTTCTTGCTGTCCACTTTAGAATTACTATCCCCATGTAGCCAACATGGGCAACCTTTTACAAGCTCTGATTAATTGAATCTCAAATGTGTATATAATGTGAGACCCCGTTTTAAAGAGAAGCGCAATCTCATCTCTCCAGATATATGTATAATCAATGTCTCAGCCTGCAAATTGAGAAGGTTATACCCATCCTGGCCCCAACAAATACATTAAAAAAATTACACAGAAACAGATGGTAGGTCGCTTTGATGCTTTTATTGTAAACAAAAACTGTAGTTTTCCCATTTTTTGTACTGAAAAAAAATGAACACGCTTTTAATGGTGAGGCTTCAAATCCATTATAAACACATTTTATATGTGAGACACTGCTCGGGGAGGAGGCAGATTACACTGAAGTTGTGCAGCTTTAAAACTAAAATAATATAATATGCACCCTATGTCAGAGAATCTCTCACATTGCTTTATTGGGGAGCATCTACCAAACAAATAAAACATGCCATTTCTGTGAACAGCAGGGGAATACTGTTTATTATCAAATACTGTCTTACTGAAAAGAAGTGTCAAGCCGAAAACATTGCTGTTACTGGAAAGCTGATTGGTTGGAATTTTGCCGATCGGTTCCTTTGTTCAATAACTGGAGTGAGAGCGAGATGTCTGGTTTGTTAACTGCTGGCTTGTTAAAGTTAATGGGTTGTGGCCTCGGGGGGGCATACAATGTTTCTTTCCCATTCACTTTCATGTCCTGCTGTCTGAGTCTTAAATCTGAGTGATGATTGTTGTCAGTACTTCATGAACATGATCCCTGTCAGCTGCTTTGTGCGCTACTACTGAAGCTGTGTGTGGGTTATTTCTAACTGCTGTGCTGGTTCACATGCGCACATCTTAGAGGGAACATAGGTTGTGACTGCATGGGTTAGTACATCCTGGGCTGAATATCGGGATGTGTGGAACATGGATGGGCATGACCCACCTAACTGCGCCGCATACGTTACTGTTGTGCTCCGACTCATCGGCATTCATAGCGGCACATTCCCCTTCTGAATATCACGCTGGGCGCATCAGTGGGTTGTGCATGGCGACACTGTGTTGCACCATGGGCAACCCTTCTGAATATCCCGCCCACTGTTTCTTTACATGATGTGTGGATAAAATATTTCATTAATTAGTTGCCAATGTCACTGAGCTGTTGGTTTCTAAATGTTTAACATTATTTCAAGTATTATTAAAAGGGTCTGAGAAATGGAGCTTTCTGATTGGCTGCAAACATTCTAACAGCCTTATGTTAATCTTTTATTAACATACATGTACAGATTGACCATATACTGAACAAGGTTTAATACTGTTTAAAAACATGTTTTATTATAACAGGAATAAGGCACTACCAGGGATTATGTTAATGGTCAGTTAATCACCCTCTAGTGGCATGTGGCACTCGGCTACACCTTGTTCCACAGTACACCCCTAGAAGGTGATTAACAGACCATTAACATAACCCTTGGTCATGCCTTATTGTTTAATTAATGCAACAGCAGTAAAAGATGATTTGCTTCTATGAAAATATGTACACAAAATAAATAAATATATGACATGTGTGTCTCTTTTGTAGCAGTTATTAAACAGATGATTATATGAACATTAGATAATGGAAATAGTAGTGTTGGTCTACAAGTCATGCTATTATTCTCATGCAGGTGCGAACAGATAATATAGATGCAGATGTTCAAGTTCACTTGTTCATAGACAATTGAACAGCCAGTATCACTGTATATCACACTGTGTTGTTCATTATGCCAAAACATTTAAGTAGTGAGTGTTGGCAAATACTAACTGATATAGAACAACAGTGTAGAAAGTATACTGTTCTTATATATCTTTTCAAGTTGTCCACGCAGAACATAATACGGTAGAAAAAAATATAATAACGGAACTGATAAGACAGGAGTTCTGATTTACATCACACTCCTCGATGGTCTTGAGAGTGCCCATCAAAATGTATTACAATTACTGAATTAGATGTCAATATTGTAAGATGAAAGACAAGTAGGCAATCACCATTTTGAGGGTCATATATTGATTCATGTTTTTTGTCACTTTGGGGGGCGCCCTCGCTTAAAGCGGTGCGCCGGCCACTGCCGCTGTTACCGCAGACTCGAGAGCAAGGTTGACAGTCTAATAAGAGACAATGTTGCACTACATGAAGGGCAGGAGAAACATAGAAACATAGAAACATAGACTTTGATGGCAGATAAGGACCGCTAGGCCCATCTAGTCTGCATATTTCCCTACCTACAGGATAGGCCGCAGATCCTAGTTAACCAACAGCCTATTTCTTCCTACCCCCCCACAAGAATTGCCTTATGTCTGTCCCATGCATTCTTGAAATGTCCCACAGTTTTAGACCCCACAACCTCCTCAGGAAGGCTGTTCCATGCATCCACAACCCTCTCTGTGAAATAATACTTCCTCACATTGCCCTGAACCCCTCCTTCTATCTTTTAAATTGTGTCCCCTTGTTCTTGTAAGTCTCTTTTCTGAAAGATGCTACCCTCTTGGACTTTGTTGATTCCACCGAGGTACTTAAAAGTTTCTATCATGTCCCCCCTCTCCCTTCTTTCCTCAAGGGTATACATATTAAGCTCCTTTAGTCTCTCCTCATACGGCTTCTCTTGCAGACCCTGCACCATTTTAATTGCCCTCCTCTGGACTATCTCTATCCTGTCTATGTCCTTGCAGAGATGAGGTCTCCAGAACTGGACACAGTACTCCAGATGGGGTCTCACCAACTGTCTGTACAGAGGGATAACAACTTCCTGTTTTCTGCTGCTGATGCCTCTCCCTATACATCCCAGTATACCCCCAGCCCTCCCTACTGCCTTCTCACATTGATTGCTAACCTTAAGGTCATCTGATATGATTACCCCCGGGTCCCTTTCCTTTTTTGTTGTTGTTACTACCTCCCCACCCATTGTGTATTCTTCCCCTGGGTTCTTGTTTCCCAGGTGCATTATTTTGAACTTCTTTGCATTGAATCCTAGCTGCCATACTTCTGACCATTCCTCCAACCTTGCCAAGTCCCTTTTCATCCTTTCCACGCCTCCTTGTGTATCAACCCTGTTGCAGATCTTTGTGTGTCATCTGCAAAAGGCATCTTTCCTTCTAGTCCTCTGCAATGTCACTGATGAAGACATTAAAAGGACTGGACCCAATACTGAACCCTGATGCCCACTATTAACCCCTCTTTCTTCAGAGTGGACTCCATTTACAATTACCTTCTGTGTCCTGTTGTGCAACCAATGTTTTACCCAGGCTACCACCCTGGGACCCACTCCCAGGCTGGTTAATTTGACTATTACTTTTTTGTGTGGGACTGTGTCAAATGCCTTGCTTAAGTCTAGGTAGGCCATGTCCACAGCCCCTCCCTGGTCTACTATTTTGGTCACCCAGTCAAAAATCTATTAGATTCATCTGACATGACCTTCCCTCTGTGAACCCATACTGCCTTGGGTCCTGTGCTCCACTGGCCTCTAGGTACTCAACTTTCTTTCCTTCAGAAGTGACTCCATCACTTTCCCCTACAGAGGTCAGACTGACAGGTCTGTAGTTTCCTGCCTCTGTCTTGGTCCCACTTTTGTGAAGGGGAATCACATCCGCCTTCCTCCAGTCCTCGGGTACCACACCATTCTCCCATGATTTATTAAAAAGAGTAGCCAGTGGTTTCACTAGTTCTTCCCTTAATTATTTTAGAATTCTGGGGTGAATTCCATCAGGACCCATTGCTTTGTCCACCGTCAGTTTTAGGAGTTCTTGCAGAACCCTTTCTTTTGTGAAAGGACTGGGATTGACCCCCCTATCAAGAGTGCTTCTGTTAATTGGATTAGGCACTTCCCCCTCCTCTTTTGTGAATATTGAGCAGAAATATTCGTTCAGTATCCCTGCTTTTTCACTGTCCTCCTCTGCCCACCCACTGTTCATTCTATTCAGCCTCACTATCCCTCCCTTTGTCTTTCTACGCTCGCTGATGTACCTATAAAAGGTTTTATCCCCCTTCTTAACTGAGTTGGCGATCTTTTCCTCAGTTTGGGCCTTTGCTATTCTGACTTCCCTTCCTGCTTCCTTCTGCCTTAACTGGTACAGCTCTCTGTCCTGCTCCTTCTGTGTTTCCTTATACTTCTGGAATGCTATCTTTTTCTTCCGGACTTTCACAGCCACCTCTTTTGAGAACCATAGTGACTTTTTCTTTCATTTTGATTTGCTTATTTGCTTCACACAAAGGCTTGTTGCCTCTGTGATGGCAGTTTTGATGATTCCCCATTGTTGCTCCACATCTCCTTCTAGCCTGTTTGCTAGTGCTTTTCTGAGGCACTCTCCCATCTTGCCAAAGTCAGCCCTCCTAAAGTCCAGTACCCTCACTTTTGTATGGCTTGACTCTGTAGGTGAGTTTAATGTGAACCACACTGTTTGATGGTCACTTGTCCCCAGATGGCAACCACTTCTAGATCAGAGATCCTCTCACTGCCCCCATTTGAGAGTACAAGGTCTAAGATTGCTCCTTCATGAGTGGGTTCTGAAACTAGCTGTCTAATGCCTGCCACCTGTAGGGCATCAAGAATGGCCCTGCTCTTGGATGTGGCTGCAGCAAATGTGCTCCAGTTAACATCTGGCATATTCAGGTCTCCCATCAACAGTATCTACCCTTTCTCTGCCATTCTAAGAATGCCTTCTATCATATCCTTGTCCATTCCCTCCCCCTGACATGGGGGTCTGTACACAACCCCTGTGTGGATTGTGGTGCCCTTTCCAGTCTCCAAGGTGGCCCACAGTGCCTCCTCTCCTCCCTGTTTACTCTTTTGTTCAGTTGCTTTTATCCCTTCCTTTACATAGAGAGCTACTCCTCCCCCTCTTCTCCCTGCCTGTCTCTCCTGTAGGTTATGTACACTGGTATGTTAACATCCCAGTCATGGTTCTCTGTGTACCATGTTTCTGTGACTGCTACGATATCCAGGCATCCTCTTCCATCAAGGCCACCAGCTCAGGAGCTTTTTCCTAGACTACGGGCATTGGTACTCATTACCCTCCACTTCCTGATGGCCTTACTCCTTTTGCCCCATCCCTGTCCTTCTTGCCTTTGTCACTTTCTCCATTTACCCCTGCCCTTCTCCCTATCGACCTCTATGTTGGTGTTTGCCACTTACTACCGTGATTATTTGGGGGCTAAGTTTCCCTACTCCTTTCAGTGCCTCCCCCTTGGTTAGGTTTAAAAGCTTGCCAATGAAGCATTTAAACCTATCACCTAGGATCCTGGTTCCCCTCCCGGACAGATGCAGCCCATCATGCCAATATTGGCTTGCATCACTCAGGTGGACCCCAGTCCCCAATGAAGCCAAATCCCTGAGCTCCACACCAGTTTTTCAACCACTGATTGAATCCCATGTTGTGGAACACCCTAGCCTCTCCTATGCCATAGATGGGCAGCACCTCCGAGAAGGTTACCGTGCGTGCTACTTGACTAAGGCCCCTCCCCAATTCCATAAACTCTTCCTGCACTTCTCTAATACCTCTCTTAGCCAGGTCATTTGTCCCTAGGTGGACAATGACATCCAGCTCCCTCCCCTGTGCAGCTGCTCCAGCAATCCTGAGGATTCTCTCCCTGTCCCTCCAAGTGGCACCTCACCTCCCTCTCCCCTTCCTCCCCCAGTTCTACCTTCCTCACAATGGAGTCCCCCACCAGGAGTTGTTTCCTTCCCCTGCAGGGTCCCCTGCCACCCTCCTGTGGGTCTCCTTTGTGGAGGTTCCCAGCATCCTCCTTGGTCTCCACTGCGGGTGCCTCCGTAGAGGAACCACACTTTGCCAGAATGGCATAGGAATTGTGGAGAGGTACAACTGGAGGGATGCACTCTGTTCACCACCCTCACCCTCCCTGAACCCACTGTGGTCCAACCGCTCCTCTTTCTTGGCAACCTCTGGAGGCAACAGCAGAGGCACTGGTGGTCCTGAATGGAAGGGAGGTCCCACAAATCCTGGCCAACTCAGCCTGTAGATGAGCAACCTCCTCCTCAGCCCAGAGAGGTGCCTGCAGATGGGACAACCACATCCTCCAGAACGTCTCCCGGAAGACTGCTGCTCCACAGCCACTACACTGCACCACTCCAATCATGTCTTATTTCTGACCCTTAACTGTTTGCAATCCTTACTCTTTCCTCTGTTTTTTTTCTCTCCTTACTTTCTGCCTGTGTGCCCTTTAGCTCCTGATTGTCCTGTTCTGAGACAAGAATATCCTATATTTCTCAGTAGACCAGTTACTTGCTCAGAGGCAGACCTCCAGCAGCTAGAGGGGCCAGAGAGCTACTCTTGCCCTTCTAGGATGGTGGGTCTTTGGTGGTTCTGTGATCACTCACTTCTGCTCCCAAACAGGAAGTTCCTGTTGTCAGTCAAATCCTGTGCCTATAAAATAGAACTAGCTTTGGGTGGGGGTGGAGGGAGGAAGGAGGGCAATATAGTCCCAGCAGAGAAGTTCAGTCACACAGCAGTCCTTTCTCCTGGTGTCTTCTGCCAAGCTATTAGCAGAATCTTTCTAAGGCAGTCTTTAAATGTAGCTTCCTTCTAACTAAGCCCCCCCTACTTACTAGATCTTTCTACAAGTAATTTAAACCTCACAACAGTTAAGTCCTTTCAATCACCTGAGATTTACACCTAAATAACTGTTCAGATACCCATTCAGTTCAGTTAACCCAGACAAACACACACCTTTTTTTTGTTTTGTATGTTAGTTTTTTTTTTACCCTAAATTAAAGGTCCAAGTACAAAAGTTCTTCTACTGTAGCCCCAGCAGAGAAGTTCAGTCACACAGCAGTCCTTTCTCCTGGTGTCTTCTGCCAAGCTAGAAATTGCTGTCCTTCATGGAAGCGCAACAAGCGACTGTCAACCTTGTGTTTGAGCCTGTGGTGCCAGCGGCTAGTGAGACTGTGGCCAGCTCAAGCACTTCACCTCCACCACTGGCATCCAGCTTCCCTGGCAAAGAGTGACCAACCTCCACTGCTGCTCCGGTATCTCCTCTGGAAGGCACAACAGCTTCCACTTCTATTGCGCCTCCACATTGTGTCCAACTTACAGGTTGGGCTGCCTCAAGCAGCAACACATCTCTCTCTCTCAGAGTGGTCTGTAAATATTGTACATAGCTTAAAAAATATTTTTTCACATATTTTGTAAAATAACCATTTTTGTAACTTTTTAATGAAGATATCTATTTTTTATGTACCATTTCATTTTGTAGATAAGAAAAAAAATAATACATTTTTATTTTTGTATTAAACATCATTGAATTTATTTAACAATTTTTTGTCAGAACTGACTTTGTTTGATTTGAAGATCTAATAAGTATATATTTTTACTTTAATATATGTATAAATAAATATTTTTTGAAAATAACACTTTGTCTTGTGGTATAATTATTAAGTTGTGGGGATCTTTGTCATCAATATATATTGTACAAGAAAGCATTCCTTTTCCTTAGTTTGGTAAAGAACGACATTATACACAAAGTTTCAGGTTTAAACAGATAACACATTACAATTGTTGTTGTGTTACATATCTTGCAGTGTTATGACAACATTTTTGTAGGTACATTAATAAGTAGGAGTTATGTTCAGAATTTGTGTCTAGTAAAGGTACGGAAAAAGACCATGTAAGATATGTAGATATTTAACAGTGGTGCTGAGAAATACAGTGCCACATTGTTTATGTCCCACAAGAGTAGTCTCATTGCCTGCAAAATAATAATGTGTAAAACAGTGCAACAGCATAAATTAGATTGTGACATACCAATGTTAAGCAAAAGGAAATAGATAAATATTAAGAGGCATATGTTTGAGATGGATGTTGTCTTACTCTTCAAAACAGACAATTCTGCTAGATGACTTGCTGTGTTCTTCATATGTGTGCATTTGGCTGTGTGTGTCTGGTGCTGCCACTACAACATTGTGGGTACTATTGCTAAACTCCATTTAATGTATCAGTTAGGGTTGTTCCACAGTGATAAAAGTGAGGAAATTCGGTGTTAGGGTTGAAAATCATAGCTCCGCATTCACCCCCCCCAGCACCACACACACACAGACACACACACACACACACACATATGCAAGTAGGGGGAAGGGCCAAGGCAACACGACCAATCACAGAAAACCAGCAGCAGGTGACAGAAATAAAAAACAACTCTCTAAATGTTCTACAAGATATCCTCACCCACCTGACCAGGTACTGCATGCTCAGTGGAGATCCATAGCAAAACTGAGGCCATGTACACCAAACGTACACCTCCCTGATTGCAGCTGCACACAATGTACCACACTTAGGAGTTGCATGGCCTTACCTAGTGATGCCCCACACCCCACCACACCTGGGACTGCACCGTGACTGGACAACAACAATGCAACTCTCTGACTGCAGCTGTACAAAGGTTTGTACACTTATGAGTAAACAGAAATAAAAACAACTGTGTAAATGTAGTAAAAGACATAACCATCATCAAGATACAAGAACTGTTGCATTTAAGTATGTGATGTGTGTAGTAGTAAGTTTACTGCATCTGTCCACTCAAGATACCCAGTCTGATCTGGAGGTATGGGGGAACTATTGCCTGTACAAGGCTGTGCAACTCCTAATGGCACTAATAGATATACAATTTAAGTGATGTAGGTGTACTGTTGATGTCCATGTACTAACCTTCAGTGTGTTTGTATACTAAGAATACAGTAACTAGTCTGTCTAACAGGGAGTGGAATTAGCTGGCTGAGGCCAAGCAACTTCTAAATGTGCTAACATTAGTGTACCTGCAATGACGGAGTGTATCATGGATGTCTATAGGCTGAGTTTTGCTGTAGCTCTCTACTGAGGATGTAGTACCTGGTAAAGACAATGGCATTGCCTGTCTGATGCCACACAAATCCAAATTATGGTAAGTTGAGTATCCTTGCAATGAGTGAGCTGTACCATTTATCTCCACACCCTCAGTTTTTTGCAGTCGGTCTCCACTCAGGTTGTAGTACCTGGTCTTTGGGATTGGCAGACCATTATGTGGCTGATGCCATGCAAGTGATAACTATGCTAATTGTACTACACCAGCAATCAAGTAGGTGTACCGTAGATATAAACAGACTTTCTTTTACTGTAGCTTTCAGTCACAATGGATCAAGTATTGTAGGATGGGAAGGGGCATTCTCTCCCACAGACTGTGTGACTCATTATTGTACTAACCTTTGCAAGGTTGCAATCATGGAGTAACAATGTTGATCTTCATGGGTTCATTTTAACTGGGATTCTTCAGTAACGATGCAGTACCTGGTCTCAGTGGGTGGGGCATTGCCTTGCAAAGGTCCTCCAGTACCTAACAGTGGGAGGTTGTGTATACATGAAATCAACCACACATATTATACCTGTACAACTATTTAG
Source organism: Neoceratodus forsteri (assembly GCA_016271365.2). Classification (NCBI taxonomy): domain Eukaryota; kingdom Metazoa; phylum Chordata; order Ceratodontiformes; family Ceratodontidae; genus Neoceratodus; species Neoceratodus forsteri. Next base: position 186,401,790 of record JADMNL010000032.1, read on the forward strand.
TTTTGCTGTGCTTTATAGCTGAGGTGCAGTACCAGGTGTGGTGGGGTGTGGGGCATCGCTAGGTAAGGCCATGCAACTCCTAAGTGTGGTACGTTGTGTGCACCTGCAATCAGGGATGTGTACGTTTAGTGTACATGGCCTCAGTTTTCAACCCTAACACCAAATTTCCTGGCTTTTGTCACTGTGGAACAACCCTAACTGATACATTAAATGGAGTTTTTAGGCCAGGAATATATATATATATATATATATATATATATATATATACACATATATAAAATTAGTAGGAAAAGTTATCTCTGCTGGTTGTTTGAACACTTCACATGACCTTGCATATATCACAGCGCGATTGCACACCTGCACTTTCACCCACCTCCAAAACAATTTTGCCATCACTTTATAAGATAGATAACCCACTCAAGGATGTGAAACATAGAAACATAGAAGTTGATGGCAGATAAGGACTGCAAGGCCCATCCAGTCTGCCCATTTCTTTTTCTACCTTATAAATGTGTCATTGGCTTTTGCTCTGTCAATGGCCTATCTAGTCATACTCATCTGAATTGCTCCCTTATGCCTATCCCATGCCTGTTTGAAGCCCTGCACTGTATTAATATCCACCACTTCCTAAGGTAGGCCATTCCATTCATCCACCACCCTTTCTGTGAAGAAGAACTTCCTCACATTACCCCTTAATCGAACTCCCTCTAATCTCATGCTGTGTCCTCTTGTCCTGCTACTTTTCTTATATTGAAACATGTTAGACTCTTTCACCTTGTTAATTCCCTTAAGGTGTTTGAATGTTTCAATCATATCATCTCTCTCCTTCCTTTGCTCTGGGGTATACATATTGACCTCTGTTAATCTGTCCTCATATGTTTTCTGATGTAGCTCCTGCACCATTTCGGTTGCCCTTCTCTCGACTGCCTCAAGTTTGGTTAATGTCCTTGTGAAGGTGTTGCCTCCAGTACTGCATGCAGTACTCCAGATGGGGCCTAACCAGTGTCTTGTACAGAGGGATTATTACCTCCATCTTCTGACTTGTGATACCCCTACTAATACATCCTAACATCCCCTAGCCTTACCTACTGCTTTAGTGGTCTGCTTGGATGATTTCAGGTCATCGGTGATGATGATGTCCAAGTCTCTTTCTTCCCTTGTGACTGCCAGCAACTCCCCTCCCAGTCTACAGGTGGCTTTAGGGTTTCTCTTCCTTATGTGCATGACCTTGCACTTCTTTTCATTAAACCCCAGTTGCCACTCTTCCAGCCTTTTTGCTAGTTTATCCAGATCTCTTCTCATTCTGCCGACCCCATCTGGATCATCTACTCTGTTACAGATCTTGGTGTCATCTGCAAACAGACAAACCTTACCCTCCAGTCTATCTGCAATATCACTGATGAAGATATTGAAGAGGACTGGCCCTAGAACTGATCCCTGAGGTACCCCACTTTTGACTTGCATCTCTTCTGACTGTATACCGTTTACCACCACTCTCTGTTTTCTGCTCACCAGCCAGTTTTCCACCCAGATGACCAACTTCTGACCCATCTCAAGCCTACCCAGCTTATTAATCAATCTCCTATGTGGAACAGCATCAAAAGCTTTGCTGAAGTCAAGGTAGGCGACATCAACTGCTCCCCCTTGGTCCACCACTCTGGTTACCCAGTCAAAGAAATCTATGTGATTAGTTTGACAGGACCTTCCTTTTGTAAACCCATGCTTTCTTGAATCCTGTGCTCCTGTGGATTCCAGGTGTTGCACTATCCTTTCCTTAAGGAGTGCCTCCATAATCTTGCCCACTGCTGAGGTAAGACTGACTGGTCTGTAGTTCCCTGCCTCCTCCCTGCTACCACTCTTGTAGAGTGGGATCACATGAGCCCTTCTCCAGTATTCCAGGACTGCTCCTGTGCTCAGAGACTCACTAAACAGTTCGGATAATGGCTCTGCTAGTTCCACCCTTAGCACTTTAGTACCCTGGGATGTATGCCATCAGGTCCCATTGCCTTGTTCACCATGAGCTTAGTGAGCTCTTGTTGGAACCTTTCTTTTGTGAAGGGACTAGTGCGCATCTCCCTCCCCCCGTGTCCATGGTGCTGAGCTGTGGGCCCTGCCCTACCTTCTCTTCAGTAAATACTGAGCAGAAGTATCTATTTAGGATAGATGCTTTTACATGTTTCTCCTCCTCACATGCCCCCTTATCTCCTTTGAGCTTAGCAATACCCCCTCTGTACTTTCTCCTTTCACTAATGTATCTATAGAGAGTCTTGCCCCCTCCTTTTACTGTTTGTGCTAGAGTTTTCTCAGTTTGGGCCTTTGCCTGCCTTACTGCCTTCCCTGCTTCCCTTAGTGCAGTCACGCTCTGATATACACACGCCTTGGGTGATTGACACTCTTGGCCCTGCAGCCTCGTGTGTATATCAGAGTGCGACTGTACACCTTAGAGTAGGTTATCTATCATATATATATATATATATATATATATATATACACACATATATATATACATACATACATACATATATTATATATATATATATATACACATACATATACACATATATTATGGTAGCATGGTAGTGCTACCATAGTTAGGGTTGAGTAGCGCTTTTAAGGTTAAAGGGTGAAATTTTGCACCTTAATAACTTTGCCTCTGTTCAATGGATTTGCCTGATATTTGGCAAGTATGGTTGGGCATGGTAGGTCTTGGGATCTGCCAACTTTTGTACCTGTCAGAGATACGGCTGTGAAGTTATTAAGCAACAACCGAATGTGCAATTATGCTTTTTTGTGAATTCTTTGCGCTCACCTACAGGTTGCACAGTTTGTGCAACCAGTCCAAAAACTTCAGGGAATGTGCAGCCAGGTTCCCTGATGTGCCTTTTGAAGATTTTGTGAAAAAATATTGAACGGTTCAAAAGTTATTCAAAAAACAAGTTCCCATTATAAATCAATGGGAAAGTTAACAAAAAGTTTGAGTGTCGTAAATGCACTTTTGAGTGTTGCAAATGGCCCTAGTAGTGTCGCAAATCCACCATTTTGTTTTCAGTTGGTGATCAGAAAAAATGCTTAGCATTTAAAATTGGGACCATCTAGGGACACAATTCTTTTTGTGTTTACCTAATCGAGCCCTGAAGATGCTAGGCATGTCTTTATTTTGGGGTTAAACACCCCAGAAATATGTTTTTCAAATTTCTGGAAAAAGCAGTGTCACAAAGTAGTGTCGCACCTGTGACACTTTTGCAAATTTTTGTGACAGTTTTCACAAATCACGACACTACTTTTTCATACTATGGCCAAAATGACAGGAATTCTTTGCCACCCTGCTGTGAAAGAACAGTTTGGTCTTTTGAGCTGAAATTTCGAGGGAAGGCAGCCAACATCTCACAGATGTGCCTTTTGGTGGTTTGGTGAAAAAATATTGCACGGATGCCAAGTTATGGTACTCTGAATTTTGCATTTTTTCCCTTAGACTAGCATGGTAACGTCCACTGAGCCTTTTGTGGCTCGTATCTCGCAAACAGTGTGAGATACAGAATTTTCATCGCTATTTTCATAGCAAAAACATAGCCAGGAAAATCACGAATCATGGGATTTTTTTTTTTATCCTACGTTGTACAGTTTCTGAGATATAAGCGATTTAGTCTTCCAACAGTTCATTCTCTGCTTTGAGGCCCATTGTTATGCATACATTCTTTGTACACACTGTGTTTCTCTATGCAGCTGTTAGGCAAAAACAAGGTGTGTGCTTACGGTACTGTTATACTTAGCATTACCACTTTTGTTTCGTACCCGTTTGAGTTACTGTTCCTGTATCGCACCATGTGTTATGCTACATGCTCTCCTTGCTATTATTTCTGTTGTTAACGTCTACTATTTGCTCTTCCACTTGCCGCATTTTGACCACGCACGCCACGTTTATACGCTTTGCATTTGCGCTTGCATTTCCTTTTGTGTTTCTGTTTCCTTTGGTGTTATTGTTGCTGTTACAGTTACCATTTACATTTACAATTGCGGTAACGTGACCGTGAGCATTATGGTTTGCGTTTTCATACGTGCTTGCAATCCCATTTCCATTTCTGTTTCCTTTGGCGTTATTCTTCGTATTAACTTTACCATTTGCATTTATAATTGCGGTACTGTGCACGTGCACATTATGGTTTGCATTTACATGTGCGCTTGTGTTCGCATTTCTGTTTCTGTTCCCTTTGACTTTCTTTTTGCTGTAACACTTAACGTTTGTGTTTAAAAATACCCATGCCATCACTGTGCACATTTACAGTTGCATTTTCATATGCGCTTGCATGTCCGTTTGTGTCACTGTTCGCTTCAGCGTCACTTTGCGCTTGCGTTTCTATTAATGTTTGTTTACTATTTACGTCTGCGTTACTATGTGTGTAACTGTTGGCACTTGCATTTGCATTGCTGTTCCTGTTACTATGTGACAAGACATCACGTGGTGGGAGCATGAGGCCTGAAGGGCCCCGCACTCCCACCACCGCATTCCATTCATTATTTATTGTCCTCATTCTCAAAAAGAAGGGAAATTAGAGGCCAAAAACTCATTTTAATGCATCAGTTAGGGTTGTTCTACAGCAACAAAAGTGAGGAAATTCGGTGTTAGGGTTGAAAGTCCCACTTGGACTCTGCCAGCCTACCTCCCAACTGGCATTGGGGTGCGCGATGGGGTCATCAGTCCTAACTCACACCCCATTCTCCTTTACCTCAGCTTCTTTTCACATGTGATGGGGTGAGAGTTAGGGATGATGACACCATCGTGCACCTCAATGCTGGTTGGGGGGTGGGCTGGGGGGTCCAAAGGAGGCTTTCAACCCTAACACCGAATTTCCTCACTTTTGTCGCTGTGGAACAACCCTAACTGATGCATTAAACTGAGTTTTTGCCCTCTAAAATATATATATATATATATATATATATATATAGGATACATGATGGGCAGGAGTGGACTATGGAAAATATTCTCACTCCTGCAGAGTGAGCTCGGCATGAGTGAAATATACAGTGCTCACGATGCAGGAGTGAGAATATTTTCCATATTCCATGATCTGCCCATCATGTGTGCTATTTATACCATGGAGGTGAGACCAATTTCAGTGAGAGAGGTATGTTTGTTGTTATGAGGATCATATAACTTTAAATGATGCTGGTGCTGTGGTAGTGTGTGTGTGTGTGTGTGTGTGTGTGTGTGTGTGTGTGTGTGTGTGTGTGAAATTTTATGAATGGATTATTGTAGTGAGCTGTTGTTGGTTGGTGTGTGTGTGTGGGGGTCTTGATTAGGTGTGCTGTGTTTTGGTAATTGGTTGCCTGAGGGTGGTTCTATTCTGTGACAATGAGGAAGATGGTAATGATTTCTTTTGGCAGGTTTGTGTCTTCATGTTTGGCTGTTAAAGATTTATTTAAACATTTCAGGCATCATCTGTTTGATTCAGTAATGTACTAAACTTGGGTTTTGAAATACAGCACAAGAGATTTGGAGATTGTTACATTTAGAAGGAGTGCTGCAGCTGACTGTCATTATCTATCTTAATTGTGTTAATTTCAGTGTAGGGCCTGTTTTACAACTCAGCAAATTATAGGGGTGTTTCTTAGTGTTTTCAGATGCAGGTGAGTAATGTCAGCAGAGTAGGTATAAATGGTATTTATTTTAGCTCTGCTGATGTAATCAGGATTTATTTCACTCCAGTGAAAACAACATGGTTTATTTCACTGGAATTGGTCTCACCCCCATGGTGTGTATATAGGGGATATGACATGGCCTGACTGAAGATATATTTATCTTCATGAGAGGCCAATTATATCATGAAATCTCATGAGTGGCGAAGCCACGAGTGAGATATCTTGATGTCATTGGCTTCGAGTGAAGATAAATATGATATCTTCAGTCAGGCCATGTCATGTTCTGTTTATACAACATCTGTTTTAGTTCCCCAACACAACCCCCATATATGTTCTGTCCCTAACTTCTCATATATGTTCTGGGCCATGGGCTCCCCAAGACAACTTGCTACATCCTCCACGTAACAGAATTCTCCACATATCTTATTTGTCAGGCAGGACCCCCTCCAAGTGGTTTAGATCCTTCCCCCCCAAGCATCTTTGATCCTTGCATAATTGGTAAAGAAATTGTTGAATGAAAAAAAAATTATGTAGTTGATCCTGCCATGCAGTTTTAGTCTTGCACCATGCAGTTTCACTGTTTATGCTGTATATTTGTAGCATAATCAAGTGCAATGCTTTGTATATGCATAAATAATATCTATTGCTTTTAGAAAGTGTTATTTTACAAAAAAAAGTCTTATCTGGTTGATGCTGCTATGTTCTTCTAGTCTTGCTGGAGCTGTTTCACAGTTGTTGATCTAAATTTGTAGCGTGACCAAGCGGTTTAATATTTTTTCATGAAATCTTTAAAAGGCACATCGGAGACCCTGGCTGCATGTTTCCTGAAGGTTTTAGACCATTCACACAAACCATGCGACCTGTAGGCATGAGCAAAGAATGCACAAAAAAGCATAAATGCAACACAGAGCAGTGCTTTATAACTCCACAACCGTATAGCTGACAGTAACAAAACATGGCAGATCCAGAGATCTAGGGTACCGCTCCATACCTGCCAACTTTCAGGAAAATCTGTCATACAGTGGCAAAGTTATTAACCTGACAAATTTCAAACTTTAACCTTAAATGGGGTACTGAACTCTAACTATAGTGGCACTACTGCCATTTATATAATATATATATATATATATATATACACATATATATATATATATATATATTCATAGTATATATATATATATATATATATATTTAACCTGACAAATTTCAAACTTTAACCTTAAATGGGTACTGAACTTAACTATAGTGGCACTACTGTGTACATTATTATACATATATATATATATGTATATATATTTATATTATATATATATATATATATATATATATATATATATATGTATATGTATATATATATATATATATATTTATATTTATATATATTACCAGCACGGTCTCACCAGTATAGTTAGGGTGTGACGGTGCTTCTTTGTTAAAGTCCAAGGTTTTAACCTTAATAACTTTGGAGCTGTTCTATAGATTTGTATGCAATTTGGCATGTGTAGTCTCTAGGCATAGGACTCTTGACCTGCCAGATTTCATGGGAATCCATCCAGTGGTTATGGAGATATAAAGTGTTGAAAATACAGAAAAATCTTGGTTTTTTAACATTCCTTTGTCACCTTGGATCTCAGAAACAGCTTTATGTACTGGTCTGATGTTTTCAGTGTAGAGAGCCATTGGGACACACATGTACCTTTTGAAGGTTTGGTGAAAAAAATATTAACACATTCAAAAGTTATGACATTTTTAATTTTCCCATTATTTCCTATGGGGAAATGTCAGGTACGAAAGACATATTTGTTGCACAATAGGAATATTGTGTGAAAAATAGCAGTTATTTTTGAACTACACGACTACTGTGTGAAAAATACCAGCTTCTTTTTGCAAAGAATGCTGGTATTTTTCATACAGTTCACAGTCCTGCGATCGATTAAACTGTGTTGCAGCCTCCATCGTGTTTTGTTGCTTAGCAAGGAAGTTGAAGTACCGAACATTTTACACATTTTAAAAGAGAACCTCTTTAGGTGTTTTCTGATTATTTTTTTGTGTTTTAAGCTGGAATCAAAGACATTTTTCTCTTGGGTGCCAGCTTATACAGAGAACGGCTTGAAGTCCATTCTCTGTATGAAAAGCATTATTTGTTTTATTTCTGCAGCCACAGATGGAAGTTTTGCTGTCAGCTGCAGAGTCATGGAAGATCTGCTCTGCGCACTTTGTGTGCACGATACATGGTGTTTACTGGGCATACTGGGAGCCCACCCCAGTGAGCCCAAAGGCATTATTTATGTATGAAAACCTGTGAAAGAAGAAAACTGTCCCCCAAGTTGTTTTATTCGATGCAGAATCCTGCATGGAAATGTGTGTAAATTTTGCCGTAGAATCCTGCATCTGAGTATTGTAATCAGCTGCACAGTGCTTTCCTATACAACAGCATTGTGCGGCTCATTACAGTACTTTGATGCAGGGTCTTGCATCGATATTTGCACACATTTAGATACAGGATCCTGCATCAATCTAGTCTGCCCATCCCATTCTCCAACATGGAGGTGCCCAATCCCTGTCTCGATCTGTATCCCCCCCAGTATTGTGGCACACTGGGAGCTCACCCCAGTGTGCCAATACATTAATTTTTTTTAAGTTCAACCTTTCTATCACTAGGATGTCCACTTCCAGTGTCGGATGACCCCACCAGCTCACTCTTATTGTTGACGGGGGTGCCCAATCCTCCTGTTGGCATGATGATCCCCCCAAACATATGTGGCACACTGGGAGCACACTCCAGTGTGCCCAAATTGTTTTTATATGTTTTGTTCCTGTAAATGAAGAAACCATCCCTTGAAGTTTGTTTTATTTTTATTTTTTACCTGTAATGAAGGAAACGGTCTGTCGTCATCTCACTCATCCCCTCCCCCATCCCCAACCTCCCTCTGCACACCCACGTCCCCGCACTCCCCTCACCCATACTTACCCTCCGGAAGTCAGGAGCCACGATCTTCTCTCCACTGGGACACGTCTTCACTCTTCAAAGTCAAACTGCAAAATGTGGAACTGGGTAAGCGCTGTATAATGGGACTCAGTGGGGGTTTCAACTTAGGTTGTTATCTAGGCCAATATCAGGAATGTTGTCCCCACATTTTCAACATGGGGTTCTTGGGAATCCCTCCTCATGAACACTGTCACTGTCATTTCGTTTCTTGGTCCCAAAAGGTGATTTCACAGTCGATGCACGGAATCACATTTCAGGACTGATTCACAAAATGACAGTGCCACTTTTCATGAGGTGAGGTCCAAAAAAGCCCATGCTGCAATTTTAGCGAAAAAGTTCCCCAAAATGACTGCATTATGAGTGTGCATCACACAGTTTCTACACGCTCATAACTTCACCAATTTTTATTTTCACTCCAGATTTTCAACATTTCCATTTCTTAACACCTCCTTATAAATAATACTGCTGTCATTTTTCATTTCCTGCCCAAAATGTGTTTTCACACTTGAGGCATAGAATTTATTTATTTATTTAGTTTTTGTTAACTGGGTAAGTGCACTAGACAAATCCTGCCTATTTTCTGGCATGACCCGGGGGAGGGGGGATACAGATGAATGCCAACTGACCTTGAACCAGATTAAGCTGTTTGTGGTATTTTTAGTGAATGAGGGAAATTTGGCCAGGACACCAGGGAAATTCCCCTACTGCATTGCTGGCAGTAGGGGGCTAGCAACCATGGCTAGTTGGATCATTTGAGGTCTGAATCAGGAGAGGATGGATGCTGCAGAGAAGGACGGACAGAGAGCTATCCCGATGGACGAACGGAGGGAAACGGAAGAACAGATGCCGACTACACCATTCACGGTACTTTTGAATACTGAGGTTTTGTCATCTTTGGAGAGAATGAATAATGAACGAGTGCTGCTACAATCAGGAAATAAAGCTGAGAGTTTCCCGCTTACATTGACTTTAAAAGAGAAACTTACTGCCTTGCAAGTAGAACAGAAAAGGGTCCTAGAGGAGATTTCGGCACTTGAATCAGCTGAAATGGAAATTCCTCCCAGTAGTGCAGTGTGTGTTTCAGAGACACTGGAGAGTCTTATATCCAGTGCTGAAGGGAGTGATGAGTGTGTTTTACCGATGACCATTGGGGGTCAGGAAATGTTGGATACATCGCATGATGAGGAAAAATGGAAGAGAGACGATCTGCAACAATCAAAAGAGCAGTGTGTTTTGTGACTTGAGAGCACTGTGGAGGCTGGCAACATCACACTGGTTACCAAGGTAGCTGAGGGTAACCCGGATTTGAATCGCAAGGAATCTGGAAATGCTGAGTCTTTGGGGATTCCTGTAGCTCTATCGAAAGCAGCGGGGTTTGTTTTTCATGGCACAGACCAACATGTTTCAGAGAACATACCATGTATTTATCAAACGGATCCGCATCGACAAGAAGGAGTTTTGGAATTTACGTTTGCTAAGCATCTGGCATCTGGTCAAGAGAAAATAGGAGAAGACGGAAAAGAAAAAAGAGCGGTCGTGGTCATTGCAAAATGAAATTTAGAGGTACCTGTTGGGAATCGAGGGCATGAGTCAACACAGGTAAAACAAACTAAAATGACTATGGAACTGAATTCTTTATTGCAGACCCCAGGAATAGAAAACTGGTCTCCAGAGAAAGCTTTACAAGAGGCTGGTTGGACGCTAAACAAAGGGTCATGGCACCCTACACCAGACTGGGATCCAAAACTTAATTTTTCACAAAATGAACCTGGGTGGAGACCAAATGTACCTTTGGCTGTTGATATGTCTGAAGGAGATGAGGGGAAGGGAAGGCTAGATATGGTAGCTAATCAGCAGGAATCAGTCATTCAAGAACCCAGTCCCAGTCCTAACCCTTTGGTAGGTGAGGAACAGCTTGGGGTAAGCAAGGAGCAAATTCAAACTGTGGAAAGGCCTCTCATGTCTGATTTATTTACTACATCTAAGAAAGAGGCAGCCCCTCGTAGAAATGCTGTTCGTATACGGTATAAAGGGAGAATGGAAGTTAGACCAGATAGAGTATATGTAGGTAAACGTTTATTAAAGGATTCCTTACACTTCTCACCAAGAGAAGTGTTTGCATTCATTAACATATCAGGCGAGGATAATTTTGATGTCAGCTTTCGTTCTGCATATGCACTTGATTTATTCTGGGAAAGATATAGCCAGGTGAAATTCTTACCCATTTGAACACCTTTTTTTGTTATTCCTTTGACAAAGCCCTTGATTAAGTTTGTAACTGTTATGTTTTGGAATGAAGGTGTCCATGTGGATGACATCTCATACTGGTTAGCCCAAAAATGTGAAGTTTTGAGCCCACCGGAGGCTATTCTCGATTCGGAGCAGTTTTGGACCGGGGGTTGGAAATTCAAAGTTAAATTACGGCAAACAGACAAAGGGATTGAGCACATCCCTAACTCCTTTCTTTTGGGGAGGGATAGAGGGGTGTGTTTCTACGCAGGCCAGCCTAGAGCTTGCTATAGATGTGGGGTTCGGACATATTTGTCGAGCTCTTGTGATAAACCCCAGTGTGATAATTGTGGGGAGGTAGGCCATGGTGTGTTTCAGTGTGCTAATTTCATGAAGTGTGATTTATGTGAAGGGATTGGGCATGTTTTTTCTGACTGTGAGTGGGCAGCAAAGAATAAGGCTTCCACTGGTAGTCCTGAATTATTAATTCAGGAAGCACAAGACAAAGTCATAAATTTAGAGGCACCTGAGAGTGAGACCGCACTGAGACAGGAAAATCTAGATAGACACATCATTAAAGACATGGGACATGACAAGGCACTAGAGGAATTACCCCAGAAGGGTTCTAAGGAGGCACAAGGAGGAGTAATTACTCAGGCAGACGCAGGAGACTCTGAGATTACAAGACCCCCTGATCATGATCCCAGTAAGACGGTCTTCCCGGAATGCAAAATCTAGCATGGGGTCTAGCCAGATTGAGATGGAATCAAATAATCCTTTTGCAGTTTTATCTACTTCATGGGGCGAGTCAGAAATGGATGGTCAGGATTTAGACTCGCAACCAGTACAAGGTAGCCCTCCCCGCTCCCTTGCGGGTACATGAGGGCTATAAAGGAAAAAAGAAAAAAAGGAGGAAAAAAGAAGGATGATTGGTTTTGGTTTTAAATAAGTGGTATTGAAACTAGGTTCTGTAAATGTCCACAGTGTTTTGAACTTTAAGAGAAGAATGATGATATATGATTATATTTACTTTCAAGCTTTGGATATTTGTTTATTACAGGAAACCTGGATGTATTCTTTAGACCAAACTAGGCTTTTCCAAAAAGAATGGTGCTGGGGCCCTTCCTATTGGTCATTCGGTCAGCAAACAGCTGATGGGATTGGCTTTCTGCTTAATTCATTTAATTTTTCTTTAATTAAATTAATGGACATCATTCCAGGCAGATTAATGATTCTCGATGGGGTTTGGAAAGCACTGACATGTAGATTTATTAATATCTATTGTTCTCAAATTAAAGCAGAAAGGGTGGCGCTTTTTCAATTAATAAAGCCTTATCTATTTACTTCACATAAAAATTTTTATGTGCTGACTTTAATTGTGAAATTAAAAATAGACTTAGGAAGGATGTGACTGGGGCAAATAAAAAAGTTTATTGTGATTCCAATGCATTAGAACAGCTGATCAAATCATCGGGCCTCATAAATGGTAGCAGTCAGCAGCAAGGAGGGATAAAATTTACTTATAAAAAAAAAAATACACTTCCACCATAGATTATATGTTTCTATCCAATTCTTTGTCATTTACATTTTCTTTCTTCCCAGTTTCATTTTCAGATCATCTGCTATTACAATGTGTGATAGGAACTGATCAAATACCATCCCAGAAGAGAGCTAGGTGGAAATTGAATGCATTATTGTTACACTGTCCTGAGGTGGTAGCTGAATTTAAAGTTTTATTAAATGCAAGATTGTCTGTGGCCTTTTTATATGATGATTTGGGGGAATGGTGGTTAGATTCAAAACAAGAATTTGGTAATTTTTTTTTTAAATATGGGAAGAACAAAGGGTAATGAGAAATTTCTCAAATATCTAAAATTACGACAGCTCCTGTATGATTTAATTTCAATAGCAAATACTTCCAAAGGAGACAATTCGATACATATAGCACAAATTAAACAACAACTTAAGGAGTGGCAATATAATAGAGCAGATGCTCTTCAAGCTTTGTTTAAGTATGGCGATAAAAAATGTCCAGCTGGAGACCCTTATGAAGCTTTTAAAAATATAAAAATAATACTACAATAATGGCACTAAAAATGAGGATGGAAAGATTTTCACAGACACCAATACTTTGCAAAAACTGATTAAACAGTTTTTGACTTCTCATGACCCTGAGAATCCACCTAGCATTCCTGTTATGCAGCAGTTTTTGGCACAATTAAAAATACCTGGCCAACATGGAAATGTTGGGACTTTTGTCATACCTATTTCAAAAGCAGAAATTATTGCAACTATTAAACAACTGAAATCTGGAACCTCACCTGGGGTAGATGGATTAACAATGGAATTATATAAGGTGTTTCCAGAAGAATTTGCAACATGTTTAGAACAAGTTTTTAATTTTTTTCTAGAATTGGTGGAATTCCCACTGTGGTTTACTGAAGGTTTATTACTTTTTTTGTTTAAGTCTGGAGATAGACTCTCACTAGACAATTGGAGACCTATCACATTATTGAATTCTGACTACAAATTGTTGACAGGAATTTTGAATACCAGGTTAAAGAAAATGGCAACGATGGTTATATCTCCCAATCAATTTTGTGGAATACAAGGGAAAAATATATTTCAGGCACATAGGATTATTCGAGATTGGATTGAATATATTAATAGGCAAAAATTATCTGGCTGTATTGTGTCAGTAGACCAAAAAAAAGCATTTGATAGAGTATACCATCCATTTTTATTTTTGGTGTTACATCATTATGGGGTACCGAAAAGGTTCATAAATTGCATTAAAGCGATATATGACAAAAATATCACTCATCCCATTATTCAAACAATGATAGGAGAAGGATTTCATGTTCCGATGGGGGTATGTCAGGGATGCCCACTCAGCCCACTATTATATGTTTATACTATTGATATGTTAATTCAGTATTTGTCACAAACACCATTATGGGAAGGGATTACGCCCCTCCCCATTATAAGAAGTATGGGTACAGGCATATGCTGATGATTTATGTTTATTTTTTACTCATTATCATCAAGTACCACTATTTTTAGACTGTATGGGTGTTTTTTCTAGAATTTCCAATTCACAACTAAATACTTTTAAAAGCCAGGGATTATTTATTGGGGTACATGTTCCAGAACCTTTAACTGTATAGGGCCTGAATATCTCTTCTGACCCAATTAAGATTTTAGGTTTATGGTATGGAGCCCAGAATTTATCTGGTCTGAATTGGGAGGAAGGTTTAAATACTATTGAAAGTAAAATTAATATTTGGAAACATTGCAAGTTAACTAAAATTAAGAGAGTTAAAGTTATTAACCAGTTTATCATACCAATCTTACTATACATCGCTCATATCTTCCCGATTCCTACAACATTAGAAACCAGATTGTATAGTTTGTTTTTCCAGATGGTGTGGGGAAATAGACTTAATCCCATTAAGCATCAATACACGTATTTAACGGAAAAAAATGGGGGTTTAGGGATGATAGATCCAGTGATTTTTTTTTCAACATTATTCATTTCATCAAATTTGAAGGGTGGATGGGATATGTTATCCCCGAATGAAGGACTATTACTACAAAACATGTTATCCAGGTATTTTTCAGCTTGGTTATGTGATCCCCAAAACCTATTCCCACTTTATTTATTCCTAGTTTGTTTTTACCTATAGCTAAAAGATTATTTAGATGGAAGTTATTGGCACAAACAGTGAGGGAGAGCACAGGGAAATGCTTATATAATAAAGTAATGTTGCATCTGTACCCAACTGAACCTGCTTTCAAGAACTGTCCAGCAGGAGATATCAAATTAGTATTGCAGAGGTTAAAAAATTCAAGATTACCAATATATATGTGGGAACTTATATGGCTGTCAGTATATGGCAGAATGGGGGTGAGAGGCAATGTAAAATATAAGGCTAGATCCAAAAGAAATTGTCCTTATTTACTTTGTATTGATAAAGAGGAAACAGTGAAACATTTTTTCTTTGATTGTACTTATGCCACCTCTCTTTGGAAATTCTTAGCAGCAAAGTGGAAAATTCAGTGGTTATGCAATTTAGATTATGATATTTTGGTTTTGGGGAAATTTGCTCAGTTAAAGACAAAGGGCCAGATATTCAAAAGGGTTGCGCCATGGGCAATAGGGTTGCACATGCGCAAGTCCGAAAGTGCGCCATTCTGCGACATTCAGCAGGAGGCAGTTGCGCCACCGAAAACAGGCTGAGCAACAGCACAATGCAAATGAAGGCATGCGCAACCAAAGGGGGTGGATCCCTACATAAAGAGCGCAATGTGATATTCAAAGGGTTGTGCAATGCGTAATAGCGGAACAGCCGGAAGTTGCGCCACAGCGGAAATGAGCCAAAATAAAAAGGCTCAAGGAAGAGGCGGAAGAACGCTACAGGGATGCCAAGTGAGACAGAGAGAGACAGACAGCGACAGTCCAGAACAGGGCAGGCAAGGGAAGTTGTGTGGGCCATAGGCTGCAGAGGCCAGTGGGGGTACCCGGTGCAGTGGAGGTAGCAGTCAGGACAGCGGGGGTAACAGAGCAACATCAGCCAGGGGGGGTCACAAGCCAGGGAGATGGACAGTGCCAGCTTCCACATGGAAGCTGTAATGAGGGGTGAGAATGCATGCTGCAGGGGACGTGGCCATGGAAGGGGCCCGTTGGCGGTACGCCCCAACAGGCAGTACCATGCCACATCAGCTTTTGAGCTGTACACAGATGTGAGATCGTGGGCGGTACTGCCTGAACAGGGCAATACTGAGGCGGTCTGTGAGCTGTGCAGTGATGTGATGCAGGCACCCTCATGTGGAGTCAAGCTCTGTCAGTGGAGACCAAGGTGACAGCCTGCATGTGCCTGCTCACCACGGGCACCTTCCAGAGGCCGACAGGGGACACCATAGGCATCACACAGTCGGCCACATCATGCATCCTCACCCAATTCCTCAGCGCACTGCTGCCACATGCTGCAGAGCACATCCATTTCCCCAGCACCGCTGCAGAGCATACAGCAAACATGCAGGAGTTCCACAGGGTAGCACGTATGCCTGGCATGCTAGGGGCCATAGACTGCACCCATTTGGCCATTCGCACACCACCTGGCACCGATGGGGCCGCATATAGGAACAGGAAGGGCTATTCCAGTGTCAACTGCCAGGTGGTGTGTGATGCCACTGGGTGCATAATCATGTCTGTGCCACACACCCTGGCAGAGCACATGATGCCTTCATATGGCATCGGTCCGCACTGTGCCATCGATTTGAGAGTTGGGACATCCCCACAGGCCATCTAGTGGGTGAGTACACATTTAGGAATTGCAAACGTGGGGCAAGGATGGGAATGCCACAGGTGCCACGGTAGTGGCACACAGGGATATTGGCAATATGGACCTGAACATGACACTCATCTCCACCATCTCCACAAAGGTGGCAGTGGATACCCACTCCGTCCCTGGCTGCTCACACCATACCGGCGCCCCATGACCCCATTGCAGCAACGCTATAATGAGGCACATGCCACCACACGCAACATCATCGAGCGGGTGTTTGGGATGCTCAAGGCATGCTTCCAATGCCTAGACACCTCCGGTGGTGCCCTACAGTACAGCCCTCAAGGCCTGTGGGATATTCCTGGCCTGTTGTATCCTGCACAACATGGCCAAAGACTGTGGGATAGCCATTCAGGTGGGAGGACAGCGATGGGGCGCCAGCGCACCGGTGAATGGTGATGAGCAGCTCCCCTTGGACGGGCGGGACCCACGACTGATCCGGCAGGCCCAGCTGCACGGGACACCATCATGGAGGAGCATTATGCCGCGACATGGGTAAGTCAAGGGGCTATGTTCAACAACACTGTCCAGGCACAACCCACAGGCACACAGGTAACACCATGGGTTGCATGGCCGGAAGGGAGTGGAAGGGACCAGCACACTAACACACCATCAGGGAGGGGTGAACAGTCATATGGACACACACACACACACACACACACACACACACACCAGGCACAAAGCATACATGGGCAGGTGCACAGCAGAGCAGGAACAGACATGGCAAACACACAGATCCACAGACCACACCCACCACCTGTACTGTCCAAGTACATGTGTCAGATGCTGGGCACCCTTGCACCTTGGTGTACAGTACAATGCAGGCATCATCATGCACACGCACCTGTGGACAGCAGTCGGGATGGTGTGCAGGTGGTCCGTGTGTCGGCGTGATGGGCAGGGCACCCACCAGTGCACTGCCCACCATGACGCACATTGCACACAGGGCAGCACCAGACAGGGCTCACACTGGGAGACAGATCAGTCATGTTGCACGGCCACCACGGATGCGTGGGCAGCTCCGCCGTGACCCAACAGCACTGGCAGGCTGAGCAGGGCCACATGAAGTGGCACCGATGGACCACCAGGGGTCCCACTGCACGATCACAACCTTGTCCGCACAGGGGTCTGTAGTATGCCGAACATACCTGCACCAGGGGTGTTTGGGATGCCCACAGCAGAACCCAGCATCGACAGGCTGGGTGTCACATGATGCCGGGAATGGGGAGTGAAGTGCATACTGTGTGGGGTGCACGGTACAGGGGCACCTGCTTGTGTGCCCAATGCAGCCACAACAGTCACCAATGCCTGGGTCTGCCTGTCAATGGCAGCGGTCACATCCCTCCGCATATGGACCATCTCTGCAAGGATCAGAGCACAGTCCCTGCTGTGCCACTCCACAGCCATGCACAGTGCCTCCACAGACGTTGCAACCTGCCTTTGCTGCTGTACTGATTCCCACAGCAGGCGGGTGTGCTCTTCAAATGGGTACTGTGCCCAGCGGCATCCTGTCCCCAGGGTATGGAAGGTCCTGATGCTCAGCACCCTTGAGGGTGGAGCTGTTCACCAGGACCAGAATGGGCATATCAAGGCGGTGGGCATGTGCCACCGCTGGACACTTTCCCCAGACCTGGTGGGTGACTGCTGCTGCTGCCCCTCAACCGCTGTGCCCAGGGACCACTCGTTCCACTGCTGTGGCCGCAACAGTGCCAGACTCCTGCACAGCCACTGGTGCTGCCCCACCGGTGCTGACAGGCACAGCCTGGGACTGTGCCGACATGCTGGTACACACGTTGGAACCAGCTAGGCCCAGGGGCACGTGCTGGCCTGTTGTGTGTCCATCATGGGACACACACATGTCACTGCCCATTGCAGTCCTTGCATCATCAATGGTGCAGATACATGCTACAGCCACAGTCACAGTGTGCTGGCATGCTTGCATGCCTGACTGCTGAGACACAGGCTGTGCACCCCCACACCTGACTCACCGACAACAGAGTTGGAAGCCAGGCGTGCATGCTGGCTGGCGACAGAGGTGGATGGACCCTCCTCCAACTCCAGCAGGTCTTCCTCACTGCCTGGACCCACCACCACTGTCCCCTGAAGATGAACAGGATCTGTAACAGAAAGTAAGGACATGTGAGTGCATGTGAACAACCTTCCCCCCCAACACTACCACCATGTCATACCGTGCAGTGATGGGCTTCTACCTGTCTGGAATCCACCTCCTGGTACGCCCTCAATAGCACTCCACTGCATTGATGCAGCCAGTTGATCCTCAGCCAGGGTCAGCTCCGCCACCGCTGGCTGACCCCCGCCTGTGCCAGCACGTGCCGCCCTCAGGGCTGCCACCTTCTCCTTCACCCTCCTGCGGTCTGTCCCCATCTTCTTTTTGCATTCCTGCATGGAGCGCTGGTGGCTACCGTGCAGGTTCACTGCCCGAGCTACCCCCTCCCATGCAGCCGCACGGATCTGAGGGGTGCCGCGCCGTCCACCCAGTAGTGGCTC
Source organism: Neoceratodus forsteri (assembly GCA_016271365.2). Taxonomy (NCBI): domain Eukaryota; kingdom Metazoa; phylum Chordata; order Ceratodontiformes; family Ceratodontidae; genus Neoceratodus; species Neoceratodus forsteri. The sequence continues at coordinate 186,420,501 of JADMNL010000032.1, forward strand.
CTCCTCCAGGTAGGCCTGGAAGAGGGCCTCTGTCTCTGCTGTGAAGTTGGGCCTCCTCCTCCTCCCACCATCCTCACCCTCACCTTGGCTCTGCTCGGTCATGTCGGTCTGTGGGAGTGGACACCTGTCACTGTGCAGTCTACAGCGTTATCCCATGACCATTGGCCAGAGCATCACACAGCACGCAACTCACCTCTCACCTGCAGTAACTGAATCTGGCCAGCGTAGCCCAATGTCGCACATTTATAGTGCAATGCATGCAAATTAGGAGTGGAGCAACTGTAATGAGATACAAATCGCGTGCCACTGCACCTTTGAATGGCTGATCAGATGATTTGCATCGTCGGCTGAATATCATGCCGTTAGCTTTACTTGTCCGGTTGAGGCTGAGCCAATGGCGCATTTCTCAGTGACTGTGGTACACTGCATTGCACATGTCCAGGTAGCTTACGCAGGCATCTGCGGTGCTGATGACGTGCTGTGCATGATCAGCAATTCAGGCCACGGCCACCATTGTGTCAATGGCGCTACAGCGCTGGTCACCATATGGCACTGTGGCAGTACTGCGCAATAGTCCACTGTGGCACTGGCACGCAGGTGTCTGATTGCCCAGGACGTGTGGACATCCTATGGCACTGTGCGTGGCTTTGCGCCACTGACCCATGACCTTGTGCCTGACCTTTGCCCCCTGGCACTGTACGTCTGGCATGTGTATGGCTCTATCGCGCTGTTCAGTGACAGCACGATGTGGACCGACGGTGCTGTCCGAACAGCACGATAGGCAGTGATGGAGTTGTATTGCACAACATTTCCACTAGGGGTTGCCACGCTGCGGAGCGCCATATTGCCACTGTACTTTTTGGAAATGGCACACAGGAGAGCACCACAATGGGGGGCTTTGGAAATAGCTAACCTGGTGGCTGTGGTGGAGCCTCACTATGGCTCACTGTTTGAGGGAGTGCTCCTGCAGGTGCCATGCACCCATGTGTGGCAGCAGGTCGCCGCTGCCCTGGAGCAGGCCACTGGGCAGAGGAGGACCCTGGAGCAGTGCAGGCACTGCTACGGTGACCTGCAGAGGAGGGAGTGTGCTCTGCTTGTGCACCTCAGGTCGCGTGCCAGGAGGGGCATTGTGCACAGGTCAGGTGGGTGTGCTGTGTATGCACTGGTATTGTCTGCATGGGTGACTGTGTAATGTAATCTGCACATGGGGGTGGGTTGGGCTGTGATTTGCTGTCAGGGTGTTTGCAGGTGTGTGCTGTTTGGGTCTGGTTGTATGGGCAGGCACACTCAATGGGGCAAGGGCTGTCTGCTTTGGGATCTCACTGATGTGTTTCTCTTCCTTTGTCTCCCACAGGCGTGGAGGAGTGGAAGCGGGCACAGGTTGAGGCCTGGGATGGCGGTGCCAGGGTGGCTGGCGGAGGAGGTGTGCAACAGCCACAGCCACAGCAGCAGCAACAGCAGCAGCCGCAGTCACAGCAGCACCTGCTGCAGCGGCTTGATGAGGGTGAATGTCATTACATCATGGATGCTATTGCATGCTGGGGGGGCATGGACACCTTCCAGGGACAACACTACCATGCATGCAACATGTGACAGTCATCACTGTCCAGTGGCACTGCATGTGTGTGTGTGCATCACTGGTGGTCCATGCATGCACTGGGCACATTGCTGTGGCACTAGCATCCCACCATGTAGCCACATCACTGGGCAGCCTTGGTTGTGCTGTGCTGGACATGGGCGGTGTGTGTGTACAGTGGTACACATGGCCATTGCTGGCTGGTTGGGCTTGTCTTGTGCACGGTCACTGTGGGTGGGTGCAGTCCATCACAGCAGCGGGGCACTTGGATGTCTGCCATGCATGATGGGTGGGATTCAGGGATGTGGACAGTCACAGCCATTGACTCTGATCCCTTGTCCTAGGTATCCGGATCCTGCGCCTGATGGAGCGGGGCCTGCGGAGGCTCACTCAGGTGGCCATCGACACACACACCATTCTCCTGGACTTGCAGCAGCATGGGATGCGGCGCCGGAGGAGGCCACGGGCACAGCACCAGGCAGGTGGAGGGCAGGCTGCCAGGCGGTAGCTGAACGTCAGTGAACCCCACCGTCCCTCTCCCGGTTGTTCACCCTGCCCCTTACCCACTCCTACCTCATACCCATACCCCCACCCCTGCTTTGTAAATATGTTGTTGTTTGTTGTTCTTGTTATGCATCTTATTATTACATTTATATTTTGATATGAATACTGTGGTGGTCTCTGATTTGCAGCTGGCTATAGGTGTTCAGTTGCAGTGGTGTGCATGGCATCTGGTGTGGTATGGTCATGGGTATTGTGTGCGTGTGTGTGGGGCGGTGTCTCTGGTGTGGGTGAGGCTTCCAGTCAGTATTGCTGTGTGCTGCCACCCACTGCTGGGTGCTCATGGTGGGTGTGGCTTGTATGGTTCTGTGGTTCACGAGGTTGCAGTGTGCTGGGGGGGACCTGGGGATTCCTGCAGTGCTGGTCACTGCACATGGGTGGTGTCTTGGGGTCACAGTGCTGGGAGTGCTGTGCACACAGGGGGGCCGCTGGACACTGGGGTGCTCCGCCCTCTTTGTGTGCCAGTCTCAGGTTGACAGTGGGTGTGCTGCAGTAACACGGCCGGGATGTGCTTTGTTTGCTTGTCCCCATGGTCCGGTGGCTGTTCCATCCCTCCCCAGTTCTGCTGTGCTTGGGGTGTGGGGGTACATTGTTGGTTCAGCAGTGTGTCCCTGTGCCCATCTGTGGCATGGGTGGTGGGCCCCTGCCTACCTCCCTGGTTGTGCAGTTCCATTGCTATGCTGCTGGGGCCTCTTTGCTTGCGCTATGGCGCCTCTGGACTGCTCAGCTGGGCCGCCTTTGTTGCGCTGTGGCATCTCAGCTCTGCTCAGCTTCCCCTTCCTGGTTGTGCTATGGTGCAGGTTGTGCGATATTCAGACGTTGGCTGCTTGCGCAATTTGTCTTGCTCCATGTTTGAATATCACGTATGTTGTGCATGTGCGCAATTGACTTGCGCTTGCTCCTGCTGTTGCGCACTTTTTGGGTGCAGTTTGAATATCTGGCCCAAAGTATTATATTGGTACTTTACATATACTATGTTGTCAATTAATATATTATCTATGGCAGGCTCAATGTCAATGGGTTTTGTATCAGAAACAAATGCCTTATGAGACTGTGAGTATTTTAGTAAAAGGTGCCTTGGAAAGAGTATATCTTACGGATATAAGATTCACATCTACCAAGCAGGTACAAACTTGGTGGCAAGGAATGACTTATTTTATTAAATATAAATAAGTTAGGAGGAACAGGAAAGGATTTATCTGTAGCTTCAGGGTATTAGATATGGGAAAGGGAAGGGATGATTAGAAAAGAAAAAAAGAAAACTGGATATTATGTGAGTTAACACTGATTATCTTTCCCTTGATTTAGCTATGTCATATTAAATCGTTAATGTGTAAGTGGTTTTGATTACTGTATGGATTTGTATTTTTCCTTCGTGTGATGTATTCATATATGATTCTAATGATTTAATAGGTTAGTTCCAACACAAATGTATGACTGTAATACCCATTTGAATTCCTTTCTGGTTTGTATATTTTTTGTGTGATTTAACACTGTTCTGTATCTATTTTGATTTCTTTTCCTTTATGGTTAGTATATCGTTTTGTGTGTTTTAACACTGTTTGTAATTATTTGTTTTTGATGTTATTATAATAAAAATTCCCCTACTCTTTTCAATAGGTGCCATGGGATCTTTAACATCCACCTGAACTACCACCAATCCAGGCAGATGGGACCCCGGTTTAACATCTCATCTGAAAGACGGCACCTCAGAAGTGCAGCACCCCTCTCATGCTGCACTACAGTGTCAGTACTAGGATATTAACTCAACTGCCAGTTGTGGGAACTGAACCCACAGCCCTCTGATCTCTCAGTCTCAGAGGCAAGTGTGCTACTTGCTGAGCCACTGACACTGATAAATGGCATGGTCGCAGCATGAAATTAACTTTTGGGATGGATTAACAAAATAGTGCTACTGTTCATGAGGGGAGGCCCCATAATGCCTATGTTGAAATTTTGATGAACAAATTCCCAAAAATGACTGCGTTACGGGCGTGCATTGCACACTTTCTACACATGCTCGTAACTGTGTCAATTTTTCATATTTTCACTCCAGATTTTCAGCACTTCTGTTTTTTTACACCACCTTATCACCAGAACAGCTGCCATTTTGCACTGCCTGCTGGGAATGTAATTTCACACCTGTGGCACAGAACTGCGTGGTCACTGTGTAAAATCAACTTCTGGGATGGATTAACAAAATTACAGTTGCACTGTTCATGAGGGGAGGTCCCATAATGTTGATGTTGAAAATCTGGTGAAAAAATTCCAAAACATTAGTGCGTTGTGAGCATGCATTGTGCAGTTTCTACTCAAGCTTGTAACTTTGCCAGAGTTTCCTATTTTTCACATTGTTGTACTATCTGGATGGAGCGATGGTAGTGCAGGGTCTGGAGGACCCCGCGCTCCCAACATAACATATGAATACTGCTGCACTATCTCAATGGAGTGATCGTAGTGCAGGGTCTGGAGGACCCTGTACTCCCACAGTAAAATGAGGATACAATTATACTATCTGAATAAGAAGGGAAACTTTGCAAAAAGCTTCATTAATGTATCAGTTAGGGTGGATACCACAGTGACAAAAGCAGGAAAATGAGGCATTAGGGTTTCCAACCCTAACCCCCCAACCCCTGGGTTCCCACTCTTACCACCCCACCCTATGCCTCACCCTCCACACACCTACAGGCGTTAGGGTGTGCCATGGGGTCATAAGGCCTAACTCTCACTCCATTGTCCTATACTATAGCAGGTAAGCATGTTTACACATGGAATGTGGTGATAGTTGGGCCTTATGAACTCACGGCACACTCCGACACCTGTAGGTGCTTGGATGGTGGGGGAATGGGGTGGGTGGTAGGGGTGGGAACTCAGGTGGTGGGGCATTAGGGTTGGAAACTCTAATACCTCATTTTCCTGCTTTTGTCACTGTGGTATCCACCCTAACTGATGCATTAACAAAGTTTTTTGCAAAGTATATATATATATGTGTGTATATATGTCATAATGTACACTACAGAAATGAAATTAAAGAATAAAATTGTACCAACACTCCTCTAAATCATACACCTAAACTGATTAATATTAAAAGTGTTTAACACAGATAAAATCTGCCATGATCTGGCCAAATACCTGACATTACAGTTACAGAAGCATTCCAGCTGAGAAAGCATGTCTGACCAGTGAACCCCACCACTTACATCCCTCTCACACCTTCAACCATAAATAGAGAGGCTAACACAGGTGTGTCACTTGCTCCAATGTAGTCATAGCCCAATAAATCATTTTTTTTGTGAACTTAAAATGTACTCCATGCTGTTACTGAGAGCTACTAATCTGAAGTCCACGTCATACTACTAAACCACCAACTTGTTATTTATTTATCTTTTATTTATTTCAGTTTAGGATTAATACCTTTGAGTCCAGGACTCATTTTCAAAGGTTCCAAGTCAGTGGTGAACAAAACATAACGGTCAAATACAAAAAAATATACAATAACACAGGATTCATTTCACAGGAAACAATTAAATTGAGGTTACATACAGATTGTAAACAGTATTAACAAATAGATTACAAAGAGAAAGGAGGAGAGTACATAGGGAATACCAAAGTGTAAGACAGAAGAAACCATGGGGGTTTAATAACAACAAAGTAAGCCGAAGAACAATGGTTCCGTAAAGGTTTCACCTAATAGGAACCGATAAGCAGACCGAAGACCTAGTGGTGGGATTCCCTTGTGATTGGGCATACAGAAAATGTAGGAGGGGTAGTCAGCCGGTAGTGGGCATTGTCGGGGTGGGATGGAATGAGGAGAGTATGAGGGAATGGGTGAAATAAAGCATAGGTGAGGAGAGGAGGGGTGAGGAAGGGGGCAAGAGACAAGGGTTAGTAGTTAGAGGGGTGGAGTTTGAGGGGAAGAGTAGGTTGAGGGTGATTTGGAGGTTGGGGTAAAAGCACTTAGAACAGGAGGTACAGGTCTTAGTAGTCTCAAGTAAGGATCTGAGCCCTTATTTGAAAGAATAAATCTTGAGGGTATCAGTGAGGACAGCTGGTAGCTCATTGTACCATTTTGGTCCTTGGTAAAAAATGGAATTCTGGGCAAGTTTTGTGCGCTTGAAGGGAATCAGCAACATATCAGTAGCCCACTTCTGGTTAATTTCATAGGTGCTGCTGACTTAAAGAGGTTGCCCAAAGAGGAAGGCATCGGCCCAAGAAGCACTTTTTTTTAAAAGTAGAAAGGTTTGGTATTGTGCTCTAAGATGGAGTGGAAGCCATCCAATCTCAGTGTAGAGTGTATAGGTGTGGGTGGTGCATGCAACCCCCAATGTTAAATGGCAGGCCTTATTAAGGAGTGTGCTAATCCAGCTAAGGGCAGTTTTTGTGCCAGCCCCATAGATTGGCAGACCATAGTAAATGGAAGAGAGTATTGAGCTGTTGGTGGCAAGTTTGAGGTAATTGGGTATCGTGGAGTGCCTAAGCCTGTAATGGACCCCAAGTTTTTTATTAGCCGATTTGACTGTAAAGTCAATGTGGCTTGAGAAGGTGAGTGTGTCATCAAGGATAGTGCCAAGGTATTTAAACGTGACTACTTGGTCTAGTGTTTCTCCCTTGTGGTTTTGTATAAGCAGGGGGTGGATTTCTTTTTATTTTGGGTGGTAGTGAAGAGCAAACTCTTAGTTTTTTTGTGGTTTAGTAAGGGTTTGTTCTGGGTGAACCATGTTTCAAGTTTGTGGAAGCTGTCTTGGAGCTCCATGGTAATGGAGAAATGGTCCTTACCAACAACTGATATTACAACATCATCGATGTAAAGAATGGTGCGTGCTGAACATACAGATGGGGCAGGGTTGTTAAAAAGGCTGAAGAGGAGAGGGCTGAGAATGGAGCCCCGAGGAACCCCCAAGGAGCACATCCTTTGGCTCTGATAGGGTGTCTCCAATTCTGACATGTTGTGGCCTGTGGGAGAGGTAGCTGTCAAACCCCAGTACCAAGTCAGGGGAAAGTCATGTTGACAGTAGGCAACTGAGGAGGAAGTTGTGATTAACAGAGTCAAAAGCCTTTGTAAGGTCAACGAATACAGATCCCACTGCCTACCCACTATCTAAGGCATCGTATAGCTGGGCAGAGTAATCAACAAGGGCGGTGAGAGTGGAGTGTTTTTTACGGAAACCGTGCTGCTGAGGGCAGAGTATATTGTAGTTGAGATACTTTGTAAGTTGCTCAGAGACCATCCTTTCTAGTGCTTTAGAAAGGAGGGGGGACAGGATGGAGATTGGTCTGTTATTGGAAGTTAGGGTTTTGTCCCCTGCTTTGAAAACGGGCATGATGGTAGCAGACTTCCAGCCATTTGGAAATACTCTCCATCTTAGAGAGGCATTAAACACCATGGTTAGAGGTCCAGCAAGTTTGCCCAGTGGGAGTCCAACAAGCTTCATGTCAATGAGATCAGCCCCATCCTGGTCTTGCCAAGGGCCCTTTTAATGTGCTTACAGTAATAGTTTCAGATTTGGTAACTCATCTAAAGTAGAAAGGTGGAACGTCATCCCTGGGCGGAGTATGTGTGGCAGCATGCTGATGTTGACCACTAGTTTCATTACGGTAGTCTCCAGGGAGTACTCCTGATAGGTCCATGAAGGTGTTTTTGAACTCATCTGTGATTTCAATGGGTTCCTGTAGTGACCCAGCTGCTGTAACTACCAGGTCAGGAGGTGCCTTGGGGGTCTTGCCCATCAGGGATTTCAGTGAGTTCCAGAAGTCTTTTCCTGAGCCCCAGGTTTTGTTAAGGAGATCATTGTAGTAGGAGGCTTTAGCCTGTTGGGTAAGTTTGGTACAGAGGTTTCTGGCCACCCTATAGGCATTAAGAGCTGCAGGAGTCCCAGATGTTTTTGCTTTGTGCCACAGGTTATCTCTGTTCCTCATAAGCTCAATGAGCTAGTTGGAGAGCCACTGATCGGTAGTACCCCTAACTTTTTTTTGTTTATTAGGGTGTGCAAATGTCACAAGCATGGGTGACGGTCTTTACAAAGAAGTCCAGGACCTCTTTGCCATCAATGTCCCCTGCCAGAGGTGACCAGTCAAGCTGTGTCAGGTACAGCATGAAGTGGTCAAGTAGCCTGGCCTCAGGTAACAGTTTTTAGACATCCTAGGTGGGCACTTGGTGAATTTGTTAGACCAGGTACACTTCACCAGAGAATGGTCACTAAGGCTGTCTGGCAGGATGGTAACATCAGAGACATGCTCAGGATGTAAGGACAGAAGACAGTCTATTAGAGTTCTAGTCCCAATTTTGTAGTTCTGCCAGGTGTTCAAGAATGCATGGGACAGACATAAGGCAGTTCTTGTGGGGGATAGGAAGAAATAGGCTGTTGATTAACTAGGCTCTGCAGCTTATCCTATAGGTAGGGAAATGGGCAGACTTGGTGGGCCAAGCAGTCCTTATCTTCTGTCAAAGTCTATGTTTCTATGTTTCTGTGTATTAATGGTGATCTGTGTGAGGAATAGACCAGAGATAAGATCCCTAGGTTTTGTTATCTTCTGGGCATGCCAGTTAATGTTAAAGTTGCCAACAATGACCTTCTCCCAGTGATTGCCTTACTGCTGTTGGTTAGCTGTGACGTGATTGAGACTGGCATTTTGGTGTCCAGGAGGGATGTAAACTGTAGAGAGCAGCAGGACTTTGTTCTGTAGTCCTATGCTTAACTTGAGGTTTAGAATGTGGGCCTCTTTTGTGTGCAGACTGCAATCCAGAGCCTGCACCTTTATTCCAGATCTGACATAGACTAAACACCCTCCCCCACATTTGGTGGTCCAGTCTTGCTGGAAGGAATTGTAACCTTTGAGAAAGATAGAGGCATCCATATTCTTAGGGGAGATCCAAGTTTCAGAGAGTGCTATTTTGTCTGGGTTAATCACCTGCACCCAGGCCTGGAATTGGTGAATTTGGGAAGGAGACTGTTGATATTTAGGGAGACGATAGTAAGTTAACCTTTTAGTTTTGAATTACCAGTGGGAGGGGGGAAGCATTGGCGTGTACATTCCTGGATAACAGCAGAAGCAGTAGGGCAAGTGTGCGGAGTAGATGTCATAGAAGTGTCAAGTTGGCATGTTTGTATTTTTTCCTAGAGTGCTAGACTCTAATGGTGGTGACTACTAGTGGGTGGAGACTAATCAGAGCAGCTAGAGGGATACGGTAAGTGCTCTGCCCCTCAAATTCTTGCAGTGGGACCAGGTGGTGGTGAGAGCTGATTAGATCAGTGTTTGTTCCACTCCTATCACTCATTTCTTGCCAGTGCACTGCCTGAGGGACTGAGAAATCTGTTACAGGAGCAGGACACTCCCTGCTCAGGTCTACCCAGTGGATGGCTAGCAGAGATAGGGCAAGCAGAGGTCTACAAAGCCCACCCATATGGGCTGCTAACTGGAGTAGAACAAGTTAGGGATTTAGGGCTAGAAAAGACCTAGGGGAAACTAGGTAGCACTTGTTAAAGAGTCCCACTGATCAGCACGGGGAGGGTGACTACATTTGTTCAGAATGGGCAGGGGTCGAGCCTTCCTGCAATGCTTGGAAGTTTAAACAATGGGTAGGCATACTGGAGTACAGCAGCCCTCCAGGAGGGGCAAGTAGAATTAGTTGGAAATTTGCAGCCTCCTTAGTGGAGAAGGGCAGTCAGATAGGAGGAGGGAGCATGGAGCATGGGCCAGTCATTGGGAATATTGTACAAGTAGGGCAGAGCCTTACTGAATTTAATAGAGGCTGGGGTCAGGACTCAGTATAGAGCAGGGAGCCTAACTTGAATCGGAGAGCGGAGCTGCCGAGCTCGGTTACCAGGCGGCTTGAAAAACCTACCAGTGGGAAGCCAGGCCAGAGCAAGCAGTCCAATCAGCTGACAGCTGCCAAGATTAAAGTTCTCCAGACAAGCTGTAGCAGGGCTGGCATGCCTGAAATGCTGAGGAGGGTCCAGGAGAATTGGCCAGTGGCTTTCTCTGTGCTGATGGCCCAGGGATTGGGGGGACAGAAGTGCCCGGTCAAGCTTCATACCTGCAAGGGAAGGAAAGGAAATAGGGTTCAGGCTAAAACTGAACAAAAAACAGTGGGCATGGAGCAGACAGGCAGTCTGGGAACAAAGGGGGATAGTGGTACTATGCTTAATTGGAGGGAGGATCCAAGAAATCCAGGGCCGTTGGGGGGGGAGAGGATGCTGACGATTTAGTAAGAGAGGGAGGAGGTGAGAGAGAGAATTCAGGGGGAGTGAGAACTAAGAAAATTGAAAGGATTGGCAGGGACAGAGAAAAAAAATAAGAGGAGGAGAAGGGACAGGGGTCCCAGGGTCAGCGAGTGCTAAGCCTATAAAGACAGCAGAGCAAGTGGAAAGTAGTACAGGTTAGGCAGGTAGGGCATAAATAAAAATAAAAAGAGAAAACAGCCGTAAGCTGTTCAGCAACAACAGCTCACTTACATAGAAACATAGAAACATAGAAGTTGACGGCAGATAAGGACCGCAAGGCCCATCCAGTCTGCCCATTTCTTTTTCTACCTTATAAATGTGCCATCGGCCTTTGCTCTGTCAGTGACCTATCTATTCATAGTCATTTGTATTGCTCCCTTATGCCTATCCCATGCCTTTTGAAGCCCTGCACTGTATTCATAGCCACCACTTCTTGTGGTAAGCCATTCCATGCATCTACCACCCTTTCTGTGAAAAGAATTTCCTCATTCCCCTTAATCGCCTCCCTCTAATCTCATGCTGTGTCCTCTTGTCCTGCTATTTTCTTATATTTAAACATGTTAGACTCTTTCACCTTGTTTATGCCCTTAAGGTGTTTAAATGTACTCGATCATATCACCTCTCCTCCTTTGCTCAAGGGTATCATATTGAGCTCCGTTAATCTGTCTCATATGTCTTCTGATGCAGTCCCTGCACCATTTTGTTGCCCTTCTGGACTGCCTCAATTTTAGTTAATGTCCTTGTGAAGGTGTGGCCTCCAATACTGCGTACTCAGATGGGGCCTAACCAATGTCTTGTACAGAGGGATTATTACCTCCCTCTCTCGACTTATGATACCCCTACTAATACACCCTAACACCCCTAGCCTTACCTACTGCTTTAGAGGTCTGCTTGATGATTTTAGGTCATCAGTGATGATGATGCCCAAGTCTCTTTCTTCCTTTGTGACTGCTAGCAACTCCCTCCCAGCCTATAAGTGGCTTCAGGGTTTCTCTTCCTATGTGCATGATTTTGCACTTCTTTGCATTAAATCCCAGTTGCCACTCTTCTGACCATTCTGCTAGTTTATCCAGATCTCTTCTCATTCTGCCCACCCCATCTGGATCATCTACTCTGTTGCAGATCTTGGTGTCATCTGCAAAGAGACAAAGCCTTACCCTCTAGTCCATCTGCGAGGTCACTAATGAAGATGTTGAATAGGACTGGCCCCAGGACTGATCCTGAGTACCCCACTTGTGACTTGCATCTCTTCTGACTGTATACCATTTACTACCACTCTCTGTTTTCTGCCAGTCAACCAGTTTGCCACCCAGTTGACCAACTTCTGACCCACCCGAGCCTACCTAGCTTATTTATCAATCTTCTATGTGGAACAGTGTCAAAAGCTTTGCTGAAGTCAAGGTAGGCGACATCAACTGCTCCCTGGTCCACCACTCTGGTTACCCAGTCAAAGAAATCTATGAGATTAGTTTGACAGGACCTTCCTTTTGTAAACCCATGCTGTCTTGGATCCTGTGCCCTATGGATTCCAGGTGTTGCACTATCCTTTCCTTAAGGAGTGCCTCCATAATCTTGCCCACTACTGAGGTAAGACTGACCAGGTCTGTAGTTCCCCCTCCTCCTGCTACCACTCTTGTGGGTGGGATCACATGAGCCCTTCTCCAGTCTTCTGGGACCTCTCCTGTGCTCAGAGACTCACTAAACAATTCTGCTAATGGCTCTGCTAGTTCCTCCTTTAGCTCCTTAGTACCCTGGGATGTATGCCATCAGGTCCCATTGCCTTATCCACCCTGAGCTTAGCAAGCTCTTGTAGGACCCTTTCTTTTGTGAAGGGAGTAGTGCTCACCTCCCTCCCCCTGTGTCCATGATGCTGAGCTGTGGGCCCTGCCCTACCTTCTCTTCAGTAAATACTGAGCAAAAGTATCTATTTAGGATAGATGCCTTTACAGGGTCCTCCTCCTCACATACTCCCTTTTCTCCATTAAGCTTAGCAATACCCCCTCTAGACTTTCTCCTTTCACGAATGTATCTATAGAAAGTCTTGTCACCTTCTTTTACTGTTCGTGCTAGTGTTTCCTCAGTTTGGGACTTTGCCTGCCTTACTGCCTTACCTGCTTCCCTTAGGGCAGTTTGGTATGCCTCCCTATCTTCATCCCGCTGTGTTCCTTATATTTTCTGAAGGCCAGCCTTTGGCTCTGACCTTTTCTGCTACTGTATTTGAGAACCAAAGTGGTTTCCATCTTCTTTGCACTTCGTTTTCTGTCTAACACAATGGGATGTTGCTTCAAGTATTGTATCCTTAATGCTTGCCCACTTTGCCTGTACCTCCTCACCTGTGTTTCTTTTGCCAGGGCTAGCTTAACTCTGTTGGCCATCTTATCAAAGTCAGCTCCTCTGAAGTCCCATATTTTTGCCTTGGAATGGGATGATTTAGATGTAGTAGCCAAATTGAACCATACCATGTGATGGTCACTGGCCCCAGGTGACCTTCTACCTGGAGATCTGTGATCCCTTCTTTGTTAGTCAGTACTAGATCTAGGATAGCCCTGTCTCTTGTGGGTTGCTGTACCAGTTGTTTGAGGCCCTCCCTGCAGGAATCCACTATGAGTCTAGTTCTGGCAGATGTTCCTGCTGGTATTGACCAATCTGTATCTGGCATGTTGAAGTCTCCCATTATCAGAACCTCCCTTTAGCTGTCATGTTCTGTATATCTTCTAACAGTAATGTGTCTATGTCCTCCCTCTGGTCTGGGGCCTGTAGACAACCCCAGTTCTTATGGCTGTCCCATTTCCTGTTTCCAGGGTGACCCACAGTTCTTCTGGCTCCTTATGTGTATTCTGAATTTCTGTAGCTTTGATATTTTCATTAACATACAGGGCCTCCTCCCCCCTTTTGCACCTCGGTCTCTTCTAGAACAATACATAGCCAGGTACTGAAGTCTCCCAAGTGTGGTTACTGGTAAACCACGTCTCACTAATTGCTACTATGTCCAGTTTAGCCTCTGACATTATTGCCTGCAGGTCTGGGATCTTATTTCCCAGGCTGTGAGCATTTGTGTACATGATTTTCCATTGGCCAGATTTTGAAGTGTTAGTTGTTGGGTGAAGTTTGGCATTACCCCTGTGCATCGTATGGGGAGACAAACCTTTTTTCTTACTTCTTACTTAAAAGGGCTGTAATCTCTGTCTACCACTAACACAGTTTCAGTAGCTAGGCTAACTACATAAGGAAACAAACAGCTCAGGCAGTACAGTAAAGCATTACATTTAGGCAGGTAGAGGTAAAAAACACAGCCAAAGAATGTTTAACAAAAAAGTGCATACAATGGCAGAAACCTTTGTCTAACACTAAACACAGTACATTCGCTTGGTTAACTACTTTGGAAAACAGTTCAGGCACTAAAATACTACTTTAGAAACATGTCCAGCACTGTTAAAATAAAAGGAAAAGAGAGAGAGAGTAGTACAGCTCTGCAATTACCGCAATATAGAGCAGGGACCCTAACTCGACTCAGAGAGTGAAGCAGCTGAGCTTGATTACCAGGTGGCTTAAAGAACCCACCAATGGGAAGCCAGACCATAGCGAGCAGTCCAATCAGCTGAGAGCCACCAAGATTCAAGTTCTCAGGAGGAGCTGCAGCAGGGCTGGTGTACCTGAAATGCTGAGGCAGGTCCAGGAGAGTTGGCCAGCGGCTTTCTCTGCCCCACTGGCCTTGGGTTCAGGGAGCAGAAGCGCCAGGTCGAACTTCATGCCTGAAATGTTGAGGCGGGTCTGAGAGAGTTGGCTGGTGGCTTTCTCTGCACCACTTGCCCTGGGTTCGGGGGGGGGCAGAAGCGCCCAGTTGAGCTTCACACCTGCAAGAGGAAAAATTTTAAGGGAAAACTGAGCACAACACAATATTTTTTTTTTTTTTCAGTCTTTGGTAACTGGGTAAGGTCCATTAGGCACAAGTGCTTGTTTTCAGGGATGACCTGGGAAGCACTGGATAGTTAAGTGACTTGCTTAGAGTCATACAGTATACAAGTGGAGGTTGTGAGAATCAAACCCAGGTCTGGTCTACTGAATATACCAAGCTCGTTTATAGTTTGTTACTCTAACCTCTAGGCTATACTGCCAGCAATATCTATAAGGAGTCCCAGGAAGTACGGTAATGAACAGGATTCTGTAAAAGTAATTTTAGAAACAGAGACAGTATATAAGAGGGAATGGGAAGATAAAGGTCCCCATACACATTTGGTGTTTGATATTTTTTATTTAAAAAAAAGGAAAAAGAGATAATAGAATGAAGTCTAACATAACATTTTTAACATGAAGAGATTCTTTAAAATGCTCTGAAATATATTTAAGCAATAATGGACAACAGGGCATGTGCAGTTGTGGGATTTACACATGCCTTGTGTGGTGTGTCATGAGGCACAGCTGAATGACTTTAACCACACAAGAGGTGTATAAATCCAACTACTATACATGCCCCAAAGTACATTATTGTGACAATAAAATGAATCTGTTATTAAAAATTAAAATAAAAATTAATTAGGTTTAAAGAAAGTAAACATTTGAGTACCGGGATCTTTACTGGTTGTCTGTTGCAGGATTTACACATAGTCATGTGGCATGCTTTGACCAGTAAGGTTGTAGGATTTTTGAGACCCATTTTATAAGCATAAGGAGGCAGTATAGCACAGTGGTTTAAGGCTCTGTGCTGCAAACCTGGAGAACTCAGTTTGAATCCCACAGCCCCCACTTGCATACTGTGTGGTCCTGAGCAAGTCACTTAACCTCCTTGTGCTCTCAGGTCTCACCAGTAAGCAAGCTTTCAGCTTAGTGTGTATCCCCCTGGTAAAATAAATAAAAATAATTGATCTTTGCTTTGTGTAATGCATTTCAGTAAAAGAATGTTTTGACTAAGATTAATAAAGGCAATATTTAATTTACATCAAGCTAGTAAAAAGGCTACATTAATAATGGCAATTAAAGAGAAAGTGGACTTAAGTGAAGTTCATAAGATGGTGATTGTGAGATTAGTAGAAGATAGTTTTTTTTTTACTTTTCGCTACTGCAGAACTATTTACAGAAAATGTAAAATGAGCTGAGTTGCTGAGTGGGGATGTGGGTGGGGGTTGATGGTGGTGCAGGTGTCTGACTACCTGATTCCGTCAGTGCACAGGTGCTAAATGGTAGGATACAAATTGTAGTAGGGCCTTGGTTGGTGTTATGAGAAGGCTAATGGCAAGAAAATTAAATGAATGGGGGGTGGCTGTGTGTGTGTGTTTGTGTGTGTGTGTGTGTGTGTGTGTGTGTGTGTGTGTGTGTGTGTGTGTGTTTGGGGGGGTTCTTTTACTGAAAATCCAGAAACCAGCTACACAAGTTTCTGATTACTGCTGTGGAATAACCTTTCATGCCATGGTGGGTCACAGTGTGTGCCACCCCCAATCTACCACCCCCCACCCACAAACCACCTATCAGTATACAGAGTAACAATGTGGGGGGGGCAACAATTGAAATAGGCTGTACATTATAAAAAGATTAATTAATGGCATAATGATGAACTAGGATTATGTTGTGGGTTAGGGGGACTACAAGCATGAAGGTTGTTGTGAGAATTGACTGGTAGAGGATGGAAATGCTGTCAGATGACAGAATACCGGTACTGGTACTATAATCAGCTGTCCAATAAACATTTTACTCGATGATGTCTGGGTATCTTGTAGAGGCACACTATTGGTGACACAATAACACACGGGGCAGCAATATAAGAATGGGATAGCCATATAATCTTTAAATCCTGTCAGAAAATGACATGGGAATCTGAGGACTGATACTTGAGTGACTGACTGAGACACCACCACAAGCTGCACGCATTAACAGTCTGACTCCAAAAATATGAACATAGTCAAGTATCATAAAATAAGCTGTAAAGTGTGGGTGGGGGAAAGTCTAGCAAAGTCTCATGTCCAATGACTTGGCTACAGTGTCTGCAGCCCTATACAGGATGCAGGTAGAGTCTGAGGCCAATAATAGGAGGAATAACAGAACAAGTCAAAGTCACTCCACAATGTGCCATAGGGATGGGGGTGGGAGAGTGGGGGAGTTGGGGTATGACTCCTTGCTTCATACATTCACAACTGCAGATCGGCAATGATCCTATTATAGCAGGAAGAGGAGCAGTATCAGTGCTCTGGGAATAGGTCTGTTTTCTGGGAAGTCAGCTGGCAATCAAACTTCAAGGGGATGGGGAAGTGAAGGCAATTAACAAATCTATTCCTCAGCAATGCAGGTGTTTATGATTACTGCTACAAACACTACCTCATATAGCCATGTGGCTCAATATGCCCCCCCCACAACCAACCTTTTGGTACACAAAGTAAATACCGATGTGGAGGAGAGGTAGGGGGAAAACAAATGGCAATCAGTGAACATTCCAGAAACGATCAAGCATTGAATATGTTTCGAATTGTGTAGTGGAGGGAGGGGAGTTTCAACACTAACAATTAGGAAGTATGTCGCTGCTTATTAGAGTTCTAATTTGCACAAATTGCAAAGCGGTATGTCTGGATTTGGACTAACACCACCTTCCTTTGGAATATTAAAAGATACCGGGCAAGTCAATTGACTTCATTCTGCTACAAGGTCCCGTAGGAAAACAATCATTGGCTCACTTTCCCTTTCCTCAGCACCAGGGTCACCACAGTGACAGCAGAACACAAGCAGCATACTCACAGTTATATCGATGAGGATCTGCTGCAAATTCTGGCTGAAATGTACAGAAAACCCCCAAAAGCTTTCATTAGAAGTCTAGTCTCTTTGAGTGCTTCCCTGCATCTATTTTTTCTCACCGCTGTAACAACAAGAGAGCCCTATATCCTCTAATCACTTTAGGATGTTGGAGGTTGGGGGGGCAATAAGGGTGACAGCCAGACTAGGACAACACCAAGCATCGCAATCACAAACTTTCACTACTGAAGTGCGTGCAAGGTCAAGCATCACTAAAGCAACTGCAAGGTGAGGGGAGAGGTTGGAGGAGTTGTCTTGGGACAGACAGCATATCGAGAGTGGCTACTGTCCGACACAGCAAGCATTGTCCTCCTGTCCAAGTGTGTTTGTAGTGTAGGTAACCCATATGTTTATGGTTATGAACTACGAACAAGCATACATCGGTGGCATCCCATCACCACCAATTGCATATTATAAAGTACTGGGCAAGTAAATTAACTTGTGCTACCAGGTGCCACAAGGAAACACTTCTTCGCCCAGCGTGTAGTTCCTTGTTAAATAATTAGCACTTTCCCTTCCCTTAGCACTAGGGTCACCACTATCTCAACCATCAAGCCCTTAAAATCTCAACTAAACTGTCTGATGATGGAGGGGTAGCAATGCAGTGACTGGATAGCAGGAACACCTCTGACTGCAGGCACAGACAATCTCCCCTGAGGTGTGTCTACGGTCAAGCATCATATCAGCAACTGAAGAGTGTGTATGTGTGTAGTGGGAGGCAATGGCAAAGTGTCAGGACTGACGGCTTAACTACAGTGGATGACTACTGCACTATACAGGATACAGGTTCAGTGTAAGCCACATAATAAGAAGCAAACTAGGTGTGTGTGCATTTGGGGGGGTAGGCGGGTCAGGGGCTGGGGTTGTCATTTGCCTGCAACCTTTATGTCTATAGAGATTTCTCTTTTTTTTTTACATTTACACAACAATTCACACCACTGAGGAGCAAGAGTGTAATTAACAGTAATTAGGACTACCAACTTTCACTTGCACTCCTTGGCAATTGTTCAGAGATGGATGGATGGCTGTTAGAAGATTTAAAAAAGCTGTCTGGTTGTATTTTCTTTCATTTTTCATTCTGTTAATTAACCCTGATTAATTACATTATATCATTTATGAACTCCCACAGTTCGACTGAATGAATGGCCACAAACTCAGTTCAGCAGTACACACTGATGCTAACAATAGGAACCCTTTTGGGTTTTTTTTGGGGGGCGAAGGTTGAGTTCTCAACATCAGCAACACACCCCATTATACAGTAACAATCTGAAGCCTGTAATTTATAGCTTTTACTTACACAGCAGATCCATTTAGGAAGAAAAACTCAACACAAGCGGCAGACGATCAGATGACTGCTTGTCATGACAAAAACAAGAAGCAATTTTAAACATATGACAAGCAGCCAGTCGGTGAGTCAGGACACTGCCCTGTGATACTCTGGACACAGGGAGCATAGCGAGAAGCACAGGACTGGGGGGGGAGAGAGAGAGAGACAGAACTAGAACTAACTGCCCTGCTTCTGTACATGACAATGCTCCTTGTATCTGGCTCTTGCTGTTTCTGCTTGCTGTGGGTCTCTGTGCCCCCTCCCCGCACATGTGCTGGGGTCTAGCCACATGACAGGTAGGGGATGAACAGAAACACTGCCACCACTCTCTGTGTACTGGGGGACAGCCTGTGAGGAGCAGTGTATGCGCTCTCCCCATCTCTGATGTCACTCTGTCCCATGTCTCTCTGTCTGTTGACTGCAGACACCTCGCTGTAACTCGCCTTTCCACTCTGTATTCTTATTGCATCCTCCCTGAACATGGATCACAGTTAACACTGGGGCTGGGAGTTTGAGCTCTGCAAGCAATTTTAAACACATGAAAAGGCTAGTCAGTGAATCAGGACACCATGCTGTGATAGTCCAGACACAGCAACAAAAGCAAGAGGCACAGGACCAGGGAGAGAGACACACACATTGCTTTTATACATGGTACACTCCCTGTCTCTGGATCTCACCCTTTCTCCTTGCTGTGGGTCTCTCTCTCTCTCTCTCTCTCTCTCCCCCTACCACACATGGCTAAGCTAGAGACTGCTCTGTCTCTAACTGTCTCTCCTTATTGCATCTCTCTCTCTCTCTCTGTCTCTCTGTTACCATTCTTCAGCATTATATACTACCATTTCACTGATGCTGCTGCCCCATGTTATAAAATCCAACTAATCATTTCCAGGAGGGGAGAGCAATTCAGTTTTAGAATATACAAAAAGAAACACGTGTAATTTTCTTCCATTCTAGTGTGCTAACCCAAGCGCCCTAAAACTTTGGAAAGTTTAACAGCCCCATTTTTGTGATTGGGGTATGGTGGGTGGCTTGCAGGCAGGCTGGGAACAAGTTCTGGGGATGGTAGAATGGTTAATTAGCAAATAAGTGAGCAAGTGACAGAAATGGAAAGAGTACAAAAAAACACTTTAGAAAAAACAGAGCAATTTCAGAAACAGGTAAGAGGTAACATTTCACTGTACATTGAAAGAGTTGTTTACAGACTTCCGGTGACGTCACCGACTGGAATGGTGCCTTAGCTGGTGAGCTCTCTGATCCCTCTCAAGACAATCTAAGCAAATTGGCCCTCATAGAATGGCATCTCCAGCCAAACAAAAGAGGAACAAGCCGGGAAAACTCCTAGTTACTCCCATGCAAAAATTAAGGAAGATGATTCAGGCAGACATCGAAGATATCCCGGAGACGCGAGGCACGTCCTCAGACCCACACCAGGCTGTGCCTCAGCACGACCTCCCACAAGAAGACATAGTCCAGATGATAAAACAGACAGCCCGCACGGTTGCAAAGATAGACAGTACACTTACTGAGCTCCGATCAGATTTTAATCGGATCGACCACAAGGCCGAACAGCTGGAACTTGGATTAACACAGACCATGGAGCAGACGGACAGACAGGACCATCTGATGATGTACCTCCTGGCCAGGGAGCGAGAGATCAACCGAAGACTGGATGACCTTGAAGGGGGGAGGAGCAGGAGACAAAACATTCGCATTTACGGGGTTCCGGAGGGCTTGGAGGAGAAAGAAACAGATAATATAGTCTTCATTCAAACCCTTCTACGAAGTTCGCTGAAGCTTCCGGCAGAGCTAGACTTGGAAATAGAGCGGGCCCACCGGTCCCTAGTACCCCGACCTAGAAACCCAGAGGCGAGGCCCCGCTCGTTCATTGTTAGATTGGCTTCTTACAGAAGAAAAGAGGACATCCTAAAAAGGGCCTGGCAACAAAAAAAGTCATGTATCAGGGCCATAAAATAATCTACGACAACGATCACACGACTGATGTTCAGGAGGCGCGAAGGACTCTCTGGCCCATAATCAAACAACTCAGGCTTAAAGGCATTAAAGCACAGATCTTACATCCAGCCAAAATTAAAGTGCACACACAGCAAGGGAATAAAGTTTTTAAAGATCTCTTGGAGGCTTCTACTTACCTTGAAAGTCTCGGCATTCAGGCCCCACCAATGACGAAAGAAAAGCTTGAAAAGGATCTGACAGCCTCAGCTTGGGCCATAGCTCAAAAAGGAACGACGAAGACGGGCTCCACGCAGCGTAACCCCAGGACAACACTACGGGCAGACATCGCTCAGATGATCCGCAAGTACGGTGAATCATCCTCGATAAACAAAGCTGCGATGCACCTACAGTCCCTGGATCACCAAGCGGAAGAAGAATCGTCTGACCAAGAAGAGGCGCGGCTTGAACAAACACACAGCCCAAGATGAAAGTTAACAATTGATGATCTAATTGAACTTTTTCCTTTTCTTACTCCTCTCCCCAGATGAACTATATTAGGACTCCCAGTCTCTCGGGACGGAACTGTTTCTGCCTGAATGGTATACAGCTGTGAGTAGGCACGGGTGAGAGTTACGGCTCTCAAATGTGGAAAACCGGGTGATTGAGACGTTACTTTATTTTTTTTTACTTGGTCCCTAGTTCATCTGAATCCCCATACGTCTCTTATATGTGATCGGAGAGAGGTCCAGGGTTTACTGGGGGGGGGGTCGCGGAGTGACTCAGCGCTGTTGCTCAGTTCGCGAGGCGACTTGAAGTTGAGCCCTGATATGGCACTGAAGTTCAAAGTAACAAGATAAAATGAGCTGAGCATGGTACACGGCGCTGGGACCTCTGACACCCTTGAAATCTACTAATGGCCAGGAGAATCCCTTCCTGTCGCCTAGGTCCTGGTGCTCCCTTCCTGTCGCCTAGGACCTGATGCTAAAGGCTGTTGGATTTGGGCCGTGGGAGCTTCTGAGCAGTAGAAACCCACTCCATGTAATTTGGACATGCTCCCTTACTTTCTCCCCGGCTTCCAGTCAAACGGCCACGCAAGCTGAAGTGAAACAAATTCCTCCAGCATCTGTTGAGCTGCGCGAATTCAAAATATGGCCACCTTGACATAGGCTATTCTGTGTGGTCCGAGATCCGAATCCAGTGCTCCCCTTCTAGATTGGGCGACCTTAGAGACGCCTCGCTGCTCACATAGTAGAAACCGCGTAGCAGCAGGACGGCGGGAGTGAGAGGCCTAACCAACCTCGGAGGTACAGCCTGATTCATTTCTTTTTCTTTACATTTCTTTTTTATCTTTACTGGGGAATTACTGTAACCTGCTTAGACAGTGACGAGTCGCTGGTCCCCTAGGACAGAATTTAATTTAATGTTAACCACGGTGTCGGTATGGGGAGGGGCTAGTTCTTACAGGGACTCCCATCACGTCCTCGGGCTCAGCGATTTAAAGCAGGCATCAGTGAGTTCAGACCTAAAATTTTCTTCTGACATCTAGAAAACTGAAGAATGACCTTAGACCAAGGGTGAGTTATTTAACACAAGTACTGGGTCCACAGGATGGGGGAAAGAGGGGAAGACACTGGATACTTGTTTCCCGGCCCTATGAAGATTCATGGGCTCGGTACTGGGTATCCCATCAGCGCCCTGAAATGCTGTCTCTGACGAAGGAAGGACGAGGGGGTGGGGGGGCTCTCTGCTCACAGGTGACCTGGCTACTAAGGGGGGGAGAAATAGATCCGGGATACTTCATTGAAGCCATATACAAACAAAGAGGGAGGGGGGGTAAAGGAGAACAACCAAAGGAAAATGCCGGTCCTGGTGTCTCCTGAACCGGAGCCAGTCTGGTGTCCCTTGGAAATATAAATCTCGGTATCCGCTGGGGGGAGATGGGAGGTCTGAAAAATGGAGGTTGGAAGGGATACTATTTTGAATCTCCGAGGAAACTGGAGAAGTCTGGGTACTTCCAGACAGAGAATTATCTTTCAAATCAGAGCACACTCGGACCTCTTATATATGAGGGCCATGATGAATTTGGGAGGCTTGGAATATGAAAGATAGGACAGTTAATAGACGGGGTTACTGGGGAACTCAAAGAGCCTGGATATTACTCAGACCAGGGAAGGAGGGGGGAGAAAGAGGGGAAAAAAAAAACCCTTACTTCACAGACTGAGGGCGATTTAATAGCTTATGGCCTGTTTCCCCCTCCCCAGCCCATATGGACTGGGGGGGAGAAGGAAAGAAACAGTAGGGGAGAGAGGGATTGGACGCTTGACATGAGGGCATCCCAGAGAGGTGACCTGCAAGAGGATAGCCACAATAAAGATCGTATGATGTGGCCAAAGGGGAACCTCATTGCACTACAGAGCTCCCCTATAGGTCCAGAAAGGACACTACCTCCTTTGTTGAGTTTTTTCGCTCAGCTACACCTTGGAAGCCCATCACAAATAGATAGAATCTCGTGGCTCAGGAGTTCGGTTGCCACGGGTGTTATTACACTCAGGTTGCTTAAGGCTAGAAACTGGATTAGGCCAAAGCAAAAATTTAAATGGTTGAAGTATTTCATGTTAAAGTTAAAAGAAAAGTTGTCTTGTTATGAGTTTTTTTGGTTTAGAATAAGGCAAGGTACATACAAGATTCTAAATTCTCTCATTAGAAGTACAGTGTCTCAGTGGTCAGGATGTAAGTTTCAGGGAAATTGTAATGATGAATAATCACTGCACAAGGATAGTCTCCTTCAACTTGAACGGCTGCTCAAGTCCTATTAAGAGGAAGAGACTGCAGAGATATCTGGGGGCCCAGAGGTGTGAAGTGGCCTTCTTGCAAGAGACTCACCTTACCCTCTGGAGGCACAGAAATTAAAGTGCCCAGCTTTCCCCATGTATTTCACTCTTCCTTGTCAAGTGGGAGGAAAGGGGTGGCTGTCCTTCTCTCGACTAGATTCCTCTACAGGTGAGGGAGGTGATTCGAGATCCGCAGCGAGGTTCATTATGATAATAGGAACACTGCAACAGCAGGTAGTCACTCTGATCAACGTATATGTCCCACCGGTTCTCCGATCTCCTCTTACTCCACCCTTTTACAATTGGTGGCGGAGAAGGCAGAGGGTATAGCAATTATGGGAGGGGACTGGAACATAATCCTCAATAGAGGAATGGACACCACATCTCAAATTCCCAGACCCAAAATAAGTAAGGCTAAAGCCTTCACGACGCTCACCCGGCAGCTTGGGTTGGTGGATGTATGGAGGGAGAGGTACCCGACATCTAGGGAGTTCACATGTTACTCCCCGAGGTTTCGTATATACTCGAGGTTAGATATGTTCTTTGCTTTTATAAGAGACCTTCCCCTCTCTTCTTCGATGTGGGTGGGAACATCAGTTTTGTCGGACCACTCCCCGCTGTTTGTGGAGATAAACCTGGGTCTTCCCAGGAAAAAAACTCTGTGGAGGTTGAACACCTCTCTCCTCCAAAATAAAGAAACAGTGGAGGAGCTCAAACAGTTCCTCAAAAAATCGTTAGAGGAAAATAATACACCAGGGATGTCTCCACAGATATTGTGGGATTCTTTGAAGGCGATGGTACGGGGCAAACTAATTCAGATAGCCACTCGTAAAAAAAGATAACAGTTCAAAGACAGAAAGAGCTAACCTCTCAAATTCAGGAACTGGAAAGGCATCAGAAAATTAAATGGGACCCAGATAGGAGGAAAGAATTAAGGAAAACAGGCAGCACCTCCAAAAATACAAAACTCGAGTAGAAAGCCCTATTTTATCTGAAGCAAAAATATTACGAGGAGGTCCGAGAGGAACAAAAATTTTAGCCTTCAGACTCAGGCAAAACATAGCAAAGGCGACCATCACTAAAATAAAATCTAAAGATAACAACAAAGAGACTACTCAAGCCACGCAGATAATGAAGGCCTTTAGGGCCTACTATATCAAACTATACTCGTCTCAAGAGATGACCTCCCCTCAAGAGAAAAAGAGATACTTAGAGACAGTCCCTCTCCCTCCTCTCCCCTCACAGGAATCGAAAGTACTTATTAGTCCAATAACTACCTCCGAATTAAAATATACAATAAAAAATTTAAAAACAGCTAAATGTCCTGGCCCCGACGGATTTGGTGCGGAATTTTACAAAACCTTTGAGGGTGAGATTTCCCCTATTCTATCAGAGGTATCTGCGGCGGTATGGACAGGTGAAGAACCGATCCCCTCCTCTTGGCAATATGCCACGATCTCAGTGATCCATAGAGGGTAAAGATCCGGCATACTGCGAATCATACCACCCTATATCCCTATTAAACACTGATAACAAAATATTTACAGCAATAATTGCATCGAGGTTAAATCTCATACTACCTAAACTAATACATATGGACCAAACATGTTTTGTCCTATGCCGTCAAGCTCCAGACAGCATCAGGGCAGCGATAAAGTTAATAGACGCTATTCAAAGATCAAATACATCAGCATGCCTCATGAGCTTGGAAGCTGAAACAGGGTGAAACTTTGTTAGACTTCGCCTCCCTTAAAAGCAAATATAATTTGCAGAACTCAGACCATTTTAGATATTTACAAGCTAGAAATTATATACTTACGCTAAAGAAAAAAGACACGAATCCAGACAGGGCGGTGCACCTAATAGAGGCTATACAGAAGGAAGTAACAGTAACCAATCAGAAAGGAATGATCTCCCACCTCTATAAAGCCCTGTCAACATTAAAGGAAGACACGTTAACCAAAATTAAGACTAAGTGGACACAAGACACCACGCAGAGGCTGGGTGAGTCTGAATGGGAGAGAATATTCTCCCTTGCTAATCGGACAACTCAATCTCCATACTGGCAAGAATTCTCATGGAGAGTGAAGGTCCGATATTTCCTATTCCCAAATAATAAGCAAAAGAAATCCAGAAGCATCAGACTGGTGTTGGAGGGGATGTGCTCAACCGGGAGCAGACCATTTACATATTTTTTGGACCTGTGAGGTACTACAGAATTACTGGGGAGACATTATGAGGGCAATTTCAGAGATATTTTCGGTGCAGAGTAGGTTGGAGTGGCCAGAAATGATCTTGGGCCTGCCACCTAGGGAGATACGAGGTCCTGACTCACTGTACCTGTGGTCCATCCTGACTACAGCTGCACACAAAGCCATCATGAAGAAATGGCTCTCTCCCACCCCCCACCATAGGGGAATGGATAACAATAGTGAACACCATAGCAGACTTGGAGGAACTCACATATAAAATTAATAACAGAACCTCGGTACACTTGAGGAGGTGGACTAGATGGGAGTTGTGGCGAGCCGCAAGATAAGGAAGAAATAACTAATCATACCATAATTAAGGGCCAAAAGAGTGACTCAGAGGAGGAGCCGAGAGGTGGATGGAGAACCTGCTTGGGATGGGGGAGAGGGGATTGGGGCCCAGTTTGATGCTTGAGGGAGACTCGTAGGATGGCAGGAACAGCTTGAGAAGGGCTGAAGCTCTCCTTATGTAGGACTATATCAGCTCATTGAACATATGTACTCTGAGTGTACTGAGGCTTACTGTACAAGTGATAATAACAAAATGTATTGAAACAAATATTATCGATGGAATGCTAATTAAATTGACTGTGAGAATGTACCTAAATACTGTCAATAAACTTGAATTTAGACAGAGTTGTTTACCTTTTCAGCTCAACAGAGAACGAGAGAAGGCAGGGAATGCAGGAGAGATAAAATGAGCAGGCTGTGGTTTGGTACCGAGTTAAATGAGAAAAAATGCACCCATGGCAGGCTGCTTCCGACTGTTCTGCAGTTTCTGAAACTACAAAACAGAAGTGTTCCAGGTCCTGAATCTGGTAGCTCATTTTTATGTTGCTTGCACACATGTGCAAGAAACATAGTGCCATCATCGGAGATTTCGGAGGTGTGTCACCTCCTCCTCCAATTCAGTCAGTTTGCTGGCAGGCACGGCCCCTGTAAGCCAGCATTTTGGAGCTGTGTATGACACGCTCCAAAATGCAGTATGCCCCCAGTTGAAGGAGGGAGCTATGGCATGAGTGAGCACCGATAAGATATCGGCCACGCAGCACTCCGCCCCAACCTGCAGCCGCAGCGGCATCCCGCATGCACTGAATAACCGACAGGGTGCCCAATCCCCACCGGCTGAGCTGCGTTCCCCAGTAGTATGCTTTGGCCGGCAGGGTGCCCAATCCCCGTCGGCTGAAACGCGCCCCTGTGCCACGCTGGGGCCCACCCCGGCGGTAGCAATATCACTACTATGACCGATGGGTGCCCAATCCCCTCTGGCTGAACGCCCCCTAATGTCCTTGTGCCATGCTGAGAGCCCATCCAGCGTAGCCGTGATCCACGAGCGTCTTTTTTTAACCTGAAAACGAAAGCGGTCCCGTGGGTGTCTCCGACCCCCCCACAACCGCACCCCACCCTGCGCACCCAGCCTCCCACCCCTCACCCATGCTTACCTCCCGGACTCCGGTCGCGACGATCTTCGGTGGACCGGGAACACGTCTGCACTCTTCAAAGCCGACCGTGAACTGAGGAAATGCCGGTAAGCTGTATAATGGGCTAGATAGGGGGTTTCAACTTTGTTGCATATCTCAGGCATTTTTGGGAATTTTGCAAATTTTCAACATGGGGTTTTTGGGACCCCTTCTCATGAATGATGTAACTGTCATGGCGTTATTCTGGCCCGAAGGGTGATTTCGCGCAGTGACTGCGAAATCACCCATTGGGCCTGAATACCGCCATGACAGTGACATCATTCATGAGAAGGGGTCCCAAAAACCCCATGTTGAAAATTTGGTGCCAAAATTCCAAAAAGTGACTGTTTTACAAGCGTGCGTTGCGCAGTTCCTACGCAGGCTCGTAAGTTCGCGAAATTTCAATATTTTCACTCCAGATTTTCAGCATTGCCATTTTACCACACCTTATGAGTAGTACAGCTGTCAGTTTTCACATCTCACCCAAAATGTGTTTCCACCCATGTAGCGCACAATGGCGCAGTCGGTGTGCGAAATCAATGTATGGGACAAATTAAGAAAATCACAGTGACACTGTTCATGAGCAGAGGTCTTAAAATGGCTATGTTGAAAATTTGGTGAAAAAATTCCTAAAAATGACTTTTACGAGCGTGCGTTGAGCAGTTCCTATGCAGGCTCGTAAGTTCGCAAATTTTCAATATTTTCACTCCAGATTTTCAACATTGCCATTTTACCACACCTCCTTATAAGCAGTTCAGCTGTCATTTTTCACATCCTGCCCAAAACATGTTTCCGCCCATGTAGCACACAATGGCGCAGCCGGTATGCGAAATCAATGTATGGGACACATTAAGAAAATCACCATGGCACTGTTCATTAGCAGAGGTCTTAAAATGGCTATGTTGAAAATTTAGTGAAAAGATTCCTAAAAATGACTGTTTTACGAGCGTGCGTTGAGCAGTTCCTACGCAGGCTCATAAGTTCGAAATTTTCAATATTTCCACTCCAGATTTTCAACATTGCCATTTTACCACACCTTCTTATGAGTAGTACAGCTGTCATTTTTCACATCTCACCAAAACGTAGTTCCACTATGATAGCGCATAATGGCGCAGTCGTGTGTGAAATCAATGTATGGGACACATTAAGAAAATCACAGTGTCACTGTTCATGAGCAGAGATCTTAAAATGGCAATGCTGAAAATTGGTGAAAGAATTCCTAAAATGACTGTTTCACAGTGTGCTTTGCACAGTTCCACCGCCTCGTAGGTTTGCGAATTTTCAATATTTCCACTCCAGATTTTCAAAGTTGCCATTTTACCACACCTCCTTATGAGCAGTACAGCTGTCATTTTTCACATCCTGCCCAAAACGTGTTTCCGTCCATGTAGCGCACAATGGCGCAGTCGGTGTGCAAGCTCAATGTATGGGACACATTAACAAAATCACAGTGACACTGTTCATGAGCAGAGGTCTTAAAATGGCTATGTTGAAAATTTGGTGAAAAACTTCCTAAAAATGACTGTTTTACGAGCGTGCATTGCGCAGTTCCTACGCATGCTCGTAAGTTCGCAAATTTTCAATATTTGCACTCCAATGACTTCCAAATACCTAAACAGCACATAGAAGCAAGCAACATTCGGCATTGACAAATGCTTGTTAGAGCTACCGCAAAACAGTCATAGGCTCCACCCACACAGACATGAAAAAGTGCAGGAGGAAGCAAAGCAAGAAACAATTGTGCTATTAACAGTTAAAGGAATCTCACAAGTCTCAGATGAATCAAATGACTCATTGGGCTCAGTTTTAAAAGGCTCATGCAGGACTTACATCAAGTCCTGGACCTAAGCCATTTTTTGGTGCAGCTGCACCAGTCTCCTCCTTTGCTGTGACTGTACTCAATTTTATATAGTCGGGTGCAGTTGTGACAGTTTCCTCTCTTTATGGCAGGATGGGCAAAATATTTGGCACAAGGCTTGTAAAAATGGTCTTCTGAATGCCACAAGTTAGACCAGGGAAAAGCTGGTCTAACTTGCAGCATTTGGCACTCGGGCTGGAAAATCCCAGTTTCCAGCTGGGAGACTGCCTCGGGCTCCATGCATACTATTGGCTCACCAGGAGCTATAGCACCATTCTCT
Organism: Neoceratodus forsteri; assembly: GCA_016271365.2. Classification (NCBI taxonomy): domain Eukaryota; kingdom Metazoa; phylum Chordata; order Ceratodontiformes; family Ceratodontidae; genus Neoceratodus; species Neoceratodus forsteri. The sequence continues at coordinate 186,449,592 of JADMNL010000032.1, forward strand.
GGGCGCTGACAATTGAGCTCACTGGGTGCAAAATGTATTATATCACTACAGCTAGAAAAGCAGACATCATATTATAATAAGCATTTGTCAATGCCGAATGTTGTTGCGCTGGCATTGGCAGTGGCGGAGGTGGAGACGCATAGTGCTGTGAGTTTGTTAATGTGTTCCAAAAGGTGATTTTGCACAGCGAGTACGCCATTGTGCGGCAGAGCTGAGGAAATGTGTTTTGGGCAAGCTGTGGAAAATGGCAGCTTGACCGATGATAATGAGGTGTGCACAAAGGCCAGTGGTGAAAATGTGGCATGAAAATATTGCAGATTGATGAAGTTACAAGGGTGCGTGGAAACTGCGCAATGCACGCTTGCAGCACAGTCATTCTATGGACTTTCGGCCTCAAATTTTTAACATAGGCATTTTAGGACCTCTGCTGATGAATAGTGTCACCGTCATTTCCTCAAACTGTCCCAAAAAGTGATTTAGCAAAGTGACCATGCAATTCTGCACCAGACGTGCAAAAACACATTTCAGCCAGCTGTACTGTTCATAATGAGGCATGGAAAAATGCCAATGATGAACAGCTAGAGTGAAAGTATTACAGATTCACAAAGTCACGAGTGTGCGTGCAAACTGCACAACACGCACTCGTAAAACACTCATTTTATTGACTTTTGTCCCCAAATTTTCAACATAGGCATTTTAGGACATCTGCTAATGAACAGTGTCACTGCCATTTTTATAATGTATCTCGAACACGGGCTTTCCACAGTGACCAAGCTATTGTGCGCCAGAACTGCGAAAACAGATTTGGTGAGGATGTGAAAAATGACAGCTGTACTGTTCATTAGGAGGTGCAGAACAATGGCATTGTAGAAAATCTGGAGTGAAAATATTGTAAGTTTGTGAACTTAGGAGCATGCAGGCAAACTGCGCAACGCACACCCGTAACACAGTCATTTTATAAAGTATTGTCACCAAATTTTCAACTCAGGCATTTTAGGACCTCTGCTCATGAACAGTGTTACTGTCATTTTTGTAATGTGTCCCAAACAGTGATTTCGCACAGTGACTGCGCTATTCTGTGCCGGAAGTGCGAAAACACATTTCAGCCAGGATGTGAAAAATGACAGCTGAACGGTTCACAGGAAGGTGTTGTAAAATGTCAATGCTGAGAATATGGCATGAAAATATTGCGAATTTTTTAACTTACGAGCGTGTGTAGCAACTGCGCAATGCACGCTCGTAAAACAGTCATTTTTTGATTTTTCTCCAAATTTGCAACATAGGCTTTTTGAAAGCCCCCCTCATGAACAGTGGCACTGTCATTATGTTACTCAGCTCCAAAAGGTGATTCCATGCAGTGACTGCAAAATCACCTTTCAGGACCAAATAACACCATGACAGTGCAAGAATTTATGAGGAGGGGTCCCAAACACCCCATGTTGAAAATTTGGGGCCAAAATGACCAAAAATGCCTGAGATATGCAGCAAAGTTGAAAAAACCCTATCTATCCCATTATACAGCTTACCGGCATTTCATCAGTTCACGGTCAGCTTTGAAGAGTGCAGACATGTTCCCGGTCAATGGAAGATCATCATGCCAGAGTCTGGAGGTAAGTATGGGGTAAGGGAGGCAGGGTGCACAGTGGGTGGGTGCGGGTGGGGGCCAGGAGACTACGTGGGACTGTTTTCATTTTACAGGTGGAAAAAAAATTGCAGGACAGTTTTTGTATTTCAGGGGATTTGGGACACTGGGGTGGGCTCCCAGTGTGCCACCTAAATGTTTGGGGAGGGGGTCTGTAGCCGACGGGGGACTGGGCACCCTCGTCGGCACACAACATGGGGGTGGAGGAAGTTATGTCGATGGGGATTGGGCACCCCTGTTGGCATTTAACAAAAGGGGAAGGTTTATGCCGACGGAGAGTGGGCGCCCCTGTCGGCACACAAAGAAAGCGGGGTGGGTAAACCGACAGGTGGATTGGGCACCCTCAAAGTTGGCAGTTAAGGTTACCACCCACCATGTTGATAATATCACAGTTACACAGGGAAGGTCCGCTGCATCTGATGAACTTTGCTTATATTGCAATGGACCTTTTCTTAGATGTGCTCACCACATTATGTATGCATGGTGTGGTGCTGACATGCAGGCTGATTGGGGAATGAGGGATGCACCTACTGGTACATGCCCTGCATTCGCCCAACAGCGACCGTGCCTCCAAAGTTGCACTGTCCCAAGATGTTGGCTGCGCATGCGCACCAACATCAAAAAATAGTGAGACCAAAAAGTAGCTCAGATCGGATGATGAGCTTTATAAAATCTAGTAAGATGACAATGGAGATATGGGAAGAAAATAACTCCCTGCAAGACTTAAAAATAAGTATAGATGATCAGTATTGGCAGATACAGTATTGGCAGAAATGGATACATTTCCAGCACAACTGAAATCTAAAGACTATCACAGCAAAATGTGCTCCCAGGTCACTCCTGTAAAAAAGCTTTCAGCTTAGTGTGCTATACCTGTCAAAAAACAACTAAATAAAAAAATTAAAAAATAAAAATCAAAAGGATTCACAGGTCACCCAATGAGACAGCAGAATCACTAATTGGAAATGCGAATTATCTATTCAGGATTCCTGATCTTTTGCTGTAGTATTTTCTGAGATATATGAATTCAAACAGATAGGAGTAACTGAAAAGGCATAGTGATTGAATATTTCCAAAACAGAGAAACTACAAAGTTAATTTGAGAAAATATGGTACTATGTGGCACAGCTGGGTTTTCAGTTACAAAAAATAATATGAGCCAGGAAACAAAGGCCTAAGCTAAGACAGACTATGCTAAATATGAACCATTACTGGACAGATTTGAAAGGATTGTTAGCTATAATCCTTCACGACCTAAATCAGATAAACCCTATCTTAAGGTACTAACAATTTTTGGTTGGGACATTCCATATGGAGAATCACCATGGAAAACCAAAAAAGGTTAAATCCATTTCTTCTCATATATATTACAAAAATCACTAAAACATTATCCAGTTTATATCAGAGCTTGCCCAGACACTTAAGTGGATGTTACTCCACATATATATTTATAGGTAATAGATAAACCACTCTGAGGTGTGCGGTCACACTCTATTATACTACCGCCTTGGTGCTGCATTGTTAGTGACACAGGCCAGAAGTGGCCAACCACCCAAGGCATGTATATATCAGAGCACGACTGCACATCTCAGAGTGGTTTATCTATCTTATAAGATGTAAAATTGTTTTGGAGGGGTAAAGTGCAGGTGTGTGTTCGCACTCTGATACACTACGGTCACCTGATGATCTTTGGCCATTTACTGATGTGCATTTTCCTAACCCATTTCATATATATATATATATATATATATATATATATATATATATATTTTATTTTATTTTATTTCAATCTAGGATTACAATACCTTTGAGCCGAGGCTCTTTACAAAGGTTCCACGTCCATGTGCAACAGTCATCATTTTAGTTACAAACATAAAGTCACTGACTTACAGGCATGTAATAACCAGTACAAAGACTTGAGCTATAAGCAAGACAAGGGAGGAGGGGGTCGATGGGGGAAGTGAGGGTAGGGAGATCGAGGGGTAGGGAGGTGCAGGGGTAAGGGAGCTCGGGAGGTGGGTGGGGCAGGGGCAGGAGTGCAGATACGGGGAAGCAATAGGTGGGAAACAGCAGCCAAGGGCTTTGTTTGAGGGAATATGCCAGGTAAGGTGCTAGGGGTGCAAAGACTGATTGTAAGTGCTAAAAGGGGCATGAGCTGGAACAGGTGGAAATGTTAAGTAGGGCAATCGTGAGGATACAAGCAGTGAGAGGCGCAGCTTGGACTTGAAAAGGCCGAGTGTTGGAGCAGTCGCTGTGTCGCTGCCAAGAGCATTGAGCCAGTTGTATGCCCGATAGGAAAATGATCTTTGTCCTTGGGTCATGCGACATCGTGGGATATGTAGTAGATGGGAATTGGATTTCCTTGTAGTGACATTCCTATGTCTAGGCTTAAGGAGGGCACAGACACCAGGTGGGGCAAGTCTCATTATGATTTTCTTGGCTGTGATGCAGGTTTGGTATTTTATGCATTTGTCCAGTTGAAGCCATCCAGATTGGGAATAAAGGTCACATGTGTGGGTACAGCGATGTGAGCCAGTGATGAGACGACAGGCCTTATTCAGGGAGGTCACGATACATTTGAGAGCAGTGGTAGTTGCAGACCCATACATGATAAGACCATAGTCTATGATGCTGACAATGGTGCTTTGGACGGCCACTGACAGTGCTTCTGGGGTTAGGTGTTTCCTGTGCCGGAATAATATGCCTAACCTCGCATTGGCAGACTTTGCCACATTGCTAATATGGACAGTGTATGAAAGGTGGGGATCAAGGGTGATACCAAGGTACTTGAACGATTGTGTTTGCTCTAGGATGGCTCCTTGTTCGGTTGCAATGGAGAGGTGCAGTTGTTTGTTTTTGTTGTGGGGGCTGCAAAAGACCATAGACTTGTTTTTTTTCTGATTGAGAAGCTGTTTATGATTTAGGAACCAGGATTCGATGGAGGAGAAGGCCAGCTGAAGTTTATTTTGTAATTGGTTTGGATCAGGGTCTGAGGTGAGGATCACAGCATCGTCGGCATAGAGAATTATTTGTTCTGGGCAGCTGTCCAGTAGTGAGTTTAAGAATAGACTGAAGAGGAGGGGTCCCAGAATGGAGCTCAGGGGGACTCCCGAGCAGACCGGTCTAGGGTCTGAGAGTGTATCAGCGATTCTTACTGTTTGTGACCATTCTTCAAGGTAGCTCTTAAACCAGCCAATGGTGTCGGTTGACAGCCCAGTGTTCTGAAGCTGGACAAGTAGGAGGCAGTGATTGACGGTGTCGAAGGCTTTAGTTAAGTCAATGTAGATTGAGCCTAGTAGTTCACCGGAATCAAGTGCGTTGTGGATTGCGCCAGTGAATTCAAGTAGGGCTGTGGAGGTGCTGTGACCTTTGTGGAACCCGTGTTGTTGCTTGAACAGGATGTTGTACATATCCAGGTATTCTGTGAGCTGGTCCGAGACGATGAGTTCTAGTGCCTTGGAGAGTGGGGGTAGAAGGGAGATAGGTCTGTAGTTATCGTGGGCAGTTTTGTCACCACTTTATGGACTGGGGTGACAGTGGCAGATTTCCATCTGTCCGGGAACTGGCTAAGGCTGAGGGAGAGGTTGAAAATTCTGGTCAGAGGATTATATATATATTATAGTGGCATGGTAGTGCCACTATAGTTAGGGTTGAGGAGCCATTTACATGTTAAACCCAAAATTTTTCGCCTTAATAACTTTGCAACCGTTTGACGGATTTGCCTGAAATTTGAAATACACGCTCAAGACCCATACACCTTGGGATCTGCCACGTTTTGTATCGGTTGGATACACGGCTGTGGAGTTACTAAACGTGATCTGTGCATGCTTTTACGTGTTTTCTTGAATTCTACGGTCACGCCTACAGGTCGCACGGTTTGCATGACCGGCCAGAAGTCTTCAGGGAACATGCGGCCATGGTCCCCAATGTGCCTTTTGAAGATTTTGTGAAAAAATATTAAATGGTTCAAAAGTTATTCAAAAAACAATTTCCCATTTTAAGTCAATGGGAAAAGTTAACAAAAAGTTCAACAGTGTCGCAAATGCACTTTTTACTGTTGCAAATGGCCCTTTTACTGGCACAAATCCACCATTTTGTTTTCAGTTAGTGATCAGAAAAATGCTTGGCATTTAAAATTGAGACCCTCTAGCAACCTAATTCTTTTTGTATTCACCTAGTTGGGCCCTGAGGATGCTAGCCATGTCTTTATTTTGGGGTAAACACCGCAGAAATATGTTTTTCAGATCTCTGAAAAAAGTACTTTCGCAAAGTAGTGTCACACTCACGAAAGTGTTGCAAATTTTTGTGAAAGCTTTCGGAAATCACGATACTACTTTGCGACACTATGCCCAAAATAACAGTAATTGTTTGGCACCTCACTGCAAAAGAACAGTTTGAAGTTTTGGGCTGAAATTTAGAGGGAGTGGAGTCAACATCTCACAGATGTGCCTTCCAGTCTTATTTTGAAAAAATATTACACAGTGACAAAGTTACAGTACTCCAAAGTTGCCGTTTTTTCCCATAGGATAACATTACGGCATACAATGCATTGCAGCAATCATTTGGCGCCCTGCTGCAAAATAACAGTTTGGTCTTTTGGGATGAAATTTGCAGGGAACACAGCCAACATCCCACAGATGTGCCTTTCCATGTGTTACATGAGGTCCCTGCACCCTAATTGATACCCTCAGGGGTACACCGTAGACAGCTAATGTTTAGGCATAGGCTATACTAATACATAGGGCTAGGGGCATCTACCGTACAAGAGTAGATGTCAGGATATGAATACATATATTGTAACTCACTTTACTTGCTAATGCACACACATTATACAATGTATTTTCTGTCTATTTCTTACTTGTCAGATGCCAAGACACCTGTCCTTGAAGTAATTATAACGTGTAAGGCAACATTGCCATCTTTCGGTGATGGACACCACTTCACCTTGTTATGTAAGACTTTGTATAAGAACGTCTTTGTTCTAAAATTGATGACTTTACAGAATTATATAATGTTATCTTGGACCGTGGAGCCACCTCTAATTTAGCCAATAGGGCTCATCTCTGTAACTAGAAATGTTTCTATCTTTTAATAACCATAGTAATTATCGCAGGTATATAATGTTATGCACAGGCTTTACACCTGGGAGACCCGAGAGATCCCAAGAGACTACAGAGAAACCTCGAGGTGTAGGGAACGCTTAGCACTGGCTCCCGGTTCGTATTGGTAAGAACTGCTTAGGGCAACTGTGATTTATCCCTTGTTGTAGTAATAAACTTGTTTATTACTCGAATGCAACTTGCCTGTGATTATTTGCATCCCCAATATTGCCAAGAACCTGAAAGTGAGGTTTAGACCTCTTACACATGGTTAGGTGAAAAAAATATTACAGGGAGGCAAAGTTATGGCACTCTGAACTTCTGTTTTTTTCCCATAGGATAACATTACAGCATTTGCCGTGCCTTTCAGGGCCCATATCTCGAAGACAGTGCGAGATACAAACTTTTTGTTGAAAAATTCTTAGCCCCCTATCAGGGGCTAAGTAAAAAACTAGCCAGGACAGTGATAATTCATAGGACTTTTAAATTTTTTTTCTATGTCGTACGGTTACTGAGACATAAGCAATTTACCATTCCAAGTCCTCATTTTTGTGTTCTGAGAGTCATTATTTTGCATACATTATTTTTACTCACTGTCTTTCTCTAGACAGCTTTTGGGGAAAACCAGCCTGTGCACTTACATTACTGTTACCATTACCGTTTCCGCTTGTGGTTCCATACCCGCTTCACTTACTGTTCATGTCTACGCCACCATGTGCGTTACCCTTTGTGTTTTCATTTGCGGTTGTGTTTGCATTGTTTTTAACATTTCTGTCTACAGTACTGTTTCTCTTTTTGTTTCACTTTGTGTCACCATGCGCATTACGATTTGCGTTTGCGGGCACAATGTTACTATGACAAGACATCACGCGTGGCGGGTGTCGGGGCCCTCCCGCCACTGCAGTACATTCACTATTTCTCATTATCATTATCAAAAAGAAGGGAAATTAGAGGCAAAAAAATTCATTTAATGCATCAGTTAGGGGTGTTTCACAGCGACAAAAGTGAGGAAATTCGATGTTAGGGTTGAAACCCCCTCTGCACCCCTCCTGCCCACCCCCCCAACTGGAATCAGGGTGCAGATTGGGTCATCATTCCTAACTGTCACCCCATTCTCCTATTCCTCAGCTTCTTTCCACATGTGATGGGGTGACAGTTAGGGCCGACTACCCCAATGTGCACCCCGATTCCAGTTGGGAGGGTGGGCTGGAGGGGTGCAAAGGGGGTTTCAACCCTAACATCGAATTTCCTCACTTTTGTCACTGTGGAACAACCCTAACTGATGCATTAAACTGAGTTTTTTGCCTCTAATTATAGTGGCACGGTAGTGCCACTATAGTTAGGGTTGAGGAGCCATTTACATGTTTAACCCAAAATTTTGCACCTTAATAACTTTGCAACCATTTGACTGATTTGCCTGAAATTTGGAATATATGATTAAGACCCATACACCTTGGGATCTGCCAAGTTGCGTACTGGTCAGATACACGGTTGCGGAGTTATTAAGCGTGATCTGCAAGTGCATTTACGCTTTTTCTGGAATTCTATGGTCGCACCTACAGGTCGCACAGTTCGTGATCTTCAGGGATCATGAAGCTGGGGAACCCGATGTGCCTTTTGAAGATTTCATGAAAAAATATTAAACGGTTCAAAAGTTATTCAAAAAACAATTTCCCATTATAAGTCAATAGGAAAAAGTTAAAAAGTTCAACAGTGTCACAAATGCACTTTTTACTGTCACAAATGGCCCTTTTACTGTCGCAAATCTGCCATTTTGTTTTCAGTTGGTGATCAGAAAAATGCTTGGCATTTAAAATTGAGACCCTCTAGCAACCTAATTCATTTTGTATTCACCTAGTCGGGCCCTGAGGATGCTAGCCATGTCTTTATTTTGGGGTAAAACACCCCAGAAATATGTTTTTCAAATTTCTGGAGAAAGTACTTTTGCAAAGTAGTGTCACGCTCACGAAAGTGTCTCAAATTTTTGTGAAAGCTTTCGCAAATCACGACACTACTTTGCGACACTGCACAAAATAACAGTAATTCTTTGGCACACCGATGCAAAAGAACGGTTTGGAGTTTTGGGCTGAAATTTGGAGATAATGCAGCTGATATCTCACAGATGTGCTCTTCCATGTTTTGTTGAAAAAATATTACATGGCAGCAAAGTTATGGTACTCCAAAGTTGACACTTTTTCCCATAGGCTAACATTATGGCGTACGACGCATTGCAGCAATCGTTTGGTACCCTGCTGCAAAATAATGGTTTGGTCTTTTGGGCTGAAATTTGCAGGGAATACAGCCAACATCCCACAGATGTGCCTTTCAGTGGTTTGGTGAAAACATTTTACAGGGAGGCAAAGCTATGGCACTCTGAAATTCTGTTTTTTTCCCATAGGATAACATTACGGCGTTCGCAGCGCCTTTCAGGGCCCGTATCTTGAAAACTGTGCGAGATACAGACTTTTCGCCCCCTATCAGGGGCTAAGTACAAAACTAGCCAGGAAAGTGATAATTCATATAACTTTTACATTTTTTTCTATGTTGTACGGTTACTGAGATATAAGCAATTTACTATTCCTAGTCCTCATTTTTGTGTTCTGAGAGTCATTATTTTGCATTCATTCTTCGTACTCACTGTCTTTCTTTATACAGCTTTTGGGGAAAACCAGCCTGTGCACTTACATTACTGTTACCATTACCATTTCTGCTTGCGGTTCCGTACCTGTTTCACTTACTGTTCACGTCTACGCCACCATGTGTGTTACCCTTTGCGTTTTCATTTGTGGTTGTGTTTGCACTGTTTTTAACATTTCTGTTTACAGTACTGTTTCTCTTTTTGTTTCACTTTGTGTCACCATGCGCATTACAATTTGTGTTTGCGGGCACAATGTTACTATGTGACAAGACATCACGTGGCGGGAGCGCGGGGCCCGCTCCCGCCGCTGCATTACATTCACTATTTCACTATTTCACTATTTCTTATTATCATTCTCAAAAAGAAGGGAAATTAGAGGCAAAAAACTCAGTTTAATGCATCAGTTAGGGTTGTTCCACAGTGACAAAAGTGAAGAAATTCAATGTTAGGGTTGAAAACCCCTTTGCACCCTTCCAGCCCACCCACCCAACTGGAATCGGGTGCACATTGGGGTTGTCGGCCCTAACTGTCACCCCATCACATGTGGAAAGAAACTGAGGAATAGGAGAATGGGGTGACAGTTAGGACCGATGACCCCAATGCGCACCCCGATTCCAGTTGGGGGGGTGGGCTGGAAGGGTGCAAAGGGGTTTTCAACCCTTACATTGAATTTCTTCACTTTTGTCACTGTGGAACAACCCTAACTGATGCATTAAACAGAGTTTTTTGCCTCTAATATATATTATGGTAGAGGAGCCATTTACATGTTAAACCCAAAATTTTGCACCTTAATAACTTTGCAACCATTCAATGGATTTTCCTGAATTTGGCATACAGAATCAAGACCCATATGCCTTGGGATCTGCCAAGTTTCGTACTGGTTGGATACGGCTGCTGGAGTTAATAATGATCTGCACATGCGTTATGCTTTTGGAATTTCTGCTTTGTGTCTACAGGTCGCATAGATTGTGTGACCAGTCCGAAATCTTCAGGGAACATGTGGCTAGGGTCCCCGATGTGCCTTTCAAAGATTTCATGAAAAAATATTAAATGGTTCAAAAGTTATTCAAAAAACAAGTTCCCATTATGTCAATGGGAAAAGTTAACAAAAAGTTTGACAAGAGTCATTATTTTTCATACATTCTTTGTACTCACTGTCTTTCTCTATGCAGCTTTTGGGGAAAACCAGCCTGTGCACTTACATTACTGTTATAATTATCGTTTTCACTTGTGGTTCCATACCCGTTTCACTTACTGTTCACGTCTATGCCACCATGTGTGTTACCCTTTGCGTTTTCATTTGCGTTTGCATTGTTTTTAACATTTCTGTCTGCAGTACTGTTTCTCTGTCTGTTTTGCTTTGCATCACCATGCGCATTACAATTTGTGTTTGTGGGCACAATGTTACTATGTGACAAGACATCACGTGGCGCGCTCCCGCCGCCGCATTACATTCTGTATTTCTCATTATCATTCTCAAAAAGAAGGGAAATTAGAGGCAAAAAAATCCATTTAATGCATCAGTTAGGGTTGTTCCACAGCGACAAAAGTGAGGAAATTCAATGTTAGGGTTGAAACCCCCTTTGCACCCCTCCAGCCCCCTTCCACGGGAATCGGGTGCGTTGGGTCATCGGTCCTAACTCTTACCCCATTCTCCAATTCCTAAGCTTGTTTCACATGTGTTGGGGTGAGAGTTAGGCCGATGACCCCAATGGGCACCCTGATTCTGGGTTGGGGTGGGCTGGAGGGGCAAAGGGGGTTTTAACCCTAACATCAAATTTCCTCACTTTTGTAGCTGTGGAACAACCCTAACTGATGCATTAAACAGAGTGTTTTGCCTCTACTATATATATATATATATACACACACACACACACACACAAACACACACACATACACACCACACCAGTGATGAATACACTGGGTAAATAAATCACGTTATTTGGAGATATATATTTATTTTCACTTTGAACACATTATTTTCTCTTGCGAGGCCCTGTCCTCTGTTTATTGATCCTTTTTGGACCTTCAACAGATGTGAATGTTGTGGCAAAAGTATTTTCCTCTGCAGTAACACCATCTGTAACACATTTGTTCCTGTGAAAAGACTAAGGATTAGGGAAAATAAACAAGAGTTGGATACCCTGAAGTTGTTTTAATTTATGAGAGAGAGGGACAAATAATGGAAGATATAGAAAGATCTTGGACACGGCAACTCATTTGGCTTACAAAGAAGTCAACAATAAATATAAGTCTCTGACTAAAAAATGTAAACGACAGTTCTTTATTGATAAACAAAAGCAGTTTGCTGGGAGAAATGTTGTGGCCACCTGGGATCTAATAAATAATATTTTAGGTAAATAATGCAACATTGTTCCCCAGATGTTAAACACACTATCTAGGATACCCAAAGAGCCTGTAACCATAGCCATGGGATTTAACATTTTGTTTTATTTATTTTTATTTATTTCATTTGCAGCATTTGCAGATTAACACCTTTGAGCCAACAGGCTCTTTTACAAAGGTTCCATGTCAAGTACAACAAACAGACAAAACAATTTACAAGGTTACATTTCGTTAGTGGAAGAGACAAGAATACAGCGGTAGTTTGATGGGCACTGCTGACGCTGATTGCCGATAACAGAATTCTGACAGGCTGTACATGCAGGCACGTAGTCTATTGCATTTCTTAAGTTGTACAGGTATTAGAAGTGCATTAGGTAAGTGGTTTAACTTATATTGTTAAGTCTTAAAAGAAGGCCTCAAGTAGTCAAGCCTGAAGGTAGGGAGGAGTGGCCTGAGGGGGCTTTGTCATATGTTGGAAAAGAGGTGGGGTGGAGCAAGAGAGGGGGACAGCCACCCAGAGGCTTTGTCAAGGAGGTGCTGGAGTGCAGGAGAAGTGCGGGGGTGGGGGTGGGATGAGGGGTATATCGTGGCCGGATACAACTAGTGGTTGCAGCCACACTGCTTGTCTTCTGCCAAAATGGTTAACAGGTCTCTTTTAAAAAGGCCTATTTTTATGTGTTCCTGTGTGGTAAAGGGGAGTTCATTAAGCCATGTGGGGCTGCAGTAGGAGAGTGACCGCTAAGCAAAGCATGTTCTTTTGAATGGGACATGGAGCACACCCTTTGCTATTCCTCTGGTGACCTTTGTCGAGTGGTGTCACTGGAATAGTGCGGCAGTAGAGTCAGGTGTGAGACCTAGTAAGGCGTTTTTTCCCATTATGCATGCCTGATACCTTGCCCTGAGATGGAGCTGGAGCCACCCTGTAGAGGAGTAAAGGGTGCATGTATGGGTACGCTGGTTGGCACCGAGGACCAGGTGACAGGCCCTGTTGACTAGTTGTTTAACTCTATTTAAGGCTGAGTCAGTGGCAGCACCGTAAATGACTAGTGCATAGTCAATGATAGACAGGATAGAGCTTTGAGTAACTAGTTTAAGAGCCTCGTGTGTCATGGCTAGCTTACTATTGCCAGTCTTGACTACGTGGTCAGTACGGTGCACAAAGGAGAGCGTGTCATCAATATGTACTCCAATGTATTTGAAGGTGTGGACTTGCTTGATGCTATCCTCTTTCTGGCTAAAGATAGTCAGGGGTTCAACATTCCTTTTGAAATGTGGCATGGTTAGGTGCATTGTTTTAGTTTTTTTATAGTTCAGAAGGAGTTGGTTTTGGGAGAACCATGCCTCTAGCAAGGCAAAGCTGCACTGTAGGTTTTTAGAGATTTCTTACGCATTGCTGCCTGGGCTGATATCACTGCATCATCTGCATACAGCAGCATTTTAGCAGGACAGGCTTTGGGTAGGGAATTTATGAAGAGACTGAAGAGAAGTGGCCCTAGGATCGAGCCCTGTGGGAACCCTAGTGTTACCTTACTGGGATCAGAGGTAACACCCCCATCCTAACACTCTGCATCCTGCGTGATAGGTAGCTGTTGAACCAGGAGATGGTATCTACTGACAGACCCGGGGTCCGTAAGTGTCTTAGCAGGATTTGGTGGTTGACAGCATCGAAGGCTTTTGTGAGGTCATTAAATATGGGCCCCACCATTTTTCCTGAATCAAGTGCTTCATATGCGTGGGAGGTAAAGTCGATAAGGGTGGTGATGGTGCTGTGCTTTTGATGAAAACCATGATGCTGAGGCAAAGCGGATTGTACTTGTTTAGATAGTCAGTGAGCTGATCAAAGATGACCCTTTCCAAAGCTTTAGAGAGAGGTGGAAGTATTGAGATAGGGTGATAGTTCCCCATATCAGTTTTGTCCCCGCTCTTAAACACAGGGGTGACCAGGGCACTCTTCCACCTGTCTGGGAAGATTTCAGTTCACAAGGAGGTGTTGAACAGTTTGGTTAATGGGACGGCAAGTTCTTCCAGGGTGAGCATGAGCAGCTTCATGTCTAGTGAGTCACTAGCAATCCTGGTTTTGTTTAGAATCCTTTTGACATATTTCACAGTCTGTTGCCTCATGATTTGCCTGAAGTAGAAAGGCAGTTGTCCATTTCTATGTGACAGTGGAGGGTTTGTGTCCATGGGATCCATGGCTGGCAAGGACTGGAGAAATTCAGGGGGCAGTAGGGAGCTGAGGTCCGTGAAGGCCTTGTTAAAGGCATTAGCCAGGTCTAGAGGTTGCTGTAAAGTGCCAGCTGCTGTGACTATTAGATATGGTGGGGCTCTAGATTCTTTACCAGATAGGGACCTAACATTTTTCCAAAACTCACTGCCATGGTGGGGTTCACACATGTGGTACATGAGGCAGTAGTTTTGTGGTCTAACAAGTTTTATCCCTAGTGATGATGCAGATTTTTTGAAGAACAAAGACACTGGCACAAACACATCTTTAATGCCAGTGCACTGATCGTTCTATCTTAGGGGATTTAGTATTACTTACCCCTGAGGATGTTTTGACCTATCTCATGAAACTTTACCCTTGACGTTCAGTAGGCATGCATGAGGTAGATTTTAGGCACTTGAGGATCACGGTGGACATCATTTGTTACGATTTAACAAAGCTTTTTTAATTTGTCACGTTGCACAAGTCAATTCCCAGAAATTTGGAAAGGTGCTGTTGTTCTCCCCATTTATAAATCCAGTGATATATCCAATGTAAAAATGACCGCCCTATTTCTTTGCTAGCCCCTCTATCAACAATATTGGAGTGGACAGTTTTTCATTAGAAGATTGAGCACTTGCTCAAGTATGAGGTTTGATACCAGCTTAGCATATATTTTGCCCTAGACACAGCAAGGCAATGGCCTTGGTGGGGTTCACACATGTGGTACACGAGGCAGTAGATAAGGTTCATTTTAGTGTCCATTTTTCCTGGACCTCAACAGGACCTTCTACCTCATGAATCATGATGTGTTATTGACTGTCCTTCATGAACTAGGCATGTCTATGGATGTTGTTAGCTGGCGCCAGAACTACCATTATGAATGAATGCAAACTACAAAAGCTAAAGGACACCATCCCACCCATCCCCTGATTCACTGGGTGTTCCTCAGAATTTCATCCTGGGCTCTCTTTTATTTAGTTTGTTTCTTAACACATTACCTTCTATTTTAGTAACATAAAAATGTTTCTTTATACTGATGATGCAGTGATCTTCACAAGTGGCTCGGGTGTCCCCACCATGCGGGATAAATAGGCATCAGATTTTGCTGACTTACAAAAATGGTTACTCTTAACTTGCTCTTGAATGCAAAATAATACCTAAATAAATGTTATTCTATAATCAAAGAAAGAAGTAGCCTGCTGAACCCGTTCTCTCCCTATGTTCTTTAAAGGGGGTGGAAATTGAACAGGCAAAGGAATTTAAATATGTTCGCCTCATCCTGGACAGCTCCCTTTCCTATGAACAGCATATAAATGTTATGGCTACCATAATTCATCAAAGACAAGCCTCCGTATATAGATTAAATTCACTTTTCACCACTTCAACAAGGATGCTTTTGTCTCAGAGTTTTCTTCTTCCAGTAACTGATTATGGTATTCTGTTATATTACTCAATTTGAAATGGGCTGCTGGCCAGAGTGAGGATCCTCATAAACCAGGTGGCAAGATTTGCAATACAACTGCCATAACACATACAATACTGTCATCTGTATAAACAAACAGGATGGCTTCTGTTAGAGCATAGGTATTTATTTCAAATAGGTACCCTTGCAAAAAAGGTGATCCTGGACTGTATTCCCATTTCATATCAGCTTTAAAAAATACCTTTCTACCTGGTCATCTCTGCACTTTCAATTTTCCATTCCCAGGATGAGGACCTCTGCAGATTTATAACTTGCCATCTTTTTTTCAGTTCACTTCTGTAATTCCTATCCTGGATCAGTAATTTTGCAACTTGTTTCACACATGCTTTAAAAAACTACCTTCTTGCCAATGCCAATGTAAATGTTTCCACGGATAGATTTACTCTATTGTGTAAGTGTATAGTTATATGACTTGTTTTATTAGTCTCATTTATGTTTTGAGTTAGTAAATGGGGCAACTGCCTCTAGGAGTAGCAGTGCCAGGTCCAAAAACAATCAATGTAGTTGCCATCTGTAAAGCACAATGGGATCCAGCACCTGCCTAGGCTAGTGAAATGTATATGTGATACTGCTTACAAGGTACATATCAGAAACCAGTTTAAAAGGACTCACCCAAAGGATGTCTCACTCAGTATTGTGCAAAATCTTTGAGAAAGCAGTCTGTTGCAAAACACGTCAGATGACTGTGGGCAGCCAATCAGAGGAAGAAGGGTGAAACCAGGAACATACAAACATATGAATGTGCCACCAGAAACAGACCACATGGTCTATCTAAGTCTGCTTGAGTGTGCAACCAACGCTCCTAGTTTGCAGCTACCCCACCCCCCTTGTCATCCCACTACCACCCCCCACCTCTCCCAACCTCACTCTCCCCTGTTCTCTGTCCCCTGTCCCATGGCCTTTTGAAGCTGTTCACAGATTTACATGATACCACCAAGTCTGGTAAGGCATTCCATTTTGCTACCACCCTTTCTGTGAAATAGAGTCTTCCCATTTCCTTCCTAAATCTTCCCCCTCTATTCTTAGCCTTTGCCCCCTGGTGACCCTCCCCCTCCTTAACTTAAAGACCCCATCTACTTCATCCTTATTGTTTCCCCTCAGATACTTGAATGTCTCTATCAAGTCTCTCCAGTCCCTTCTGTCCTCCAGGGTGTACATATTGAGGTCTCCCAGCCTGCTCTCATATTCTCTCCCCTCCATTCCACATGTCATCTTTGTTGCCCTCTTCTGCACCCCCACCAGTAGCCTGATATCATGCTTTAGGTATGGCCTCCAAAACTGCATACAATACTCTAAGCATGGCCTTACTAGGGACCTGTAGGGGGTAAGATCACCTCTCTTCATTTAGATGAAACCACCCCTCGCTATGCACCCCAGCATTTTGTTCACTTTTGCAGCTGCTTTCCAGCACTGGGCAGTATTATTCATGGTCCCTGTTATCATTACCCCTAGGTCCTTCTCCTCCTCAGTGATCCCTAGCTTAACACCCCCCCCCAGCCAGTATTCTCTCCTTGGGGTCTTCACCCCAAAGAGCGTAACCTTACAAGAAGTAATGTTTTCTGTACTGTACTTTATTGCATTTTGTTGCACAGCATTTTGCACTGGATTACTTGAATAAAAACAAGATTTTGCACAACTCTGAGTGAGACATCTTTTGGGTGAGTCCTTTTCAACTGGTTTCTTATATGCACTTTGTTAACAGTATCACAGATACATTTCACTAGCCTACTCAGGTGCTGGATCCCACTGTGCATTACAACTGTTTTGTATATTTGATAAATGTTATGATTGTCAATGAAAATGAGTCTTTGGCCCAAGATCTCACCAGATTTTAAATAAACAAAACAAAATCAAACATAGAAACAGAGAATGATGGCAGAAAAAGACACTCGGTCCATCTAGTCTGCCCATAATTGGTTAACTTTTAATGAATTAAAAGTAATTACAATTTTTTTCCTCTTTGAATCTGTAACTAGAACATTGAGAATAACGGGCCAGAGTGAGAGAGTTTGTAATGGACAGAAAGGCACGTTTAAGCTAAAACATGGAAAACATCAATAAAAATATTAACAGTAGTGTGGAACATATAAATACTAAATGCATAGGACATGTCGTGGAGCTAAGGTGCAGGAGAGGAAATAGTTGGAGGGTTACGAAAGTGTTATAGGCAGTCATAGTTTAATGAAACCAGGATGTGGTCCTGCAGTTCTTTTTTGAAAGGGCCAAAACTTAGTATGGATATGAAGGAATTGGGGATGGAGTTCATCCATAAAGGGGCCCTATATCTGAAGGACCTTTGACTGGCAGTGGTTCTATAGAAGGGGACTTCAAAATCAGTTTTGTCAGTGTGTAATAACATTTATATACATATATGAGTGGTAAGCCCATCATAACTAACTAATGGACTTGTGTTTTGTCTCTTACTACTAACTAGTTGAGATTAATGTGATATTCCACTGCAGCCCATTATGTATTTATTCCCTATATACTGTATCTATAGTATGTGTTGGTACTATTGTGATAATCTCTTAATAAATTATGCATTTCCTGAGCACATTTCTCATTGTCACCTTGTTAAACCATATTTTTATTATTATATTCCATTATGTCATCTTCTTCTTTTGCTATGCCAGTGATGTAAAATTTCACAACAGTCCTATTAACAGACAAAATTGAAAAAAAACTGATAATTTAATGGATGATGACTTTTAAACTGAAATAAAGGATTATTTTGAATAACAGAGAGATAATTCTGGCAGTGAATGTGTGACCTGTCTCCTCTAAAGAAGAGGGTGTTCCTAGTACCCTAAAACACTGTTGGGATGCACAAGCATGAAACACTGCTGTGTAATAAAGCTTTTGAAAATTAAATTTGGTGAATCACTTTATCAAAACAATTGTGATAGCACAGATAATGAAGAACTTAATGTTTACTTTCACTGCCCAATCACTTGTTTTTCTATTCAGTCTTGTTAGCAGGGCATGAGTCTGTTTAAAGGCAGCGAATTAGGGGACGGGGTAGTATTTTTCAGCAATTTTTAATTAGTTTAATTAGTATTTATTAAATACATAATGAACAGTTCTAGGCTATGTTCCTATCTTGGATTGCATTTTTAAATGGCATCACCCTACTTTAAGAGAAAAGACTGCTATCAAGTCTGTTATGGAAAAGAGTTTTGTTTTTGCACAGCCAGGGAATTCATTACTAAATTATACTTATCATCAATTGATGTGTTTACCTTCTCTAGATGGAAAACAGAATTTGGCAGGTTATAACAACATAAATTTACTATCTCTTTATCAGTGGAGTTGAAGTAGTCTGATGAAATTCATGGCATTTTGAACACCTTACTAAATAGTTGTTTCAGATGTAAAAGACACCGAAATGGGTATGTTATATTATTTTAAATTACAATAGGGTTCATGTTGATTTACACACAGTAAGAAAATAAAACTGCATAGTAATTGATTCTAAAGATCAGATATGCAACTTGTTGAAAGGAAATGTAAAGATAACTATGTTCAACCTGAAGTTCTTAAAAAGTTGTCTTTTTTAAATATTGGTTCCAATTCTAGGAACATAAGAAATGAGAAATGAAACAAGATCCTCTGCTGTGTATCATGTGCATCTCTTCACCTTCCACCCAGGCAGCTGTGGCATTCAATAAGTAAGGAACAACACATGGTAAGTTGTAAGGTAATAATGGAATAATGCACAGCTCAGTTGATTGTTATGCACAAGATGTATACTAGCCAAGTGCAGCAACCATCCAAGAACTGCAATATTCACAGTCCCTTATGACTAAACACCCTGAAGAATGTTATCCCATTTATAAACTGGTATTTTATTGGTTAGAAACACGTCACTCCTGTGAGGTGTGCAGTTGTCAAAGAACAATCAATTGTCATGTGTGAGTCGACCAATGAGTAAATTTAGTAGTATGTGAAATAGCTGTAATTCCTGTCTGAGGCAACAATTCACATTACAAGAAAACCTTTGGACATGTATGTTCTTTTATTCTCGAGTTTATTACACAGTCATACCAAAATGAGCGTTCTAACAAGGCATCGGCAATGGCTGGACAGATTACTACTCATTTAACAATGCAACAGAATAATGTTGTATACTATTTACTATGATAGAAGAAACACTTGTAGTACCAAAATATCTGAGTTCAGTCTAGTCCTTCATGCAATAGCTATGACATACTGTACACTTATAGAATATAACCAGTGGACTGCAATTTAATGTAGTACCAAGGTTCTTTTTTCCTTCTCTGTCTGCCAGTTCACCCTTTTCCTACTGTCTTGTAATATGCACATTGTTCTCATTTTGAGCTAGCATTAACATTTATTTACATTAGAAATAATTAATGGAGAACATCATAAAACAGTATGCATGGCTTTCACAAGTTTCTTAGCAGTATCTGAGCACCAGTTGCTTAACGTCACACTTCTCATGACTATAATGAAAGGGAATGGAGGACAAACTGATCATAGACCTTATAAAACACTGGGAGACATTAGTGCTAACTGCAGGTCACAAAACCAAACCTCTTACATGGTGCACATAAATGGAAAAGTAGCCCCATATAAAATGATTTAGAAACAGAACTGAACAGCAGATATCAACAATGGGGCTGCTAAAGAATGCATAATACAGTAAATCAAATGTTTTTACCTGAATACTTTTATAGGAAGTATAGCAATTCAAAGTTAGCTCATTCCAGGTTTACCCATCTGAGGCTTTAATTTATTTTTATGGGAACATCAGAAGAGGCTGCAACAGAGACTTGGTACTCACTAATAGAACTAGCTCTCTGAAAAACAGACAAATCAGGCTCTCACCACCTCTTTAAAGCAAGCACTACAACGACTTCTCTGTAGATGTGAGAAAACTTTTTCAGTGCCAGCACACATATAAACAAACTCTAGTCAGAGCCAACAAGGCGACATAATGCTATTTTCAGTGTCAGTGACTCAGCAGGTTGCACACTTGCCTCTGAGGCTAAAAGATCAGAAGGATGTAGATTTTCTCCCCACACCAGGCACTTGGGTTCAATTCCAGTACTTGCACTGTAGTGCAGCATGAGGGGGTTGATGCACTCCTGAGGTGCCATCTTTCTGATGAGATGATAAACCGAGGTCGCTTCGGCATGGTCTGGTGGTTGTTCAGGTGGACATTAAAGATCCTATGGCACTTCTTGAAAAGAATAGAAGCATTTCCCTGGTGTCCTGGCCAATTTTCCCCATTCAGTAAAATACCACCAACAGCTTCATCGGGTTTAATATTGGTTGGTTACCATCTGTACCCAACTCTGGTCAAGCCTGTAAAAGGGACTTCTAGTTTCAGTGGCCCTAATGGGTCAACAACATTAATCAAATTAATACATTTTACAGAGGTTTGGAGCAATCTGCAAGGACATTTATTTATATATATATATATATATATATATAATCTCAAGCAGGTTAATATTTTGTTTAAAACTGGCAGCCAGTAACAGTGATTGCTGGCCCTGTCAAAATTAACACATTCTCTGGTGTCCACAAGTAAGGCAAGGCAAATTTATTTATAGGGTGCCCAATCCCGGAGCCTCTGGGCACCTAATAATATTTAAAAAAAGAGAGAGAGAGAGAGAGAGAGATGAAATGAGTAGAGTACAGTGTAAGAGGTAAAACAATATAGCTGTAGAGGGAAAGGTATACAATTAAAGGAAGTAGAAGATACAGAGACACGCTTAATTTAAGTAGTATGCTAACATCAGCAACTGCTTACCATGAGTGTCAAAAACAAAACACCAAAAAACAGAATGATGAAATGTTTATCATTGGAAAAGCAGTTTCTGTGTTTTCACCTTGACTTGCATGTTGTTTTTAGTTTGTGGTGTATATCACTTTGACATTTCTGTATTATGAGATACACCATTTTTAATCCTCAAACCTGTGCTCTGCAAAAGGACCACTGAAGGCTTGAAGTGCTGGCCCAAGTGGGTGCATGCAGACATGTTGCTGGAAAATAAATCTTGCACTTTGCACGTAAAACTGAATATAGGAGTGCTGAACATTCTTGTCTTTAGTTATTACAAGCTGGCTGCTTTGCTTATGCACCGCCTTTTCCTTTACTTGTGCACCACTCTACACTACCTACACAATAGCCACAGCTCTGACACCTGACCATCACAGGACTGACCATCCCACCCCTGAAAGTCACAGAACTGTACCCCTCAGACAGTCACAGGACTGACACCCTCTACTGTCAGTCACAGCACTGGGCACACATGCCTGATAGTCGCAGAACTGATCCCCATTCCCTACAATCACAGCACTACACCCCACCACCATGACATCACCATACCCATACCCCTGATAGTCACATGGATGACACTGTCCACAGACAATCACAGAACTGATCCCCATTCCCTACAATCACAGCACTACACCCCACCGCCCTGACATCACATACCCATATTCCTGACAATCACATGGATGACACTGTCCACAGACAGTCGCAGAACTGATCCCCATTCCCTACAATCACAGCACTACACCCCACCACCCTGACATCACCATAGCCATACCCCTGATAGTCGCATGGATGACACTGTCCACAGTCACAGAACTGATCCCCATTCCCTACAATCACAGCACTACACCCCACCACCATGACATCACCATACCCATACCCCTGATAGTCACATGGATGACACTGTCTACAGACAGTCGCAGAACTGATCCCCATTCCCTACAATCACAGCACTACACCCCACCACCATGACATCACCATACCCATACCCCTGATAGTCACATGGATGACACTGTCCACAGACAGTCGCAGAACTGATCCCCATTCCCTACAATCACAGCACTACACCCCACCGCCCTGACATCACCATACCCATATTCCTGACAATCACATGGATGACACTGTCCACAGACAGTCGCAGAACTGATCCCCATTCCCTACAATCACAGCACTACACCTCACCGCCCTGACATCACCATACCCATACCCCTGATAGTCACATGGATGACACTGTCCACAGACAATCGCAGAACTGATCCCCATTCCCTACAATCACAGCACTACACCCCACCACCATGACATCACCATACCCATACCCCTGATAGTCACATGGATGACACTGTCCACAGACAGTTGCAGAACTGATCCCCATTCCCTACAATCACAGCACTACACCCCACCGCCCTGACATCACCATACCCATATTCCTGACAATCACATGGATGACACTGTCCACAGACAGTCGCAGAACTGATCCCCATTCCCTACAATCACAGCACTACACCCCACCGCCCTGACATCACCATACCCATACCCCTGATAGTCACATGGATGACACTGTCCACAGACAGTCACAGCAATAATCCTCCCTCCACCAGTCCCAACACTGTACATCACAGCACTGATGACCACCCCACACAGTTGGGACTGCTACATCCCCCCCTCGAACAGTCACTTAGTTTGGCGCCTTATAAAACCTTCCTGCAAATGCTTCCATCCCTCAAAGTTGCAGCATTGCACAGAAGCACACCTCCCAAAAGTCAGAGGAATGACCCTCACCCTGATAGTCACATAAATTACACCCTATCCCTGACAGTAATATAACAGCCCCTCCTCCTGACAATCACTGGACTATACCACTGCTCTGACAGTTACAGTACTGACACCATCCACCATCAATCACAGCAATGACCAACCCCCCAACAGTCATAGGATTGAACCCCCCAGTCACAGGACTGTTTTAGCCCCCCACAGTCACAGGACTGTACCCCCAACACGCAGTAACAGAATTGTATCACCCCTCCCCTACAAGCATGGAATTGAACCCCCCATCACAAGACTGTATCACCCCACTGACAATCACAGGACTAACACCCTCCACTGACAATCCTGACAATGACTACACACCTCTGGCAGTCACAGCACTGATCCACACTCCCAAGAGTCACAACACTTTCTTAGTATTCCCAATAGTCACAGAACCACTCTCCTAACCCCCCCAACCGGGCAGTCACAGCAATGATCACACACCCCTCAGAGTCACAGCAGTGATCCCCATTCCCCACAGTAACAGCACTAGTCAGAGCACTGCACCCCATCCCATCTTACAACACTGATCATCAATCCCTAACAGTCACACCACAGCCACCTCATCCCCCAAAGTCACAGAACTGACACCCCCTACCATCAGTCACAGCACTAATCCCCATCCCCTGACAATGGCAGCACTGACCTACTACTCCTAATGGTCACCACACTGACCCCCATCCGCAACAGCCACAGCACTGCCTCCTCACCCACAATGGTAACAGGACTGACACCCCCCCAATAGTCACAGAAATCACTAGCCTTCAATAGTCACAAAACTAACACCTTCCACCATCAGTCACAGTGCTGATCCTCATCTCCCAACAGTGACAGCACTTACCTCTAACCCCAACAGTCACAGCACTACCCACCACAATAGTCAAAGCACTGTCCCCCTACATCCATGACAGCCATAGGGCTGATCCTCATCCCCCAACAGTGACAGCACTTAACTCTAACCCCAACAGTCACAGCACTACCCACCACCACAGTCAAAGCACTATCCCCCTACATTCATGACAGTCACAGCACTACCCACCACCACAGTCAAAGCACTGTTTCCCTACATCCATGACAGTCACAGAACTACCCACCACCACAGTAAAAGCACTGTCCCCCTACATCCGTGACAGTCACAGCACTACCCACCACCACAGTCAAAGCACTGTTCCCCTACATCCATGACAGTCACAATACTACCCACCACCACAGGCAAAGCACTGTCCCCCTACATCCACAATAATCACAGGGCTGATACCCTCTACAGACAGACAGACAGACAGACACAGCAGTAATCCCCACCCCCACAGTCACACCACTCCCCCCCACTGCCAAAATATGCAGTCCTGCCTCCCACCTGACAGTCATGGCACTGACCACCCACCCTTTGACTATAACTGCACTGGCTCCCTACCCTCAAATGTTAAAGCACCGACACCCCCAACCACAACAATCACAGTTCTGACCCCCACCATTAACACAACACTGTCTCTGAATCTCCCTCAACATTCATAGTACTTACCCGTCCCCTTACAGCAATGCCCTCGACAGTCACAGCACTGACAACCAGCCACTGGCAGTCCCATCACAGAGAGTGTAGCAGTCAAAACTTGTACAGGCTAACTAGCCAAATTCTGGTGGATTCTGTGTTAGGCTAGTAAGATTTTCCTTTAACTAGCACTGTATGTTTGTACTGTAGAATGTAACCAAAAATTAAAGTACTTCAACTGGGCTAGTGGAAGAGTCTGTGAGGCTAGTAAATTTTCCCAGTCACTAGACTTGCTGGCTAGTGGCTGCAAAACTTAACTTAGATCCCTGGAGTGGGCTATACCACCCATAAGATGGCCTTCTTCCCCCTTACCCTCTTCTGGTTTTACTGATTTTAATATATGAAAGTGATAATTAATCGACTGTAAAATGTGTTATGTTCCTTTGTCATATTATGATAGATTTGTTGCTGTTGTGCAGCACCCAGAGCCTCTGGAATTGGCACCTGAAAAATAAAATTTGCCTTGCCTTGCCTCTAGACATTCCTGCCCAGTGACCAGCCCTAAAGCTGAGCACCCTGCTAAGAGTAGAAAAAAATTACATCCCAGTCCCCCCCAAGAGGACCACTCTTCCAGTACCAGTGCAACTCTGTGTATTAAACTTCACATTGCTTATTAAACAGGCTTGTAGCACTACTTCTAGGGTTAAAACCCCTGCCTATATTACTATCCACAGGTTGAGGAGCCTGGGTTCGTAACTAGCTAGTACCAGAGTTTGCCCACCCATGGTAAACACAGTGTTTTGGTGACTCCACTTGGAGTAAGGTTTCAGTGGGTAGTTATTAAATGTGTTACAGCCCTCTGGGAAGCTATAACCACCCATTACCCCACCTAGCAGCTCTGTACCTTGGAACAAGTGATAATCTCTCACAACATTCACAACATATTTGTCAACATACATTAATGATATGCTCATAGGTTTCCCACTTACCGTGGTCTGGGTTTCAGTGTGACCTCCTGGAACCCCCTGCAAACAATGGTTCTCAGACATGCATGTTCAGGAATATTCCAAACACTGTAACAGACCACCAGTAAACATGCATGAGGCAACATAACATTGCAACACCAATCAGGTTTATTTAGGGGGAGCATAACAAGGAAGGGACAAATCTGGTCAAATTATTTTATCCTTACTGGTTTGGTCCAGGATACTGGCATGCATTTAGGTCCACTTTGCAGTCCCATAAATATACTGGGTACCTAGATGGAAAACAAGCTAACCTAAACGGCGCCTGGGGTTGCAGTTGTTGTTGGCACCCTTGATGGAAGAAGAGATGATGATTTGGCATGCAGTTTAATTTGTGGCCAGTGGCCAGATGGATGATTTGGCATGCAGTTTTATTTGTGTCCAGTGGCCAGATGGATGATTTGGCACACAGTTTTATTTGTGGCCAGTGGCCAGATGGATGATTTGGCATGCAGTTTTATTTGTGACTGATTTGGCACGCAGTTTTATTTGAGGCCATTGGCCAGATGGCCCAGTCTCTAGAACCATTAAACTAGCAGTGAAATGCAGAGTAGGTGCTACCACAATGATCATTAAAGTTTGTTTCACTGAGCTATCCTGAGTTCTACTCACTGTACAGAGACACTGCAGATGAGCTGACTAAATAAGACCTGTGGAGATGTTTTCTTGGATTATTTGAAAGGAACTTGAAGGGTTATCAACAGCACAAAATGAAGGGTAAAGATAAAGAATGGAAAATGAATGGCTGAATGGTACAAATACTGAGAAATGAAGGGACTTAGAATAAAACAACTGCAAATTCATCATTCTTTTTCTGTATGGGCAGGCTTCCTTTTATCTTCCTTTTCAGAGGCAAAAACTCCAGGAGGAGAAATAAAAAAGTGTTCACAGTAAAATCAATGCCTCAAACAGCTGCAGTACTGCTAGACACCAGGAACAAAACTGGAAAAATGAACAATACCACAAAACACTATAAACCATTTGCCATTTATCTTAACTTGTTTGTTAAACAGGCTCCTGGAATGTATAATGTCACAGCTGTTTAACTAAGGGATGTTAAAGAACAAGCACTTACAGTTTCTCAGGTGCTCTGTGCCTACAGCAGCTTTGCTTATCTAGATGTGTTTTAAAAAATCCTGCAGTTCTGTTTACTTTCTGCTAAGTTCTATGTAGGCTGTAGCAGTCTGACTCAGGAACTACAATCCATTCAGCCTGCGAGACTCAAATTCCTCAAGGTCCTAGTGACAGCCTGATAAGAAACTGACAGCAGAATGTGCTTGGAAAGAGTGATCAAATCCTGTGTTTTTAAAAACTGTAGAGAACTATTTCTTCAGTGCCCCAGCAGGAGGGGGAGGAGAGGGGCTTGTCAGGTCTACTGATGGGAGGGCCAGTGGAAAGTCAATGCTGGGAACATGACTGTAGCACTGTGGAGGGACACATTATAGTGTTCCTGTCCCCTTTCCTCTTCTACTTCATAGCAATAAGACAGCATGATTATGCCCATGCTGCCTTAAAAAGATGCAGTTGTGTGATAAGGAATTAAGAGAAGAAGCCAAGAGCTGTGTGGAATATACAATTCTGTCAGGTGAATTCATGCAGAATGTCAATTCCACTTCCAAAATGCTTTAAGGAATTTGTTTTTGAATACTGCAGAATTCAAAAAAGCATTTTAATATAAACTGTTGAATAATTTTCCAAGGAATATTATTTAGCGATTTGTAGAAAATGAATCTGCATTTTACATAAGATGCAGAATATGATCCCAAGGTTAACATTCTGCTTTCAAAATTTCAGAATTCTGCTTCTGATAAAATTCTGCAAAATTAGATAACATTTCCAAAATTCCATTGAATTCTGGTGTAAGTGGAATATGTAAAAGCTGCACAGCTCTACAGGAGACCCCATCCAACTGACCCAACCTTATGCGTTTACTGTCACATTATGCATTGCCTCATGATTCACTATTTATAAAGGTAAGTTGAAGGTAAAATACCTTATTGAGTCTTGCACATGGATCCACTTAGGAGAACAATATATACAACAATTAGAAATATTAGACAATAAAACCTATATAGAGAGGATATAATATGGCCTGTGTTCAAATATGCCATTTATTTCTATGAGTGAGGGGGCAGGACTATAACTCACAAACAGCAACGCCACAAGTGAGTTATGAAAGTTCCGCCACCTCATGAATGGAAATGAATGGCATACTTGCTTGCAGGCCATTGTATGTTTTATGAACACAATGTCTGTATTCTGTGTGACAATTGAGGGCAGATTCATTGTGGAATTTTCAGAATGGGCTGTCCATCAAGCTGATTGTGAGGTAGGAAAGTGAAATATAAACAGTGATATTTACCCACTGAGTAAATAACATTGTTTATATTTCACTTGGGTGAGAGTTTTGAGAAAATAATGCATTTATTTAAGTAGTGGAGTCCCTACATACATTGCATACACAAGAATATTTACTATGTTAGAACACTGTCCATATTGGACAATTTAATAAACACAGTTTAATATTATTAGCCTATCTCTATTACAATATGTGCAAAATTGTACTACGATTGAGTTCATGGTAACAAAATCGCAATCCTTCAGTTTTTCGTATTGCTGCTATCTCTTTATGTGCAAACCTACATTAATGAGAAAACAAAAATGAATGTGATATATACAAATGTTTCTCACAACTTCAGTTTTAGGCATAACTTAACTCTTGTCTACTTAAAAAGGTACAAGACTGGGGAGATGATCCCATAAATATATTTTAAGAATCAGATTATCAAAATCCACACACACATAAGACTTTTTCAATTACAAAAAAAGGACAAAACATGTTGCTCACAGTTCCGTTTACTCCAAACCTAGTCTGCTGTAGCATATTTATAGTTTCAGATGTCGAGAGCCCTGCAACATTCCCCAGCCTTTGCTTTGACTTTTCTTGAAGAACCACAACCATAGACACCTTGAGAACAACTTTTGAAAACATAATATTGGAACACAACAAGGCTTTTAGTTCTCACTAGCTCTGTATTTTGTAGTCCCATTATTTATTGTAGAGGCCACGTAAACATGATAGTTGTTCCTTTAGGATTCATCAGATCCTACTGCTTCTTCCCAGCCTAGGGCCAGATATTCAAAACATAGACCTGGGGCTAAATTAGCCCTGAAGCAGTAGCAAACTGTATTCAAAGGAATAGCCCCAGGGCTAAACCTGCTGAATATAGCGTGCAAAGGAAGCAGTGCAAGCATGGCTCGGCATGCAGTAATAAAACAGACAAGGAGTAAGCCAGTTCTGAATATAGCAACAGGGGAGTGCAAGCAACAGCTGCTCAGTGGACACAGAGGTCGAGTAAGGCCGAGTTGGAGTTGGTGGACAAAGTGTGTGATAGCAATGAAGTGTTGCACAACAACTACAAACAACAATGCAGGCCACACAGTGCAGACAGTGCTACGTGTATGAGAGGTTTGCCTGGAGCTGACCTGATTGCACAGTGCTAACACATTAACCCAGTGCAAACACATTAGCCCAGAGCAATCATTTGCTATATTCAAAGATCCTATGCAAATGAGCCTACTTAGGCAATTCCTGTGCAAACAGCCACTTTAGCATCTCATTAAGGCCTGCTTAGTGTACATTAGCATGAAGATTGCTGGTGCTATTCCATGTTGAATACAGCTCTGCCTGTAGATCAGACTGGAACTACAGGTCAAAAACTGCAGGCTGAATGGTACCCACAGCACCACTTGTAGGTCAGACTGGAAGTACAAGCTAAAAGCAGCAGGCTTGAGTGTGCACACAGCTCCACCTGTATGCCAGACCTGAAAACAGCCAGGTAGCAGCAGGTAATGTATGTCAGCAGGCTCACTTGTTGCATACCTCTTGCCCATTAACCACTGCAATGAGGGACACAGACATTTAGAATGAGGGTCAACGAGGGACACTGATCCCCAGAAGGAGGTACACATCCTCACACATGGAGAAACAGACACAGAACAGTATGGCAACCATCACCCTTGTATGTAAAAAGTGAAAAATTATGTAGCACCATAGAATAGATATGTCTGCTGTAATGTCTGGATATACAGCACATTCACTGCATGTGCACCACAGTTCCCATGAGGAATGAATGCGTGCCAGGGCTATATTGAGGGGTACAATGAGGGATGTCCCCTGTAATGAGGGACACTGTAGATGTATGCATAATTTTGTATGTGTGTGTGTGTGTGTGTATATATATATATATATTCACATATATATATAATAGTGGTGTGGTAGAGTCACTACAGTTAGAGTTGAGTAGGCACTTTAAAGTTAAACCCCAAATGTTGCATGTTAATAACTTTGGAACCATTCAACAGATCAAAATTTGGAATGTGGGATCTGTTATGGTAGATCTTTTAATGTGCCAAGTTACATTTTGGTCAGACTTACGTTTTCTGCACAGCAAAGCACTGAAAAATGCATTTTGCGCCACATTTGACACTTTTTTTGCCCATTGCACCGCGATCACACCATTTGGTGTTTTGGTCTGTAATTTGGAATGTAGAAATAGTTTGGATAAAAGAATAATCCAGCATTGGTTTGGTAAAAAAGATATTAATCCATTCCAAAGCTATTTCATTTTTAATTTTTGGAATCTGAGCATACTTAGGTCTCTCCAAGATTTATGTGTATGTTTTGTGAAAGGGGATCCAGCTCATGGTCAAGGATTTTGTCAGCTCGCAAAAGGGGATTTAAAAAATCCCAGTCCATCAGAAGAAATTCCTCATCCGCAAGCTGCTATCTTGTTTTCATTTTTTGTCCCAAACAAAATGTCGTAGCTTCCTCCATGGGTGACTTCTGGTTGTAATAAGGCATGGGTTTTATTCAGGTTGACACCATCTACAAACCTATTCCATTGGTTTGTTTTGTTTTGTCCAACAAACAGCCATTTCAAATTCTGAAATTCTTCTTCCGCAACTTGCTTCCAATTCCCTTTCATGAGCTGACAAAATCCCAGTCTGTGAGCTGATCCCCTTTCCCGAGGTAGCAACATCCTTGACCATCATTTTGTGACCGAATGGCCCTTCTTGCAGATGAGGATTGACTGACAGTCAAGGATTCCATTGCCTCACAAAAGGGGATGGGCTCACGGACTGGAATTTTGTCAGGTCATGAAAGGGGATCGGAGTTTTGAATCCTTTAAGAGCTGACAAAATCCCAGTCTGTGAACTGACAAAATCCCCGTCCGCCAGCAATCCACTTTCATGAGGATTTCTCGCAGGTGGAGATTTTGACAGATCCCAAACGGGGATTTACCTGGCAGTCTGGGATTTTGCTACCTCATGAGCCAGGAATTTTTAAACTTTTAAACACTTTCTTACTTCATTGTAAATTAACGGTTTGGTCATTTGACATGAAATTTGCAGGGTATTAAGGGGTGCCCCAGAGATGTGAATTACACTATTTAGGTGTAGAAAAGTAATTGGTTCCATAGATATGCTATCATGAAGTTTTGATTTTCCCATAGGATTACATTGCGACATCCATAGCAATTTTCAGTGCCCATATCTTGAAAACAAAGTGAGATACGGATGTTTTGCTACTCACAGCTTAGGTGATATAAGCAACAAAAAACAAATGTGGAAATCAGATTACACCTGCAATGGAATTTTTTTCCTAGGTTGTACGGTTACTGAGATATTGGAAAATTAGTGTTACAAAGGTTCCTTTTTAGGCCTATTGGGCTACTGTATGGCTCTGTAGTTTTGTGTAAGTGGGAGTGCAGGGCCCGGAGGGCCTGTGCTCCCACAGATGCATATCATTATGCACAAATGGGCAGTTTGGTGGGAGTACAGGACCCGGAGGGCCCGGGCTTCCACCAAAACATACCAGTGACCAGATATGTTACACTGCAAATAAATGGTTTGTGTTTTGGCTTGAAATTTGCAGGGTATAAAGGGGTATCCCAGAGATGTGACTTATGCTGTTTGGGTGTAAAAAATGTTATCGATTCCAGAGGTATGCCATCACAAAGTTGAGATTTTTCCCATAGGATAAGATTGTGGCACCCACAGTGCTTTTCAGTGCCCATATTTTGGAAATGATGTAAGATACAGATTTTGTCAATCTCTTGCATGAAGGTCTCACTGTCATGATTACAATGACACTTGCATTTTTTTCATAGCTGTTACGGTTGCTGAGATATTGCCAAATTAGTATTACAAGGGATCCTTTCCCTATAGGGCTGCTGTATGTCTCCGTACTTATGTGTAAGTGGGAGTGCAGGGCCCAGAGGGCCCACAGTCCCTCAGATGCATATCATTATGCACAAATAGGCAGCTTGGTCGGGCCCGGCGTGCCCACCAACATATGCTATTTACTAGTTATATTACACTTTTTCAAACAGTAAGGAAGTTCATTGCAAAAAATGTTGCTAATGCATCAGTTAGGGTTAAATTGACAAAAGTGGGGAAATGAGATATTAGGGATGATCCCCTAACCCCCCACCATCCCACCACCCATCCTTCACAGACCTACAGATGCAGAACTGGCCCACTTACTTACTAGTTGTTTTTTTTTGCGAAGTCTCCCTTTGTTGTTCAGTAGGCAGTTTCAGCACTGTCACTCAGCAACTCCTGCTCTGCTGCTCACCACACTGACAGTCAGATCCCCCACTTCAAGCTACATTCGTTCCTGTTTTCCATCTTGCATAATGGTGCTGTGGCTAATGTTAGCCACTGGGACAAGTGGGACACAGAATCTGCGCCTGCGCTATAACGGCAGGTTAGCCAACCAACACAAAATATGGGATCAAAGGCATCCCATGTTGATTTATTATGGGACAGACAATCTTTTCTCACAATATGGGATGTCCCTCAACATACAGGACTCTTGGCAACCAGAGACCAAGGGCAATGTTCCTGCTTTCAGGGCACTGAGAGCTTACTGCATTAGTGCAGCTGTAGTCAGTATTTGTTCTCACTCCTTTGAGTCTGTTTTGTTTGAGTCCATGCCCCCCCTTTTGCCTGAGTTATCACATGCTTATCAGTAGTGGTATTTAGCACCACACTACAGGTCACACTACTGGCTGTATGTGGCGCTATTGTTATGAATATACTGCTGCCCCAGTATGCATGTCTCCACCCCTCCATCTGTCCCCTGAATACATTATTTTATAGCACCAGTGCTATCCTGTTGCTCCGGCGCTGTTAACTCTTTTAAATACTGTAGCCAGGCGCAACTGTGGTACAAACGGTTTGCACCTGGTGCAATGCTTTGAATATCTGGCCCCTGATGTCATAAATTTTGCTTGTGACATCACACATATTCCCATGGCAGCAGAGTGTGATGTCACAACAGAGCATTATAATTTCAAGTAAGGAATAAGCTATAGAGGCAGATGAACTCTAAGGGATCAACATCTTGTTTTTGTGGAAATTTTCTGCAGTAATAAATAATGAAGAGGAGCTATAGAAAATACATGAAACACAATGTGATTTTTGTGTCTAAATAAGATGTTTTCAAAAATGTCCCCAAAGGCATCAGCTGCTTTTTAATGTTTTTCCTTCATAGAAGGAACTGCAAGAGCCCGGGGTCCAGTAAAAAATCCTTGTTCTAACAAAGGTCACAAAGCACCCAATTACTCCAATATTTTTCTACAGTACTTGTTTTTGGATGTAAAGTTTTAACAGTTTGAACCACAGGGCAATACTTGCATGTTACACAAGGATAGAAACCACTGGATACCTTAAGTATGTAGCCAGTTTTACTTTGCTGGATTGGCTGTCTGCTCTTCACCAATTTGGCTTTCAACAGTTGTGATCTCCTAAAGAATTCACTCTGTAAGGTTGTTTCAACATCATTGAGAAAGATATCATGGTTCAAAATGTTCCATTTTTATGTTTGCTCGCACGCATGTGCAAGAAACATAGTGCCATCATCGGAGATTTCGGAGGTGTGTCACCTCCTCCTCCAATTCAGTCAGTGTGCTGGCAGGCACGGCCCCTGTAAGCCAATGCATTTTGGAGCTGTCTATGACACGCTCCAAAATGCAGTGGCATACAGTTGAAAGGGGGAGCTACGCTTGAGTGAGCAGTGATAAGATAAGGCTGCTCATGTGCAGCTCCCCCCCACAGACACCAGCAGGCGTGCGTACCCCTGCACGCACACACTGTATAGCCGACGGGGTGCCCAATCCCCATCGGCTGTGCTGCGTTTCCTCCGCCTCCCCCCCAAATGTTATAAATGCCACGCTGGGTGCCCACCCCAGCATGGCAACTAATCATATAGCCGACGGGATGCCCAATCCCCATCAGCTGCACTGTCCTCCCCCAGTAGAGTGCCACGCTGGGAACCCACCCAGCGCGGCAAGCACCCCAGAGGCTAATAGGGTGCCCAATCCCCCATTGGCTGAATGGCCGCCTCATCAGCCCTTGTGCCATGCTGGGAGCCCACCCCAGCATGGCAAACGCCCCACGCCTTCCATTTTTTTTTCACCTGTGAAGAAAACGGTCCCACGGTGAGTCTCCGCCTCCCTCCACAACCCGCGACTCCAACCACTGCGCAGACTCAGCTTCCCCACTCCCCCTCACCCCATACTTTACCTCCGGACCTCGGCGCGATGATCTTCGGTGGACCCGGAACACGTCTGCACTCTTCAAAGGTGACCGCAAACTGAGGAAATGCCGGTAAGCTGTATAATGGGCTAGATGGGGGTTTCAGCTTTATTGCATATCTCAGGCATTTTTTTGAATTTTTGCACCAAATTTTCAACATGGGGTTTTTGGGACCCCTTCTCATGATTGATGTCACTGTCATGGCGTTATTCGAGCCTGAAGGGTGATTTCACACAGTGACTGCAAAATCACCCTTCAGACCAGAATAATGCCATGACAGTGACATCAATCATGAGAAGGGGTCTCAAAAACCCCATGTTGAAACTTTGGTGCCAAAATTCCCAAAAATGACTGTTTTACGAGCGTGCGTTGCGCAGTTCCTACACAGGCTCGTAAGTTCGCGAATTTTCAATATTTTCACTCCAGATTTTCAACATTGCCATTTTACCACACCTTCTTATGAGTAGTATAGCTGTCATTTTTCACATCTCACCCAAAATGTGTTTCCGCCCATGTAGCGCACAATGGCGCAGTCGGTTTGCGAAATCAATGTACGGGACAAATTAAGAAAATCACAGTGACACTGTTCATGAGTAGACATCTTAAAATGGCTATGTTGAAAATTTGGTGAAAAAAGTCCTAAAAATGACTGTTTTACGAGCGTGCATTGCGCAGTTCCTATGCACGCTCGTTAGTTCGCAAATTTTCAATATTTTCACTCATGATTTTCAACATTGCCATTGTACCACACCTTCTTATGAGTAGTACAGCTGTCATTTTTCACATCTCACCCAAAATGTGTTTCCGCCCATGTAGCGCACAATGGCGCAGTCAGTGTGAGAAATCAATGTACAGGACAAATTAAGAAAATCACAGTGACACTGTTCATGAGCAGAGGTCTTAAAATGGCTATGTTGAGAATCTGGTGAAAAAATTCCTAAAAATGACTTTTACGAGTGTGCATTGCACAGTTCCTATGCATGCTCGTAAGTTTGCAAATTTAATATTTTCACTCCAGATTTTCAACATGTCCATTTTATTAAACTTCCTTATGAACAGTACAGCTGCAATTTTTCAAATGTCGCCCAAAATGTGTTTTCAAGACATGTAGCACAATGGTGCTGTTGGTGCGAAAAGCAATGTTTAGGACAGATTAAGAAAATCACAGTTACACTGTTCATGAGCAGAGGTCTTAAATGGCTATGTTGAAAATTTGGTGACAAAAGTCCATAAAATGACTGTGTTACGAGTGAGCATTGCACAGTTTCCACGCACCCTCGTTAGTTCATGACTTTGTGATATTTTCAGTCCAGATTTTCACCAGTGGCATTTTTCCACACTTCCTTATGAGAAGTACAGCTGCCATTTTTCACAACATGGCCGAAGTGTGTTTTCACACTTTCAGTGCAGAGATGCGTGGTCACTGTGGAAAATCATTGTTCGGCACAGATAAAGAAAATCACAGTGACACTGTTCATGATCGGAGGCACCAAAATGCCTGAGTTGACAATCTGCTGTAAGAAATCCCCAACCTAATTATATTACGGGTGTGCGTTGCACAGTTTCTATGTACGCTCGTCACTTCACCATTTTTTTAAATATTTTTACTACACATTTGCAACATAGCCATTTTTTACACCTCCCGATGAAAGAGTACAGCTGTCATTTTTTACATCCTGTTCGGAATATTTTTGCACCTGTGGTGCTAAATGCCGTAGTCACTGTGCATAAGCAGCTTTCGGCTAACAAACTGATATTCCCCCTGTTCATGAGGTGGGGTCACAAAACAAACATGTTGAAAATTTGGAAAATACCAACGAATGCCTGAGGTATTAGGCTTTTCAACTATAACGCCCAACCCTATAGAGAATGACAGGCATCAGGGGTGTGACTTGGGATTCTTGCCTGTGATGCTCATACCATTCCACACCCTGCAGTCACTGAGAGGCATTGAGGTATGCCTTGGACTCTTCGGCCCCAAAGTTCACCCCATTCTCCTATACCGCACCCATCTCACCGTACTTCCTAATGGAATGGGGTGTGCATAAGGGCCAAAGATCCCATGGCACACCGTGACACTTGTCAGTGTCTGCAGGGTGTGGTGTGGTGAAATGGCGGCCATTATGCCTGATGACCCAAAGGCACACTCCAATGCCTGTCCGTATCTGCAGGGTGGTGGCGGGGTTGGCTTCAGTTCAATACTTCACTGCCATTCCTATTATGCAGCTGTCTAACTCCTACACTACCAATCCCAATGCCAGCAAGCAAACATTCGGCATTGACAAATGCTTGTTTGTAATAACGTTAGTCACATTATTGGAGTGAGAACTTTATGCAGTCACAAAACTAAACTTAATAGCCCCATCATTTATTTCTCTCTGAATTTCTTTAAAAATAAGAACATTTCTATCCTATGACTGGCCAAATTCTACAGTAGCACAAACTGTATCCGTACTATTCCTCTTGTCCCTCAACGTCCCAGCCAAACCACTTCTGTTAGCTTAAAATCCTCTTCTGTACTGCAGTTTCTTCACAGTCTTAGGAACTGGCTTTTTGGCATACTTCTGACCTGACTGTATGGCATTTGTTACAGCTGCTGAACAGTAAGCCTGTAATTTTGTTTGTTGGTTTGCAAATATTTTGGTAACTATCCCTCTATTAATCTCCAAGTCTAAAAATTTAATTTATTTTTATCAACTGTTGCTGTAAATTTCAGATTTGCATTTGTAGAGTCAAAACTGACCCACATGGTTGTACTTTTAGCCTGTATGTAGTGTGCATTTTGAACCATAAACACATTGGCCCAGATATTCAAACTGCGCCCAAAAAGTGCTCAATAGCAGGAGCAAGCGCAAGTCTATTGCGCTCATGCGCAAGAGACGCGATATTCAAAAATGGAGCAGGCCAAATTGTGCCTACAGATGACGACTGAATATCGCACCACCTGCACCATAGCACAACTAGGGAGGGGAAGCTGAGCAGATCTGATGCGCCATAGCACAACAAGGGATGTTCAGCTGAGCAGTCCAGAGGTGCCATAGCGCAACCAGGGAGCCACCCCAGCAGCAGAGCAATGTAACTGCACAACCAGGGAGATAGGGGCCCACCGCCCATGCCACAGATAGGCACAGGAACACACAGCAGAACAGACATCGTCCCCCCACACCCCAAGCACAGCACAACTGGGGGAGGGCTGGAATAACCACTGGCCCATGGAGACAAGCAAACAACCCACAGCCAGTCCATGGTGCCCCATCACACCTACCGGCAAGCTGTGACTGGCACACAAGGAAGGCAGACCACCCCGTGCCACACCATCCCCCCCAGTGCAGAGCACACCCTGCACCGTGACCCCAGACACCCCCATGAGCAGTGACCACCACTGCAGGAAACCCCATGCATGCCACCACCCTCACTGTGACACTGCAACCCTGTGCACCATCGAACCATGCAAGCCAGTCCCACCATGAGCATCCATCAGTGGGTGGCAGCACATGGCAATGCAACAATGGCAGACACATTGCCATCACACACAGTCCCCCCGAGGCACAGGGATTGGAGACAGGGACTGCATCCCTGCAACTGCCAGATGCCGTAGGGCCCTGAAATATGGCGAGGACCAGATCTTGATCTTTCTGGACTTGTCGTTCAGCACCTGACAATGCCATAAGGTCTTCAATGACCTGTGGGGCCGGCTGCATCAGCTCAAAGTGCAGCACCAGTTACTTCTGCCAGCTAAACTCCGTATGATGTGGGGTGGTCAGCAATATCTGTTCAACAAGCTGGTTGATGCCAGTAAACTAATCCAGCAGATTGAGCTTGAGACTTCTGTGGGAGAAGAAGAAGCAAACCTCTCTGAGGAAGATTGAGACTTTTTGGGACACATTGGTAATGTACATATAGTGCATCATGGTGAAGTGGATTTACTCAGTGGCCGGGACAGTTTTGGTTGCTGGTTTTGGTCCTGTAGCATTATATAATACTGGAGTACAGTGTACAGTTCTGGAGACCATACCTATATAAGGACATAGACAGGGTAGAGAAGGTTCAGAGGAGGGCAACAAAGATGGTGCATGGATTGCATCACCAGTCCTATGAAGACAGGTTGAAGGAACTGAACATGTACTCCCTGGAGGAGAGGAAGGAGAGAGGGGATATGATAGAGACATGCAAGTATCTCATAGGGAGGAACAGGGTGCAGGAATACACTATTTTTAAGCGAAAAAGATGTTCCAGGACTAGAGGGCATGGGATGAAGTTGGAGGGAGGACGATTCAGAGGAAACATGAGGAAGAATTTCTTCACAGAACGGGTGGTGGACAAGTGGAACACCCTGCCAGAGGAAGTGGTGGGGGCTGAAACAATCACGGGATTTAAGAATGCATGGGATAGACATAAAGGAATTCTGGAGGTCAGGGGTAAGGGGCAACAGACTTCTAGGAAAACATAAACTGAACTTACAAGTTCAAATGGGCAGACTGGGTGGGCCATAGGCCCTTATCTGACGACACTGTCTATGTATCTATGTATGACTACATAGGCCATTGACAGAGTAAAGGTCTATCACACATTCATAAGGTAGAAAAAATGGGCAGACTGGATGGGCCTTGTGGGTCCTTATCTGCCGTCAACTTCTATGTTTCTATGTTTCTATATAGCAAGTAACAATTGCTTTTATTTTTGAACTATTCATTAAACATTACTGCCAGTGATCTCTGGTATTTTTGGGACCCATAAAAAAGACTTTACTGTACCTCTGCATCTCTTATACACTCTGGGCCAGATATTCAAAACGGTTGCACCATGCGCAATAGGGTTGCGCCAGCGCAAGTCCGAAATTGCGCCATAGTGCGATATTCAGCAGGAGGCAGTTGAGCCACAGAAAACATGCTGAGCAACAGCACAATACAAATAAAGGTATGCACAACCAAAGGGGGTGGAACCATGCATAAAGTGTGCAATGCTATATTCAAAGGCTTGCACAATGCGCAACAGTGGATCAGGTGGAAGTTGTGCCACGGCGGAAATGAGCCAAAATAAAAAGGCTCAAAGAAGAGGCACAAGAACGCAACAGGGAATGCACATGAGGCAGCCAGACAGAGCAGGCCACAGCAGAAACCAGTGCAGGCCAGGGAGTGTTGAGGACAGAATAGGGGCAGCTGAAGGTGTGTGGGGGCCACAGAGTGCAGAGGCCAGTAGGTGTACCCGGTACAGTGGAGGTAGCAATCAGGACAGTGGGGGAAACAGATCAACAACAGCCGGGGGGGACACAAGCCAGGGAGATGGACAGTGCCAGCTTCCACATGGAAGCTGTAATGAGGGGGGGTGAGAAGGCATGCTGCAGGGGGACGTGGCCGTAGAAGGGCCCATCAGCAGTACGCCCCCAACAGGTAGTACCATGCCCGCATCAGCTTTGAGCTGTATTCAGACGTAGAGATTGTGGGCCGGTACCACCTAAACAGGGCAATACTGAGGCGGCTCTGTGAGCTGTGCAGTGATGTGATGCAGGCACCCTCACGATGGAGTCATGCTCTGTCAGTGGAGACAAAGGTAACAGCCTGCATGTGCTTGCTCACCACAGGTACCCTCCAGAGGCCAACAGGGTACACCACAGGCATAACACAGTCAACCACGTCATGCATCCTCACCCAATTCCTCAGCGCACTGCTGCCACATGCTGCAGAGTACATCCATTTCCCCAGCACCGCGGCAGAGCATACAGCAAACATGGAGTTCCACAGGGTAGCATGTATGCCTGGCATGCTAGGGGCAATAGACTGCACCCATGTGGCCATTCGCAAGCCACCTGGCCCCGATGGGGCCGCATATCACAATTGGAAGGGGTTCTCCAGTGTCAACTGCCAGGTGGTGTGTGGTGCCAGTGGGCGCATCATCAATGTCTGTGCCACGCACCCTGGTGGAGCACACGATTCATTCATATGGTACCAGTCTGCACTGTGCCATCGATTCGAGAGTGGGGACATCCCTGCAGGACATCTAGTGGGTGAGTATGCATGTAGGATTGGCAAAGTGGGGGCAAGGGTGGGTAAGCCACAGGTACCATGGTAGTGACACACAGGGCTAGGGGCAATATGGGCCTGAACATGACACTAACCTCCACTATCTCCACACAGGTGACAGTGGATACCCACTCCGTCCCTGGCTGCTCACACCCTACCGGCGCCCCACGACCCCATCGCAGCAATGCTTTAATGAGGCACATGCCGCCACATGCAACATCATTGAGCGGGTGTTTGGGATGCTGAAGGCACGCTTCCGATGCCTAGACACCTCTGGCGGTGTCCTACAGTACAGTCCCTCAAAGGCCTGTGGAATATTCCTGGCCTGTTGTATCCTGCACAACATGGCCAAAGACTGTGGGATAGCCGTACAGGTCGAGGAGGGGGACAGCAATGGGGATGCTGGTGACGCCGGTGATGATGGGGATGAGCAGCCCCCACTTGGACGATGTGACCCCCGACTGATCCGGCTGGCCCAGCTGCACCAGGACACCATCACAGAGGAGCACTTTGCACAACACAGGTAAGTCATTCGGCCATGTGCAACCAACACTGTCCAGGGTGCAACCCACATACATGCAGGGTAACACACCAGGGGTGCATGACGGCGAGGGGAATGGAAGGGTACAGGAGCACAAACACACAACCAGGGAGGGGTGAACAGTCACACGCCACATGGACACACACACACACACACACCAGGCACAAAGTGCACAGGGGCAGGTGCACAGCAGAGCAGGAACAGACATGAGAAACACACACGTCCACAGGCCACCTCCACCACCTGTACTGTCCATGTACGTGTGTCAGATGCTGGGCACCCTTGCACCTTGGTGTACAGTGCAATGCAGGCATCATCATGCACACGCACCTGTGGACAGCAGTCAGGAAGGTGTGCAGGTGGTCCGTGCATCGGCGTGAAGGGCAGGGAACCTACTGGTGCACTGCCCACCAAAACACACATTGCACACAGGGCAGCACCAGACAGGGCCCACACTGGGAGACAGGTCAGTCATGTGGCACAGTGCCACGGCCACCTCAGATGCGTGGGCGGCCCCACCGAGACCCAGCAGCACTGGCAGGCTGAGCATGGGCCACATGGGGTGGCACTGATGGACCACCAGGAGTCCCACTGCGCAAGCGCGACCTTGTCCGCACAGGGGTCTGCAGCATACCGAACATACCTGCACCAGGGTTGCTCGGGATGCCCACAGCTGAACCCGGTGTCAACAGGGTGGGTGTCATACGACACCGGGAACAGGGAGTGGACAGTGTACTGCGCGGTGTGAGTGGCACAGGGGCACCTGACTGTGTGCCCAATGTGGCCATGGCACTGACCACTGCCTGTGTCAGCCTGTCGATGGCGGTGGTCACATCCACCCGCATATGGTCAATCTGGGACAGTATCCTCTCGTTGTCCCTGTTGTGCCACTCCAGAGCCACACACAGTGCCTTCACGGACGATGCAACCCGCATCTGCTGCTGTACTGATGCCTGCAGCAGGCGGGTGTGCTCATCAAAGAGGTTGTCTGCCACATCAGCAACCTGTCCCTCAGGGTCTGGAAGGGCCTGATGTACAGCACCCCTTGAGGGTGGGCGCTGCTCACCAGGACCAGATATGGCCATGT
This sequence comes from Neoceratodus forsteri, assembly GCA_016271365.2. NCBI lineage: Eukaryota > Metazoa > Chordata > Ceratodontiformes > Ceratodontidae > Neoceratodus > Neoceratodus forsteri. The sequence continues at coordinate 186,491,381 of JADMNL010000032.1, forward strand.
CCACAGGCAGTGCACCTCCAGCACTGCTGAGCCCTGTACCCCCAGTCCCGGTGGGTGACTGCTGCTGCTGCCCCTCCACCTGCTGTGCCCACGGGATCAGTGGTTCCCCTGCTGTGGCCACAACAGTGCCAGTGACCTGCACAGCCACTGGTGCTGCCCCACCGGTGCTGACAGGCACAGCCTGGGACTGTGCTGTCATGCTGGCACACACGTCAGAACCAGCTAGGTCCATGGGCGTGTGCTGGCCTGCTGTGTGTCCATCCTGTGACACACACATGTCAATACCCATAGTAGTCAGTGCATCATCGATGATGCAGATCTGTGCCACAGCCACAGCTGCAGTGTGCTGGCATGCTTGCATGGCAGACCGCTGGGATGCAGGAAGGGCACTCCCCACACCTGTCTCAACATCTATGAAGGCAGATGGCCGTGCACACTGCCGCAGTGCACACTGGCAATCTGCGGAGGTGGATGGGCCCTCCTCCAACTCTGAGTGGCTGTCCACAGTGGACAGACCCTCCACTGCTGACCCCTGCAGACGCACAGGATCTGTAACAGAGAGGAAGGACACGTTAGTGCATGTGAACTACCTCCCCCCCAACATGACATACCATGCAGTGATGGGCTACCACCTGTCTGGAAGCCACCTCCAGGCACACCCTCAATGGTGCTGCACTGCATGCTTGCAGTGAGCATGTCCTCTGACAGGGTCAGCTGCACCACCTCCAGCTGTCCACTGCCTGTAGCAGCACGTGCCACCCTGATGGCTGCAACCTTCTCCTTCACCCTCCTCCTGTCGGTCCCCATCTTCTTTTTACACTCCTGCATGGAGCGCTGGTGGCTGTCATGCAGGTTGATGGCATGTGCCACCCCCTCCCATGCATCAGCTCGGTCATGAGGGGTGCCCCGCCGTCCACTAAGGAGTGGCTCCTGAGCCAGGTATACCTCAAACAGTGCCTCTGTCTCCGCCTTGGTAAAGTTGGGCCTCATCTTCCGCCCACCATCATCCTCCTCACCCAGTCCTCGCTCGGTCATGTCACGGCCTGTATGGGTGAGAGTGGTCACCTGTGACTGTGCAGTACACAGCTTCTCTGGTGGCATGGTCCAGAACAGCAAAATGCATGTAACTCACCTATCAGCTGCAGTAACCGAATATGGCCACTGCAGATCAATGTCGCACTTTTATAGAGCAATGCATGCAAATTAGGAGTGGAGCAACTTTAATTAGATGCACATCGCACCGCTGCACCATTGAATGGCTGATTGAATGATTTGCATATGACGGCTGAATATCGCGCTGTTGCGCATTGCACAATATGGTTGAGCCGGCTGAGCCAATGGCGCAGTTCTGTGACTGCGTAGTACACCGCACTGTGCATGCCCAGGTAGCTTACGCATGCATCTGCCGCGCTGATGACATGCTGTGCATGATTGGCAATTCAGGACACGGCCACCATTGTGCCAGTGGCGCTACAGCGCTAGTCACCACATGGCGCTGTGGCACAACTGCGCAATAGTCCACTGTGGTAATGGCACACAGGTGACCAATGGCACTGGGCATGTAGACGTCCAATGGTGCTGTGCATGGCCTTGCGCCAGAGACCCATGACCTTGTGCCTGACCTTTGGCCCCTTGGCGCTGTATGTATGGCATGTCTGCAGCTCTATCGCGCTGTTTGGTGACAGTGCGATAGGGACTGACAGAGTTGTATTGCACAACATTTCCATGTGGGGTTGCTGTGCTGTGGAGCACCATATTGCCTACTATATACCTGCAAGGATGGCACGCAGGAGGGCTCCACAGTAGAGTGCTTTGGAGCTGGCCAACCTGGTGGCTGTGGTGGAGCCTCACCATGGGCCACTGTTTGGGGATGAACCCCTGAACGTGGCCCACACACATGTGTGGCAGCAGGTGGCCACGGAGCTTGAGCAGGCCACTGGGTGGCGGTGCTTAGCCAAGCAGTGCAGGCACCGGTACGTTGACCTGTGCAGGAGGGAGCAGGCACTGCTGGCATGCCTACGGTCACATGCCAGGAGGGACGTGGTACCTAGGCCAGGTGGGTGAGCCGTCTATGCACCTGTATTGTCCACATGGGTAACACTGTGTATTGTGACCAGCACATGGGGGAGGGTTGGTCTATGGTTGGCTGTGGCAGTGTTTACAGGTGTGTGATGTATGGGTCTCGCTGTGTGGGCAGGCACACTCATTGGGGCAGGGGGCTGTCTGCTTTGGGATTTCACTGATGTGTTTCTCACCTTTTGTTTCCCACAGGCGTGGAGGAGTGGAGGTGGGCCCAGGATGAGGCACGGATAGGGGTGGCAGCGGTGGCTGGCCGAGGTGGTGGCGGTGTTGGGCCACAGCAGAAGCAGCAGCAGCGGCTTGATGAGGGTAAGTGTCATGACATCATGGATGCTATTGCATGCTATGGGGGGGCAGGGCATGGCCACTATCCATGGACAACACTGCCATGCACGTGACGTGTGACAGTCAGCACTGTCCAGTGGCACTGCATGTCTGGGAGTGCGTCACTGGTGGTCCATGCATGCACTGGGCACATGGCTGTGGCACTAACTTCCCACCGCATAGCCACGTCACTGTACAGCCTTGCTTGTGCTGTACTGGTAATGGGTGGGGTGTGTGTGCAGTGGCACACATGGCTGTTACTGCCTGGTTGGGCTTGTCTTGTGCACAGTCACTGTGGGTGGGTGCAGTCCATCACAGGGGCAGGGCACTTGGCTGTATGCCATGCATGTTGGGTGGGCTTCAGGGTTGTAGACAGTCACAGCCATCGATTCTGTTCCCTTGTCCTAGGTGTCTGGGTCCTGAGGAGGATCAAGCAGGCTGTCTACCACCTGCTGGAAGTGCCCTTGGAGTCCCTGGGCATTCTGAGAGAGATGCACCGGAGGGGAGTGAGGCATCAGAGGAGGACCTGGGACCAGAGGCAGCCTGCTGATGTGCGGCCTGGCGGGCAGTAGCTGCCCCACACCTACCCCCTTTACCCATCCCTCACAACCTGCCTTCCCTCACCCAGTTCTTCACCCCTGCCCTTACTCCACCTCTCTTACCTGTACCCATACCCCCACCCTTTCTTGTAAATAGCTGTACATAGTTGTGTGTTCCTGTTCATATTTTCTTTCTATAAATCTATTTTGATATGAATACTGTGGTGGTCTCTGATTTGCAGCTGGCTATGGGTGCTCAGTTGCAGTGGTGTGCATGGCATCTGGGGTGGTATTGTCCTGGGAATGTGTGTGTGTGTGTGTGTGTGTGGGGAGGTGTCCCTGGTGTGGTAGTGGCTTTCAGCCGGTCTGGCCGTGTGTTACCACACACCCTGGGTGCTCCTGGTGGGTCTGGCTTGTATGGTTCTGTGGTACACAAAGTTGCATTGTGGCGGGGGGCATGGGAATTCCTGCAGTGATGGTGACAGTCACTGCTCATGGGTGGTGTCTTGGGGTTCCAGTGCAGGGTGTGCTGTGCACAAGGGGGGGCTGATGTGCACTGGGGTGGTCCACCCCCTTTGTGTGGCAGTCTCAGCTTGCCAGTGGGTGTGCTGGGGCACCATGGCCCAGCTGTGCTTTATTGGCTTGTCCCCATGGGCCGGTGGATATTCCATCCCTCCTCCAGTGATCCTGTGCTTAGGGTGTGGGGGTGTATTGTTTGTTCTGCAGTGTGTTCCTGTGCCCATCTGTGGCATGGGTGGTGGGCCCCTGCCTACCTCCCTGGTTGTGCAGTTCCATTGCTCTGCTGCTGGGGGGCCTTCTGCTTGCACTGTGGCACCTCTGGACTGCTCAGCTGGGCTGGTCTTGTTGCGCTATGGCGCATCATATCTGCTCAGCTTCCCCTTCCTGGTTGTGCTATGGCGCAGGTTGTGCGATATTCAGACGTTGGCTGGTTGCGCAATTTGACTTGCTCCATGTTTGAATATCGCGTCTGTTGCGCATGTGCGCAATGGACTTGTGCTTGCTCCTGCTATTGCGCACATTTTGAGTGCAGTTTAAATATCTGGCCCTATGACCGTTCTGGGGCACCTACTGTATGTAAAAATGTTTATTTCATCTTCACTGCACTACGGGCTATTATACACGACTAGTGTGGTATTAATCCTTTGCTGAAGCACTGTTTTTTTTTTATCTCTGGGAATTAAGTAAATATTTTCTATATGGCTTGCAGCGGGGGAATCATTTTGACAATATGGTCAGATTGGTAAAAGGGAATATTTGCATTTATCTCTTGTTTAGATTCCCCATTAGCCTTTCAGGATGCAGGCGTTGGGTAAAATATCTTTTATGTTAGTCTTTAAGATGGGAGATACTCCTTATGTTGTACCTCATGAGGGGGTGTTGTGTACTGATCCTTTGTAAGATCTCATTGTCTGTATTGCAAGTGTCATTTGTTATCCTCCTATGTAATGCACCTTGTAAGTTTTGCTTACAAAATCAATCAGTAGCCAGCCTGGTGGCACTGAGGGTTGAGGCACTGGATGCTACACCTCACACCACACCGGCAACCTGGGTTCGTGTATGGACTTGGGTTGTCGGGGGGCCGGCAGGGGGAAGGAGGATTGAGCATCCCAATGGATGCTCTCCTCCTTTGGGGTGGGTTACCAGGGGTGCTTAATGCACCTGACGTCCATGGGGGCTGGTGGAAGCACCGACTCTTGGGACACTGGCGGCTCCTGCATGGAGGGACTGGGGGAGAGGAGGATGCTATAAGGCACTTGGCAGGCGTGCGTAAGCACGTTTCTGCCCAAGCCGACGTCCTCAGGGGGATGGAAGGGAAGCAGAGAAGAGTGGAAAAACACTTTGCCAGTCCTAGATGATGGCCGCTCCAGCCACCCAGTCCAGGAACCATGGGCAGACCCCACTGTGCAAGGTGCTCCATGGATGGAGGGAGGAAGGTAGGAGTCACCAGGGGCACTCTAGGGCAGACTCAGTGTGTCGGGTGAGTGGCATGAAACATAGAATTTGATAGCAGATAAGGACCGCTTGGCTCACCTAGTCTGCCCATTTCCCTACCTAATGGATAAGCTGCAGATCCTAGCTAACCAACAGCCTACTTCCTCCTACCCATCACTAGAATTGCCTTATGTCTGTCCCATGCATTCTTGAATTCCCCCACTGTTTTTGACTCTACAACCTCCTCAGGAAGGCTGTTCTATGTATCCCCAACCCTCTCTGTGAAGAAATACTTCTTCACATTACCTCTGAGCCATCCCCCTCTATCTTCAAATTGTGCCCCCTTTTTTCTGCATACCTCTTTTTCTGAAAGATGCTACCCTCTTGGACTTTGTTGATTCCCTTGTGGTATTTTAAAGTTTCTATCATGTCCCCCCTCTTCCTCCTTTCCTTGAGGCTATACATCTTAAGCTCCTTTAGTCTTTCTTCATATGTCTTCTGGTGCAGACCCTGCATAATTTTGGTTGCCCTCCTCTGGACAACCATAAAGTGGGCCTGAAGGAGTGGAATGACAGGATGATCAGGAGGATAAAAAGAGATTAAAAATTAAAAATCAATCAGTATATCTAAAATAAAAAGTATGTTAGGCAAGGTACCCTCTGATCTTAGATTCAAAAAATATGCAATAGCTTTGAGGTCACACTGATGTGAAATTGCAGTGTACAGCATCTCAGTACCTGGTGTAACAAGATGTGGGTCTTCTTCTACCTTCATAATGTATCTTATACGATACTTAGTATATCAGTAGTAGCCTTAATATGTAACCTCAAATTCAGGACAAATTGGAGAAAAAAAGTGTCAGCATATTTGGATCATGGATCTACCAAGGGGCCAACTCTACTGTAGATGTTTTTTTTCCAGGGCATTAACTAATAATGTATATACTTTAGGAAGTAGAGTACATAGATCATTGTTTTAACTGCATGGTCAGTAATAAGAAATCTCTTGCTTTCCTATTAATGAACTGATTATCAAAGGCCTATATGACTTCCACATCTCTAGATTTTTTTGCTGGTGGGTCTGATTCCAACCTGGAAGAAAATGTCTAGCCATTTAGCTGTCCCTGTACCTCAGATATGCAGCCCAAGGTGCTGAGAATATTCGCCACACAACCTTTCTCAGTGAGTCTAAATCTCATGGCTGTGGTTTTATTTAGGTCATCCAGCACCTTTCCTTGCAGGTTAAGTTGTTGACCTTAATCTCATGTGCATTTTAAAGCAAGTTCATCAAATCCATTTTGCTTGAACTTTGAAAAACTGACATTGCTTGGCTCATGGACGGGGAGAAAAGTAGATTTCTTCCATAGTTGGCTTCAGTTATTAGCTTCAGAGAAAACTCTTCATCTGGAGGACTGAGGCTTGCTGCCATACAAACAGAGCAGAAACTGAGGTTTTGGCAACACTTTTGCAGCTCCAGTATGGTCTTTAACTGATTAAGGGGGTTGAGGCTGTAAAAGACAGGCATTTGATAAGTACAGTCATTTCTACAGAAGACAAATGATAGTCTGATAGATTTGTCATTTTAAGTTCCTCTATTTGATTCTGTATGTCTGTCAGTTTTGCTGATGTTTGTAGTTTCTTCTTGCTCTTCCACCCCATCTCATCCTCCATCCGTGTGGGCCTTGAAATTGTTTCTGAGCAAGTACTTGATGCTCCAGTTTGGTTAATGTCCTTGTGAAGGTGTGGCTTCCACTATTTACTATTTACTCTCTTGCTAGGATGGATAGAGGGAACACCACCCAACCCTCCATTCTATTTTTTTATGCTTTGTAGACAATGGCAAGTGGGTCATTGTAAAGGAACTTAACCCATTGCCTAAAGCATGGACCCAGCTTAAACCTCCCCAGGGTATGATGAATATATCCCCCCACCATGTGGTCAAATGTCTTTTCAGGGTCAAGTGCCACAGTACCCTCTCTTTGGTCCCCAGCTTTTCACCTCCCCACCATCCAATACTACAATATATTTTCAGGTCTTTCTGAAGCTGCCCATTCACTGTCTTCCGTTCTTGAATCCAGCTTCATTGTCATGTATGGCCAGCAGCAGGGCCTTCTCTAGCCTAGTGGCCATTATCTTAGCTATAATGTTATAGCCAGCTACTAGCAGGGAGATTAGACAGTAGGAGGGAAGAGTTGAAGGTCTTTGCCAGGTTTGGGCAGTACTGCTATGGTTGCTAACTACAAGGCGGAGGGACAAGTTTCCCTGCTGAGTGCTTTCCAGCAGCATTTCCCACTGAGATTCCTTCAAATGGTGTAGGAATACTTTATAAACGTCAATGGGAATTCCATCAGGTCCTGGGGTCCTCCCCCAGTGGGCCATGGACTGCTGCCTCTATACCATCCCAGACCAGGGACTCATTAATGGACTATCTGACACCTTCCAGGATCGTCAGTACTGGGGACATCTCTATAAAGTCCTTGCACAGTTGATCAGTGGAACTCACCTCAGAGGTGTATAAATTCTGCTAATATTCCCTAAAGCTACCTCCTGCTGTCTGATGGCAACTGATATGAACCACTCCCACTTTTCCTTTAGCTGCCATGCCAGCCATTTGCCACATTGGTCCCCACTGAAGTATTGAATGGCTGTAACTTGGAAGATTTGGTGTTCAAGCTGAAGACTGGTTAGAGTATTAAGTTGCCCTTTCAATTGTTGCAGGATCTGGTATACCTGTGGGTTGGGGTTCAGCATGTGGGTACATTTGCAAGATTGCACTTTGGTTGTGAAAGCTTTCACTTGTTTCTGCACCTGCTTCTTAGTGTTATGGGTGAAAGAGATGATGTGACATACTAACATACTAATTGCCAGCAGATTAGGCCTCATGGTCTATCAAGTCTGCTCAAAACTCAGGTCCCTAGTTGGGTACTGAGGCCTTCCCCCCCTTGTGTTCCAGAACCCCTATCATCCATCCCCACATCCCTGATCCAGGCCTTCACCTGAAACTTTCCCTTTCTGTATCTGTCCCACCCTCTCTTAAAGTCCTCCACCATACAAGCCTGAATCAGCTCGCCAGGCAGAGTGTTCCAAGGTTCCACTACCCTCTCTGTGAAAAAACTCCTCCTCTTCCCCCCCTCTTCCTTCTCACCTTCCAACTTCAAAACATGCTCTTGGGTGATACCTCCCACCTTTAGTCTAAATATCCTCCCTGTGTTTACCCTATTTATTCCCTTGAGGTACTTGAAGACCTCTATCATGTTGCCCATGGTTTTATTTAACTCTAAAAACTGATTAGTGTTTTGCTCATGAAAGTGCTAAAACATTGTGAAAATGCATAGCTCTTGCCTCACTGTGTTTAACAAAATTAACACTTCTAGAAAACCTATATAAATACTTTCTGTACAGTTAGTATTGTCCCAAGGAAAAAACTGCTAATCAATTATTTAAAACCCTGCCGCCCTGTCTCTCATCTCTTCCAATGAAAACAGGCTAAGCTCCTCAAGTCTTTCCTCATACGCCATATCCCCTAGTCCCCATATCATCTTGGTAGCCCTCCTCTGGACCCTCTCCAGTAGCTATATGTCCCTATTTAAGTGCAGTCTCCAGTACTGCACACAGCACTCAAGGTGTGGCCTAACCAGACCATTGTACAGCGGCAGAATCACTTCCCTGCTTCTCAAGGTGATCCCCCTTATGATGCATCCCAACATCCTGGTTGTTTTGACAGCCAGTCTCCTGCACTGCACAGAGTTATTCATACTTGCATCCACCATGACCCCAGGTCTTTTTCCTCTGTTGAGGCCTCTAGTGCCTCCCCTCCCAAAGTGTACTCGTGTTTGGGGTTCCCTGCCCAAGATGTAACACCTTGCACTTGGAGGAATTTAAATTTAACTTCCAGGTGTGAGCCCACATGACCAGGGTCTCCAGGTCCCCCCCTGCAGACCCAACCTCCCCTCTTCCCTCTCAACTACTGCTCCCATCTTGAAGTTATCAGCAAAGAGACTAATTTCACACCCAATTCCCTCCCTTATGTTAGATAAGTATGCATTAAACAGGATTGGCCCCAGGACAGAGACTTGTGGTACCCCACTACTGACTCCTCTAGGGTTTGAGAACTCCCCACTGACCACTACTCTCTGAGTGTGTCTAGTTAGCCAGTTTCCTATCCATCTGACCATCAATGGGCCCACCCCCAACCCCGTCAGTTTCTCCACCAGGCCATTTTGGGGGACCGAGTCAAATGCCTTACTGAAGTCTAAAAATAGTACATCCACAGGCGTTCCCCTCTCCAGTTCAGATGTTACCCAATTGTAGAACTCCACAAGGTTAGTTTGACATGATCTGCATGGCACAAAACCATGTTGTCGGCTAACTTGCCCTCCTACCTCCTCCAAGAACACCCCCCAATCTTTCCATCAGTATACTCTCCATTAATTTTCCCACTACCAATGTCAAACTGATTGGTCTATAGTTACCTGGCAATTCCCTCAACCCCCTTTATGGATAGGCACCACATGCACCTCTAGTCAATCCCTAGGTACCTTCCCTGTCTCAAGAGACCTGTTGCAGAGCTCCACCAGGGGTGCAGCCAGTACGTCTGCCAATTCCCATAGTACTTTCAGATGGATGCCATCTGGCCCAGGGGATTTATCTTTCTTTAGGGCCTTTAGGGCTTTCCACACCCGTTCAGTGGAGATAGCATCATCTGCCCCCACCTTTCTGCCCTTTATATCTGTATCCTGATGTGATACCTCTGGGGTACCTTCCCCATTCTATTTATGTTGCCCCCCGATCCTACCCTCTACCCATTCTATCCACCCAATGACTTGCTTTGTACAGCAAGTCTCCCTTCCCCTCCCCAGTGAACACAGAGGCAAAGTACTTGTTTAATACCTCCGCCTGGTCCCCTGCCTCTTCCACCCACCCTCCTTCTGATCTCAATCTACCAAGCTGGCCCTTGGTTTTTCTCCTCTCCCCTATGTACCTAAAGAACCCCTTTTCCTCTCCCCGTATCCCTCGTGTCAGCTGCAGCTCTTTACTGGACTTTGCCCCCTCATCATCCGGGTGACTTCTCTAAATGCAAAATGTTAAGTTTCCTTTTCCCTTTCCTCTCTCATTGTTTTGTAATTTTTGTAGGCAGCCTTCTTTTCCCTGACCACTTCCTGAACCTTGATGGACCACCAGCATGGTTTATGTGACCTAGCTTCTTTATGCGTCACCTTAGTGCAGGTCCTGACTGTCTCATGAAGTCCTCATTTAATGACCTTCCATTTCTTTTCCTCATCTGTAATTGTTGTAACCCCCTTCAAGTGATCCTTGAGAATACTTCCCATGCCCATAAAGTCTGCCCCTCTGAAGTCCACAGCCAGTGTCCTAAAGCCCCCCAACCCCATGTTAATTTGCAACCAGACAGTATCATTGTCACCCCCAGCCAGGGGTTCCTCTACAGCCAGGTCCCTTACCAGATCCTCATCTGCCAGAACCATGTCCAGGACATGCCCCTCCCTTGTGGGCTCCATCACATGCTGTGTTAAGAACACATTCTGGAAGCCGACCAGCAGCCTCTGCTCCTTGGCCACCTTAGCGGACATGGTTCCCCAGTTTGTACCTGGCATATTAAGGTCCCCCATCAACACCCAGACAAATTTTATTTATTTATTTGTTTAGTTTTTGTTGACTGGGTAAGTGCACTAGACAAATCCTGCCTATTTTCAGGCACGTCCCGGGGTAGGGGGATACAAATGAATGCCAACTGACCGTGAACCAGATTAAGCTGTTGGTGGTATTTTTAGTGAATGAGGGAAATTTGGCAAGGACACCGAGGAAATTCCCCTACTGCGTGGCGGGCAGTAGGGGGCTAGTGGCTGTCTGAGTCATTCTAGCTCAAGCTCTGGTGCAGGATGGACATTCAGAAGCGTGGAGAGCTCGTTCCCTCGCAGGTTGGCTTTAGCGAGGCTGAAGTGGCAGGTTTGCGAGATATTGTGGGGGACACACAAGTTACATATACAGCAATACCAGAGGTCGACCGGGAGATGCAGGACGAAGAGAAAACCCCTGTGGTTGTGGCTTTAGCCAAGCAGTATATTCAAGAGCTGACACAAGTGAACTTACCTGTAACCTGTAAGGTAGGAGACCAGGTGACAAGTATACAGGTTCCTCCGGTGCCGGAGTTGGTTTCGGCTCCTTCAGTGTATGCAGAACAGGGTTCGCTGATGACGGAGCATATGGTTCTGGCATCTTCACTTCAGGATAAAGAAAAAAATGAGTGTTTTTTGCAGGAAGATGTTGACCGGGGAATAGTGGCTGGCAGTAAGGGAAAAGCGGTTTTCTGGTGCCAAGAGCCTACACCTAGAAGTTCTTCAGAGTTTTTGTTGGACAACGTGTCTTCCGTTGCCATGGTTACTATGGTAAACTTTGCAATCCGGGCTAAGGAGCCAGTTCGTTCAATGCTTGACACGCAGCAGAAACCGCTTTCAAAGGACACTGGGTTTGTTTTCAGCCCCTCCTCAGTTACTTCTGAGCAATTGCAACAGCCCGAGGTAAGCTGTATTTATCAAACGTCCCCTCAGGATCAGGTGGGGGTGTCGGAGTTCACTTTTTCAAAGAAAGTCACTGGTTATCTTGATTCTGTGGGGATTGAAGGGAAAGAAAAAAGGGTGGCTGTTTTGTCAGTTAAAAGACATTTAGTACCCTTGCCAGAGACACCAGTTCTTATTGGGACACTGACTAAGGTCTCTGAGCCTTCTGGTCAGCAGGACAATTTTGTTGTTAACCAGTTATCTGAGGAGAATTGGACCCCTCAAACTGCATTACAAGAAGCTGGTTGGTCCTTTAAAGATGGTTCATGGCGTCCTTCTTCTGACTGGGACCCAAAATTAAATTTTTCTCAAAATGAGCCTTCATGGCTGCCTAATGTCTCTGGTTTACCCCTGACACCAGCAAATTTGGAACAAGGAGGTGAAAAACATGACTTCCCCTGGAACCAGTCCCGATGTCTGAGGTTTTAATTGATTTACATACTGAACGACCTCATACAGATGAAAAAACTGTAGACTCTAGTAAACCTTTGAAGTCTGATTTATTTTCTAAAATAAAGAAGGAAGCAGCTCCTAGGTGTAATGCTGTTAGATTAAGATATAAGGGTGGACTGGAAACTAGGCCAGACAGGCATTATGTGGGGAAGTATTTGTTGAAAGATTCATTGCATTTTACCCCATGTGAAGTGTTTGCTTATCAATATATCTGGTGAGGATAATTTTGATATAAGCTTCTTCAGCTTATGCATTGGATTTATTCTGGGAACGTTATAACAAGGTCAAATTTCAACCATTATGGACCCCATTTTTGGTAATTCGTCTGACTAAACCTTTAGTTAAATTTGTTACTATTATGTTTAGGAATGAAGGTGTGCATATTGATGACATTGTGTATTGGCTGTCCCAGAAATGTGATGTCTTGAGTTCTCCAGAGGCCATTTTAGATGACCAACACTTTTGGATGGGTGGATGGAAGTTCAAAGTTAAACTTCGGCAATCAGATTCAGGGATATTGCATATTCCAAACTCATTTTTGTTGGGTCAGGACCAGGGGGTCTGTTTTTATGCAGGCCAACCTAGGGTGTGTTACAAATGTGGGTCTAGAACACACTTATCCAGTTCATGTGATAAGCCCCGTTGTGACAACTGTGGGGAGACTGGTCACATTGCAATTCAATGTCTGAACCATACTAAGTGTGATCTCTGCGAAGATGCAGGTCATGTCTTCACGGAATGTGTGTGGGCAGATAGGAATAAGGCCACTATCAGTAGTCCGGATCTTCTTATTCAAAAAGCTCAGGATTTGGTTGCTGAAGCAGGGGAGGGATGGCAGGCCTCTGGTGGTGCCATTGTGGTACCTGACCCACAACCTTTAAAGGTGGAATCTGTTGTTTCAGTACCTGAGACCCTGAAAGATACTGTACCTATGTTAGGACCAGTCTGTTATATGGACAATCAGGAAGCCAGGCCCAATGAGGATGTTCTAACAGTACCTATACAAGTAAGACGGTCTTCCAGGAATTTAAAACCTCCTTTGATAGGCCGTTCTAATACTGAGGTTGAAACCAGTAACCCTTTTGTGGTTCTTTCTTCTCAGTGGGGAGACTCCGCATGGAGTGTCAGGATTTGGACTCACAGCCACCTAGGGACAGTCCCCCCCTTCCCATTTATGGCTCAAGAAGGGTACAAAAGTAAAAAAAAGAAAAGGAGGAAAAAAGATAGTTGACTGTCTCACATTTAGAAATGGAATCATTTAATTTGGGGTCTCTCAATGTGCATAGTTTGTTAAACTTTAAGAAATGTAAGGTTGTATTTAATTATATGCATGAAAATCATTTTGATATTTGTTTCTTACAAGAAACATGGGTCTATACCATAGACCAGGTCAGGAATTTCGAGAAGGAATGGAATTGGAGCCCTTCTTACTGGTCCTTTGGACAACATTCAGCTGACGGATTGGGGTTCCTTTTTGGTTCTTATGAATTTTCTTTAATAAAATTAATGGATTTGATACTGGGAGGTTGATGATTTTGGATGGGGTTTGGAAATCATTGTCGTGTAGATTTATCAATATTCATTGCCCACAAGTTAAGGCTGATAAGGTGACCCTAATGCACATGATTGCACCTTTTTGATTACTTCACTTACAGTTTTTCTCTGTGGCGATTTTAATTGTGAATTGAACCCTAGTAAGAAATTGATGCCAGTATTGAAAACAGGGAAAATATATTGTGATACCATGGCTCTTAGGGCATTGGTACAATCATCTGGGCTGGTTATGGCCAGTGTTAAGCAGAATGGTGACCCTAGGTTTACTTACAAAAGAAATACATACTCTTCTATCTTTGATTATATTTTTTTATCTTCTAAATTATCCTTTTCTTTCCAAAATATACCCATAGCCTTCTTGGACCATTTGTTACTCTATTGTAACATTTTTATTGATTCAATTCCACGTTGGCGGAAACCCCGGTGGAAGTTGAGTGCTCCCTTATTACACTCCTATGAGACTAGGCATAAATTGGGTTCCTTGTTGATGGCAAGGTTGTCCGTTTCCTTTTTATATGAGGACATTGGTCAATGGTGGTGGGATACGAAAGCTGATTTAGGTAAATTCTTTCAAAATCAAGGGAAAGAAGTATCAGATAATCGTTTTCTTCGCTATTTAGCCTTACGGCAACAATTGTATTATTTATTTTCTAAAGCTAACACTTCAAAGTTTGATTATTCATCACAAATACACATGCTCAAACAAGAAATACTGTCAGTCCAATATGATAGGGCAAAAACTGCTGCAGTTATCCAACAATATGGGCTAAAGAAACAATCTCATGGTGACCTTTTGAAGCCTTTTAAGAGGTATAAAATAATACTTCCCTAAATGCATTAGTCAATAAAGTGGGTAATCTAGTAACGGATAATGAGAATATACAGAATAGCATAAAGGACTTTTTTCAAGCACATGCACCGGTAGTTCCTCCCAGTGTTATAGAAATGGAACATTTCCTTTCTTCTATTCTGATTCCTGAGTCAACTTTTAATATAAAATTATTGATACAACCTATAACACGTTTAGAAATAGAGGAGGCGATAAAAACTCAAAAGTTAGGCATTTCTCCTTGTCAAGATGGCTTAACAGCAGAACTTTATAAGACTTTTCCTTTTGAATTTAGTCAATGTTTAGAATTAGTTTTTAATTTTTTTCTGTCTTGTAAAATTTTTCCTGAGTGGTTCATGGTGGGATTAGTAATATTCCTATAGAAATCTGGGGATAAAACCCATTTGGAGAATTGGAGACTGATAACACTGTTAAATACTGATGATAAACTATTCACAGGAATTTTAAATAATAGACTAAAACATTTTGCGGTTTCAGTTCTTTCACCTCATCAGTTTTGTGGATTGCCTGGCAGAAAGATTCAACAGGCCCACATGATCCTTTGTGATCTCATTGACTATATAGTTATGTAAGGAAAACAGGGCTATATTGTTTTGGTGGACCAGAAAAAGGCGTTCGATAGGGTGTATCGTCCGTATTTGTTTTTGACCTTGCGGCACTATGGAGTACCTCAGGTAATGATTAATTGGATATTCGCACTTTACGAAGGAGCATTGGCTTACCAAATTGTGAATGGCATAAGTGGTAAAAGATTCCATATGCCTAGTGGGATTCGTCAGGGATGCTCTTGAGCCCTCTTTTATATTCTTTTACTATAGATTCTTTATTACGATCAGTGACTACTTTTCCTAAATGGGAGGGGATGTTAGGCCCATCCGGCTGGCCTGAGTATCTTACTCAGGCATATGCTGATGATTTATGTATATTTTTTTCTAAAATTGAATTTCTCCCTATTTTTCTTAAATTGATGGACTCTTTTTCAAGGGTATCTAACTCTAAAATTCAAGAAACAAAAAGTCAGGGCCTAGCTATAGGACGAGGGGAAGTGGTTGAAACACTTATTGGAGGAATTACAATTTCGTCGGGGCCTGTAAAGATTTTGGGCCTATTTTATGGGTCGCAGAATTTATCAGAATTGAACTGGAATACGGCATTTCTTAAAGTTGAGGGGAAAATTAATTTATGGAGACGGAAATTGTCAAAAATTAAGAGAATTCAGCTATTGAAGCAATTTGTTATTCCTTGCTTTTTGTATACGGCTCTGGTTTTTCCTTTACCCATGTCCTTGGAGACTAGACTTTATAGTATATTCTTTCAATTATTATGGGGCAATCGGTTAAATCCAATTAAAAGGCAGTATACCTATTTAGATAGAGGGAAAGGTGGACTTGGGATGATAGACCCGGTAGTTTTTTTTCACACATTATTTATTTCACATAATATTAGACCTGGGCTTTCTCCTCAAATACACCCTTATGGGATACTGTTCAAACATAATTTGGCTTCCTACTTTTTAGCCTGGCAATATTTACCCCCGAAACCAATCAAATCATTAAAAATGCCTAACTATTTTTTCTCCGTGGCAAAGAAGTTGTTTACCTGGGGAATTTCAGTCCAACTGGTCAGGGATAAGACTGGGCCGCAGTTGTATAAAGCAGTAATGACATTGATTTATCCATCTGAACCTGCCTTGAAAAATTGCCCTATGACTCAAGTTAAAATGGCTATCCAAAGATTGAATACTCCTAGATTACCTGAATATATGTGGGAATTGATTTGGCTTTCTTTGTATGGCCGTTTGAATGTTAGGGGTAATGCTAAACATCAATGGTATTTTTCTTTTAAACTTAGATTGTGGGCTTGTAGTGACACTATACTTTCTTTCTTTGTTGTCTTTACTTATAATTGTTTTTGGGCTGTTGAAAATTTAAAACATAGTGGTGGTGTAATTCTGTGCTGGCTTTAATTGCTGCAAATTTTCGCCCTCCCTCCCCTTCCCCCAACTCTTAATTATATACCCTGTTAAATCTGATTGACAGGAGCTAAACACAGGGTATAGTAAGAGGTGTGAAGTAGGAGGGGCATAAGGGGGAAGAAGCCCACCCTCAGCACAAGTGTTTTGACTCATTTATTTATTTATTGGTTTCTTTTTCCTTAAAAAAAATATCTGAGGATCAGTTACAGGATTTTTAGTACTGTAAATTGATAAAAAGAGAACTAAGAGAGTTTCAGTAGCAGACAAGTAGTGGAATTGCAGTATAATGTGGGGAGTGGTGCAATGCAGTGGCTGTGGGGCAGCCATATTCAGGCAGACCTTCTGGACACTGAGGTGCTGCCCTATCTGCATGCATCTCTCTGGACTGCGGGATGAGGTAACCAGACTCAGAGCGGAAGTAAACTGGGTCAGGAGTACCATCACCCCTATCCAGGGACCACCCAGTCCAATGCAGCTGCCTCAAAGGATGCCAAGAACGAGGAGCACTTGGATGACAGTGGGCTCAGGGAGGGTTAGAGCAGTCATACAGAGGCACATCCCAGATCCTATTCCTCTCAAGAACTCATATGCCACACTGGCAAATGAGGACAACCAAATAGAGGTACCCAGAGAAGTGGAAGGAAAGGATGTGAGGTTAGCCAAGGAGGTGCTCAGTGGGGAAAGCAGTGGACCCCAGAGGAGGAGGAAGGAATCCTGGTGGGGACTCCATCATAAGAGGGATCCAGCTAGGAACACAGGAGGGGAGGACATGGAGGTGAGGTGCTCACCAGGTGCCACGGCATGGAGGGATGGAAGGAAGATCCTGGGGATCACTGGGAAGGCAAGATGGAGGGTGAGCTGGATGTCATTATCCACCTAGGTACTAATGACTTGGCAAATGGGGAGCCAAAGGAAGTTCAGGAAGAGTTTAGGAAACTGGGGAGGGGTCTCAAGCAAGTAGCTACTTCTGTCACTTTCTCAGAAGTACTACCTGTGAGAGGCAAGGGAGAGCATAGGAGTGCATGCACCAGGAACTTTACATCATGGTTGAAGAACTGGTGCTGTGAGGAAGGGTTTGGATTCGTTGGTGACTGGGGACCCACCTGGAGGGATGGAGGTTTGTTCAAGCCTGACGGCCTGCATCCATCCTGGAGGGGAATCCAAGCACTCAATGATAAGTTTAAATGCTACATTGACAAGCATTTAAACTAGCAAAGGGGGGTGGCAGGCCAGCAAGGAGGGTACCTACTTGCTCACCCCCCACAGCTAGCAGTGGAACCAGTGAACCAGAGGAGTGGCTATCACTGCAAAGCAGTGTGCAAAAGATGGAGATTAGTGTCCAAAAGGGGAAAAATTCAGCAGAAGGGCAGACAGCAAGGAGAACCAGGGATAAATGACAACCAAGGAAGGGGCTGGAGTAGAACAGTGAAGCAGTCTAGGGAGGTCAAATCATGGAAAGTCATGTGTGCAAATGCCAGGAGCCTTAGCAACAAGATGGAAGATCTGGAGGCTGTCATGGTACAGTCAGACCTGGACATTGTGGCCATCACTGAAACCTGGTGTAATGATAACCATGACTGGGAAATGGCCATACCTGGCTACAACATATTCAGAAGTGACAGAGCAGGCAGGAAGGGAGGAGGAGTGGCACTGTATGTGAAAAATGACATAAGGGCCACAGAGATCCAGGAGGAACAAAATGGGGGAGAGATAGGGGGAGAGTGGAAAGCTGGAAAGGAAAATGGGGACAGCCATCCGCACAGGTGTGGTCTATAGACCACCAGCCCAGGAGGAAGAAACAGATAGGGAGCTGATGCTAGCCATCCAAAGGATGGCAGGCAAGGGTGAGGTAGTACTGGTTGGAGACTTCAATATTCCAGACGTGGACTGGAGCATCCCAGCAGCAGCATCAACTAGAAGCAGATTTATCCTGGACTCCCTTCAGGGTGCCTTCCTCAAGCAACTGGACATGGAACCAACTCAGCAGAAGGCAATACAGGACCTTCTGCTCACAAACAGGGACAGTGTGATGGGGGTAACAGTGGGGGAGCACCTGGGTAACAGTGACCACCAGTCATTGTGGTTTGAAATCACAGAAAGAGCAGAACCAAACCACACAATAACACGATCCTGGATTTTAGGGGGCAGACTTTGGGAAAATGGGGAGATACTTGAAAGAGGCATTAAGGGGAATGGGACAGGAATCAGGGGTTGAGGAACAGTGGTCAGTATTTAAAATGGGGATTATAAGAACAACAGAATTATGCATTAAGCAGGTTAGCAAGAGGAAAAGGAAGAGGAGACCATTATGGTTTTCCAAAGAGGTAGCAAAGAAAGTGAAAGCCAAAAGATTGCATTCAGGCAATACAAAAAGACACAGGCAGAAGGGGATAGGAGAAGTACCAGGAGAAACAAAGGAGGCAGGGAAGTCAGTAAGGAAGCCAAAGCTCAGACAGAAGAACACATTGCAAAATCAGTGGTTAAAGGGGACAAAAGCTTTTACAGGTACATAAGTGAAAAAGAAAGACAAAGGGAGGGATAGTGAAACTGAAGGGGGAGGATGGGAGTCGTGGGGAGGATGACAACAGTAAAGCTGACATATTGAACAGGTATTTCTGCTCAGTCTTTACTGAGGAAGAGGGGGGTAATGGGTCTGAAGGGAGTACAAGGGGTGAGAATGGTGCAGAAATGGACACAAGTCCCTTTACACGAGAAAGGGTCCTGAAGGAACTGGAAGTAATAAGAGTTGACAAAGCAATGGCCAGATGGGGTGCACCCCAGGGTCCTTAAAGAACTAAGAGAGGTGGTGGCTGAACCTCTGGCTATCCTCTTTAGCCAATCACTGGAAACAGGGAGGTACCCAAAGACTGAGGACAGCAGATGTAGTGCCCTTATACAAAAGCGGAACAAAGAGGAAGCAGGAACTACAGACCAGTCAGCCTCACCTCGGTAGTGGGAAAGATCATGGAAGCACTACTGAAGGAGAGATTGGTGGAACATCTGGTTGTCAATGGACCACAGGACCCAAGGCAGCATGGTTTCACCAGGGGAGGACATGTCAGACCAATCTCATTGAATTTTTGACTGGGTGACTAGGAGGTGGATCAGGGAGGGCAGTGGACATGGCCTATCTGGACTTCAGCAAGGCCTTTGACACTGTGCCACATAGAAGACTATTACACAAACTGGGGAATATGGGTGTGGGCAGGACAGTAGTGTGGTGGATAGGTAACTGGCTGGGTGGCAGGACCCAGAGGGTGGTGGTAAATGGCTGTCACTCCACAGAGGGAAGAGTGACCAGTGGGGTACCACAGGGATCAGTACTGGGACCGGTCCTATTCAACATCTTCATCAGTGACATTGCGCAGGATCTAGAAGGCAGAATTTCACTGTTCGCTGATGACACAAAGCTCTGTAACAGAGTGGACACACCAGAGGGTGTAGACAGAATGAGAAGCGACCTGCAGAAACTTGAAGAATGGTCAAGGGTTTGGCAGTTGAAATTCAATGCAAAGAAGTGCAAGATAATGCATATGGGGCACAAAAACCCTGGCACAATATATCAGTTGGGGGGTGAGGATATAGCATGCACCAAGCAGGAAAGGGATCTTGGGGTTGTCATCTCTGATGATCTCAAGGTAGTGAAACAGTGTGACAAGGCATCAGGTAAAGCAAATAGGATGCTGGGATGTATAGGCAGGGGCATCACCAGCAGGAAAAGGGAGGTCATAATTCCGCTATACAAGACACTAGTGAGGCCCCACCTGGAGTACAGTGTACAGTTCTGGAGACCATACCTACGAAAGGACATAGACAGGGTAGAGAAGGTTCAGGGAGGGCAACAAAGATGGTGCATGGATTGCATCACAAGTCCTATGAAGACAGGTTGAAGGAACTGAACATGTACTCCTGGAGGAGAGGAGGAGAGAGGGATATGATAGAGACATACAAGTATCTTACAGGGAGAAACAGGGTGCAGGAAAACACTATTTTTAAGCGAAAAGATGTTCCAGGACTAGAGGGCATGGGATGAAGTTGGAGGAGGACGATTCAGAGGAAACATGAGAAAGAATTTCTTCACAGAACGGTGGTGGACAAGTGGAACACCCTGCCAGAGGAAGTGATGGGGCTGAAACAGTCACGGATTTAAGAATGCATGGGATAGACATAAAGGAATTCTGCAGGTCAGGGGTAAGGGGAAACAGACTTCTAGGAAAACAAACTGAACTTACAAGCTCAAATGGGCAGACTGGGTGGGCCATAGGCCCTTATCTGCCGACACTGTCTATGTATCTATGTATAAAGTGGTAACGGAAAGATACTGTCCTTATCCGGATTGTATAGCTCAGGAGGAATCAATGGAACATTTTTTATTTTCTTGCTCTTATGCCACATGTTTATGGGAATTCCTGGCTACTAAATGGAATATGTCTTGGATAGTAAATATGGATTATGATACCTTGATTTTAGGTATTAAATTCCAGTTAAGTAGACATTATGATAGGGGAACATGGCACCTATTTTGTTGTTCTTTAATTTATTATTTATGGCAAGCTCGATGTCAGTGGGTCTTGTACCAAAGAAGGATGTCATATGAAACTGTTAGTATATTAATTACAGGGGTTATGGAAAGGATTTATGTTAAAGATTGTGTACGATCCACTTCTTGGCAGGTTACCAGTTGGTGGAAGGGATTCCCCATGTTTATTAAATATAAATAAATCCTTCTTTTTTTCTATATATATTTGTGTGATTTAACATGATGTGACATGTAATTGATTTCTTTATACTTCGTGATTGTTTTATTTGGTGTGCTTTAACACGGTTGATTATTATTTGTCTTTTGATGTTTGTACAATAAAACATTCCCCTACTCTTTTCGATAAGTGCCATGGGATCTTTAACATCCACCTGACCTACCACCAATCCAGTCAGATGGGACCTCGGTTTAACATCTCATCCGAAAGACGGCACCTCAGAAGTGCAGCACCCCTATCATGCTGCACTACAGTGTCAGTACTGGGATATTAACCTAAGTGCCAGATGTGGGAACTGAACCCACAGCCCTCTCACCTCCCTGCCTCAGAGGCGAGTGTGCTACCTACTGAGCCACTGACACTGAAATAACCCATAGAACTTCCCACCCCCCCAGACCTCAAGTGCTGAAAACCAAGAAAATTAAAATTAGATGCCCAAAAAGTAGGCATAACACCCATCATACTAACATACTAACATACTAAAATGCCAGCAGAATAGGCCTAATGGTCTTTCGTGTCTGCTCATTTGGTCAGCCCCCACCCTGGGTGCTGACCTTGCTGTCCCCCTCGCCTTCTCTGGCTTCTCCCTTCCCAGTTCCGGATATTCTTGCTGCATTGGATTTTGCTTCCAGAACCCTTCCCCTGTACCTGTCCCACCCCTCTTGAACCTCCACTGTCTCTGCCTCCACCAGCCCCTAGGCAGTGCATTCCATTGCTCCACCACCCTCTCAGTGAAGTAGCACCTCCTCCTTTCTCCCCTGAATCTTCCCCCCTCCAACTTCCACCCATGCCCTCTAGTGGCCCCTTCCTCCTTCCTTCGAAGCACCCTGACTGCTCCTCCCCTATTTACCCTCTTCATGTACCTGAAGACCTCTATCATGTCTCCCTGGTCCCTTCTCTCTTCCAATGTGTACATATTTAGCTCTTCGAGCCTCTCCTCATAGGTCCTGTCCCAAAGCCGCAAATCATTTTGGTTGCCTCCTCTGGACCATCTCCAGGAGGTTAATGTCCTCTTAAGTGTGGCCTCCAAACTGTACGCAGTACTCAAGGTGCGGCCTCACCAAGAAGTTATACAGAGGGAGTATCACTTCCTCCTTCTGGAGGTGATCCCCAGCGATGCATCCCAGCATCCTGTTGGCCTGGCTGCTGCCCTCCCACAAGTCTCAGAGTTGTTCATCTTGACATCCACCACCACCCCCAGGTCCCTCTCAGCCATCGAGACTTGTAGCATTTCCCAGGGTGTACACTTGGCCTGGGTTTCTGCCCCAGGTGGAGTAACTTGCATTTCCCTGCATTGAACCCTCAGCTTCCACTTTCTAGACCATCTTTCCAGAGCCTCCAGGTCCCCTGTAAGGCCACCCTCCCTCCTCCCCATCCACCACCGCCTCAGTTTTGAGTCATCTGCAAAGAGACTCATCTCACTCCTGATTCCTGTCCTTATGTCAGATATGTAGGCATTGAACAGAAGGGGCCCAAGGACTGATCCCTGTGGGACCCCACTAATGACCCTCCTTGGGGATGAGACTATTCCACCAACTATGACCCTCTGGGTCTGGCCCTGGAGCCAATTGCCTATCCATCTGATCATCTGGTTCCCCACCCCCATTTCTCCCAGCTTATCCAACAGGCCCATGTGAGGAACAGAGTCAAATGCCTTGCTGAAGTCTAGAAAGAGGACATCCACTGGTCTACCCAGGTCCAAGGCACTTGTCACCCAGTCATAGAACTCCACCAGGTTTGTCTGACATGATTTCCGGATGAATCCATGCTGTTCATCGTCCAGGCACCCTGACTTATCCAGGTCCCCCCTAGCCTCTCCTTGACAATGCCTCCATCACCTTGCCCACCACTGATGTCAGGCTGACAGGCCTGTAGTTCCCCTGCCACCTCTCTGATCCCCTTGTGGATAGGCACTATATGCGCCACCTTCCAGTCTTGGGGCACCCACCCTGTCCTCAGAGAGATGGTGAAAGCTCTGCCAGGGGTTTCGCCAGGACATCTGCAAGTTCCTTCAGCACTCTGGGATGTAATTTATCCGCCCCGGTGCTTTCTCCATCTTAAGGGAGCTGAGGGCTTCCTCACTCTCTCTGCTGTGATTTCCACTCGTACCTCTTCTCCCTGCTTAGCCCTCCCCCACCTGCTAGTGATGCCTCCTCTCCCCAGACCTGCCGATCAGTAAGGGTCCCCTCCTCAGTATCTCTGTCTCTCCCATGTATGATGCAACACCCCATTTTCCCTGGTGAAAACTGAGGTGAAGTACTCATTTAGTACCTCAGCCTGCTCCCCCGGTCTTGTGCCCATCTCTCTCCTGATTTAACTCTGCTAATCTGCCACTTTACCTTCATTTTCCCTGTGTATCTAAAGAACCCCTTGTTCCCTCTCCTAATTTCCCTGGCCAGGTTCTGCTCCTTCCTAGCCTTAGCCGCCCCTCACCACTCTAGTGGCCCTTCTAGCCATCAGCTCACTCCCCTCATCCCTTTCACCTCGAGCACTTGAATTGCTTATAGGCTGCTTTCTTTCCCTGCACCACCTCCTGGACCTCCCTGGTCCACCAACAGGGTTTTGGGCCCCACCATGATTGCCTTACTCTTGCACAGGTGCTGGTAGCATCCTGCACCCTCTCCTGATGATTTCCCACCTACTATCAGCGCCCATGTCTGACCCAATCCCATCCAAATGCTCCTTAAGGATCCTTCCCATTTCCTTAAAATCCGCCACCCTGAAGTCGACATTCTGGCCTTTGTGCAGCCTTCTACCCTCCTAGGTCCAGGCAGAACCAGACTGTGGCATGGTCACTCCCCGCCAATGGGTCCCTTACCTCCAGGCCCCCAATCTGGTCACTCGTCTGCCAGGACCACATCCAGTACCCGCGGTTCTCCCTGGTCGGTTCCCTCACCTGCTGAGTTAGAACGCATCTTGAAAGACATCCAACAACCTCTGTTCCTGGTCACAGAGGATGTCATAGTCTCCCAGTCTGTTCCTGGCATGTTTAAGTCCCCAGCACCACCACTGCTCTCTGCCCAGTCTGCAGTGTCTCCTAACATCTGCCACCAGACTGTCCTCCAGCTCCTCCGCCAGGGCAGGGGTCTATACACCACTCCCTATTTTACTCTCTTGCCCCTTGTTATCAGGGTGACCCAAATTGCTCCATGGTTCCCTCCGCCTCCCTACTCCCCCATGCCAATGCGGTTTTGACTATCATTGCTACCCTCCTCCCTTCCCCCTGTCCTTCCTGAACATAGTGTAACCTCCAGGTTCAGGTCCCAGTCATGTCTTGCGGTGGCCCAAGTCTCAGTGACCACTGCCACATCCACTGCTCCCTCAGTTAGCATCGCCTGGAGCTCAGGCATTTTATTGCCCAAGCTCCTGGCATTTAGCAGGACTACCTTCCACCCTTTCCCTACAGTTCCATTTCCCCTGCTCGTGTTCCCATGGGGATTCTGTTTTCCCCTGGTCTGCACTTTGCCAGTCAGCCTTTTCCTGCAATCCTCCTGGTCCCCAGGGGGTGGAGAGTCCCTCCTTTATCGGCACCCCTGACAGCCTTTTCTCCCATCCCACCCCTTCACAAGTTTAAACCCCACTTTTCACCAATGAACCCCTATTTTCAACTTAAGGATTCCTCCTCCAAATTGAGATGTAGTCTATCTCTAGCATACAGCTCCTTATCCTCCCAGGTCTCCCCCAATCCCCCATCAACCCATACCCTCTGGCCTCACACCACTCCTGAGCCACTGGTTTATCTCCCAATTTTCCTTTTGTGTTCCCCACTAGCCCTTGGCACTGGCAGGATTTCTGAGAAGGAAACTGTGCATCCTATGTCATGACAGACCCTGGCTGAGCTCCCCTGAATCTTGCCTGTATCTCTAGCTCGCTATTTCCCTCAATGTCATTTGTACCCAGGTGGACCAGTATGTCTGGGGAACCCCACAATCCTTTGCCAGCTGATATACCTTGTCGTTAGCCCTGTGCACCATTAGTCCAGGGAAGCATCTTGTTCTAACTGGCCAGGCTTCTCCTCCCTATCCCATTTGATACCCCTGATCATAGAATCCCCAACAGAGCACTCTGACCACCCTTTTCTCCATTTCCTTCCATGTCCCTCATCCTTTCACAGGCCCCTCCACCCAGCTGGCTCCTTGTTCCTCCCCTATCTAGGTGCCACATGCCACCCCTCCTTATTTACCATGGCCACCCCTCCCTCCAATCCTATGCCTCTCCTCCTCCTGAGTATCCTTCTGTACTTGCTAATTCCCCTCACTGCTCGCAACTGGTCCTTCTCCCCATCTCAAGCAAACTCAGCCTGGCTCATCCTCCCTTCCTTCCTGTCTCCATTTAGTTCCTCCTTGCTCGCTGTGCTCCCCTGGCCTAAACCCTCAGCTCCTTTACTGAATCCTCCTTGTACTTCTGGTCCTTCTCTTACCTTCCTCCCAACTGGTCCTTCTCCTGCGCTTCCTCCATCTTCCCCTGCCCTCCTGCTCTGATTCACTGCCTCCCCATTCTCCTGCATTCCAGGTCCCCCCCTGTTCTTCCTGCTATCTGGCCCCTGCCTCCTGCCTCCCACTCCCACTCCCTTTCCATCTCTAACCACCTCTGTCGTGGTTACATCACCCCCCTCATCCTTGAGCAGAAGAAGAGAATTGAAGCAGTTACTGAGTGTAAGGTCTGATCCACCTCCCCACCTTGCTTCCTTCTGTCCAGCCCTGGCCATCTGCCTACTTCCTTGAGAATGTTGTCCCTCTGTCCCCCCTTTGTGAGGGTCCCCACTTACCTGCCTGCTTCCTTGGTAGTGTCCTTTTGGACCCCATCTGCCAGGGTCCCTATGTGACCCCTGAGTATTCTTCTGCACTCCTTTCCCTATGCCCCCACCCCCAGTGCTTGGTGCAACCCTGTGGGAGATTCCCAGCCCCCTTCCCCAACCATACCACCCCCTTCCCTCAAAAGGATGGGCATCCCACCCCCAGATACAGTGCGTGATAACTTCAGTGCGTGCAGGTTCCCACCCCACCCTACCCCCGCCTCCCACCCCTACCCCTATACCCATAAAAGGAGAAGCCCAAAGTAACCAATAAGAACAAGAAATCCTCTCTCCATGTTAGCATTAACCATAACGAGTAGACTATATAGCTATTAAATAACAATGGGTGGGATATTCAGACTGCGCCAGTCCAGGGCGCAAGCCTGGGAGCAGCGCAACTGGGCTGAGCCAGGGCATGGACCAGGAGATATTCAATGGTGCTGCACCATGGCTCAGCACCACTGAATATGGTACTGAGGGCATACGCACTGCACCAGCGCAAGTAGCAAAAGGGGAGCAGGGGTCTGTGCCAGCGCAAGTGTGGTTGTGCTAGGTGCAGCAACTGCAATATTCAGCTGAGGGCATGCAAACAAGACCATTATGCATGCAAGGCACAAATGGGGCCATTTGCATGTCTTTATGGCCCCATTTGCATACGGTGGCCAATCCCTGATGACTTGTGCCTGGCGCCATGCCAGGCTGCAGCCTTCAGGGACCGATGCCTTGCTGCCCCTCGGCGATCTCCGCACCCGACCACCCAATTGTGGGCATACATATAATACATCCCTGGTGGTCCAGTGGACTGCATCCCAATGCCCGATCACAGGCATAAGTTGTTGAACACCCTGGTGGTCCAGTGGACAGTTTTCCAATGCTCAATCATGGTCATATGTTAACTGCATCCTTGGTGGTCCAGTGGACCACTGGCCATTACCCAATTGTGGGCATATGTTAAATAAGTCCAGGTGATCCAATGGACTGCATTCCAATGCTTGGTTATGGGCTCTGGTGAAGTATTTCCCTGGTGGGCCAGTGGAACCTCCCCAGTGCCCGATCATGGGCATTCGCATTGCATACCCTGGTGGTCCAGTGGTACCCCCTTCCCACCTGCCCACTCAGGCAGCCACCACCCAGCACCCCCCCATTAGCGGTGGGGGCAGCACCCCACCCACATGCCACCCGGCTGTCTGCCAACTGACAGCATACAGTACGCTATGAACACATTCATTCACATTCCAGGCCTGTGTAGTACAGTGCAGTCTGCATGCCTATTGGCCCATGCAGTGGACCAAGAGGTGTACAGATCCTACTGTATGCTGTCATTCAGCAGGCAGCCAGGTGGCATGCCGGCATGGTGCTGCCACCCACCACTGACTAGGGGTGCTGGGTGGCGGGGTCTGGTGGGTGGGTGGGGAGGGGGGCACTGTTGGACCACCAGGTTATGCTACATGTAATGCCTGCGACAGTGCTGGGGGGTCCACTAAACCACCAGGAACATATAATCACCGGAGCCCGTGATCAGGTGTTGAAAGTGGCCCACTGGAACACAAGGCTTTAACAGATGCCTGTGATCGGGCTTACATCACTCAGGGGGGTGCAAAGTTCTGGAAAGCTAACTTTGTCATAAGTTTCTGTAAGTTGTAAATTGTAAGTTGTGTTTTAAAATTGGTCTAACTCCTTAAGAACTTTCTGGAATAGAGGGACACAAATCCTTAAATCTTTCTGTGCTAACTGGAGACTGTTCTTGTGGGGAAGGGTCTTTGGCCAGTAACACAGCCAGCCAATCAAGGTTGTTTGCATTTCAGTTAATCTCTGTTTAAAATTCTCACTGAGGCATTTTAAGTCTTCTTTCTGGGGCAGAGGTAGCAGCTGAAGTTTGAAAATGTGGTGAGGTTCTGGAAAGCTAACTTTGTCATAAGTTTCTGTAAGTTGTAAATTGTAAGTTGTGTTTTAAAATTGGCCTAACTCCTTAAGAACTTTCTGGAAAGCCCTCCCGCCCACTGCTTGCATTATCCTTTCTTAAATACAGAACAGCCACTGGGGGTTGAGCTTAAAAGCTGGGAGGGAGGAGTTTAGGAGTTGCAAACTTCCCCTGTGAGCAAACTCTTAAGGCTAATAGGTGGGGAAAAGTTCAGTCACTCAGGTGTTGCAAGTTTAAAAGTCTTGGACTAGAGGGGAGCCTGGTGGCTCACCCAAGGAAACCTACTTAGAGGGGATTGGACCATGTCATTAGGGCGGGCATCTTTGGGAGGGTGGTGAGGTGCACAGGGTGTGGGACAGCCATGATACTGGACTGGGCTTGGAAGCTCAATGGTTGCCCAGTGTGCTACAAGCTGGCACAGCTTAGGGAGGAGGTTGAGGGGATTAGGAGACAGCGGGGAAGGGGAGATATGGTTAGGGAACAGGGCCGGGACTCTCCCATGGGGTTGCACCAAGCACTAGGGGTGGGAGCATAGGGATTGGAGTGCAGGAGAGTACTCTGGGGTCACATAGGGACCCTGGCAGATGGGGCCCAAAAGGAGGATACTACGAAGAAAGCAGGCAGGTAACTGAGGACCCTCACAGATGGGGGCCAAAGGGAGGACATTCTCAGGAAAGTAGGCAGATGGCTGGGGCTGGACAGAAGGAAGCAGTGGGGGAGGTGGATCAGACCTTAAGCTCAGTAACTTCTTCAATTCTCTTCTTCTGCTTGAGGATGAGGGGGTGATGTAGCCATGACAGGGGTGATTAGAGATGGCAATGGAGTAAGGGGCAGGAGGTGGGGGCTGAATAGCAGGAGGAACAGGGGGAACTTGGAATGTGGGAAAATTGGGGAAGCAGGGGATCAGATCAGGAGCACGAGGGGGTAGAGGGAGGAAAGCACAAAGAAAAGAACCAGTTGGGAGGAAAGGGCAAGGAGAAGGACCAGAAGTACAAGGAGGATACAGTAAATGGAGCTGAGGGCTTAGGCCAGGGGAGCACAACAAGCAAGGAGGGGCTGAACAGAGATGGGAAGGAAGGAAGGGAGGATGAGCCAGGCTAGTTTAGCAGATGGGGAGGAAGGACCAGTCGTGAGCAGTAATGGTGGGGGTAGCGAGGCACACAAGGGTACTCAGGAGGATGAGAGGCATAGGATCAGAGGTTAGGGGGTGGCTAGGGTAAATATGGAGGGGATGGCAGGTGGCACCCAGATAGGGGAGGATCTAGGAGCCGGCTGGGGGGAGGGGCTGGTAGAAAGGATGAGGGACACAGAAGGGGGGAATGGAGGAAAAGGGGCAGCCAGAGTGCTCCTGTTGGGTGATTTCATGATCAGGGGGATCAAATGGGATAGGCAGGGAGAAGCCTGCCTGGTTAGAACAAAATGCTTCACTGGACTAATAGTGCACAGGGCCAAGCATGAGGTGTATCAGCTGGCAAAGGATTGTGGAGGTTCCCCAGACATACTGGTCCACCTGGGTACCAATGACATTGAGGGAAATAGTGAGCTAGAGATACAGGCAAGGTTCAGGGAGCTTGCCAGGGTGTGTCATGATATAGGATGCACAATTTCCTTCTTGGAAATCCTGCTGGTGCCAAGGGCTAGTGGGGAACACAAGAGGAAGATTAGGGTGATAAACCAGTGGCTCAGGGAGTGGTGAGGGGCCAGAGGGTATGGATTAATGGGGGATTGGGGGAGACCTGGAGGATAAGGGGCTGTATACTAGAGATAGGCTCCAGCTCAATTTGAAAATAGAGGGGTTCATTGGTGAAAGGTGGGGTTTAAACTTGTGAAGAGGGGAGGGATGGGAGAAAAGGCTGTCGAGGGGGGTCTGATAGAGGAGAGACTCTGTCTCTAACCCCTGGGGAGCTGAAGGAATGCAGGAAAAGGCCGACTGGTAAGGTGCGAACCAAAGGAAGACAGAATCCCCATGGGAACACGAGCAGGGGAAATGGAAGTATAGGGAAAGGGTGGAAGGTAGTCCTGCTAAATGCCAGGAGCTTTGGCAATAAAATGCCTGAGCTCCAGGTGATGCTAACTGAGGGAGAGGTGGATGTGGCAGCGGTCACTGAGACCTGCGCAACCGGAGGGCACGACTGGGACCTGAACCTGGAGGGTTACACCATGTTCAGGAAGGACAGGGGAGAGGGAAGGGGAGGAGGGGTAGCAATAATAGTCAAAAACTGCATTGCCATAAGAGGAGTGGAGGATGTGGAGGAAACTGTGGATCACCTTGACAACAAGGGGAGACAAGAAAGTAGTAATAGGAGTGGTGTATAGACCCCCTGCGCTGATGGAGGAGCTGGAGGAGAATCTGGTGGCAGATGTTGGGAGACACTGCAAATTGAGAAGGGGAAGGGTGGTGGTCCTGGGGGACTTAAACACGCCAGGAACAGACTGGAAGACTATGACATGCTCGGTGGCCAGGGAACAGAGGTTGTTGGATGTCTTTCAGGATGCATTCCTAACTCAGCAGGTCAGGGAACCGACCAGGGAGGAGCGGATACTGGATGTGGTCCTGGCAGACAGTGACTAGATTGGGGGCCTAGAGGTAAGGGACCCATTGGAAGGGAGCGGCCATGCCACGGTCTAGTTCTGCCTGAACCTAGCATAGAAGGCTGCATAAAGACGGAGGTAACTGACTTCAGGGGGCTGGATTTCAAGGAAATGGGAAGGATACTTAAGGAGCACTTGGATGGGATTGGGCCAGACATGGACACTGACAGTAGTTGGGAAATCATTAGGAGTGGGGTGCAGGATGCTGCCAGCACCTGCACAAGAGTAAGATGAAAATACAGTAGGGCCCGAAAACCCTGCTGGTGGACCAGGGAGGTTCAGGAGGTGGTGAGGGGAAAGAATTCAAGTGCTGAAAGAGTGGAAGGGACCAAGGGGAGTACAAGCTGATGGCCAGAAGGGCCACTAGGGTGGTGAGGGCGGCTAAGGCAAGGAAAGAGCAGAACCTGGCCAAGGAAATTAGGAGAGGGAAGAAGGGGTTCTTTAGATACATTGGGGAAAAATGAAGTGTGAAGGGGCAGATTAACAGGATTAAAACAGGGGAGGGATGGGCACAAGACCTGGGGGAGCAGGCTGAGGTACTAAATGAGTACTTTGCCTCAGTTTTCACCAAGGAAAATGGGAGGGCTGCATCATACATGGGAGGAGATGATGAAACTGAGGAGGGGGTACCCTTACCAATCGGTGGGTCTGGAGAGGTGGGGCATCACTGGCAGGTGGGGGGAAGGCAAGGCAGGTCCTTATCTGCCATCAAATTCTATGTTTCTATGTTTCTATGTCAGAGAGAGTGAGGGAAGCCCTCAGGTCCCTCAAGACGGAGAAAGCTCCAGGGCCAGATAAATTACATCCCAGAGTGCTGAAGGAACTGGTGGATGTCCTGGCAAAACCCCTGGTGGAGCTTATTAGCATCTCTCTGAGGACAGGGTGGATGCCCCAGGACTGGAAGGTGGCACATATAGTGCCTATCCACAAGGGAGGATCAAGGGAGGTGTCAGGGAAATACATGCCTGTCAGCCTGACATCGGTGGTGGGCAAGGTGATGGAGGGCATTGTCAAGGAGAGACTGAGGGGGACCTGGAAAAGTTGGGGTGCCTAGACAAAAGACAGCATGGATTCATCCCAGGGAAATCATGTCAGACAAACCTTGTGGAGTTCTTTGACTGGGTGACGAGTACCTTGGACCTGGGTAGACCAGTGGATGTCCTCTTTCTTGACTTCAGCAAGGCATTTGACTCTGTTCCTCATGAGGCCTGTTGGATAATCTGGGAGAAATAAGGGTGGGGAACCAGATGATCAGGTGGATAGAGAATTGGCTCCAAAACCGGACCCAGAGGGTCGTGGTTGGTGGATAGTTTCATCCCCAAGGAGGGTCATTAGTGGAGTCCCTCAGGGATTGGTCCTTGGGCCCCTCCTGTTCAATGCCTTTGTCTCTGACATAAGGAAGGGTATCAGGAGTGAGATGAGTCTCTTTGCGGATGACTCAAAACTGGGGCAGTGATGGATGGAGAAGAGGGGAGGGTGGCCCTACAGGGGGACTTGGAGGATCTGGAAAGGTGGTCTAGAAAGTGGAAGCTGAGGTTCAATGCAGGGAAATGCAAGGTACTGCACCTGGGAGCCAGAAACCCGAGCCAAGTGTATACCGGAAGGGGGGAATGCTACAAGTCTCAATGGCAGAGAGGGATCTGGTGGTAGTGGTGGATGTCAAGATGAACAGCTTGGAGACTTGTAGGAGGGCAGCGGCAAAGGCCAACAGGATGCTTGAATGCATCGCTAGAGGGGCTCACCTCCAGCAGGAGGGAAGTGATGCTCCCACTGTATAACTGCTTGGTGAGGCTGCACCTTGAGTACTGCATGCAGTTTTGGAAGCCACATTTAAAGAGGGACATTGAACTTCTGGAGAGGGTCCAGAGGAGGACAACCAAAATGATTGGGGCTTGGGGCATAGGACCTATACGGAGAGGCTCGAAGAGCTTATTATGAACACATTGGAAGAGAGAAGGGACCGGGGGGACATGATAGAGGTCTTCAAGTACATGAAGGGGATAAATAGGGGAGGAGTAGTCAGGGTGCTCCGAGGGAAGGAGGGGGGCAACTAGAGGCATGGGTGGAAGCTGGAGGGGGAGATTCAGGGAGAAAGGAGGAGGAGGAGGTGCTACTTCACTGAGAGGGTGGTGGAGCCATGGAATGTGTTGCCCAGGGGCTGGTGGAGGCAGAAACGTGGAGGGGACAAGAGGGTGGGACAGGTACAGAGGAAGGGTTCTGGAAGCAAAAACCAGTGCAGCGAGAATATCCAGGACTGGGAAAGGAGAAGCCAGAGAGGGAGAGGGGGGCAGCAAGGTCAGCTCTCATGGTGGGGGCTGACCAAATGAGCAGACACGAAAGACCATTAGGCCTATTCTGCTGACATTTTAGTATGTTAGTATAAATAGCGAATTAAAAAAAGAAACAAGGTCTAGATACAAGCTGCTGGCTGTCTGATTATGAGGGCTGCAGTCATACTAGAGAATCCATTCTGGCAGAATTAGTAACAACTACAAACCATCAGAGTAGAACAAAGCATACAATAAACTCACTCCAAAGGATACAGGACTCTGTGGTTGGATGA
The DNA here is from genome assembly GCA_016271365.2 of Neoceratodus forsteri. NCBI lineage: Eukaryota > Metazoa > Chordata > Ceratodontiformes > Ceratodontidae > Neoceratodus > Neoceratodus forsteri. The sequence goes on from JADMNL010000032.1 coordinate 186,524,310, forward strand.
TGTAAAAGTCAGCTCACATTCGTCCTAAAACCGGGACTCCAAGGGGATGAGCAGCAAAACATGGAGTGAGACAGAACAATCCTTAGTCCCCCTGCCTGGTCACATGGAGGTTTGCTCAAATGAGTGTGCCACCCGATAAGGATCCATGAGCCACCCAGAGCACAAGTAGAGCCATCAGACCCATAAGAAAAAGAAAAGCAGAACAACAACCAGATGGGAAGCCCTGCCATCAAGGCCCACCAAGGAGGAGTGTCCTATAAGATCCAGGTCTTAAAAAAAAGGATGCATACAGAAGTCCCTGTTCAGCCAGGACTGCTCCAACCAGGGATCTAGGAAGAGTTATGGGTGATAACCAAAATACCACTAAAGTCCAGAGGGTAACAGTTCCTGGAGAAGTTGAGCAAGGACTCATCGGACAGGTTCCCAGTTTTTCGCTGCCCCATAATCCAAAGGTGTCAGAAGTAGGGTCCCCAGTCAAGCAGCCATCACAGAAAGTAAAAGCCCAAAATGAAACTCCATGGGGGGAGGGCAGCAAAGCAGCTCACAAAGTACACCATAGTTCCAGATACCAAACAGCAGGAACCTCAAATTAATGTCCATGCACTATCAGCGGAAGCCAAAAGATATCCTGAACCATAAAACACTAGCCTCTGCAGTCCTTAAATAGGTCAGGGAGAAAGGATTTGAGGTCCTTTAAGGTGAGATCCGCCAAGTCACATGTGTGCCAGGTACCATTGATGATGACTTGCAACCTCACAGGGTACAAAACTTTGAAGTGGATGGCTGCAGCCAGGAGTTTGGTGACGATGTGGTGATATGCCACCCATTTTTGTAGGGTGGCAGCTGGCAAATTTTGAGTTATACACAGACAAAATCCTTCCCACATTATCTCTTTCAGTTCACAGACTTTATTTAGAATGTGTTGCTTCTCAAGATAATTCAGAAATTCCAGGATTAGAGGGTGGGGAGGTGACTTTTCTGGAGGACGAGGTCTCAGGAGCGGTGGGCCCTGTCTATAACCTAGGCAGCATTGTGTGGAGAAGGTCCTGCAATTTCAGCCAGTAATTTTTGAACAAACAGGATAGTGTTGGCACCTTCTTCGGATTCAGGGAGGACACAAATTAGAATGTTGTTTGACTCCTCCCTTCTAAATCCTCCAATTTATCATCAAATTTACCAACTTTTTGGCGGATGGTATACAAGGGTAAAGACGATCTCACCACCACTCCAGAGAGACCACACAGGCATCTATATTTCCCATTTTCATACTGAGTTCCCCAAGATCTTTCCGGAGTGATTGAAGTTCAGCTGTGAGCTCTGCAAGAGAGTCCCTAAAAGGGTTAAATTCAGCCATAGTATGCAGTTCAGTTAACGGGGTCATCCCCGCGGTAGCAGCTGAAGACTTCCCGGCTGCAGCAGTTTGACCCCTGGACTTTTTGGAAGCCTTGTCCGGGTTAGCATGTGGTGTATGCCATGGGAGGCCTGCCGCATTTCTGCATCCTTCTCCGTTGGTCTGTCAGAAGTCAAAACCACACCAAAGTTGACCAGATACCATCCGGAGCTATAATCCACCAAAATGATCAGTAAGAGTGAGGTAAGTAGAAAAAAAATAATGATATTTAATCAGTATGAAGTGGGAGCAGCTGGCAAAAGCTCTCACTCGGACTGCTGAATCACGTGACTCCTTGAACGCACACTTTTACCTAGACAACTCTGCTCCCTTCCTTCAACAACTTAGTGAGGATATGAAAAGGTGGTCATTCTTGCCCCCTTTTAAATGCCAGAATACAGGCAATAAAAATGAATGCACTCCCTTGATACTTGTATGTTTTTCAGTGTGCCCTTGTATACTTACCTAAACTCTGATCAGCAGAAATGCTGAAGCTGATTTTTAAATTCATATGGGAAAATGCAAAACCCCGAGTCAGTAGCACCTTATTTTTAGCAAAAGAATCTTTGGGGGGTGGGCAGTTCTGGCCTTTGAAGAATACTGAATAGCTGCTCAGATCCATGGGGCATTCCTTTGGAATGACCCACATTTCCTGGTGAATTTGAAAAACATAGGAGAAAAAACAATTGAACTGTGATCCCTTACAGTTCTTGTATATGACCAGTCCGCTCATAGGAAAAAGATGAAATCCCCCTGTGCAGCCCTTGAAGTCACATTTAAGACATGGGAATGGTTCTTTTCTACCCCCAAATGACAGGACAATTATGAAGGTATAAATACCTAGTGTGGGACCCTGATTTCCCCCTTAAAAAACTGGACCCCTGGTATATTAGATAGGCATGACAAGCACTGGGATTTCCACATTAGATGCTCACTGGAAAGGTAGTTATGTCTTTCAAAGAATGTAAAGGAGAATTTGACTGGTCCGACAAAGATAGCTTTCAATATTTCCACCAGCAGGCCTTTATTCAAATAAGGCTGAGAGAGTCTTGGGAAGATGCAACAGGTGCTCAGAGTGATCCCACATTGGGGCACTTAATCTACACTGGGGTTCAGAAGTTAAGCCATCTCCAGTATTTACCAATACTTACTGATCCCCAAGAGATCTATGGCCTCACATCCAGTCAATAAATGGGAGCAAGAAACAGGGTTTACCTGCTCAATATCGACACCATTTTGTGAGGAACTTAATCAAAAACTAAAAGGCCTTGTTACTATAGCTATACAGCTGCATTTTCAGAACCTGATTCTGGGGCTCTCAACCCCAACAATGAAGGGAGTGATCTCCTTAAACATTTGATATGTTTGCATTGCAGTAATAGGTAAGGCAATAACCAGGGAATGGTCACAGGTGGAACCTCCAGCATTGACCTCCCACCTCTCAGAGTGAGTGGATTCTCACAGAGGTAATTCTAGGTGCTTCCAAGAAACTTTAACTGGGTTGCTGCTACAACCCCTCCCCCCCCAGGAGGTATGCCAGGCCTCTCTAATTTCCTAAATGGTATGAAGAATGTGACACCCCAAAGAGACACAATAGTGTTTGGGGATTTCAATCTCAACTGTCTGGATGACATATCATGGGACTATTCTAGTGCACTGAAAGAACACAACCTAGAGCAAATTATCTCCTCCCCCACCAGACACAACACTCACACACAAAAATCACTCCCTGATTGACTGAGTCATCATTAACTGTGTCGACTCTGTCCTCCAAGTAGGAACTATGTCTGACTCCATAAGTGACCACACCTCTACCTATGCTATTCTGTCCACCAAATCTGTCCACTCACCTCACAGACTCCTATCCTTCAGAAACTTTAGCTGCCCAGACCCTGGCCATGTCCTCAGTAATGTTAGGGCAATTGATTGGTCAACCTTCTACAGCCTAAACAGTGTATCTGATGCGGCCACTTACCTTACATCCAAACTCTCACACCTGCAGGATGTTCATTTCCCAGTTACCACCAGAAGAGTATGAGGGGGCTGTACCCGCAGGAGTCAAAGGAATTGCTGACACTTATGAAAGCCCGGGACAACAAATGGAAAGCCTACAAGGCTACGCCCTCTACCCTCCTCTGAAATGCCTACAGACAGCTGCACAATACCTGCAAGCAGACTGCTAGATCACTCAAACGTAAATTCTTCATTAATCAACAGAAAGAAAACCTTGGCTAACCATGCAATTTCTGGGCCTCCATTGGGTCTATCCTTAACCTGAAGTCCAGGAGTCAACTAACATAGCTGTCATCCTCCCCTCTGGTCCTATCTCTGACCCCACAGAGATTGCAAATATCTTCAACATAAAGTTCTCAGACTTACCCCCCTATCTAGGCAAGCTCCCACAGCAGGCATCCCCTGCCCTGAACAACCCACCTCCCACTGCACCCTCCTCTGCCACTACTCTACCCCCTCCATTCCACTTCAAAGTCATTGGGCATAGAGACACTGTTAAGCTCCTAAAGTCTCTCCCTGCCACAGGCAGTCCTGGCAGTGATGGGCTATACCCTGCTTTTCTTAAACTCATTGGCCCTGCATTGATTAAACCCCTCATCTTCCTCTTTAACCTCACCCTCACATCCTCTACAGTTCCCGACTCTTGGAAACATGCAAATGTAGTTCCTGTTTTCAAAAGCAGTGATCTTCAAACCCCTGATAACTACAGGCCCATCTCCCTGCTCCCTCACCTGAGCAAACTGCTTGAAAAAGTTGCACACCTCCAGTTCTCAGAGCATCTTGAAAAGTATAACCTCTTGTGTCCTCTCCAACATGGTTTCCACAAGCACCACAGCACCTCCTCTTCTTTGGCCCTTTTCTCAGATCACGTGCTGCGAAATATGGACCAAGGCAAAGCCACAGGAGCTGTCTTCATAGACCTATCAAAGGCTTTTGACCTTGTAGACCACCACCTCCTTCACTCTACCCTGTCTCTCTTTGGCTGTTCCAGAGAAACAGTAGCCTGGTTCCACAGCTATCTATCCTATCGGTCTCAGTCCGTCATCATCAACAGAGCCTCCTCTGCAGCCCTTCCCATTCACACTGGAGTCCCCAAGGTTCTATACTTGGGGCCCCTACTCATCTCCATATTCATTAATGCACTCCCTAGGGAAAGCCTCAGCTGCTAAGCACTCCTCTAAGCTGATGATCTGGTTCTCGACCATAGCGTCAAATCCATCGAGCCCATCTCCTCTATCCTTACACACAATGATGGCTCTGCTCGTAAATGGTTCCTAGCCAACAGACTTCTAGTCAATGAAAAGAAGACTAAGTCTATGCTTTTTGATTCAAAACCTTTCCTTGCCAAAGCCACCAAATCCAACTCCTCCCTCCTAGTAAGCACCCCAGCAGACCCCCCCTCTTGAAAATGTCCCATCTTTTAAATACTTAGATGTCACTCTTGATCCCTCCCTCTCTTTCATTGAGCACGTTAACAACACTGTGTGGAGAATTCACCAGAAATGTGGTGCTGCTTACTTCCTATTGGCTGAAGCACGCCTTGCCATCGCCCAAGGCAACCTTTTTCCTCTACTTGACTACTGCTCCCATGTCTACTCCCTCGTATCCCCTACCTTGAAGTCAAAACTAAACACTACCTACAACTCTATCTGTCGTTTCATCCTTCAAGCTCCCCAGCAGACCCACCACTGCACTCTTTCCCAATCCCTGGGCTGGCTCCCTATACAAGATCACTTTGACTATGCCATGGGCTACCTAGTGGATAATGCGCTATGGTACCAACACTTATCCCCCTACTGTCTCCTCCTGACCAACAGAGTAGCTCCTAGAACACTCAGGGCATCCTTAACCCCACCTCTAGAGGCTCCCTGCATTTCCATGGTAATGGGACACAGACCTTTCTTCATCTCCACACCTTCCCTATGGAACAAGCTCCCACAGTCCATCTGATCATCCCCTTCACACCTGGCTTTCAAACAGGCAATGAAACACTGGCTCCTGGATGGTGCAAACTGCCACTGTGTCCGGTAATCAATACTTTGACACTTTGATGCCTACGTCTCCCTCCCATTGTCTCCAGCCCTCCTCCCATCTCCCCTCTCATCTCTGTGTCTCTCTAAACCCACATAAACCTGTTGGTAGTTTCTGACAAAACAAACCCACTCAGCTCTACTGTTGGCCCTGCTAACTGATCTCACTTCTTACTCCTATAGCCATGTATGTTCTTCTGCACCTTGTGTTTTCCTTTATCTCATGTCTCCCACTGCTGCTTATGGCTCTACTTCCCACTATGTGTGTCTGGCCTTTGCCTGTCCTATGCCCTTTGTACTATTACTTTGTTTTTTTCCATACCACCTCATGCCCGAGGTGTGAATTTACTGCATGGATTGTATCTACTTGTATGTGCTGCTGTGATCTCTGTATTGACTGCCACACTGTGGCCCGGGTCGTGACTGAAAACGGTCCTCTGGATCAGTGCACTTCCCCGATAATCAAAGACATAAATAAATAAATTAATTAATAAATGCATAAATAAACAGATTGGCTAAATATAGTTGAGAACATAGCAGAAATAGAATGACTGATTTACCAGGTAGAAGACAGAACAAAAAAAATATAGTGCGATTGGCTAGATAGAGTGTAACTGCTGCAGGCCACCCAGATCCAAGGGAAGAGGAAAGTGACTAACAACTCTGCAGGCCCTGTGTTTATTTACATAACCCAAGCAAGGACAGGGACACTTTGAAGACCTATTGGTAGTGTCGGCACAAAGTTGGAGTGGATCTGGCACCCCCTCACCACAAGGAGCCCAGACTGGGACTATGCTGAACCACAGGAAAGCACTGTAGCCTCATGGTGTTAGTAGTTTTAGTAAACGTATTTTTGTAGTTCTATTATATTTCTTAATCATAGGACTGAGTGCAGTTAAAAATGTAAGGAAATTCATTCTGTGAAAATAATGTATTGTTACTACCACATACCGGTTAGAAAGCTGTATGTACTCAGTGTGAATTTCCTGACCATACCCTAGTATATACTTACATCTAATCTTCTCAATGAAGTACGTATAAAAAAGGAATTCAATGCCGAAAAGTGTAAAGGGATGTGCAAAAGGAACAAGAGCCCCAGGACAGAGTACTGGATGAGGGGTTAAGACAGACACTACTTTTAGGGAAAATGGCCCAAAGTTATTATAAGTGACTCCCTTAAATGGTATAGCAACTGTGACTATCACTACAGTATGGCAAATAGGATGCTGGGGTTCACTCGGAGGGTTACTGACAGCAAATGAAAGAAGGTAGTACTACCTCTTTATAGATCACTGGTGAGCCACATCAGTAGCACTGTTCCCAGTTCTGGAGTCCTTATCTGAGGAACGATAAGACCAGGCTGGAGATGTTGCAACATATGGTATCCAAAATGAGTCAGGGCTAAGCAGGGCTGATCTTATTAGGATCAGCTTAAAGAGCTGGTGAAACGTTCAGGACAACTTTAACAAAACCTAATATTTAGACACAGTCCCGCTTGTATTTCCCATTAGTGCTATATTCCTCCTTCCCATTATTTATTACTGAGGTCATTTGTATGATTTAATTGTTTAATTAGTATTTCAGAAAGACCTTTGAGTGTGAGCTCTTTTACAAAGGCTCCACGTCAGGATGGACAATAAGACAATACACATATTCAGTGGTTACAGAGGCCTGATCGTTAGGCATTAAAGAATGATTACATGACAATTAGACAAATAGGAGAAAAAAAACTGAGCAGTTGTAATTGAATACTAAGCTATTTCTAATCAGTTGCCCTAGGTAGCACACCCCTGGAAACCTCCAAATCCGTTGATAGACTATGGCAAAGTAACTGCATAGGGTTTAATGCTATCCCAGATGGCGAGAGGCTGGGTGACGGTGAAACAAGGGGGATTGGGTTTGAAACCAACTGCAGAGAGTGAGAGGTGGGGGATAGTGAAACAGGGGCTATGATGGGGCAGCTCCAGAGGGCTTTGTTGAGTATGGTGTGTGTGAGGGTTGGGAGGGGCAGTACCAAGTGCATTTAAAGAGGACTGATAGCTTTCTTAAGCCCTTGGCTAGGCTGGAATGGAGGCAGGGTTCTCTAGGTAGCCCTGCTGGGTGTTACCTTGGGGGTAGGCCTATCAAGTGGGGCCTGAGAAGCAGGTGCATTTTGAGTTAGACATTAGGTGCTGTTTGAGGCCTACTTTGAATTGAGACAGGCTGTTTGTTTGTAATTTCATCGGGAGTTCGTTTACCCAGAGGGGGGCCCGATAGGAGAAAGCACGCTGCCCTAGTGAGGTTCAATGGAAAGGTATGGACAGTGCTCCATTCTTCCGCGCTCTGGTGATGGGTGTCGAGAGAGAAGCCCCGAGCAGGTTTCCTATACAGGGTAGGGTTTTTTTGAGTAGTGCTTTCTTTCCCAGGAGGCAAGTTTGGTATTTGATCCTGCCTTTTAGGTTAAGCCAGTTTGTACGCTCATACAGGGTGCAAGTATGAGTGTAGTGATCTGCACACAGGGTGAGGCGGCATGCCTTATTGAGTGCAATTTGGACCCTTTTGAGCACTGTATCAGTAGCAGCTCCATAGACCAGCGGCCCGTAGTCTATCTATGAAAATAGGATATTTGCTCCTGAAGAGTTTATATATTCCTGTTGCTTTCTCCCTACCTGAAGTCATAAAGCACTGCTTGCAATATCATAGCTACTCCCATAGCAACAGACTGTGATGTCACAACAGAGGATTATGACTTGAAGCAGGGAGTAAGCTATGGAGGCAGATGGACTCTGAAGGAACTCTAAGGGATAAAGAGTATATATTCATGCAAATTTCCTTAGTAATAAGTAATGTGGAGGAGAAATATATACAATATAAATGTATTGCAGGCAGAATTGTGCCTAATTATTATGTTTTATAAAGTTTTCTTTGAGGTGTCAGTAGCTCTTTTAGGCACTGAACATGTAGTCACTGGAGACCAGACAGGAGAGGTGAATTACGATGGAGACCTTCAAGTTCCTGACAGGAATAAACAAGGTGAACTGCAAAGAGCTATTTGACAGGAATAGAGGATCAGGGACATGGGGACATGAGTGAAAACTGGCAGGGAGAGGTTCTGTATGTGAATGAGATCATTTTTAGTTAACAATGAGGGTGACTGAGCTGTGGAACAGTCTGCCAGTTGATATGAGCACCACCAAGAATGGTTTCAATCAATTTTGGGACAGAGTGATGGTCTTTATAGTTACTCAGGGCAGTAGCAGTAACATGGGAAATGGGGGTGGGGGGGATAGTGTGGGCTAAAATCCTGTATAGACAAAGCTCTTAGGGAATGACAGGGTGTTATTTATTTATTTATTTGCTTTTGGTAACCGGTTAAGTGCACTAGGCAAAAATCCTGCCTATTTTCAGGCATAACCCAGGAGAGTACAACATAACAATATAGCAATATAATATTTAACAATATAACGATATAACAATATAATGATATAACAATGCAACATCAACAAACAATCAGTTTCAGAAGTTTAGTTTATTGTTCTAGGAATTATTACCTTTGAGCCAATGGCTGTTTTACAAAGGTTCCACGTCAATTAAGTACAGACAAATCAGGTTACATAGAATGGCACAACAATTTGTGTTGTGTCAAAAGCCAGTAAAATATAATCAATTAATAACAAACTTTTGTGCACAGACAGGTAACCAATAAACACTTATCATACAAAAAAAAATCAAGCCAGTTGAGGGAAAAATCAAGTAGAGAAATATACAGATAGAGAGGGTAAGACAAGGTGAGGGGAGCAGACAATAGCAAGAGAAAATATTCTAGCACATGCCTGTGTAAAGTAATGGACCAGAGTGGGTAAATGATAGAAAAAGATTTAATCAAGGCAGTCACAGGAGCTGGAAGCAGTGAGGTGAGAGTATAGCCTAGATTTGAAAGCACCTAGAGAGGTGGAGGAGGTAATAGGAGTGCTGAGGGCATTTAGCCAGCTGGGGGCATGATAGGCAAATGATCTTTGACCCTGAGCAGTCTGGCAATGGGGGACCTGGAGAGGCTGATGTTCTGATCTTCTGGTGAAACAGAGGCTGGAAAACTGTCCACGAAACACAAATGCAGAGGCAGCCACAGTAGATTATATACCACATGGATAACAGCAACAGTAGTGAGGTTATTGCAGTAAACAATTTTTACAGAAAGGAAGGTTGATATTATTGCAGCATGCAATTTTTACAGAAAGCAAGGTTAACAAATCATCAGGCCTAGCTGAGGGAGAAAAACAGGCAGGTAGGCACGGATTACAAAAAGATACATAATAGTACAGTTACCAAGACATTAGGTACAGAAGAAAGAAACAAACAGTTATTGACTCTTAAGCAGAAGACAAAATCCCAAAAGTGGGCAAGGCCACAAACAAGGACAAAATAGATAGACAGAACAGAAGTTATGTGCTGTCACAGTTGTCAAGAGCTATGAAGTGGGAAAACAGATCATGTTTAAATGAAGGGTGAGATGTGGAATTCTTGACATGGACGGGGAGAGAGTTCCAAAACCTAGGGGCAAAGTAGGAGAAAGCTTGCTCGCCCATTTTCATGGAGCAAGGTAGAACAGAGAGTAAGAGGGAGGTAGAGGACCTAAGGGAGCGAGAGTGAGAGGCCGGGGTAAGCATGTTCCCCAGGGTGGAGGGACAAGGAGATCTGGTTAAGGAGTCAACAAAACACCCTAGTGTGTATGAACAGAGAGCAACTAGAGACAGCCAGTTTAAGGCAAAATAGAGAAGACAGTGATGGGTTAGGTGAGGAACAGATAGGGCAAATCTACAGATATTGTTGTAGGATGTGTCCCATTTGTGAAGAACCCCCACTTTGGCATGAGATATATAACGAGGGGGCATATAGCAGTTGAGGGAGAAAAACACCTCTCGCTACTGAGATTCTAGCAGCCGAAGTGAGTGAGTGACGCACCCTGTAGGCTGCATCAATTTTGGTGCCTACCAAACGTCAAACCACATTAACGTGCGCAGAAAAGTCCAGTGCAGGATCCAGCGTAACCCCTACATACTTGAAGGCTAAATGTTGGAGACAGCTGCCCCATCGCAGTAGCAAACCAGGAGCTTAGGGAACTCAGTGGGCACCTTTCTAGGGGACCCAAAGAGCATGACCTGTGTCTTGGATATGTTTAGGACTTGGTGGTTGGATGAGAACCAGGATTGGAGGGTCTGAAATATGAGGGAGAGATGTAGATTGATGTCAGCAATAGACTTGGAAGCCAAGTAAAGCACCAGGTCATCAGCATACATGAGAATGTTGCAGTGAGGAGGAGTATGGATGTCACGGATGAAGAGGGAGAAGAGTAGGGGACCAAGGATCGAACCTTGTGGAACACCACAAATGATAGGGGTGGGGTAGGAGAGAGAGACTTACACAAACAGACAGTCTGAGAATGATTTTCTAGGTAGTTGCGATACCAGAAAAGGGTAAAGTAAGAGACACTGAAAGTATGCAGCTTGGCAAGTAGAAGAGGGTGATTTACCACATCAAACACTTTAGAGAGGTCTATGAACACAGCCCCAGAAAGTAAATCCTTGTCCATGTTGTTTTTAAAGTCACTGGTTAGCTGAGTAAGAGCTGTAGCAGTGCTGTGGCCAGCCCTAAAGCCATGTTGAACTGGGAATAGAAGGTTAAATTTGAGGAGGTGACCAGAGACCTGCCGATGAACAAGTTTCTCAAGTAGCTTACTGAGTGTGGGCAGTAGAGAAATGGGCCTGTAATTTGACATGATTCTGTCATCCCCTTTCTTAAAGGCAGGAATGGTTCTGACAACTTTCCAGACCAAGGGCACAGAGGTAGAACTGATGGAGAGATTGATAAGCCTGGTTACATGTACTGCAAGGAAGGAGGCAAACTGCCTTAGAATCCTAGGATGGATATCATCAGGGCCAGTGCTTCCATTAGAAGGAATGGACCTTAGTAGCTTAAGTACCTCTTGATGCATGACCGATGACAGCTCAAGTGCAGGGGGAGCAGTAACTAGTGGGGGAGGGGACACCTGAGAAGTGACAGTAGGAGAATGAGAGGGGATGGATAGAGTAGAACATAGGGAGTTAACAGCATTAGGTATGGTAAGAGGGTTATTGCAGTGAGTATCATTTGTTAACATTTCATTTGCTAAAACCCACACCTGTGATCTCTGTGCAAAGGCTCACTGGTTAAAACTCTCTGGTTGCTTAAAATATCAATCCTGCATCCTGGCCAAAAAGATCTGTTTTGGTCAGCTCCCGACTGGGGTCCAACAACTCCTAGTTCCCAGCACTAATCCCAGGCCCACCAGAAATTCGGAACTGCAGTCCTTCCTGACTCCATAATGTCTGACATCTCAAGGATAAAGGTCCTTTGCCTATCGGGTACCATTGTGGTTCAGCTCCCTCCATGAGAACATTATTAGCCTGCCCACTCTGTGGACCTTCAAAAAGAACCCGAAGAATCATTTAATACCGAAATCTCTATGTATCTGCCATTGCTAACACCTAGCAAAGGCATCTCCTACCATCTGCCCTTCTGCCAAACAGATCTCTCTCTCTCTTTTGGACACCCTGCATTTGGGGCTCAGCCCTCCACTCTGTCTCTCCAGCACTTCTATGCACTAACCCCCTTGTGCTACTGACAACTAACAGGCTCCCTGTTGGGCACAGTTATCTCGTCTGTTTCTATATGTATCTGACTGTGTTTACTTATTCCAGTTTTAGTTTTTGCTGTATTTTTTTATATTCCTTTGTTTAAAGACCAAATGTACCTAAATGTTCTCATTCTAATTCTATTGCCTTGTTTATCCCAGTCCTCTGTATAATCACCTACTTGTTCTAAATGTACTAACGTGGAACCTATGTAAAGAGCTGTGAGCTCAAACGGTTAATCTGAGATCAGAAATAAAGAAATAAAAATATAAATTTGGAGTCATAGGCTTGTTGTTCCCCAGGATCTCCTTAATTTGTGACCAGTAGCATTTAGGGTTCGAAGCAGGGGACCTGAGAAGGTTCTGGTAGTAAACGCTTTTGGCCAAGCAAATCTCCATTTTACAGGTGTTATGTAAGGACCTGTAGGCTTCAAAGTCAGCTTGAGTTGAGGAGGACTTCCAAGCTGACCAGAGTTTTTTCCTACGTATTAGCAGCTGGAGTAGAGGGCGCTTAAGCCATTTAGTGACTTTGCAGTTTACCCTACTTGTGGAGACTGGAATATGAAGGTTCTGAAGAGAGAGTAGGGTATCGTTGAAGTATTCAGCTGCAATGTTAATGCCATCAGTCATATAGAGGGGGACCAGTCAACCTTGTTAAGATCATGCTGAAACACAGAAAGGTTGAGTTTGGAGATGTTTGAGAAAGATAAGACTTTAGACGGGAAGGAGGGGAAGTGTCACAAATGCAGAAGACTGGACAGTGATTGTTTATGGAGTCAGGAAGAACTCCTGCGGAGGGGAAGTCCTCCTTCCTATTTGTCAGGATCCAATCGATGAGGGTGGTACAGGAACCACTACGGGAGATCCTGGTTGGGGCCTGGATAAGTTGAGAGAGGTTTGCCTTACTTGTGATAGAGATAGGAGGGAGTAACTGGGCCCAGCCCAGTCCTGGTTAAAGTCTCCCAAGCAGATTACTTCACTTTTCCAGGACAAAGAGGGCACATGTTCTACGAATTCTTCCAGACCCAGCCTTGAGTTTCTAGGAGGTATGTACACGCAGAAGATGTGGATTTTTTTAACACCCCCAAGTAACAGAAGTGAATGTAGTACCTCACAATTAACCAGAGGGGGACATTGTATGAAAGTTATAATGAGATGCGACTTGAAGTACAGTGTCAGGCCCCGCCCTCTCTTGGAGTTAGAATGATTAACCCAAAGCAAATTATAACCTAGTATAGCGCAGAGTGAGTCAACAATTGAGGGTTTCAGCCAGGTTTTCAGAGAGGGCTAGGATGTCAGGGTTATTAGAGCTAACCCAGGCCTCAAGCTCAGGAAGATTAGCAGTAAGGCTTTTAATGCTTAGGTGAGCAAAGGAGAGACAGGATGATTGAGGCCAACAATAGGAAGGGTGAGACTGAGATTTGGTAGTAGACATAGAAGGACCCGGATTGCTCTCAACATCTCCCGCAATGGTAAGGGATATGGTAATTTTCCAGAAGGAGGCAATCATGACAGCATTAGAGATGCTCCCATGGGAGATAGAATACCTTCGCAAGAAATTTCTGAGTAATACCTCAAGGAGTTTATTATTGAGCCCTGACATAGGTACAGAGTTAGGGGTGGGGTCAGAGAGTAAGTTGGAATAATAGAAGTTATCAGTAGAGTAAAAAAGGTGAAAAAAGGGATACTCGGTAGGGCCTGTTACTAGTGATAGAAAAAACATGGCACCTTGGATTAGCAGGAGGGGGTAAATATACCTGAAATACATGGTAAGAAAGGATAATGGGCAAGTAGGAGGTAGGGAGGAGAGAACAGAAGGAGAGGAGAATAAAGGGAGAGATGGAGAGCAGATAGGCTGAAAGGGGTATAGGTAGAGAATAAGGGAGCAAAAGGGGGAAAGTAGTGGGAGGCAGGAACACCATGCAAAAATGAGAGAAAAAACAAAGAAAGAAATAGAAAGACAGCCAGGACAGCCAGAGGGAGATGAGGAGAAGACAAAATCTCCCAACAGGAGAGATAAGCATGGGCAAGCACTGGGAACCAAGGGAATGCAACATCTACTTGATGTCCAGGCACCCAATAGTGAAGATCTAAAAGACTGAGTAAATAAGAATCAAGGGAGATAGTAAAAAGTATAATACATGCTAGCATAAGGTATAAATTAAGCCAGCTAAGTGTGAGAGGGTATTGGGGAGGTGGGTGGGGAGTAGCTGTGAAGTGACTGCGGGGATCAGCCTGGCAGCACAGCAACTGCAGACTCAGTATTAAATCACTCCGTGAGCTCCGATTTAGATTTAAAGGCAGCTGATATTAAATCACACAGTGTGCTCCCATTGAGATATAAAACAGCTAAGAAATGTTTTGGTGCAGAGATATTATAGCACAGATCAGAGCAGCTAGCATAGTAAAAATCACTAGTGTGAGCTCCAATTTGAGCTCCAATATGGAATTAAAGGCAGCTGTAAAATTTAGGAGAAGCCAGCAGTGCTCCCTCCGATGGCTGGAGTTCAGTAAAATCTCCAGGGGCAATTTCTACCAAAAATACTTTTAAATACGAACAAGGTTCCTGTTTAAAGAGTCCTATGTTGCAATATAGATGTAAAAATGTACGGTCATTAGCCGGATTCCAAACCTAGATGCCCCACGGGCAACTTGGTGACCAAACTAAAAAAATGCCGAGTTTGAAATTCAGAACAAAGAAAGATGAGCACAGTTTCCAAGTGCGTACCTCAACAGTGATGGCAGGGTGGATGGGAGCAGCTCTGAGGGCAGTCTGGTCCAGGGGACAAGCTGGAAGAGAAAAGGAGGGTAGGTTAAATAAATGTAAGCCCCCCAGCCTGGAGCTTACGTAAGGTGGGGGGGCTCCTGCTCTCCTGGGGGTACTCGCACCTGGTGACCCCATGCAGGGAACCAGAGTACTAGCCCCCCAGATCCTGTGTTCTGCTTGAACCCTAATGCCCAGCCTTTTGTCCCAGGAGCCCGTCAGTATATAGTCCATTGATGTGGCCGGACCTGATGCAAACCTAGCTGTGACTGTGATTATTGTTGGTACTAGTTAGGAACCAGGTGTCTAGCTAGAAAAGTGCATGCTACTTGTCATGGGTTCCTACAAAGAGAAAAGGCAGCTCTACCCCTCCCCCCTCCAAAAAGCAAGAGAGGAGGAAGACTGCCTGCAGGCAGGGAGGATTTGGCTACCCCTCCCCAACGACAGAAAGGAGAAAGGGGTGGAGAAAGGCAGAGCTGGTGGGAGAGAGAGGAAGAGTTTGAAGGAGAGAGAGAGGAGGGAGAGCAGGGTGGAGGAGAGGAGGAAAGGGAATCACAGGCCTCCCAAAGGAGACCAGAGGGCTGTTTTTGTGGTTTTGCCTGCAAAGGCTCTGGGGCTGCATCCCTCTCCACTCCCTCTCTCACCCCTTTCAAGCATAAGGAAAAGGAAAGAGCCAGACAGCCACTGGGGCTGTGCAGGAGGGCCCCTCAGGTTGGTTGCTTAAAGCACTGGGGCAGACTGTTTGGCCTGAAGGTACTGCGACCTCCAGCCTGGGGCATCTGGGAGGCTGCTGCATCAGGGACAGATCTTCCTGCCAGGGGAGAAGCCGGGGAGACTAAAAAGGCACCAGAGGGAGTTGAACTGCTGTACTCCCCATTGCAAAGATCCAAGAAACCGAGGAGAGAAGGACAAACAGGTCTGCCTGGTGAAAGCCACATACAGAGGCCTGTGGGCAAAGCTGAAAAGTCCAGGCAGGCAAAGAACTACACCACCCATTTTGTGGGAGATGACATGCTGTGGACTGTAGGGATCGTCATCCTCTTTGGGCACTGTGAGAACCCGGTGCTGCAGCTCAAGGGAGACCATTGTTTTCTTTGCCAGGAGAGTTAAGAGGAAACCGTCCTCTACACCAGTTTATCTTTGTTTTTCTTGGAACTTGTGCGAGTGTGTAAGGACCCCAACGGTAAACAGCAGGCCTGCAGACTAAGGGACTGTGAGGTACCCACTAACTGTGACTGGTCTGGGTGTCCCCAAGGAAAGGGGGGAAGTGGGGACAAGTGAATGTTTGGTAACCAGGAGGTTTTGGAGGAGTAGCCCCCACCTCCTTTGTATTAGCTTGTAGTAATAAACTGGATATTTATTGTTTATCTGTTTCACCTGTTGTGTGCGTAAAACCACTGTGGGGAGTGCTTGTGGGTCTGGGGGGTCATCACGGGCAGTCATTAAAGGGAAGGCCATTACTTATCCTGGGGAAATGTTCTAACCTGTTCTACCCACAGGAGGTGATGCAGGGGCCTCAGGTGGAGGCACTAAGGCACCACAGAAACTATCGGTAAGGGTTCAGGCTCAGTCCCTTGGGGAGGTACTGCTGAGCCCCTGAGACAGCCAGGGCAGCCCAGGTGAGTGAGATTATCGAGGGGGTGTTACATAAATATACTGCGGAGAGGAAGGGTTAGCAGATAGGTGAAGTCAGAGGAGGAGCAGGAGAAAGGGGAAAAGGTGAAGGATCACACTCAGTGAGAATGAGGTAAGGAGAAAGGTAGAGAGAGAGAAGCAGAGGGACAGAAGTGAATTAAGATCAATCCAGGAGACAAACAGCAATAACACAAAGAATCACAAACTAGCCCACAGCTGTTCCCCTGACAATATTACAGGCACAAACCCAGTCTATCCTGTAATTAAAGGCTAAAATTAATCACATCAGCCGGGCAGCACAGCAACTGCAGGCTCAGTATTATGGGCTGGCTGGATGGACCAATGCTCTTTTTCTGCCTTCATTTTCTATTTTTCTGTGTTTCTAATGAAGCCCTGAATGGACATTGCCATACGGGATGGCAGGTTAAAGGACAAGCTTCATCCACAACCTGTTTTTACCCTAATTTTTTTTTTCACATAATATTTTTATTTGGCACTCAGAGCACATGGGAGGACATTGGCTTGAATGGGCAAAATTAGAAAATCCAGAAGTGCAGAATTTTCAAGCATTCCTTACACTGATCCATCGTTGGCTAGTTGGGCCGGGGAAATGGCATCTCCATCCTCAGAGGCTTCTTTAACAGTGGCTTCCACTGCACCAGGAATGGTACTATAGAATGCTGCCCTGCTGGAAGAACTTCGAGCCTTTCTAGTGGAAAGTCGGGGGATGCATGAAGAAATCAAAGCAACTGTCTCTAGTTCTGCTTTGGACATCAAACAGGAAGAATTGGAGACAGATTCCTGCTTAGATAGATTGGAGTCGGTGATAATTAAGGTTCTGAACAACAATCAGCAGCTGACAGAGAAATGTGAGGATGTGGACAACTGCTCCTGCCACAATAATATCTGTATTTATTGTCTCCTGGAGAGTGCGGAAGGGTCAGGAGACCTCATCCCTTTTCTAGAGGGCTTTCTCAAAACTATTTCAGAGGTGGAGGATTTATGGCCCATACCCATTGAAAGGGAGCACC
The DNA here is from genome assembly GCA_016271365.2 of Neoceratodus forsteri. Classification (NCBI taxonomy): domain Eukaryota; kingdom Metazoa; phylum Chordata; order Ceratodontiformes; family Ceratodontidae; genus Neoceratodus; species Neoceratodus forsteri. The sequence goes on from JADMNL010000032.1 coordinate 186,541,822, forward strand.
GGGCTTTGGCCCCTTTACCAGCTAGTCCATTACAGTGTCTGTGCTCCATAGTGTTCCAATTGTGTAACTGTGCTTTCAAATGAGCTGTGTTGATGCGAGCATGGTGCAAAGGGTGTATCAGGTATAAGGGGTACTGACTGTGTCTCGATAATGACTTCTCTTCTGAATTGGCCCTTAACAGGCAGACCTATCTCCCTATTCTTTGAGCACTGAAACTACAAAAAATTAAGTTCCCTACCCCCTTTCTGGCCCGGCTTAGGGTGCATTTTCAGGATGGTATGAAAGCATTTGAAGACCCTGACACTGCTTTACAGGAGCTACGGATGTGACAATTTGTCATTCTGGAGGACCAGATGGAGTGTACGGAGAACTGGGAGAAGAGACAACTTCAGCAGGACTCCTGGGCTAAGGTCTCCCCCTCCAGTAAGAAGTGACGGTTGGATCAAACATTGGCAGAAGTGAAGGCAATGTTGCAATCCTTTAGGAGAGAGGAACCAGCTTGATGGACTTTTATGGATTGTTATGGATTGCTATTTTAACATGTTTTGGATGATCAGAGCCCAGGCAGTGATACTGAGACACTCAATTCATGAGGACTTTGATGACTTTCTGTTCTGCTCTCCCTCGGGAACATTTATGAGATTTATTTCTCATTAAAAGGGATGGTTTTCTCCTTCATTAGGGGTGTCCCATGTTTGGGAAGGCAGCTTTGGACTGCGCAACTAGTAGGCTGTACACAGGACTGAGCCTGAGTTATTGTTTTTGTTCCATTTTACTAAATGGTTGCCGTTCTTACAGATTCAGCGATGGTTGTTCACCACTAGATGGTGCTATCTATCTTTTTATCCTGATTTGCCATTATTTTTCTATTATCAAGTCTTTATTTTATTTAACCAGGCGTTCATCGTTGAGCAGAAGCTCATTTGCAAGATGGACCTGGGTGGAGCATGAACAATTGTATATACAGGTCAACACAGGTATTTACAAGGCAATACAGATAATACTCTTTACAGAGAGGAAGAAAAAGAAGTTCATATGTACATAGAATTATACAGATATTGTACAGATTACACGGTATTTACATACATAGAAGTGTCTATAGGAAGATAAAGCAGGTTATCTAAGTCTAGAGGAAATAACGGAAAAAAAAAAATAAAAATAAAAATATACACCAGGTAGAGGTGAAGGTAGGGGAAGAGAGGGAGGAAGTAGGGAGAAAGGCTAGGAGGGCACGGTGCACAGAAAGGAGTTGGTAAAGCTGGATGTAGAGAAGGTGGATGGAGAAAAGAAGTATGTGAGGACCCGAATTGAATGCTATAAAGTACGGGCATGGTAGGATGTCACAACCCAGGTAGTGAGCTCCTGTCATAGGTTGGGAAGGAAGAATAAGGGGATGGATGGGCCTAGTGTTGATAAGACAGGGGGATAAGAGAGAGAACAATTAGGCTGGTGAGGAGCAAGCTGGGGGGGTCAGTACTTAAAATTGGGTCTAGGCGTGGCTATATACCAGTACTAGGTCTGAGTGGGTGAAGCAGTTACATACTTCTCTGATTGTATGGAAATAAAGCATCTTGAAAGCATTTATACCGATTAGAGTGCTTAATTTGAGGGTTTTTTGTAGATCGTTCCATAAGGTAGGTAGCACGAAGCTTATGGCTGCCCTGCCGAAGCGGGATTTTGCTTTGGGTACTTTATGTAATAGCTGAGTAACTTCAATTGTGTATTTCCCAATTATACTCAGGGAAGACAGCAGGAGATATAATAAGGCAGCTTATTAGAGATGGCTCTATAGGTCCAAGAGCAGCATTTCTGTGGCGCCTGAACTTTAGTGATGTCCATCCACTGCCGCATATAGGGTGCAGTGATGTGTGTCGAAGGAGTCCGTTATAAACCTCAGTGCTCGATGGTAGAGTGTGTCCAGTTTAGCCATGTAAGAGTTGGGGCATTGGCTGTAGAGGAAGTCAGTGTAATCAACCAATGATAGGAAAATGGATAGGACCAGTTGTCTCTGGTGAGAAATTGGCTGATTCTAAAAAACAGTCCAAGCCTTTGCCGAAGTCGTTTTAGCAAGTCCTCGATATGTTCAATGAAGGAGAGTCTTTGGTCTATCCAAACTCCCAGATACTTGAATTTTGTAACAAATTCTAGTTTTTCACCTAGAACTGCAGTAATTTGGGGAACTGTCCCACTGGACACAAGGTTAGCTGTACGGATAAAAGGAGAGAGGACCATCGCTTTAGTTTTTGGCATTGAAGTAGCTTTTGGAGGAGTTGGCTTGCAAAGGTTGAATTCTGACTGTAGGTCATTGCAGGCAGCTTCAGGTGTTGGGCGACTCATGTGAGAACTGTATCATCTGCAAACAGATGGATGTTGGCTTCTTTTATACAGTAGTCGATGTTATTAATGTAGATTGCAAAAGTAGGGCCTAATATAGAACCTTGAGGTACCCCTCTTTGCAGAGTTTTTAAAGGGACAGGCCTCCTTGCTTTAACTTGTTGAAGGCGCCCTGTAAGATAGTCAGTGAACCAGCATGAGAGAGGGGTCCACACCTATGGTTTGAAGGCGGAAGGAGCAGACTATGGTCACGTGTCGTAAAGCCTTGCTTAGATCAAGGAAAACAGCACAAATAAAGTTTTGCTCTCAAGATTACGCTGCCAGTCGTTAGTAACTTTGGCGAGGGCTGAGATAGTGCTATGTTTAGCTCTGAATCTGGACTGCATAAGTTTAGCAGTTCCTAGACTCAAGGTGAGTCCTCAGCTGTGCATTTACAATTTTCTCTAGGAGCTTGGACAGGACCGGAAGGAGGAAATTGGCCTGTAGTTATTGAGATCGCCACGGTCACCTGATTTGAACAGTGGTATGACATGTGCTGTCTTCCATATGGGTGGTAAGGTGCCCTGAGACAGGGATAAGTTAAAAGGTGGGTGGCGGGTATTGCTAGTACGTGGTAGGCAATTTTAGGAAGTAAGGGTCAAGAGTCGGCCCCAGCACTTTCTAGTATCCAACTGAAGCAAGAGGTCCTCTACCTCTTTCAGTGTGGCAGGTTGAAGTGAGAAAGGCGGCAAAGCTATCGGAGTTTCAGGCAGTTGGCTGGCAGTCTGGGAGCGAAGTATGTTTGCAGGGAGTTATCAAATGCCATGCCTGCAGTAGCAAAGTGGTTATTGAATCGTCCAAGTATATTCATCTTTTCGGTTATAGTCAAGTTGCCAGAGGTAATCTTGGTCGGAGTAATTTCCTGGGGAGTGGCCTAGCAGATCACTGATTGTGTTCCAGAGCTTGATTGGGCTCTTTGTGGCAGAGTCGAGTTCGGATTTGAAGAAGGTGGTCTTCGATTCTCTGATTGTTTTGGTACATAATTTCCAGTCTCCTGAACTGGTTCCAATCCTCTGCAGTGTTCAGTCTGCGTACTTTTCCAGAGCTTATCTCTTTCTAGAAGCAAGGACTTGATCTGAGGGTGAACCATTTACAGGTTTTGGTCCTAGTTCGAACTTTAATAAGGGAGCATACTTATTAAGGGCCCTTGATAGAATGTTGTGGAAGATATTGTAAGCTGGCGTAATTGTTTTGTGGGTAGAAATCTTACCACTCAGGAAGTACTTAAGCTCGTTTAGGTAGGCATGTTCATTGAAGTTGCGCCTGGATCTCTTCATAGAGAACTTGCTGATGGGTGCTGGGTTGTTGGTGGATCTTACTCCCGCAATAAAACAATGGTCGCTGGCGTCTGAGAAGAAGACATCAGCGTGGGAGAAGAGATGAGGTTTGCTCACCATTAGCACATCCAAAAGTGTACTTTTACTGGGGCTCTTCACGTTTGGGCGTGTTGGTTCAGTAATAAGTTGCGTCAGCCCATGTTCATCACAGAAGGATGCAAGGGGGGCAGCTGTGTTAGAGAGCCAGTCAAAGCTGAGGTCTCCTAAAATAATAGTTTCTGGCAGCCCCTGTCCCAACTTGTCACTTAGATATGACACAAGCTGTAGGCCAGCAGACGGTGGTCTGTAGCATCCTATTACATGCAGAGTGCAGTAGTCTGTGTAATTTCCACTTTGAGAATTAAGCACTTTGTTTTTTTGGGATCTGCTTGGGACTGCATGGAGCCCTTTGGTTTGCTAACATAGTACTTGGATTATAGTGGTAATGATACCCCTTCCCAGCATCTTCTCTGAGACCTCTCTACCATCTTACCCCTAATTTTTATGTTGATTGCGTGCATGCACAAGAAACAGGTTGAGGCAGCTTGCTGCAGAAGCAGCTTGTGGAAGTGAGGCAGTTTTGTGGCCAGTGCCCCCACTGGCTCTTGAGGCTTGGCTCACTTTCCCCAATGGGGTGGCACTCTGCTGCTGACACTAGTTCAACCAGCATGCCACCACCTTGAAACGTTTTAACCGCTGCAATCAGGGGCTGCCTCGTCATTGCAGGGTGAGCCATCATTGCAGGGTGGTCCGCATGCCCCTGACCCAGTCTGCCAACAGGAAGCCCAGTCCCCGTCGGCATAATCTCCCCACCCCCACATTTCTGCTGTATGCTGAGGGGGTGCCCAATCCCCCTTGGCATCATGCGACCCCCCCGTCTTTGTTTGCCCATTGGGTGCCCAATCCTGCTGGCTGATCACCCTTTAACTGAATTTGCTGATGGGGGAGCCCACTCCCCATCGGCATAATATGTCTCCCAAAATGTATAGCCTGCCAAGGGTGCTCAATCCTATGGGCTACAGCCCCAAAAAAATGCTCAGGTGACATGCTGAGGCCCACCCAGCGTGCCAAATGTCCCTGTAAAAGAAAAAACGTCCCTGATTTTTTTTTTATCCCTGTAAACAAGAAAACAGTCCCTCATTGAGTCCGGTGGCCCCTCCCCCAACCCATGCCCACCCTCTGTACACCCTGTCTCCCACATCCTCCCTCACCCCATGCTTACCTCTGGAGTCTTGTATGATGATCTTGGTGGACTGGGAACACATCTACACTCTTCAAAGCTGACCGCAAACTGAGAAATCCCGGTAAATTGTATAATAGCATAAATAGGGTTTTTCCAACTGTGGTGCATATCTCAGGCATTTTGGAATTTTAGCACCAAATTTTCAACATAGGGTTTTGGGACCCCTCCTCATGAATTCGGCCACTGTCATGGCATTATTCAGTCCGAAGGTGATTTCACAGTCACTGCGCAGAATCACCTTTCGGGACTGATAATAAATGACAGTGCCAGGTAATGGTGGGGTCTCAAAAACCTGAGTTACAGGGTGGTGGAATAAATCAAAAAATCACTGTTTACGGAGTGCATTGCAATTGCACACACGTTCATAACTTAGCGAATCTGCAATATTTTCACTCCAGATTTTCAACATTGGCATTTTCCTGCACCTCCTTATGAACAGTACAGCTGTCATTTTTTACATCCTGGCCGAAATTTGTTTTCGCACTTCCGGCGTAGAATTGCCCGGTCGTTGTAGGAAATCAGTGTTCAGGACACATTAAGAAAATCACAGTGACACTGTTCATGAGCAGAGGTCCTAAAATGCCTATGTTGAGCATTTTGTGATGACAGTCCATAAAATGACTGTGTTACGACCATGCATTGCGCAGTTTGCACGCACGTTTGTAACTTCACAAATTTATAATGTTTTCACTCCAGATTTTCAACATTACCATTGTTCCACACCTACATAAGAATAGTACAGCTGTCATTTTACACAACTTGGCCAAAATGGGTATTCGCACTTCCAGCGCCAAATAGTGAGGTCGCTGTGGGAAGTCATTTTTCAGGAGAGACTGAGAAAATGACAGTAACACTGTTTATGAGCAGAGGTCCTAAAATGCCTATGTTGAAAATGTGGTGATGAAAGTCCATAAAATGACTGTGTTACAACTGTGGGTTGTGCAGTTTCTATGCTCCCTTGTAACTTTGCAAATTTGTAATATTTCCATGCCAGATTTTCAACACTGGCATTTTTGGTTACCTCAGAGGTTGCCAAGAAAGAGGAGTGGTTGGACCAAGGTGGGCTCAGGAAGGGAGAGGGTGGTGGAACAGAGGTGCATCCCTCCAGCTGTAGCTCTCCACAACTCATATGCTGTTCTGGCAAAAAGTGGTTCCTCTATGGAGGCACCTGCACTGGAGACCAAGGAGGATGCTGGGAACCTCCACAAAGGAGACCCACAGGAGGATGGCACGAGATCCCACAGGAGTAGGAAACAACTCCTGGTGGGGGATTCAATCATTGGGGGGGTAGACATGGGGGAGGAAGGAGATAGGGAGGTAAGGTGCCTGCCTGTTGCCATGGCTTGGAGGGACAGGAAGAGAATCCTCAGGATCGCGGGAGCAGCTGCATGAGGGAGGGAGCTGGATGTCATTGTCCACCTAGGGACAAATGACCTGGCTGTAAATGGAATCAGAGCGATGCAAGAGGAGTTTGTGGAGTCGGGAGGGGCCTTAGACAAGTAGCATGTACGGTAACCTTCTCGGAGGTGCTGCCTGTCTATGGCAAGGATGATGTTAGGGTATTCCGCATCATGGGATTCAATGAATGATTGAAAAACTGGTGTGGAGCTCAGGGTTTTGGCTTCATAGGAGACTGGTGAGCCACCTGGAGGGATACAGACTTATACTGGTTCGATGGTCTGCATCTGTCCGGGGGGGGACCAGCATCCTAGGTGACAGCTTTAAATGCTTCATTGGCAAGCATTTAAACTAGCCATGGGGGGAGGCACTGAAAAGGAGCAGGGAAATCCCAGCCTCCCCCCACAAAGCGCAGTAGTTAGAGAGGTAAACACCAAGGCAGAGAAGTTAGTAGGGAGCAGGACAGGGATAAATGCAGAAAAAGGTGTTAAGGACAGGGAAGGGACTAAAAGGGGTAAGACCATAAAAAATAAATGGAAGGTGATGAGCACCAATGCCCGTAGTCTATGCAACAAGCTCCCTGAACTTGTGGCTTAATGGAAGAGAGATGCCTGGATATTGTGGCAGTTACTGAAACATGGTACACAGAGAACCATGAGTGGGAAGTCAACATACCAGGATACACAGTCTACAGGAGGGACAAGGTGGGTAAAAGGGGAGGAGGAGTATCTCTCTATATAAGGGAAGGGATTAAAGCAACAGAACTAAAGAGTAAACAGGAAGTTGATGAGTCACTATGGGTCACCCTGGAGACAGGAAATGGAACCACAATCTGCATGGAGGTTGTGTACAGACCCCCATCTCAGGGGGAGGAAATGGACAAGGAAATGATAGAAGGCACCCTAAAAATGGCAGAAAAAGGGGAGATATTGTTGATGGGGGACTTGAATATGCCAGATGTTAACTGGAGTACCTTTGCTGCAGGCACATCCAAAACAGGGTCATTCTTGATGCCCTACAGGGGCATGCCTCAGACAGCTAGTGTTGGAACCCACTCAGGATGGAGCAATCTTAGACCTGGTACTCTCAAATGGGAAGGAGAAAGGATCTCAGATTTAGAAGTGGGTAGCCATCTGGGAACAAGTGACCGCCAAACAGTGTGGTTCTACACTAATAGCCATAGAGTCAAGCCATACAAAAACAAGAGTATTGGACTTAGGAAGACTGACTTTGGGAAAATGAGAGAGTGCCTTAGAAAATCAGTAGCAAATGGGCAAGAGGGAGGGGTGGAGAAACAATGAGGAATAATCAAATCAGCCATCGAAGAGGCAACAAGCCTTTGTGTGAAGCAAATCAATAAAACAAAACGAAGGAAAAAAACACTATGGTTCTCAAAAGAGGTGGCAGGGACGATTTAGGAGAAAAGGATAGCATTCAGGAAATATAAGGAAACAGAGAAGGAGCAGGACAGAGAACTTTATCAGATAAAGCAGAAGGAGGCAGGGAAGGCAGTCAGAATAGCAAAGGCACAAACTGAGGAAAAGATTGCCAACTCTGTTAAGAAGGGGGATAAAACTTTTTATAGGTACATTAGCGAGCGAAGAAAGACCAAGGGAGGAATACAGAGACTTAATAAAGGGGAGGGAATGTGGGCAGAGGGTGACAGTGAAAAAGCAGGGATGCTAAATGAATATTTCTGCTCAGTATTCACAACAGATGAGGAGGGGGAGGTGCCTAAACCAAACAAGGGGGAAACTCTGAATGGGGGGTCAATACCAGTCCATTCACAGAAGAAAAGGTTTTGAAAGAACTCTTGAAACTGAGGGTGGACAAAGCAATGGGGCCTGATGGGATTCACCCAAGAATACTAAAAGAGCCAAGGGTAGAACTAGTAACATCACTGACTACTCTCTTTAACAAATCATGGGAGGATGGAGTGGTACCTGAGAACAGGAGGAAGGCAAATGTGATTCCACTTCACAAAAGTGGGAGCAGGGCAGAGGCAGGAAACTACAGACCAGTTAGTTTGACTTCAGTGGTAGGGAAAATGATGGAATCACTTCTGAAGGAAAGAATTGTTCCGAGTACCTAGAGGCCAGTGGGGCACAGGACCCAAGGCAACATGGTTTCACAGCAAGAAGGTCATGTCAGATGAGCCTAATAGATTTCTTTGACTGGGTGACCAAAGTAGTAGACCACGGAGGGGCTGTGGATATGGCCTACCTAGATTTTAGCAAGACATTCGACACAGTCTCACACAAAAGATTAATATACAAGGTAGCCAGCCTTGGAGTGGGTCCAAAAGTGGTAGCCTGGATAAAAAACTGGCTGGACAACAGGACACAAAGGGTAATAGTAAACGGAGTCCACAGTGAAGAAAGTAGCGTAACTAGTGGGGTAAAGCAGGGTTCAGTACTGGGACCGGTCCTCTTTTATATCTTTATAAGTGACATTGGAGAGCACCTAGAAGGAAAGGTATGCCTCTTTGCAGATGAAACAAAGATCTGAAACAGGGTTGATACACAAGGTGGGGTGGAAAGAATGAAAAGGGACTTGGCAAGGCTGGAGGAATGGTCAAATACGTGGCAGCTCAGATTCAATGCAAAGAAGTGCAAGGTAATGCATCTGGGAAACAGAAACCCAGGGGAAGAGTACACAATGGGGGGTGAGTTAATAACAACAACAAAAATCGAAAGAGACCTAGGAGTAATTATATCAGATGACCTAAAGGTGGGCAAGCAATGTGAGAAGGCAGTAAGGAGGGCTGGGGGGATACTGGGATGCATAGGGAGAGGCATCAACAGTAGAAAACAGGAAGTTGTTATCCCTCTCTACAGACAGTTAGTGAGACCACATCTGGAGTACTGTGTGCAATTCTGGAGACCCCATCTCCGCAAAGACATAGACAGAGTGGAGGCTGTTCAGAGGAGGGCAACCAAAATGGTGCAAGGTCTGCACCAGAAGACATACGAGGAGAGACTAAAGCAGCTTAATATGTATACCCTTGAGGAAAGGAGGAGAGGGGGCATGATAGAAACTTTCAAGTATCTCCAGGGAATTAACAAGGTACAAGAGGGTAGTATCTTTCAGAAGAAAGATGTGCAAGAACAAGGGGGCACAATTTGAAGATAGAGAGGGATGGCTCAGAGGTAATGTTAGAACGTATTTTTTCAAAGAGAGAGTTGTGGATGCATGGAACAGCCTTCCTGAGGAGGTTGTGGAGTCAGGAACAGTGGGAGAATTCAAGAATGCATGGGACAGGCATAAGGCAATTCTAGTGGGGGGCAGGAAGAAGTAAGCTGTTGATTAACTAGAATCTGCAGATTATCCATCAGATAGGGAAATGGGCAGACTGGGTGGGCCAAGCGGTCCTTATCTGCCATCAAATTCTATGTATCTATGTTTCACACCTCCTTATGAACAGTACAGCTGTCATTTTTCACATCCTGGCCGAAATGTGTCTTTGCACTTCTGGTGCAGAATAGCGCAGTTGCTTTGGGAAATCAGCGTTGGGATAGATTAAGATCTAGCAAGTGAGAGAGGGGGAGTGACTGCACTCAATTGAGCTCTGTTGGGACTGCTATGGATTTCTTTATGGGCAGAAAAAGGCACCAACGCAGGCAGGAGCCAGTACAAAAGGGCAGCCTGCAGCGCCAGGAGAAACAGAATGAGCGAGTGAGAGCGGGGGAGTGAGCGAGCTCAACAGAGCTCTTTCAGGACTGCTACAGATTTCTTTGTGGGCAGAAAAAGGCGCCAATGGAGGCAGGAGCCCAGTACAAAAGGGAAGCCTGCAGCGCCAGGAGAAACAGAATAAGTGAGTAACAAAGGGGGAGTGAGCAACCTAAATGGAGCTCTGTCGGGACACCTATGAACTTCTTCGTGGGCAGAAAAATGCACCGATGCAGGCAAGAACTGAGTACAAAAGGGCAGCCTGCAACGGCGGGAGAAATAGAATGAGCAAGTGAGAGAGGGGGAGTGAGCAAGTTCAACAGAGCTGTGTCAATACTGCTACAGATTTCTTTGTGGGCTGAAAAAGGTGCCAATACAGGCAGGAGCCAAGTACAAAAGGGCAGCCTACAGCTCCAGGAGAAATGGAATGAGTGTGTGAGAGAGGGGGAGTGTGCGAGCTCAATGGAGCTGTGTCAGGACTGCTACAGATTTCTTTGTGACCAGAAAAAGGCACCAACGGAGGCAGGAGCCCAGTACAAAATGGCAGCCTTCAGTGCTAGGAGAAACAGAATGAGCGAGTGAGAGAGGGGGAAGTGAGAGATCTCAACAGAGTCTTTTAATATCCTTGGGTGTATGCTATCTGGTCCCATCACTTTGTCCACCTTCAATTTACTTACCTTCTGCAGGATTTTTCTGCCTGTGAATGGACTATTGTCCACCTCTTCACCCCCTTGGCAACTGCTGTACTGCTGTGGCCCTTGCCCCTTCCACTCTTCTGTGAATACTGAACAGAAAGACACAGTGGATGTCTTGGGTGGGGGGCACATGACAGTTCTTAGGCATGGTACTTTCATTTCCAAATACCTAACCAGCACATATAAGCAATCAACATTCGACATTGACAAATGCTTGTTGTTTCCTGCACATTCCTCCCTTTATGCCAGTCCTCACACCACTCAGATGTATACTGGATATGTTTGTAAATATATTTACTTTTGCCCTTGTATAGAAGTTCACTGTATTATACTACCAAATCCACTTTGCACACTGTATGTATGCTGCCTAAATTATGTACCTTGTATGCATATTACTGTAATGTATGTTTTGTTCTACTGTACCTGACCCTGTTTGTATCTATGCTGTCAATATTGTAAATCCTACTATCCCCTCCCTGGGTCACATCTGGAAATGAGCCTCGGCCCAGTGTGCCTTTCCTGGCTACAACATTTTAAATGAAATGAATGAATGGATGAGGTCCCTGGCTAATTTGGAAACACAGGGAAGTTTCTGTCAGGGATGGGATGGGGTGGGGTGATGGGGTTCTATTGGGTGTCAGATGCTTTATATATTTCCTAGTACAGTGCTGTGGGTTCTACCATGCAGATTAGATTGTGATAGTCACCCCGACCTAATGGTTTTTATTGCTTGGCACTGAAAGCAGGGTTTTACTTTGGTGGAGTTTTCGGGTGCCACTTTTTAGCAGTTAGCTCTGAGCCCCTTTCTCAGGGTTGGAGACCAATGACATATCTCTATACTTGTTTCATCCCCCCCTTTTTTTATCTTCATCTTGCCCTTCAGTATTCATGGTTTGGTTTCTACGGATGTTTAGGATGGGGACTGGGTACAGTGACTCCTGATTTCAGAGGGCAGTGTTATAGGTGGTGGCCAGTTAGTACAGTTGCTACCACACACTCACTGTGTGCCTCCTAGTTGGGTGAGGGGGTTCTTCTCCTCTGAGGGGAACCTGGGTTGTTCACAAAGTTTCTGTTATCCCTCTTTGACCTGCTTTTGTACCTAGTGGGTACCGACCCCATGTGGCCTTTGGGGTTTACTTTTTCTCTTCTTAGGGTCCTGGTTAGTTGTTGGGGAGAGGAGTCTGAGGATTACTTTTTTCATGGTTTTAGGGTTGGCTGGGGTTTCATTGGTGGTGATTTGATCACCTGGGCTGGGGAAGGTTTGGCTACTGTTCTTTTTTCAGCTTCAGTGATATTGAATGGGCTCTTTAAATGTATGTTCATTGAATGTAAATGGTATACGTAATGTTGTGACGTGAGACAGGATCTTGCAGGAACTTAGCCGTCATGGGTGCAACGTGGATCTCCTGCAGGACCCTAGATTACTAGATCTGGAGTACTGTAAATTTCACCGTTTGTGGGTGGGAACGGTTTATGCTGTGACCCACCCATTGGCTGAAAAGGCTGAGGCAGCCATATTGCTCTGCAGGGGACCTCCATTCATCTGACAAAATTACATGTGGATCCAGGGGGCTGGTATGTGGTGGCCACTAGTAGTTTCCAAGGTAGACCTGTACATTTTGTTTTAATCTGCTCTCTACCACTCCCCCTACCCCAGTGACTTTTGTTTGACAATTATTTAGCCTTTTTGGCCCAATTGCCTGATGGTCAGTTGATACTGTATGTACTGGAGACAGAAATTGTGTGGAACATCCAAATTTAGATAGAACCCCCTTCCCAAGGGAGATGGTGCCTGCTCACAACTTTTGAGATTTTCAATTCAGAGGGAGGTTGGGTTGCCCCATGGCATTTAATGTATCCTGATTCCAGGGACTATACTTTCTACTCTCTGGTCTCTAACTCTTATGCATGCATGGACCAGTTATATACCCAGAAGAAATGGGCAACTACATTTAGGGTGATTCGTACCCATACAATTTTAGTCTCAGACCATGCTTTGTTATTTGGCAGGTTAGAGTTGGGTTTTTTAGGGCAGGGAGGCCTATGGTGTTTGAATGCCAGACTGCTCCATAACATGTCTTTTGTTTACTCCATTAGGAAAGCAATTTGGCTTTACTTAGCTGAAAATGCAGGGGTAGGCACCCCTCCAAAGTATGTGTGGGACAGCCTTAAATAAGTTATCAGAGGGCATATGATTTCATATGGCTCCTTTAAGAATAAGGAACTCTGGAAACTTCATTGCCAATTAGAAACCCAACTCTCTCAGTTGGAGACCTCAAATATACAGATGCGAGACCCCTTACTCCTGCCACAATTGCTGTGAGTTAGAGAGGAGCTTAATAAATTAGCTTTACGAAGGGTGGAAAACTCTCTTCAATTTATGAACCAATAATATTATGAATGGGGGAACAAGGCCAGCAGACTCCTTTCTTGAATGCTACAGAAACAGGAGGCAGAGAGGTATGTTCCTCAAATTATGTTAAACTCTCCTCCATATGACACTCATGTTAACCCACAATGAATTGTACAAGATTTTTGTGAGTATTATGTTTGGCTCTATGCCAAGGGGGGGGAGTCTGATGATGGAACCCAGGTTGAGAGTTTATTATGTGGGATTCATTTTCCCACTTTGTCCCCAGCTCAACGGGAGAGTTTGGAGGCTCCCTTTATGGAGATAGGGCTGTTATAAAGACTTTGAAACTGGAGAAGCTCCAGGTCCTGATGGCTTTATTCCTGAGTATTATGTAGAGGATCATGCCGGAGAAACAGTGGTTAACCACAATGTAATCACCTCAAGCAGTTGTCAGGACCACCAAGTAAACCTCGAGAGTGCAGCTCGAGAGGTTTACAGTTGTCATGGCAACTGCAAGAGGTGATTGCATATGTGGTTGACCACTGTTACTCAGGTATTGTATTTTATAATGTATGGAAAAAACTAGCCACTGTGGGACAACCAAATACGTTTTTTTCAATGTGCATTTGTTCTCCTGCTCAGCTATGAATGCCTCCTGGTTTGAATATTGAGCAACTGAAGTGCTGGAATTAGTCATTGCAATCTACTGTATACTGCAGTGGGTCTGTAACTGTCTGAATGGAATGTGTGTGTTTTGAACGAATGTCCAAGCAGCACATCACCTTTCCTTTCCTTTCCAAGAATGTTGACAGGTGGTGACATTCTATTCTAATTCCATCTTTATGACATAGTTAAGCAAGGTTTACAGCATACTGGCAGCATAACGACGGGATTATCAGGTTATAAACTGTTGGAAAACAGGGTTAAGAGACACTGTCTATACACTATAAAACTTTTGTGTCTGAGTTGATCCCTTTGTTAACAAAACTCTATAATTCAGCCCATGAACTTGGGGCTTTACTGGATGCCTGTGACGAGGCCCTTTTTATGGTTCTTCTGAAATCTGGGAAGGACCCCACCACATGTGCAAATATTTGACCCATTTCACTATGAAACTATGATTTGAAAAGTTTTACTAAAGCTATTGGGTTCCGATTACAAAAGATGATACCCTCACTTATCCATCTGAACCAAACTGGGTTTATCCAAGGAAGACGTCTTCGAGATACAGAAATACTCAAAGGTTATTCAATATTTTATTGGCATCTCAGACCTGGTTTTAGGATATTTTGGTAGCTGTTGTGTTGATTGATACTGAGAAGGCATTCAATCGTTTAGACTGGAGGTTCCTGGTAGCTACATTGTGCAAATTTCAATTTGGCCAAGAGTTTTGTAGGTGGCTTCGGAACTTGAATAATTTAGTTATTTTTATTTATTTAAAATTTGGTGACCGGGTAGGCCCACTGAGCCCCGAAGGTCCCTTTTTCAGGGTCGACCCGGGATAACAATACATATTTTCATACATAGAAAGACTTGAGTTACAGAGTAGTTTCAGGTGTGTGAGCAGGTTACAACCATGGTTATCATCATGCATCAGTCCTTACAAATATGTTGACAGTAGAATTAACAAAAGGTGCAGAAGAAATGTAATTTTACATGGTAAGCTCATTGTTTACTACTGGCATGGTTCAGTGGAAAGTTAGCTGTGGTACTAATCCACAGGCCCACGTTCAGGTAAATGGTCTTCTCTCTGCCAGGTTTCAGACAGAACACAGAAAACAACAGGGATGCCCTCTCTCTCCCCTCTTGTTTGCCCTAAGTTTGAAGCCTCTGGTGGCTATGATTAGACAATCTGAGGCATACTGGGACATACATCTTGCAGGGGAGGAGTTGATGGTGTCCTTGTATGCAGATAGTGCCTTATTATATACAGTATGTCAGACCCCTCACATACCCTCCTGGTAGTTATGGATTTGCCGTCTCATTAAGGACAGATTTCTGTTTTTAAGATTATTGAATCAAAAACAGAGATTTTATTTTTAGGTCCCTCATTGGAGGCCCTCCCCGTATTGGCTGTGGGTTTGAAAAGGTCACTGCAGGATTTAGATATTTGGGTATCTGGATCCCTCGGGATATCACTAAACCGTTTGCCACTAATTATACTAAGCTTCTGGCAGACGTTCAGGAGAACTGTCTCCACTGGGAGGAACTACCCCTGTCCGTGGGTGGCAGGGTGGAAACGGTCCGCATGAATATTCTCCCTCATTTTCTCTTTTTAATTTTAACCCTTCCCCTACCAGTACCTACCTCCTTTTTGCTGTCTTGAAGATGAATGTTGTCTAAGTTTATTTGGGGGAAGGAAACCTCAGCTTAAAGAGCTCCTGATGACGACTGGCTTCTTTGGCGGTTTCTGATGTTTAGAAGCTATTTTGTTATGATGAGTACCGATTTAGTTAAAAAGGAGTGTTTAGCACTGTGTGCCAGCTTGGTTCCTCATCTCCCACCTGCCTTTACTTTGTCCTGCCCTTTGCCAACTGCTGCCATCCCGAAGAAAAGTGACATCATATGTAGGAGGTAATCCTTGTGCCTATTGCTGTACTGCACTATACTAGTGCTTTGCCGCTGTCCGCAAGTCTAACTCAGCTTTACCGGCTTGTGTTCATATAGGTAATAATAATAATTTTATTTATAAAGCACCTTTCAAGATGTCAAGGTGCTGAACAATTACAAACAATCCAAAACTCTAAATAAAAATCATAAAACATCCATAAAAATCAGCGTATCATCCAGATAGCATATAAATAGTAAAATCGAAAGATTAATACAATAACTTAGTTATCTAAAAAGGCCATATTCCATAACTATGTTTTTAAATCTTTCTTTAACAACTCTACGGAGATGCACTGCCATAACCGGCATGGTAGAGAGTTCCAAAGAGTGGGAGCAGCATGCGAAAATGCTCTGCTGCCGGAGAATTTTAAACTCACTCTTGGAATCTCTAACAACCCCATGTCGGCCGAGTGGAGTGATCGGTCAGGGCAGTAAAGAACCAGAAGGTCTTTCAGATAGGCTGGACCCTGGTTGTGAAGGGCTTTAAAAGTCAATAAAATGACTTTGAAGGTGATCCACCACCGCATAGGAAGCTAGTGCAGTTCGCGCAGCACGGGAGTAATGTGACAGGACCTACTTGTCTCAGTCAATACCCGGGCTGCAGCGTTCTGCACCAGCTGTAGGTGACAGATTTCAACCCCAGAAAGCCCAAAGTACAGGGTGTTGCAATAGTCCAAACATGAAGAAAAAAAAGCATGGACCAAGGTAGGCAGGGAGTCGGATGGAACAAGGTGCCTAACCCTGGCAATGTTCCTAAGATGATAAAAGGAAGTCTTGACAACAACTGACACCTGAGATTTCAGAGTCAGCTTGTCGTCAAGAATAAACCCAAGGCTACGCACCTGTTCAGAGGATAGAAGAGATACACCACCAAGGAAAATTCCAGATGGTGCATCAGTACACGGCCTCTCAATCCGACCACCTGGGTCAACTACCAGAACCTCTGTTTTCTCCGAGTTCAACTTTAGCCAACTAGAATCCATCCAGTCTTGGATCTCCCCCAGACAATTATTAAACACCGAGAGAGCTCCATCCTGGTCGGGTGCAAAAGACAGATAGAGCTGGGCAGTAATGCAGTGGAATGGAAATTATTGAGCCACACTGCTCCCAATTGGCACAAGGATTACCTCCTACTTATGATGTCACTTTTCTTCGGTTGGCAAAGGGCAGAAAAAAGTAAAGGCAGATGGGGGATGAGGAACCAAGATGGCACACACTGCTAAATACTCCTTTTTGACTAAATTAGTACTCATCATAACAAAATAGCTTCTAAACACCAGAAGCTACCAAGGAAGCCAGCCTTCGTCAGAGGTCCTTTAAAGGAAAACTACCTCCTCATATCTTGTTAATTTTATTTGTTTCCATGTCAACAGGCAACTCTTTCTGTGTAGCTGTTGGGGATATACGTGATTGCTTTAGTCTATTTTCACTGTTCACACCAGGCCCGGTAACTATCCTGGGAGTCTACATACGGTGGTTGTTGAAATCTCATTGTCCCTGACAGCTGCACTGGCCTACCACAGTATGTCTATCTGCTTAATTAGAATTCATCAAGACAAGTTGCAGCAAGGTGTGAAAATACCCACTTTTACCTTCAGTTAGCTTTGCGAACTGTCTGAGTTGAAGTGTAAGGTTTTTTCCTTTAAACTGCATTCAATTTGTGCATTTCCAGAGAGTTCTTTCTTCAGGATATATGTACTTTCAACATAGAGCTGCATGGTAGAAATAGGTGATTACACACCATGCTCTCATATGGTAATGCAGCTCTCATGAACAATGAGATTTCAACAACCACAAAATGGAGACCCGCCCCCCCCCCCCCCCAGGATAACTACAGGTGACTAGCATGAACAGTGGAAACAAACTAAAGCAAACACATATATCCCGACAGCTACAAAAAATAATTGTCTATTGATATGGAAACTAACATTTATAAGCTGTGAGGGTGTAATTTTCTTTTAAGGATTATCTTTTTGGCAATGGATGCTTTCATGTAGTGTGATTTGTTTCACTGACCCACTAGTTCGTCCAGCCCCAGACCCAGTAAACACATCTACGGAGTAAAGTCTGAGTCTAGATCCAGCAGTGGGTCCATTCTGTTCTAGATTGTTTCCCAGAGAGTCCAAGCCTTGATGCAGTCCCAAAGCACATGCTTCAGTGAGCCTATTTCCAGTTTACCTCTGGAACAATCATTCAATTCGAGGTGCAGCATCTGGTGTCATTTTACTGGTGTGTTTTATAGAGATTATGAGCCACCTTATGTTGCACTAGTTTTAAGCCATCATATTGGATTTGTGTAAATGTCACCATATGGATATCATTTACTGTTGTTCCAGTTCTGGTAACCCTGAATGCCAGGATCTGCAAATGTCACTGTCTTCAGGCGCACTTAACTTACTTAGTCTCTTATATAGTAAGAAGGTGGCATGTCTTTGTGAGATCGGGGAGCCCAATTTGTTCCATACTGCCAGATTATTGAATGACCAGGGTCTAGGACCTAGTGTAGAAGCCAGCATGTGTTGCAATTGCAGAAAGGGGAAAACTGCAATGTTATTTACTGTAGGTTGTTGTGCATTTTGAAGGCATCAAATATTATTTACCTTCAAGCATGAGTCCAAGAACAGTTAGGTTTCCTTGTTTCAGAAACAAATCAGGAATTACTTAATTCTGAATTTTAAAGTTAGTGTTTTTTTGATAGGTTGCATTCTCCCAAAAAAAGATTTAATATCCAGAAGCTTATGGTGTTGTGAGCTACTGATAGGTGTGGACTTTAAGGTAGGTGGTAGCCTATTACAGTTTATTTACTGCTTAGTGCCAATAAACAACTGCTGGCACAACCTCACAAACTCCATTATTCACACATGTGAATAATTGAGTTCATAAACCACGGTTCCAAAAATAGCCCTTAGTGCACCTGAGCACCTGTGTGAGAGACTGTCCTCGTGCTGGCCGTTTGCTTGCACTAGTCACAGAAAACCACCGGCGTAAATCAGTCTTCTCACATGATGAACAAAATAGCAAACCAAGCACACTTCACAACTAAAAGTCTGACAGAAATTCATTTAAAAATGGCAAGCTCTTCCCGTTTTGTGCCACTGAATGAATCAGAAAGACAAACTGTTTTACTTACTGCTCCATTAACTAACAAGCATTTGTCAATGTCGACCGTTCGCTTGTAGGTATTTGCTGTGGTATTTGGCACTTGGACATGGCTTAAAAAAATCAGTGACAAAGAAGTACAAGCATTTGTCAATGCCGAATGTTGCTTGCTTCTATGTGCTGTTTAGGTATTTAGATACATACATAGATACATAGACAGTGTCGGCAGATAAGGGCCTATGGCCCACCCAGTCTGCCCATTTGAGCTTGTAAGTACAGTTTGTTTTCCTAGAAGTCTGTTGCACCTTACCCCTGACCTCCAGAATTCCTTTATGTCTATCCCATGCATTCTTAAATCCCGTGATTGTTTCAGCCCCCACCACTTCCTCTGGCAGGGTGTTCCACTTGTCCACCACCTGTTCTGTGAAGAAATTCTTTCTCATGTTTCCTCTGAATCGTCCTCCCTCCAACATCATTGGAGTCAAAGTCATTGGAGTGCAAATATTGAGAAATCGAGAACTTACGAGCGTGCGTAGGAACTGCGCAACGCATGCTTGTAAAACAGAAATTTTTAGGAATTTTTTCACCAAATTTTCAACATAGCCATTTTAAGAGTTCTGCTCATGAACAGTGTCACTGTGATTTTCTTAATGTGTCCCATACATTGATTTCACACACCGACTACGCCATTGTGCGCTACATGGACGGAAACACGTTTTGGGCAGGATGTGAAAAATGACAGCTGTAATGCTTATAAGGAGGTGTGGTAAAATGACAATGTTGAAAATCTGGAGTGAAAATATTGAAAATTCGCAAACTTACGAGCGTACGTAGGAACTGTGCAACGCACACTCGTAAAACAGTAATTTTTAAGAATTTTTTCACCAAATTTTCAACATAGCCATTTTAAGAGTTCTGCTAATGAACAGTGTCACTGTGATTTTCTTAATGTGTCCCATACATTGATTTCGCACACCGACTGCGCCATTGTGCGCTACATGGGCGGAAACATGTTTTGGGCAGGATGTGAAAAATGACAGCTGTAATGCTTATAGGGAGATGTGGTAAAATGACAATGTTGAAAACCTGGAGTGAAAATATTGAAAATTCGCAAACTTACGAGAGTACGTAGGAACTGCGCAACGCACACTCGTAAAACAGTAATTTTCAGGAATTTTTTCACCAAATTTTCAACATAGCCATTTTAAGACCTCTGCTAATGAACAGTGTCACTGTGATTTTCTTAATGTGTCCCATACATTGATTTCACACACCAACTGCGCCATTGTGTGCTACATGGGCGGAAACACGTTTTGGGCAGGATGTGAAAAATGACTGCTGTACTGCTCATGAAGAGGTGTGGTAAAATGGCAATGTTGAAAACCTGAAGTGGAAATATTGAAAATTTGCAAACCTACGAGCATGCGTAGGAACTGCACAACGTACGCTCATGAAACAGTCATTTTTAGGAATTTTTGCACCAAATTTTCAACTTGGGGTTTTTGGGACCTCTTCTCATGAATTGTGTCACTGTCATGGCGTTATTCGGG
This sequence comes from Neoceratodus forsteri, assembly GCA_016271365.2. Taxonomy (NCBI): domain Eukaryota; kingdom Metazoa; phylum Chordata; order Ceratodontiformes; family Ceratodontidae; genus Neoceratodus; species Neoceratodus forsteri. Next base: position 186,562,128 of record JADMNL010000032.1, read on the forward strand.
CCTGAAGGGTGATTTCACGCATTGACTACAAAATCACCCTTTGGGCCTGAATAACACCATGACAGTTGACATCATTCATGAGAGGGGGTCCCAAAAACCCCATGTTGAAAATTTGGTGCAAAAATTCCAAAAAATGCCTGAGATATGCAATAAAGTTGAAAAACCCCTATCTAGCCCATTATACAGAGTATCGGCATTTCCTCAGTTCGCGGTCGGTTTTGAAGAGTGCAGACGTGTTCCCAGTCCACCAATGATCATCACACCGAGCTCTGGAGGTAAGTATGGGGTGAGGGGGGTGTCGGGAGGCAGGGTGCGCAGTGGGTGGGTGCAGGCTGTGGGGGTTGGGAGAAAATAGCTTTAATCGCTTTCAATTTACAGGTTTGTAAAAAAAAAAAAAGACGACGTGAGACATTTGCCACACTGGGGTGGGGTCCCATCGTGGCAGAAGGATGGCTGGGGGGGCCATGGAGCCAACGCAGGATGTTTGCCACACTAGGGTGGGCTCCCAGCAGGGCAGCAAAGATTTGGTGGGGTGCTTGATGCGGTGCTGTGTATGACAGCGGTGGTTTTCTTTGAAGAGAAGACCACTGTTGTCATACACAGCATCGCGTCCGATTGGTGCAGGACTGCCACGCCTGCTCAATGGAGCAGGGGATTGCAGGGGAAGGGCACACCTCCAAAGTATCCCATTTCCAAGACGTTCTCCATGCCATGCGTAACATAAAATAGTAAACTTTTACAGGAGAGACAGGTCAGGAGGCTGTTCTTAAAAAGCTGGAAATATAAAACCAGTACATATAAAAACTAAACTCTGGGAACTCTGATTTTATGCACTTACACGATGTGTGATGCCCAAATAAACCCCTCAGGCTTCGCCCTTGGGGTTTATGGGGCATCACACACCTCAAGTGTGCATAACATCCTCATTAACCATGCTTCCCCAGGCATTATTCTATAAATACGATATGTTCAGGAGGGCCTTTATGTCCACCCTAGTTATGTTACAGAGGTATGTTTCCATCCTCTTCCACTGTGGTGGGTAGGGGCTAGGATCAACCCAGGATATATTTCTCCACCATCATAGGGACTGATTTTGTATGGATGGTTAAGTAGTATAATCTAATGTCAAGTAGCTAAAGTCCCAAATTTTGCTTAAGGGGGGTGAGTTAGGGGTCATCTTGCCATTCCAAAGAAAGGCAGACAATGTAGATTTCAAGTATGCAAACTATCTATTGGGAATTACCTGAGCCACCATACTAAGTGGAGAGAGCAATCTAGGTGGAATGTTTATTTGACAGTTACATGTGCCCACAGTGATAATTGTAGAATTGTCCACTTTGTACTGTAGGTTCAATTTGTTCTGCTTCAACAATTGGTCTAGATTCTTGGTGAATATGAACACCTTACTCCTTGCTATCACTATCCCCAGGTATGATGAAACTTCCAGGGACCACATACCCCCGACCTCATGGCATTGTGTTTAAATGTCAGGTGGGTAAGTGGCATTAAGCAAGTTTTAGAAAAATTTAGCTAGTAGCCTAAATGTTGCTGAATTGTTGCAAAATGTCCAATGCAGTGGATATGAAGGGTTCTGGGTCTTACAGGTGTAACAGAATGTACGTGGATATCTTTTATCTCTGGCCACCCAACTATGCCCCTTAAATTCTTTCTTCAGCAAGGAGCGTGCTGGTCAGAGGTTCTAAGTACAAATTAAAGTGGTAAGGTGAGGGAGGACAACCACACCTTGTCCCTTTTTTCAGGGAGACAGATTCTGAGTGGATGCCATTACTAGTGATTTTTGCCATAGGAAATGAGTACAGTAGAGTGATCCAATCCAAGAAAAAATGTTGGACACCATACTCCTTCAATGGCAGGGACAAAAATTCCCAAGGCACCCTGTCAAATGGTTCTTCCACATCCAAGGACACCAGAACTCCTGGTAGCTTGATGCGCCTGGATGCAGGACCTACATGGGCTAGTTTATGCAGGTTGACCAGTGGACACCCTATCCTGCATAAATCCCATCTGCTCTGGGCTTATCAGTGTATTCCAGACCCTACCTAATGGATTGCTAGTACCTTAAGAATTTAGATGGATCTGTAGTTAAACAAGATCTCCAGATCCTTTTCTGGCATTAGGATTAGATGTATGTGGGCTTCCTGCAAGGCAGGAATTATATCTTTCTGCACCAAAGAGACAAAAAAACAGCTCAACAAGTGATGCTACTACTACTTTTGCTAGAGCTTTGTACAAATTTGGTGAGAAACCATCTGGGCCTGGTGCCTTGTCTGATGTTCAAGTCTTGATGGGTTACCTCAATATCTGTTGCATACCCTCCTAGATTTTGCAGTTGTTCTTGTGGCAGCTTGGAGAGCTTAGCCTTTTTAAGGAGGCACATCACATCTGCCTTAGATGGTTTACTCTCTGCTGAATATAATTCTAATAGATATCAAATGCACCTGCTATTTCTCTAGGATTACCAATAAGGGGGCCCTGTGTATTGCTTCCGATTCTTTTTATAACCTGGACAGTTACTGTTTTTTTAATCTCAGGGTGAGCAGCTTCATGGTCTTTTCCCCCAGTCTGCATATTTCATCTCGGCATGGACGGTTGCATACTCCACCTGTTCCCTCAGTAAGTCTCCTTATTTGGCCCTCGATAAACTGAATTACAAACAGTCTTCTTTACCAGAAGAGTTTGACAGAATCTTTCTACTTATCTAATGTGTCTGAACAGCTGAATCCACAGTACATCTGTCTTTCTCTTTCTGGTGGAGGCCAGTCATATTCAGTCCATCCCTTACAGGGCATTTGAAAGCTCCCCAATGTTGTGCTTGCGTCTCTGCCATGCTGCTGTTGTCTGCCAAGAAAAATGGGGTGAATTCCTTAACTTTAGCTAAGCATTTAGAGTTTTGGAGGAGGTTGCCATTTGTATGCCACACTCTGTCTTTTTCTATATTGTTTTCTGGCTGTATGGCCAGGTGTACTGGATATTACCCAGAGACCATGGAGTCAATTCTCAAAGGGGACTTTGATTTGCACAAGCCGTGGACAATAGCAGCTTGTGCTAAAGCCTGGTGTGACAGGGACCCTGCACCAGATTATGGTACAAGAAGGGTCATAAGCCTAAGTCCCCACACTTGTAGCATCCTCCTCCATATGTCAAACACACTGCACATGGGAGGGGGTTGCTGCAGGCTCCTGGATCAAAAGCAAGCAGTCCCCCCAACCCGATTCCCAATGGTGCCAGTAATAAGAACAGTTTGCATGTCCCATCCCCCTTCCTGAACTCCGATGGTGCCAATAAGAAGCATAATTAGCATGTCTGATCTCCCTCCTTGAATCCCGATGTCCCTGTTATTAAATCTCAAACTGAAAGCCCTTGTCATTGGTGATCCAGTGTTCCTCCCCTCCCAGAACCCTGCTGTCCCCGTTATTAAATCAAATCTGTATGCCCCATTCATTGATGGTAGAGTGGCCCCCCACCTCAGAAGGTAGTTGCCAACCACCTCACTCCACTGTCATCCTGAAACAGAACCAACACCGGCAATACCTCCTCCTCACTTCCACAGCTGGCACTGACTGAACTGTCAGTAAATGCAGTACTGTATCGTGTATGCAATACGAGTACATTATACAGTCCTCCATTCATTGACAGTTCAATTGGCTTCGGCTGTGGAGGTGAGAAGAGGGCTGTGCTAGTGCCGGCTCTGTTTCATGATGGGGAGAGTGGGATGGTGTACACTACCTGCTGGGGTGGAGGGGTTGGGGCCACTTCACCATCAATAAATAGGGCATGCAGTTTTGATTTACTAATGGGTACATTGGGGATCAGGGAAGGAGATGGCACACTGGATCACCAATGGCAGGGGCTTGCAGTTTGGGATTTAATGAAGGGGACATTGGGGTTTGGGGGAAGGGATTGGGCATGTTCTGCATTCCTATTACAGGCATTATTGTGGAGGGGGATCGGACATGCTAATTATACTTCTAACTGGCACCATTGGGGTTCAGGGAGGGGGATCAGACATGCCAAGTATACTTATTACTGGCACCATTGGAGTTTGGGTAGGGGGATTGGACATGCTAATTCTATGTATTGCTGTCACCACTGGGGTTCAGGGAGGGGACTGGACACATTGTATACTTATTACTGGCATCGTAGGAGGTCAGGGAGCAGAGCATGGGTTATGTTGATTATTCTTATTTCTGGCACCATCGGAGATCCAGGACTGTGACACATTGCCACTAGCAGTAAACTTTCTCAGAGGAGAGTATTCTAAGTACCTTTAGATCAGCCCTGGCTGGTTGAAGGGTACTTAGAATTTCTCCCTCTGTGAGAGTTCTGTGACTACCATTTTGGGGAATGTGGCAGCTTGTATCTGCCACATGCCCCCTAGTACCAGATTGCTGTCCATTTTTGAGTGCACAGGAGGTGCAAGCCTTGTTTTGGGAAGGTTACCTTTGAGAATAGCTTTGATGGCAGTTTGGATTGCAAAGTGCATCTTGTGCCATTTCTGTTTGGTGCTTGCACCTTGCACCATTTCCAGAGCTTTGAAAATCCATCCCCACCTGTGGTAGGATTGCGAAGCTTACTGTACTGTGTAGCAGCTCTAGGCTAGAGAAAAGTGGTCTAGCCTGGGTAAAGTAGAATAGACTGCTGATCTGAAGGTGTAGCCCTAGTGTCTGGGCAGAGGGTCCTTCATGATTCCACTAGTCCCAGGGTGTCCTGCAATCCTCTGCAAACTCTCTGGCTAGATAGGAGGCCTATTCTGTTTGAACCTGATCTGTCTAATGTGGTGTCAGGTACAGTATTCCAATCCTCGCCTATTATTAGAGAGGTCTTAGTGTGCTGGGCTAGTAGCATCAGATGCCCTATGATGGGAGGATGGGGTGGTACCTGAGGACAGGAGGAGGGCAGATGTGATTCCCCTTCACAAAAGTGGGAGCAAGGCAGAAGCAGGAAACTACAGACCTGTTAGTTTAACCTCAGTGATAGGGAAAATGATGGAATCAGTTCTGAAGGAAAGAATGGTTGAGTATCTAGAGGCCAGAGGGGCACAGGACCCTAGGCAGCATGGATTCACAGTGGGAAGGTTGTGCCAGACGAATCTGATAGATTTCTTTGACTGGGTGACCAAAGTAGTAGATCAGGGAGGGGCTGTGGACATGGTCTACCTAGACTTTAGCAAGGCATTTGACACAGTCCCACTCAAAAGATTAATATACAAGTTAGCCAGCCTGGGAGTGAGTCCCAAGATGACAGCCTGGGTAAAGAATTGGCTGGAGAATAGGACACAGAGAGTAATAGTAAATGGAGTCCACTCAGAAGACAGAAGGGTTACTAGTGGGGTCCCGCAGGGTTCAGTATTAGGACCGGTCCTCTTCAATGTCTTTATAAGCGACATTGCAGAAGGACTGGAAGGAAAAGTATGTCTCTTTGCAGATGACACAAAGATCTGCAACAGAGTTGATGCACAAGGTGGGGCAGAAAGGATGAGAAGGGACTTGGCAAGGTTAGAGAAATGGTCAAATGTATGGCAGCTTAGATTCAATGCTAAGAAGTGAAAGGTAATGCACCTGGGAAACAAAAACCCAGGGGAAGAGTACAGCATGGGGGGTGAGATACTAACAACAACAAAAATGGAAAGGGACCTGGGGGTAGTCATAACAGATGATCTAAAGGTGGGCAAGCAATGTGAGAGGGCAGCAAGGAGGGCTGGGGGGATACTGGGATGCATAGGGAGAGGCGTCACCAGTAGAAAACAGGAAGTTATTATCCCTCTGTACAGACAGCTGGTGAGACCCCATCTGGAGAACTGTGTGCGGTTCTGGAGACCCAATCTCCGCAAAGACATAGACAGGATGGAAGCTGTCCAGAGGAGGGCAACTAAAATGGTGCAGGGTCTGCACTGGAAGACATATGAAGAGAGACAAAGGAGCTTAATATGTATAGCCTCGAGGAAAGGAGGGGACATGATAGAAACATTCAAGTACCTCAAGGAATCAACAAAGTCCAAGAGGTAGCATCTTTCAAAAAAGAGGTGTGCAAGAACAAGAGGGCACAATTTGAAGATGGGGGTGGCTCAGAGGTAATTTAAGGAAGTATTTTTTCACAGAGAGGGTTGTGGATGCATGGAACGACCTTCCGGAGGAGGTTGTGGAGTCAAAATCAGTGGTGGAATTCAAGCATGCATGGGACAGTCATAAGGCAATTCTAGGGGGTTGGGGTAGGAAGAAGTAGGCTGCTGGTTAACTAGGATCTGTAGCTTATCCAGTAGGTAGGGAAATGGGCAGACTGGGTGGGCCAAACGGTCCTTATCTGCCGTCAAATTCTATGTTTCTATGTTATGAAAAACTGTGGGTCTTCTTTGTTTGGGCTATATATGGATGCTATAAATATTTCTGGTCTTCCCAGTACTTCTTTAACTATACTACATCTTTCACCAGGGTCAGGCAATTCTTTGATCATCTGAAATGTTGAGTTACAGTGGATTAATGTAGTCACCCCAGCCCTCTTGTTGCTGCTTCCTGCGGAGAATACTTGACCTACCCACTCTCTCCTTTAGAGATTCCCTTGGTCAGCTTCTAGAAATGATGACAAAGAGAAGAGTAAGCACCCAGCTTAAACTTAAGAGGTATAGAGATACAGCAGATATAGATATTATTTGGATATAGGTCTCACCATACTTAAAGTAGCAGTGTAAATGTGTAGGTAGAGGAAAGAGATTTTTAGTTTCTGTTTTGAGGAACTTTGAGACTTTTCTTTAAATTTGCAACAAGTAGTGTTGGAAACCTAGCTCAGTAAATTAATCCGGATGAGTAGATTAAGAAATGCCAGGGCTGTACCTGAAAAAGATGTCTGGCATCAGTGTACCTGCCTGGTTATCAACATAAATACATACATACATACGTGCATAAATAAATGCATTCACACATACGTACATAAAGCCCTGTGACTCAGGTATGCGATTGGGTGGTGGAGCGTTAGGAGGCTTAGTGGGAACAGGCACTTGGGGGACACTAGAAAGAAACTGTGTTCCAGACACAGTGTGAATGGCACAGAGCAGAAGTGAGACTCTTCCTTAGGAATATCTGCAGTGCATCCACAGATAGCCCGCAGTCCACAGAAGACTCTGCTAGTGGAACACCAGATTAAGGTAGGAGGTAACATATAATTTACTTACTGCATAATTTATTAACCAGCTAGGACATCAGTAACTGTAGCTTGTGGCCATGGGACAGCAGTCTTTCAGGAAAAGGCAGGAACAAGTAGGAAGGTTAAGAAAGGTAAAGCAGGAGACACCCTTTTCTAGCGTAGGGTAACAAAACAGTACAGGGAAGCAAAAGGGAGAGGTAGGAGTACAAGGGAGTATGAAGGAGATAAAAGGGTACAGCAAAGCTTTATTAGACACTAGACTCAGTGAGAATAGATCATGGGAGTAGTGTGGGTCCACAGAAGGGAAGGACCTCAGTGGGAAGGAAAAGGCCACCAGCCAAAGAGGAAACAGCTGCTGGTGGGGGACTCTGTTGTTAAGGAATAGACTCGGGAGTGGGGCTAGGAAGGCATAGGGAGGTGGTGGACAGTACCTGACAGATGTTTTGGCTTGAAGGGACGGAGAGCATATCCAGAGGATTGCTGGAACAGCAGGAGATGAGAGGGAGCTGTACATCATTGTACGTCTGGGGACCAATGACCTGGCAAGGGACAACATAGGAATATTGCACAGTAATTTAAGGGAGCTGGGGAGGGACCTCAAGCAGGTGGCATACCCAGTGGCTTTTGCTGAGGTGTTACCTGTGTACAGCAGAGGAAAGCCAAGGGTACTCCATACCAGGGCATTTAATAACTTGTTGAAGGCATGGTGCATGCAGTAGGGTTTAGGCTTCATTGGGAACTAAGGGGTCAATCTGGGAGAATATGGTCCTCTATAAGGGAAGTGACCTGTATCGAGGAAGGGGACTGCAGACCTTGGTTGGAGGTTTAAATGTTATTTGGGTGAGCATTTAAACTAGCTGGGGGGAAGGCAGTAAAAGCAAGGGAGGTAAAATTGACCCCCAGATGATGGAGAATCAGAGAACAAGGGCCAAAAAGGAGTAGACTCCTCTAAGCCTGGGACACAAGAAGGCAGCAGTGGAGACAAGACAGAGGAAATGGGATATAAATTAGGTAAGGGAGGGTAAAGGATTAAACGCTACATGCCACAGATGAAAAAACAAAATTAAATGAAGACATGCTATGGCAGTTAAACCATAGCACAGTGGAAGAGAGAGTATAAGAGACACGTTGGCATGCAGACAGACATTGTGTATGGCCAAGGGATTAACAAGAGGCTTAAAAACCTGTTTGTAATATACGCATTTGAGAAAGACGCTCTGCCACTTATACACAGAAATAAGTCCCCTGAAAAAGCTCCTCAACAGGGAGAAATGTTAGGGAGGATCAAATAAAAAATAATATGGACAGATGACCAAAGATGGAAGGTCTTTTCTTTAAGCTTTTGACTGTGGTTGAGCTCCCCCACCCACATTTCTGTCTGGAACTCATAAAGAAGCCAACACTTCATCCTGTACTGCAGCTGCACTGTGCATCTGTGCTAGTCTGTCCGGAGAATCATACGCTGTAAAAGCTGGAACCCACTGAAAATGAGAGACTGCCTCTCAGCTGGGCTGCCCTGGGTAAATACATTGTAAAAATGGGTAAAAGCTGATCCCCTACTGAAAACAAGATATTGCATCTCCACTGTGTGGTCCTGTATAAATACAATGTTAAAATGGATAAAAGCATGATCAAACTGACAATGAAAGATTGCATCTCAGCTGCATTGTCCTGAATAAAAGTGGAAGTGAGTGGAGTGGAAATTGTTTAACTAGGAAAGGCGCACTAAGCCAAAGCTTGTTTCCAGGCGTGACCTGAGAGCACAAGGAAGTTAAATGACTTGCTTAGGGTCACACAATATGCAAGTGGGGGCTGTGGGTTCAAACCAAGGTCTCCAGGTTTGCAACTCGGAGCCCTAAACCACTGCATTATACTGCCTCCTGTAATACAGTCTAAATATGTGTTAAACCAGGACTCCATTAAAAATGATACAGTGCATCTTAGCTAGGCTATCAGCAGATCCTCCTTACACCCAATTTCCTGGGTGCGCTGGAATGTAGAGTGGCATAGTTGCCATTTACTGGAGTTTGGAGTGGGGGGGAGATCAGGAGGAGAGCAATTTCAGAGAGAGAACTCAAGTGTTACAGATTGGCTACTTTGAAAAACAACCAGCATGGGGCGAGTGATGTGATCATCTCAGCTGTACTACCCAGAGAAAATACAGTCTAAAATGAGTCACACCCCACTGAAAATGAGATATGGAATCTCAGCTCAGCTATCTTGGGTAAAGATATCGTAAACTGTGTAAAAGAAAGATCCCACAGCAGAGCCACATTGAAAGATGTGCATCCATGCTAGTCTATCCTGGGAAAGGTAACCTGCGAAAGCAGGTCCCCACTGAAAATGAGAAATTACTTCTCAGCTGGGCTATCATTGGTAAATACATTGTAAACATGCATAAAAGCTGGTCCCCACTAATAATGAGAAATTACTTCTCAGCTGGGCTATCGTTGGTAAATACATTGTAAACATGCATAAAAGCTGGTCCCCACTGAAAAAGGGATATTGCATCTTCACTGTGCTCTCCTGGGTACAGTGTAACAATGGGTAAAAGCAGAACCACACTGAAAATGACATATTTCATCTCCACTGGCTTATCCTGGACACATACAATGCAAACCTTTATCAGAGCAGGACCCCACTTAAAATGAGATTTTTCATCTGAGCTGTGTTGTCCTGGGTAAAGTGTAAACATAAGAAAGTTCTGCCCCATAGCCTCACCATACAGCTATTCTAACTTGTAACAGCATGCAAACAAACATGGCTGGCATTGACAAATGCTTTTTATGTTGATTGCGTGCATGCGCAAGAAAGATATTGCCGCAGGTTGCCAGAAGCAGGTTGTGGAGGCTCAGCATTGTTGTGGCCAATGCCCCTACAGCCTTTTAAGGCTTGGCCTGCTTTCCCCAATGCTGTGGCACGCTGATACTGACACTAGTTCAGCCAGCATGCCACAACTTTGAAATGTTTTAGTTGCTGCAATGAGGGGCCACCTCATCATTGCAGCGTCAGTCATTCGCTGCAATGAGGGAGCAACCTGTCATTGCTGGGCGGAACGTTAGTACTGTAATATTGTTTGTGAACATGGCGGCGACTTGCCACCGTTTTCACAAACAATATTCATCAGCCCCCACTGCCAAGGGGTGCCCAAACCCCCTCAGCAGCATGTGCCCCCCAAAACAGTTTTTGTTTGCCGACGGGAGCCCCAATCCCTGTCGGCTTCACTCCCCATTGCAGCTGAAGTTGCTGATGGGGGAGCCCACTCCTCATCGTCTTCAGACTTCAGACCCTTCCTTCAGAGTTTCTGTGGCTGACAGGGTAACCACCCCCGTCTGCAAAATGTCCCCTTGGAAAAAAGCACTTTGTTTTCTGCCGTTCAATTGGGGCCAAACTCTGCTGGCTACAGGCCCTCCCAAAATCCAGTCAGGTGGCATGCTGGGAGCCCACCCAGCGTGTCTAATGCCCTGTAAAGAAAAACCATCCAGCGATTTTTTTTCTTCTTAAACCTGTAAAGAAACGGTCCTCATGCGGTCTCCCTGCCCCTCCCACAACCTGTGCCCACCCACTGTGCACCCTGCCTCCCCACACCCCCTCACCCCATAATTACCTCCAGAGTCTGGCGTGATGATCTTCGGTGGACTGGGAACACGTCTGCACTCTTCAAAGTCGACCGCGAACTGAGGAAATACCGGTAAGCTGTAGAATGGCATAAATGTTTTTTTTTCAACTTTTTTGCATATCTCAGGCATTTTTTGGAATTTTGGCACCAAATTTTCAACATGGGGTTTTTGTGACCTCTCCTCATGAATTCTGCCGCTGTCATGGTGTTATTCGGCCCCAAAAGGTGATTTTGCGGTCACTGCATGGAATCACCTTTTGGAACTGATTAATGAAATGACAGTGCCAGTGTTCATGAGGTGGGCTCTCAAAAAGCCTATGTTGCAAATTTGATGGAAAAATCCAAAAAATGACTGTTTTGTGAGCGTGCATCGCGCAGTTGCTACACACACTTGTAACTTCGTGAATTTGCAATATTTTCAAGCCAGATTTTCAACATTGACATTTTTCCACACCTCCTTGTGAACAGTACAGCTGTCATTTTTCACATCCTGGCCAAAATGTGTATTCGCATTTTCGGTGCAGAATAGCGTGGTCGCTGTGGGAAATCTGTGTTTGGGACAGATTATGAAAATGACAGTGACATCATTCATGAGCAGAGGTCCTAAACTGCCTTTGTTGAGAATTTGGTGATGATACTCTATAAAATGACTGTTACGAGCGTGCATTGCGCAGTTTGCATGCACGCTCGTAACTTCACGAATTTATAATATTTTCACTCCAGATTTTCAACATTGGCAATTTTCCACACCTCCTTGTGAACAGTATAGCTGTCATTTTTCACATCCTGGCCAAAATGTGTTTTCGCACTTCTGGCACAGAATAACGTGGTCGCTGTGGGAAATCAGTGTTCGGGACAGATTACGAAAATGACAGTGACACTGTTCAGTAGCAAAGGTCCTAAAATGCCTATGTTGAAAATTTGGTAATGAAAGCCCATAAAATGAGTGTGTTACGAGCGTGCATTATTCAGTTTCCACGCACACTCGTACCTTCGTAACTTTGTAATATTTTCACTCCAGATTTTCAACATTGTCATTGTTCTGCACCTCCTTATGAACAGTGCAGCTGTCACTTTTCACATCCTAGCCGAAATGTGTTTTCGCAGTTCCGGCACAGAACAGCGCAGTCGCTGTGGGAAATCACTGTTTGGGACACATTAAGAAAATCACATTGACACTGTTCATGAGCAGAGGTCCTAAAATGCCTATGTTGAAAATTTTGCAATGAAACTCCATAGAATGACTGTGTTAAGAACGTGTGTTGTGCAGTTTCCACGTACCCTTGTAACTTCACAAATTAGTAATATTTTCATGCCACATTTTCAAAACTGGTATTTTCCACACCTCCTTATGAACTGTACAGCTGTCATTTTTCACATCCTGGCTGAAATGTGTTTTCGCGCTTTTGGTGCAGAATACCGCAATCACTGTTAGAAATCAGTGTTTGGGACAGATTAGGATCAAGCGAGTAAGAGAGGGGGGAGTGACTGAGCTCAACTGAGCTCTGTCGGGACTGCTGCGGATTTCTATGTGGGCAGGAAAAGGCACCAAGGCAGGCAGAAGCCCAGTACAAAAGGGCAGCCTGCAGCACCGGGAGACACAGAACGAGCGAGTGAGGGAGGGGAAATAAGTGAGCTCAACGGAGCTCTGTTGGGACTGCTGCGGATTTCTTTGTGGGCAGAAAAAAACAGCAATGCACGCAAGGGCCCAGTACAAAAGTGCAACCTGCAGCGGCAGGAGAAACTGAACGAGCGAGTGAGAGAGGGGGAGTGTGCGAGCGCAATGGAGCTCTGTCAGGACTGCTGCAACTTTGTGGGCAGAAAAAGGTGCCCACAGAGGAAGGAGCCCAGTACAAAAGGGCAGCCTGCAGCACCTGGAGAAACAGAATGAGCAAGTGAGAGACGGGGAGTGAGCCACCTCAACGGAACTCAGTCGGGACAGCTGCGGATTTCTTTGTGGACAGAAAAGGGTGCCAACCCAGGCAGGAGCCCAGTACAAAACACCAGCCTGCAGCACCGGGAGAAACAGAATGAGTGAGTGACAGAGAGGCAGTGAGCGAGCTCAACGGACCAAGGCAATCAACATTTGGCATTGA